>CM065589.1:146463439-147063439 GCA_033119425.1 Bufotes viridis | reverse complement strand
TGACCACTGCCATGTACCCGTAGCGCAGTTTACGACCATGTGTAGGGTGTTTCTGTAAACTGAAGAATCAGGGTAATTAATATTGAGGTTTGTTTTGCTGTTAACGGGTGCTCTGTTGCAGGAAAAAATGCATTAACATATATAATCCTTTAACTTTTGTGGAAGACCTCAAGAGTTAATAAAGTTTATAACATCAGTTGTGAATAATTTGAGCAGTGTAGTTTCTAAAACGGGGTCATTTATGGGTGGTTACCATTACGTAAGCTCCTTAAAATCAGTTCATAACTAAATCGGTGCTTAAAAAACTAAAAAATATAATAGAAAAAGCAAAAAATGAAAGCAGCACAGCAGAAAAAAGCGTAATGGTGGTGTGCCAGCGGTTGGAGGCAATCACGAATCCACAGTCATAAAGAAAAACAAAAATTACCACGGCACTTCCTTGGTTGTAGTTAAAAATGATGTCCTTTACGGTGAATAAAGGACATAATTTTTAACTACAACCAAGGTAGTGCCGTGGTAATTTTTGTTTTTCTAAAAAATATTATAAATATAAAATATAATGTAAAAAATATATAAAATATAAAAAATAATAAACAATAAAATAAAAAAATGATAACTATACCTGGGTTCTCTCTATATAGGAAAGACAAAGAAGGCAAGAAAGGGGGTGGAGTGGCCCTATATGTGAAAAATAGCATAAAATCTAATCTAATAGAAGCCAGCGAAACCAATTTAGAGTCAGTTTGGGTTACGTTGCAGCTTGGTAATCATAAGGTAACTCATGTAGGTGTCATATACAGACCACCAAGCCAAGTCAAAGAATTGGATGATCTACTAGTTGAGGAAATGGCTAAAATGACATTGAAAGGGGAAGTTGTCATTATGGGAGACTTTAATCTTCCTGATATAAACTGGAAAACCAAAATAGCTAGTTCTGCCAGGAGTACAGACATTCTAAATTCCCTACTGGGATTATCTCTACAGCAAGTAGTTGAGGAGCCAACCCGGAAGGAGGCCATTTTAGATTTGGTATTCACAAATGGCAATTTGGTATCTGATATTACTGTAGGGGAAAGCTTAGGATCCAGTGATCACCAGTCAGTGAGGTTTACTATAAGTACATTGACTGAGTCACTCCACGCAAAAACAAAAGTTTTAGATTTTCGGAAAACAGACTTTTCTAAAATGAGATCAGTGGTATACGAGTCCCTATCAGACTGCAACAATTTCAATGGAGTCCAAGAGAAATGGGACTACTTAAAATTGGCACTACTGAAGGCAACAGAAAAGTGCATTAGGCTTGTCAGTAAAGGCAAAAAAAGGAAGAGACCTCTGTGGTACTCAGCAGAAGTGGCCAAAATTATTAAAAACAAAAAGATGGCATTTAGCAAGTATAAAAACACCCAAAACGAGGATGACCGGGAAATCTATAAGATGAGGCAGAGAGAGGCCAAGCAATTTATAAGAGCTTCTAAAGCTCAGGCAGAAGAGAAATTAGCTCAGTCAGTGAAAAAGGTGATAAGACATTCTTCAGATACATAAATGAAAAAGGAAATTAAAAAAGGAATTACCAAATTAAAAACAAAAGAAGGAAGGTATATGGAAGAGGATAAAGAACTAGCTGACTGCCTCAATGAATACTTCTGTTCAGTTTTTACAAAGGAAAATAAAGGAGAAGGACCTCAGTTAGGGAGGAAGACTAATGAATCCTTTGATGCATGTGTCTTTACAGAGGAAGAGGTTCTAAGTCAGCTGTCTAAAATTAATACAAATAAATCACAGGGGCCTGATGGGATACACCCAAAGCTATTAAAAGAGCTTAGAGGTGTACTAGCAAATCCATTAACAGATTTATTTAGCCAATCACTGGTAACAGGTGTCGTCCCAGAAGATTGGAAATTAGCAAACGTTGTGCCAATTCACAAGAAAGGTAGTAGAGAAGAATCGGGCAACTATAGGCCAGTAAGCCTGACATCAATAGTGGGGAAATTAATGGAAACCATACTCAAGGAGAGGATTGTGGAACATCTAAAAACCCATGGGTTGATTGATAAAAAACAGCATGGGTTTACTTCAGGGAGATCATGTCAAACTAATCTTATTGACTTTTTTGATTGGGTGACTAAAATAATAGATGGCGGAGGTGCAGTAGACATCGCTTATCTGGACTTTAGTAAGGCTTTTGATACTGTCCCACATAGAAGGCTTATCAATAAACTGCAGTCTTTGAGCTTGGGCTCACATATTGTTGAATGGATTAGGCAGTGGCTGAAGGACAGAAAACAGAGGGTTGTAGTCAATGGAGTATATTCAGACCATGGTATTGTTACCAGTGGGGTACCTCAGGGATCTGTTCTGGGACCCATATTGTTTAATATCTTTATCAGCGAAATTGCAGAAGGCCTCAATGGTAAGGTGTGTCTTTTTGCTGATGACACAAAGATTTGTAACAGGGTTGATGTTCCTGGAGGGATACACCAAATGGAAAAGGATTTAGGAAAACTAGAGGAATGGTCAAAAATCTGGCAACTAAAATTTAATGTCGATAAGTGCAAGATAATGCACCTGGGGCGTATAAAATCAGTGATACAGTACTAACTTCAGTATCTGAGGAAAGGGATTTAGGGGTCATTATATCAGACGACCTAAAGGTGGGCAGACAATGTCATAGAGCAGCAGGTAATGCCAGCAGAATGCTTGGGTGTATAGGGAGAGGCATTACCAGTAGAAAGAGGGAGGTGCTCGTGCCGCTCTACAGAGCACTAGGGAGACCTCATTGGCAGTATTGTGTGCAGGACTGGAGACCATATCTGCAGAAGGATATTCAGAGAAGAGCTACTAAACTAGTACATGGATTGCAGGACAAAACTTACCAGGAAAGGTTAAAGGACCTTAACATGTATAGCTTGGAAGTAAGAAGAGACAGCGGGGATATGATAGAAACTTTTAAATACATAAAGGGAATCATCACGGTAAAAGAGGAGAGAATATTTAAAAGAAGACAAACTGCTACAAGAGGACATAGTTTTAAATTAGAGGGGCAAAGGTTTAAAAGTAATATCAGGAAGAATTACTTTACTGAGAGAGTAGTGGACGCATGGAATAGCCTTCCTGCAGAAGTGGTAGCTGCAAATACAGTGAAGGAGTTTAAGCATGCATGGGATAGGCATAAGGCCATCCTTCATATAAGATAGGGCCTGGGGCTATTCATAGTATTCAGTATATTGGGCAGACTAGATGGGCCAAATGGTTCTTATCTGCCGACACATTCTATGTTTCTATGTTTCTATATTAAATATATTAAAAATACATTAGCAAATATTTTTTTGAGCACCTGCCTATTATTATATAACATATATTTTTCCCTGCATCTGTATGCACCAGATAGTGGCAGGAGCTCAACAATATTGTTAAGAGCGTATTTAAAACATTATTATTATTTTTAATTTTTTTATTTATATCCATTTCTTGATTTAGGTGAGCTGTCTATTTTTTGTTACTTAATAAACGGTTTTGGAAAATGTCTTGAAAAATGTGGAAAATTGCTTCTAAAATTCTAAGCCTTCTAATATCCTAAAAATAAAATAAAATGACATTTACAAAATTATGCCAACATAAAGTAGACATATGGGAAATGTTGACTGATAGGGGCGGACTGGGAACTCAAAGTGGACATGGAAAAAATACTAAAAGTGGCCCCATTATGTAATCGGGTCAGGGCCAGCAATACCATATTGTGTGTGGCACATTATACCTCCCCAACAGAGCCAAATACCACAGTCCATAACAAAATAAATCCCCAAAAACTTCCACTGGCCGGCAGTGAGTAGGGCTCAAGCGCCGCCCCCCCGGGAAATTTCCCTGTAAAGCCTATGGCCAATCCACCCCTGTTGATTGATAACTACTTTATGAGGTATAACTACCTGTCTTAAAAGAAGAGAAATTAAAATTTAGAAAATTGTGAACTTTTCCAAATTTTCTGTAAATTTTGAACTTTTTTTTAAATAAATAAAGGAAAAAATATTGATCCAAATTTACCGCTAACATTAAGTACAATGTGTCACTAGAAAACAGTTTCAGAATCGGTGAGATAAGTATTACCATTCCAAAGTTATTACCGCATAAGGCTACATGCACACAAACGTTGTTTGTTTCCGTGTCCGTTCCGTTTTTTTTTTTTGCGGATAGGATGCGGAACCATTCATTTAAATGGGTCCGCAAAAAATGCGGACAGCACACCGTGTACTATCCACATCAGTATGTCAGTTCAGTAGCCCCGCAAAAAAAATAGAGGCATTTAGGAATTGTTACAAAAAAAACCGATGTCATCACACAATTTGCGGACCGCAAAACACATACGGTCGTGTGCATGTAGCCTAAAGTGACACATGTCAGTTTTACAAAAATAGGCCTGGGCAGGAAGGTGAAATAGGCCTGGGGTAGAACGCAAACCAATGACCATGGGCCTAGGTATAGGGGGTGCAGAGGTAGCAGTCGCTACTGGGCCCAGGAGCCTGAGGGGGCCCAAAGACCCTTGTGCCGCATAAGAAGACACACAAAGCACTGAGGGAAGGGGGCCCAAGCTGAACTCTTGCACCAGGGCCCGTGAGTTGTTAGCTACGCTCCTGCCAATGACATTACCACTGGTGGCACAAACATATCGCACTTACTAATATATATATATATATATATATATATATATATATATATAATATAAACTTTAAATATAACTATCCTATCGAACATGATTTGGGATGACCCTACAGAGTTAACTTTTCTGCCAGCTCGGACATGCGCAGTAGCGCCCTCTGGTGTCATATAACCGAATGGCGTGCTGGGCGCACTGAGTTGCTCGGCACTGGAGGGGTTCCTTCCAGCCCAGAAGGCCGGGCCTGTGCTCCAGAGACTATGGAGTGAGGAGGGAGAGCGCTGCATGAGCTGAGAGCTGTCTGCGGGAGGAGAGGCCACTACACGGGAGGCGGCTGTGTGGAGCGCAGGAAGGAGCAGGGAGCAGAGGGGAAGTCATGGAGGGGACCTCAGCCCTGGAGAAGAATGTGGCCGAGCTGACCGTCATGGATGTTTATGACATCGCATCAGCAGTGGGACAGGAGTTTGAGAGAGTCATTGACCAGTATGGCTGTGAGGCCATCAGCCGGCTGATGCCTAAAGTTGTGCGGGTGCTGGAGATCCTGGAGGTCCTGGTCAGTAGGAACAATATTAACCCAGAGATGGAGGAGCTGAGGCTGGAGCTGGACAGACTGAGGCTGGAGCGGATGGACAGGATAGAGAAGGAGAAGAAGCACCAGAAGGTGAGAAAGAAGGAGTCCACCAGCAGGCAGGGGCTCCATACACCACAGTGTCATGGCCTCACATCTACTTGTAGGAGCCCTGCACCAGCAGTGGTCACATGAAGTTTCTGCTGGGACCACAGATGCACTGGTGGGGGCTTGTGCCTGGACCGCTCAGGGACATCCCGCTCAGATGAGTATCATGCAGTCCCTCACACCATTGTCCCCTAGGAGGAGGCTTCCTGGGAGAAGGTGCCACATGCCTGGCTGCAGATGGTTGACCAACATGGGGCATGCCCGCTGGGCAATACTGAGCAGTGCCAGGTTGTATCCCTTACCTCTATGGGAAGGGTGTCAGGTACCCCCAGTAGATTGAGGCATTGGGGGGGGGAGTTGTTTTTCACTTTATTTCTACAGTAGGTGGATGCATCAGTACATCTACCCAGTGATTTCACCTAGAACGTGACCATTAGATGCCAAAAATATGCCCCAGGGTGCACAGTCCCGTTCATGGTGTCTGTGGTCACCAATTATGAATTTAATTTTTATTTTATTTTTTTAAAGGGCATGTCCACCTCAGACCGTTCACTGTCTATTTGGCCTCTTACACACGATCGTATGGCTTTTTCAGTATTTTGCAGTCCGTTTTTAACGGAACCGTTGTTCCTTTTTTTTTTTTTCTCACTCCGTTATGTTTCCGTTCCGTTTCCATTCCGTAGTTCCGCAAAAAATCTCTGTATGCTTTCCCTATGCGATCCGAAACATAACATTTTTAATCATTGATGTAATGTGTTTTAACAGTAAACACATGGGCATGGATCCGCAAAAACGGAAGACATACGGATGTGTTCTGTATGCATTCCGTATTTTTTGCGGACCCATTGACTTGAATGGAGCCACAGATCGTTATTTGCGGGCAATAACAGGCCAAGTTCTACCTGTCAACGGAACAGATATACGGAAACAGAATGCATACGGAGTACATTCCGTTTTTTTGGCGGAACCATTGAAATGAATGGTTCCGTATACGGACCGCAAACGGAATCCGCAAGAACAGAAACATAAAAATGTTCGTGTGCAAGGGGCCTTTAGTGAATGCAGCGAGAAAGCCGTTTTCCCGACAGATGCCAAAAGATCTATAGGGATGTCATACGTGCTTTATTCGGCTGTACGTGGTAGCGAGGTAGACTGCACTACGTTATACCGTCCAGTAAACCTATACCATGCAGTGTACAATTCTTTCAAGTCATTTCATCCGTGAGTTTTATCTGCGGACAGCACACTGACCCCCTTTCATTTCTATGGGGCCTTGCACCCATCCATTTTTTTGTTGGATCCGTGTGGGTAGGGATGAGCGAACTCCAATCCATAACGGAATTCTTAGACAACCCGAACCTTGTACGCCGAACCTGGAAACACAAGTTTGCTCATCCCTACGCGACGTGCATATTCTTCTGTCTGTACTGCGGACAAGAATAACCATTTCTGTCGATGGGCGTGAGTTAAATCTGGAAAGCACATGGAAGGGATCCGTATTTTGCAGATCTGCTATACCGACAGACACGGCAGTGTGCATGAGGCTTCAACATGGGACCCTAGGGGTGATGTATGCCAGTGTGAACACACTTTTATATTTTACGATGGATTAGGGCTTATATACACAGCCTTTGTCGTTTTTGGTGTCCGCAAAACACGGATACCGGCCGGGTGCGTTCCACATTTTGCGGAACAGAACATCCGTCCCATAATAGAACAGTCATCCTTGTCTGTAACGTGGACAATAATGTTCTGTATTTATAATGGTGTCGCAGAACAGACATATGGATGCGGACCGCACACTATTGAAGTGAAGTGGTCCGCGTCCAAGCCGCAAAAAATGGGGATCGGATGTGGACTAAAAATATGATTGTGTGCATGATATTTATCATTCTAGGTGCGCCTGTTTTTTGGCGGTTATATGTTTCATGTCTTTTTGCTCCAGATTCTGTGGCATTCACGCACTTAGGGCTCATGCACACGAACGTATTTTCTTTCCGTGTCCATTCCTTTTTTTTCTTTTCTGCCGTCCGTATGCAGAACCACTAATTTCAATGGGTCTGCAAAAAAACGAAACAAAGTTAGGCCTCATGCACACGACCGTATGACTTTTTCAGTATTTTGCGGTCTGCAAAGAAACGGATCCGCAAAAAATACAGATGACGTCCGTGGGCATTCTGTTTTTTGCGGAGCGGAACAGCTGGCCCCTAATAGAACAGTACTATACTTGTCCGTTATGCGGACAATAATAGGACATGTTCTATCTTTGAACGGAAAAACGAAAATACGGAAATAGAAGGCATACGGAGTACCTTCCGTGTGTTTTTTTTTTTTTTGTGGATCCATTGAAATGAATGGTTCCGTATATGGAACACAAAAAACAGAACTTAAACAGAAAAAAAAAAACGTTTGTGTGCATGAGCCCTTACTCCGTGTGCATTCTGTTTACATATGTCTGTTCCGCAAAATGATAGAACATTTCCTATTATTGTCCACATTAAGGATAGTACTGTTCTATTAGGGGCTGGCTGTTCCGTTCCGCAAAAAACGGAATGCACACGCACGTCATCCGTATTTTTTTGCGGACCTCAAAATATATATGGTCATGTGCATAAGCCCTTAGGCTGAGTTCACATCAGCGTTCATTGGAGACGAAAGTCGTGCATGCAGGATTTTTGTCTCCACTTCAAAAATCTTCCTGTGACCGGAAACCTAACTGACCCGATTATAGACTATGGGGTCCGTAGGCTGTTATGTCCGTCATTTCCGTTATAGGAACAGAAGAATGGAAAGGCTGACCGCTGATGTGAACTCAGCCTTACTTCATACTAAGCCACTTTTCCAAGTTTTCTGTGTTTTAGAACTGTTTGAAGGCACATTTACTATTTACAACTTTTTCCAAAAGTCATAGAAAAGTCCCCACGTCTGGCCACCTCTTGGTGTACTCTACAGACATAGGCGTACACCACGTTGCCCTTGTTCCAGGTATATTATAATATAACTGTGACATTTCCTAAATTTGGCGCTACCTCACAATACTAGCCTGGTCCCCAACACCGCATCAGCGCCCCCCCCCCCACAGATGTTATCTGCACACAGGGGAGATGCAAAGATGGCTGTGGAATGATCCAGAGAAGGAAACGTGTGTTGGGGACCAGGTAAGTATTGTCAGTATTGTGGGGGGCGTTGTTCGGTGTTGCATAACCCCTTTTATGCGGTGAGTACAGTAGCCTCGCGGTCAGGCAGGAACTTACAGCATTGTGAGTCATTATGATGCTGTAAGCTCAGGTCAGAAGAGCAGTGTTCAGGCCAGGAAATGTGGCCATCACACGGAGCATCTTACGCCTCTTTCATACGAGCGTGACGGATTGGCTCCGGATGCGTTCAGTGAAACTCGCACCATTTTGCCAGTAAGTTCAGTCAGTTTTGTATGCGATTGCATTCAGTTGTTCAGTTTTTTTCGCTCTGGTGCAATGCGCATTGATGCGTTTTTCACACGTGTGATAAAAAAAAACTGAAGGTTTACAAACAACATCTTTTAGGCTGCTTTTTAGGCCGCATCCGGCAACCTGTGTTGAAATGGACAGCATTTGTAGACGGATCCGATGCGTATCCCTCTCACAAATGCATTGCAAGAACGGATCCGTCTCTCCGCTTGTAATCCGGAGAAACTAATCCGTTATGTATTTTCTTCACATTTTTAAAGGTCTGCGCAGACCAGATCCGTCAATGCAGTGTTTTTAATGCCGGATCCGACACTAATACATTCCAAAGGAAATTAATGCCGGATCCGGCGTTACGGCAAGTGTTTTGTCATTTTGGACAGAGATAAAACCGCAGCATGCTGTGTTATTTCCTCCGTCCAAAACACCGCACAGTGGCTGAACTGAAGACATCCTGAATGAATTTTTCTCCATTCAGAATGCATTAGGCTAAAACTGAAGCGTTTTTTTCCGGTATTGAGCCCCGATGACGGAACTCAATGCCGGAAAAGAAAAACGCTAGTGTGAAAGTACCCTGAGCAACCATCAGTGAAAAACACATTGCATCTGCACTTGCTTGGGGATGGAATGTGTTTTTCACGCAGCCCCATTCACTTCTATGGGGCCAGGGCTCGTGAAAAATGCAGAATATAGAACATTCTGCGATTTTTCACGTAACGTGATGCGTGAAAAACAACGCTCATGTACACAGCCCCATAGAAATGAATGGGTCAGGATTCAGTGCGGGTGCTATGCGTTCACGTCACGCATTGCTCCCGCGCGGAAGACTCGCTCGTGTGAAAGTGGCCTTACCGGGCTGAACAGGCTTGTGCGAAATTAGCCTTAGGCCTTATGCACACCACCATATTTTTGGTCCGATCCGATGCAGCATGTCCTGGTCAGGTGCAGGCCCCAGCATCAGTGTGAAATTCCCTAATATAATGTTATGGACGGAACTTTCCAACACGATTGTTCTGCAGGTTATCATCACACTGTTTGGCGGCTAATGATTGTTTCTAAAGAATATCTATCTGCATGGTTTACGATTTATTTTTATTTTTTAAGCTTTGAATTCTGACATAGATTATACGGAAGAATGAAAACAGTCTTCACACGCTGCGCAGTTTGTTGCCGTTTATTCCACGACTGAAAATCCTTAACATTGACCTGAATGGGGCTGGCAGAAATCCATGTGGTTGGCTCCTCAAAAGAATGCAACTGTTTTTAAGTCGTGGAAATTTCTGTCACAAAATCCACAGTAAAATAATTTCTGACACAAAATATGTTACCAGGAAATAAGCTATTGTTTAAATCAAGTTTTTACGATCACCGTATTTATTTTTTTGTGATTTACTTTATTTTTTATATTTTGCATGTCACTATCTTTCTCACACTAATCACTAGGCCTAAAATATGTCAAGACTTCCTGTCCTTTCAGACCTGCCACATACAGTTGTATTCAAAATTATTCAACCCCCAATGCTGTAAAGGGTTTTAGGGAATTTAGTGTACATTTGTAATTGTGTTCAGAATGAAATCTTACAAGGACTTTTTAAAGAACCAAATGCAACTAAAATGACATCAATCGTTTTTGTAATACAGTATTAAATGTTTTTTTTTGTGATTTCTTGATTGACACAATTATTCAACCCCTTAAAGACGACCACTCTTAAGAACAGAGGTTCATTCAAGTGTTTTCGATCAGGTATTGAAAACACCTGTGGATGTCAAGGAGCAGCAATCAAGCAGAATAAGCACCAATTAGGCAGATGCAAAATGACTGTGATACTCAGCTCCTTCTAGACATTTACTGGTGTGTTTACCAACATGGTGAAGTCAAGAGAATGGTCCAGGAAGACAAGAGAAGAGGTGATTTCTCTTCACAGGAAGGGCAATGGCTATAAGAAGATTGCAAAGATATTAAACATACCAAGAGACACCATAGGAAGCATCATTCGCAAATTCAAGGCAAAGGGCACTGTTGAAACGCTACCTGGTCGTGGTAGAAAGAAGATGCTGACTTCGACTGCTGTGCGCTACCTGAAGCGCAAAGTGGAGAAAAGTCCCCATGTGACTGCTGAGGAACTGAAAAAAGATTTGTCAGATGCGGGTACTGAAGTTTCAGCTCAGACAATAAGGCGCACACTGCGTAATGAATGCCTCCATGCCAGAACTCCCAGGCGCACCCTTGCTGTCTCCAAAGAATAAGAAGAGTCGACTGCAGTATGCCAAGTCATGTGGACAAACCACAAAAGTTTTGGGATCGTGTTCTGTGGACTGATGAAACAAAATTAGAACTGTTTGGGCCCATGGATCAACGCTATGTTTGGAGGAGGAAGAACAAGGCCTATGAAGAAAAGAACACCTTGCCTACTGTGAAGCATGGCGGGGGGTCAATCATGCTTTGGGGCTGTTTTGCTTCTACAGGTACAGGGAATCTTCAGCGTGTGCAAGGTACCATGAATTCTCTTCAGTACCAGGAGATATTGGATGAAAATGTGATGCAGTCCGTCACAAACCTGAGGCTTGGGAGACGTTGGACCTTTCAACAGGACAATGATCCCAAGCATACCTCCAAGTCCACTAGAGCATGGTTGAAGATTAAAGCCTAGAACATTTTGAAGTGGCCATCGCAGTCACCAGACTTAAATCCGATTGAGAACCTCTGGTGGGACTTAAAGAAAGCAGTTGCAGCGCACAAGCCTAAGAATGTGACTGAACTGGAGGCTTTTGCCCATGAAGAATGGGCGAAGATACCCGCAGATCGCTGCAAGACACTTGTGTCAAGCTATGCTTCACGTTTAAAAGCTGTTATAACTGGAAAAGGATGTTGTACTAAGTACTAAGACTGAATGTCACTTGGGGTTGAATAAAACTGATAATGATGTGAGCACAGAAAAGACATTTGTGGTTATTTCATTATAAATGTTATGTTATATTTGTCTGACTTACAAGTGCCTCTTTGATTTAATTGTAAAAAAGATGACTGAAATGATCAAAATCAATGTCAAACTGGCCAAAACACTAAATTTCAGTGGGGGTTGAATAATTTTGAACACAACTGTAGGCCATGGACAGGAGCTGACCCCATAGGCTCATATGGGAGAGTTTTCTAGGTGTCCTGTACAGAAGTCAGGAGGGAGCGGATAAGCTGTGATATCACCTACTGTGAATGGTGGTTCTGGTGTTAACTAGACGTAGGCGATGTCTATTATTGTAATCCTGCTTGTAATAATGATGTGATGGCTACTGAAATGTTACCAGAACAGGAAGTCTCAACATAGAGTATTCGGCTTAGGGCTCAGCGTATTTTCTTGTCTGTTGTGTACGTTCCTTTAGTGGGGCCGCAAAAAAACAGAAATTACTCTGTGTGCATTCCATGGCCGTACCGCCAAAAATAATATGCTATTCTTATCTGCGTTACGGACAAGGATATGACAGTTCTATAAGGGGCCGGCAGTTCTGTCATCAATGACATTACTATGTAGATGTAATAATAGATTGGCTTAGCTCACTTGATGGGTCATTCTTATAGCGATCTCTGACTCTCTTGCAGATAAAGTTTGAATATTTTTTTTTTTTTAAACATGAAAATTATATCTTTAGTGCAATGAGGGTGGTGCATTGCACAGAAGCTCTGTTCCATTCACTGGGCAGGTTATTGACAGGGCCAGGGGATTATATACCTACTGCCTGGCTCTGCCAATCAATGGTCCGAGGGAGGGACTGGGAGGTTAATGTTGCTGAGCTTCTGTGTAGTGAGAGCAATGGTGACGCCCTCATTGCACTAAAGGCACCCTTACATATTTGAAAAAGGACAATTTTATCTGCAAAAAAGCCAGGGATCGCTTGTGTGATTCCACACCTTATGTGGAGTGTTTTTCTCTATAGACTTCAATATTTTATTTTTTTTTTTTTTTGTTTATTAACTGAATCTGCACTAAAAAATGCAATAGATATTAGTGACAATTTATGCAGATTTTCTGCATACAAATAAGCACCGTTTGCAGGTAGTCCTTATATGTCAGTAATGAGGTTTTGATCTTTTAGGAGCTTGAGCTGGTGGAGGATGTTTGGAGGGGAGAAGCACAGGACCTTCTGGGTCAAATTGCTCAACTACAGCAGGAGAACAAACATCTACTTTCCAATCTGTCTCTAAAAGATGTCAATTTGACAGAGGAAGACTTCCAGAAGCATGAAGGTATGGCTTTAACTGTTAGGGCTCTTTCACTCGAGCATGTCCTTTGTGGGAATCGCCCTCCGTGTGAGAGAGAGATCATGCGTTCTGGACTTAAAGCTGACAGCACAATTCCTCTTACATAGAGTGAGTCCTGCAAGGGACAGTCTCGTGTGAAAGAGCCCTTAAAGAGGACCTGTCACACTCCTGATTTAGTAAATGCCACGTAATAACAAATTCTGGGGCATCAGTTCTTAAAAATAAACTTGAAAATCTCATTGGGCAATATTTACTAATGCTGTCTAACATGGGAATTTAGACATTCAGAAAATCCGCCAGATTTATCACAGTGGCTGGTGCTGGAATAAAAATCTGATGCATTTTTAGACATTTACGTTTAAGTTTACACCATTTTTTTTGTTGGCTTAGTTTGCGCAAAATATTTGCACCAAAATGTTGGCTCACATTTTTACCATATCCGCTTTTGTCTAAATGGCATACCTTGAGGGAGGTATATCAAAGCGGGCTTTCCTAGTTTTGATCTCCCTGCACTGGCACGAGATGCATCTTAATAAATTAGGTGCATCTCTGCCCTGCCGTGCGCCAGATACTGAAGTCTATGCCAGATACCTAAGGCTACATTCACACAGAGATCTGCCCATGTCCGTACCGCATTTTGTGTGTGCTGTCCACACCCGTTCCGCAAAATTGCAGAATAGATGCGGACTCATTCATATGGTCTTGTGAATGTAGCCTAAAACTTACGCCACTTTCTGGCAAAAGTTGTAATAAATCTGATGGGCCATGCACAGCTCCGCCCCTCCCATGAAGCCCCATACTTTTTCTCGCCACTTTGGGAAAGTGCTAACCAGCTTATAAAGCCTTATGTGCACCATAATTTGCGACCCCCCCCCATTAGGAACCTTCCTATGGTGTCAGAGGGAGGGCACGGATGCCTGAATCAAACATGCCCCAAGGTGTTCATAAATGACATGCATACAAGCTGAAAAGATACTTTAAATCACAAGGGCAAGCCTCCCCCCATCACATTAGCGGCTCCGAGGCAATAACTACCTACCATCGGTTTCCCCTCCATGGCCGCCAAGAGCATGGTCTATCAATTAGCTACATGTAAGTAACAATCATGAATAAAGGCAGGGTATACTGACCAAAATGCTGCGTCTGTCCAGATGACCCCAATGCGCGTTTCGCCCGTAGCTTTTCAGCGCCCCTTGAAAAAGCTACGGGTGAATTTACCCTCCGAGACAACAGAACTTTGATAAGGGTTTTCCGACCTGTGTAATGGTCCCTTTACACGGGACGATGATCTAGCAGATTGTGGGAAAGGAAATGGAGGAGACTGGTGCATTTACATGCAGTGATCTCCTCCAGACTATGGGGAGTAGCGATCGCTAATGCCATCGCTCCTCCCCATACTGTCTCGTTGTTTCCCGTTTACACAGCACCACATGCCTCTGGGAAAAGATGATCTTTTGTTCTGCACAAAAGATAAAATTACCCAATGAACAAACATTTTGCTCATTCACCGGGTAATCGGCCGTGCATTTACACAGCAAGATCATCGCTAGCCAGGGTTACTAGTAACACTGGTTAGCGATAATCTGTTCAATCGTCGGCCCGTGTAAAGGCCTCTATCTACGGACCTTTTGCCCCATTGTCTGCAACCTTTCTAGATCAAATATGGTGGTGAGCCTAGACACTGCTGCGTAGTGGGCAGGCATGGCGTTAGCCACTCTGATAGTGGACCTTTCTGATCGAGAAAAATAGCAGCATGGGCTATAGGGGCCAGATGAGCAGGTTCCCTGGGAGAGACCAGTGCTTAGCATGGAATAATGCCTCTGTAGGTCCCAAAGTGCCTTGGAAATTACTTATGCGGCACACCCGTTGTTTTTATCCTCACACCCTTAAAACCAGTAATTATAATTTTAAATAATCCAAATACAGTAAGTGTAAAGATTCTAGAAAATTATACAGGATAGAATTTAATGCCATAAAATGGTATACCTGCTTAAACAGAGCAAGAAAATATCGGCTAAAAAAAAAGACATGGTCATTACAGAAGTTGTACCAAGATTACATTTGGAACATCTGCTCCATTCATCTCTATGGGACTGATCGTGATGGCAGAGCATTGTGCTCGGCAAATCTTTGTCACTCCAATAGAGATACATGAAGCGGCATTCCTACGGTGGGACACAGGAGCTTTTTATCTTCTGAATGTTAGGGATCCCAGCATCAACCCTCACCATTCAGACACATCTCCTGTCCTGTGATAGGTTTAAATCTTGGGGAAAAAAAACCTTTAAAGGGGTTCTCCGAGAATAACGAGTTTATAGCAATTGCCCTCATCCTGTCTCTAAACAGAAGATTCATGCTTACCTGCTCCCGCCACTCCCATCCTCTGTGCTGCCTCCGCTATGTCCGTGTTCTGGTTCCCGCAATGTTCGGCGCAGCATGGGCATGGAGCAGAGGCAGCACAGAGGACTGGAGTGGCAGGAGCCGTTAATAAGGAATATTCCTTTAAAAGGACAGGACATTTAAATCTGAATTTCACAAATGTGTTGTTTTCTCACATATTAAAATCTTACCTAAAAAGGTTTGGACGCTTAAGGCTGAATTAAAGGAGTTGTGTGGTTTCAAGAGGAAACCAGACAGCTCAAGGGATAAAGAGTAGAGGACTACTTACCTGCCAGATCCTGTGCCACTGTTCTGGTTTTCCTGGCTGCAGCAGTGATGTCACGTCGACAACACGTGACTGCTGCAGCCAATCACTGACCTCAGAGTTGCACTAAAGAGGCCAGTGATTGTCTGCAGCAGCCAGATTTGGCCAACATGACATCTCTGCTGGGGCCAGGAAAGCGGAGCTGGGGCCATAGCTTGGTAGGTGAGATCTGCACGGTAAGTAATCATCTATTCTTTATTACAAGTTGATCCCCTAAGTTGTCCAGTTTCCTCTTGACACCATACAACCTCTTTAAGGGGGTTAAAACGGGCTGTCTTGGATGGTGTATACTTATTCTGAAGTCTAAATCTAGCACAGCTTCTTCATACGTTCCAGACAGAAATACCGCCTGTGTCTATGTATTCACTCAGAATAGAACAGAGTGTGCTGGGAAAAGAGGCCTTTCCTGCTGATGGTAAATACAGATGAGTCCGTGCTGTTGGCAGGAGTCCTGAACGTGTAGAAAGTAACAGCTGAATTTAGCAGACCCCAGAAATGCATTTTATCACATCATTTACATGTACTTCCATATGGTGACTGTCCAGGGAAAAACAAGACTAATGGTGACATCAGAGGTGGCAATAATCCCTGTTCAAGTGTCATGAAGACATTTTATGCCCTGGAAAAAGTCTAAGGCGTACCAATACACATTAGACTTTTCCCTGCTTTCCATCAGCGTAGGGCGCGCTGTGAACGGCACAGGCAGCGCAGCGATGCTGCCTGTGCCTGCAGTAACCAATAGCAAAGCTCCGACAGCAAGGAGCTTTGCTATTGGTTAGTTTAGGCAGGAGCGATACATCGCCCCTGCAAGAGGGGAAGCCAGCAGGCGCTGTAAGGAGGAGGGGCCGGCTCCCGGGGGATATTAGAATATGGAGTGCCGGGCGGCACTATGTGTGTGATGTATGTAGTGCACTGTGTGATCAGCACACATTGCACTACATACATCACACACATGTATATTTAACACACTGCACTACATGCATCACACAGATGTATACCTCCCACGCTGCTCCACACACATCACACATGTATACATCACACATTGCACTACATACATTGCACAGATGTATACCTCACACGCTGCACTACCTACATCACACGCTGCCCCGCACACATGTATACCTCACACGCTGCCCCACACACATGTATACATCACATGCTGCACTACATACATTACACAGATGTATACCTCACACGCTGCACTACTTACATCACACGCTGCCCCGCACACATGTATACATCACATGCTGCACTACATACATTACACAGATGTATACTTCACACACTGCACTGCCTACATGTATACATCATACGCTGCACTACCTACATCACACACATGTATACATCACACATTGCACTACATACATTGCACAGATGTATACCTCACACGCTGCACTACCTACATCACACGCTGCCTCACACACATGTATACATCACATGCTGCACTACATACATTACACAGATGTATACCTCACACGCTGCACTACTTACATCACACGCTGCCCCGCACACATGTATACATCACATGCTGCACTACATACATTACACAGATGTATACTTCACACACTGCACTGCCTACATGTATACATCATACGCTGCACTACCTACATCACACACATGTATACATCACACATTGCACTACATACATTGCACAGATGTATACCTCACACGCTGCACTACCTACATCACACGCTGCCCCACACACATGTATACATCACATGCTGCACTACATACATTACACAGATGTATACCTCACACGCTGCACTACTTACATCACACGCTGCCCCGCACACATGTATACATCACATGCTGCACTACATACATTACACAGATGTATACTTCACACACTGCACTGCCTACATGTATACATCATACGCTGCACTACCTACATCACACACATGTATACATCACATGCTAACCCACACACGTGTATACCACACACTGCACTACACACATCACACGCTACCGCACTCACATCACACACGTATACATCAGACTCTCCCCCACACACATCACATGCATCACACGCATGTATGTACTTAATGCAGACAGGCTATTCTAGCCAAGTAGTTAAGTACAGGGAAGATCCGCCATATTGGACTGGACTTTATAACTATTTATTTTATAACGTTATCGCTATAATGGCTTGTTCTTATTTAGACCAGTAATGGTCCCCTGCATAAATCCCCACCTCTTAGGCCCCGTTCACACCACCACTATTTCTGTTCTGCTCATCTAATGGAGCAGAACAATGAAAATAACGAAGTGCTGGATCGGGCATGTAAGGCTGGGTTTTTGTCATACGATCAACATACACAACAGATGCCCAATTGTGACTCCATCACCAGGGAGTTCCATGGAAAAAAAAATTACTATTTTTTTTTTTTTTTTTTTTTGAGGATTCTGCAGGACGGGAAAGTGTACCATGTTTTTCCATCCTGCAAAGTCCAGCAAAAAAAAACATGTAGGCTAACGTATTTTTTTATTTTTTTTTACAATGGAAATCTATGGTGACAGATGCCACAGTATGGCATCTGTCTGAGGCGTCTGTTAATGTATATACGTTTTTTGTGTGTACAATTCATTTATGGCAAAATGTCATGTGAACCCGGCCTAACTGACTGGGAAGAAGCTGAACAGACCCCGCTTACCATTCACGATCTTGTCTTTTTACCAGACCAAAAAAGTGCTGCATACAAGGCTTTTTTTTGTCTGGTCTTTAGACAGAATCTGCGGCAGAGGCTCCAAACGCAGCCTCACACACAGTTGTGAGCAAGTGCAGGCAGATATATTATGTATTTGAATTACTAAAATTTCATACTCCTCCTCGGGTCAAAATACTCCTCGAAAATGGTCAAAGGAGTATTTTTAATCCTCTGGAAAAAAATGTAGTGTGACCTCTGGGTGACATAAAGCATGCTATCAATGGGAACCCCTACCACCAAACACATCCATACTAAAACCCATCAAGGTGTGTAGCATTGTGCCTGTCCACCTAATGAGCTGGATGCTGCTGGTCACACGTGCTCAGTCACTCTCCAGGTCTCTGCACAGATATCCTCTGTTCACTACAGAGCAACTAAGAGAAATGGCTTTCTGCCCCGTGTTCCCTACACAGGAGCTGGTAAAAATGGATCTGTCCCCTGCAGAGACCTAGCTGTGGGGACAGGGACTGAGCATGCCTGACCAGCCGCACTCTGCGCACTAGATGGACCTATACATTGCCATACCAGGCAAGTAATGGCTGTCCGACATATTCAGCTGTTGAAGGTGTATGGGCACCATTGGGCTCAAACCCACCTATAAACCCTTTCTTTTATATTATTATTATTATTATTATTATTATTATTATTATTATTTCATTTATGTGTTGTGAAACTAGAAATCTACCGAAATACAGTAGAATACAGAATTTAATTGAAGGTTTGTGTTTTCATCAAGTGAATGTATACGATGTGTGCAGTGTACAGGTATTATTACAGTGCCACGATCACGGAACGTAGAAATGTGTCCAGAAATCTGTTTCTGGAAATATAACCAAATGATGCAGGAAATATTTCAGGTTTATAGCAATGCGTTTGGACCTTGAATGTCTATTGTAACATTGTGACAACATGCTGTGTGCAAGACTCTTCCGCAGCTCTGATGTTCCTTCTGATATCAGTCCTTGATGTGTTCCGGTGCTTGGTGACCGGTACATGCTCTATAGCAGGGATACTCAAGTGCTTATTGTAAAAGACCACATACCTGGGTCTGCTGTAGGGTGAAGGTCCGAGCCTCCCTACCAAGAAAGAATATGCTTAGTGCCATCTAATAATAATGATGCCCCTTGAACACTATGATATCCCATTGGTGTCCCCTTGGTGCCCTGACAGTGTGATGACCCCTTAGTGCTTCCCCACACAGAATGATGTGCCTAAGTGCCCCCTCACAGTAGGATGGTCCCTTAAGTGCCCCCCTCACAGAGTAATGTCCCCTTACATGCCCCACTCACAGACTGATGCCTCTTTAAATGGTTTCTGTACAGTATTATGTTCGTTTACGCGGCCCCTACACAGTATGATGGCCCTTTAAAGGGGTGGTCCGGGTTTTTCATATTGATGACCTATCCTTGGGATGAATAGGTCATCAATATGAGATCGGTGGGGGTCCGACACCGTTCAGCTGTATGAGGATATGGCACTGTCTCCCTTCTTACTTCCTGTCCGTTGCTGCTGTCCCATAGACAGGAATGGAGACTACACGTGCCGTCTCCCCGTACAGCTGATCGGCAGGGGTGCCGGGTGTAGGACCACTGCCAATCTGATATTGATGACCTATCCCGAGGATAGGTCATCAATATGAAAAGCCCGGACAACCTCTTTAAGTTGCCCCTACAAAGTTGGATGCCCTATTAAGTGAAGATGCCCCCTTAAGTGGTCCCCCTCATAGTTAAGCCCCCTTAGATGGCCCCAACACACAGTTATGCTCCCTTAAGTGTCTCCCTCACAAACTTGTGCCCCCTTAAATGGGTTATGCCATGATTGATGTAAAAAATAAAAATCAGACATCATATAGTACATGACAATACTAGTCTAACACAGCTAGAACCAGCCCTGTATTGCACATGGATCCAGCGATCTTCACATTCACTGCTACAATTGCTCTGCTAGATTTTCTTAAGCTTGGCAACTCGGGGGACGTGTCCTTTTTGGTGCAGCTCTCTCCTTGTGACTGCCACAGCTTCTAACCGAACATATGGCTGGTGGCAGTTGAAGATTTAAACTGAGCACATTCAAGCAGCTCCAGTGAGATGGACAAAAAAAACAACAAAAAAAACAAACAGCAGGTGGCGCTATACAGATACATTTTATTGAATAGCTCACTGGCTGTAATACATTTTTAATTAGATGCAATTACAAGTGGGATATGCAGGGGCCCGGACAGCTGGCAATTGTGGTCCCAATTCGGACTGCAGTTCTCCAGGTGAGTACCCCTGCTTTATAGTATTCTCTGCCTGTATACGTGCTATAGAATGTATACATATACATTTCCTTTCCCAACCATTTTTTGATGCTGGTCACTCGTAATAGGAAAGTGTACCTACATCTTTTAGATGGAAGAGGTTGCCCCACAAATATGTACATCTTTTCTTCCGTTCCGCGGCCCTGCAAAACAAATAAAACATGTCTTATACTTGTCAGTGAAAATCATTGAAGTCTATGGGTCTGCAAAAATGCAGAATGCAATCCGTTTCTTTGTAGACATGCTGAACTGCCCGCAAAAAATTGCATTTGTTGGGTGGCAGCCCGCCTGGAGGTCTCAAGACAAATCTACCAACACATTATGTTGCGATAATGGAGGTCAGAAATTTTCTGTGCTCATTTCCACATCCTGCCGCTGTATGTGAGAGGGAGTACTATCTATTTTGCTATGGAATTGGGCATGATTATGTAACTATGAACAGGTATAGTATTGGGGAAAAGTTTAAAAAATATATAGGAAATTACTGTTGCATACCTTTACCACAATACTACTGAGTCGGGAACCTATTCAAGTTTTTATTTTTTACCCCTGATTTGTCTGACAAGTTTAACTTTAATCAGCTGGACAGGTTTCAGAAATAAAGAACTCATCATCGTGACTTGGAAAAACAAAAGGCTAAAAGAGCAAAGCATTTTTAAAGGGGTTGTTTGGGATTTGTATATATCCTCAGTATCTGATCAGCGGGAGTCCGGCACCCAACTGATCAGCCATTTGAAGAGATGATGGTGCTCCAGTGAGCGATGTGACCTCCTCCCAACTTATCGAGCACAGTGCCGTAAGTTGTACAGTGGCCTTGCTTGGTTTTGTAGCATGCGCCAATGACTTGAATGGGATAGATCAGGGGTAGGGAACCTCCGCCTCTCCAGCTGTTGTGAAACTACAACTCCCAGCATGCATACTTGCTCTGCTCTTCTCTGAACTCCCATAGAAATGAATAGAGCATGTTGGGAATTGTAGTTTCACAGCGGCTGGAGAACCGGAGGTTCCCTACCCCTGGGAAAGATGCTCCTAGGCCATGTGACTGATGTATAATGACATCCCTGTCCTAGGAAGAGGAGTGCTCCTGCCTCTTCAAGCAGTTGATCGGTGGGGGTGCCAAGTGTCATACCTCCACCGATCAGCTATTGGTGACATATCCTGAGGGCAGGTCATCAGTATAAAAATCTTGGACAACCCCTTTAACTCCTTCAGCATGTGCCATTTATCATGTAGAAAAAGTTAATACAAGCCACTTGGATTCATTTTTCCATCACATTATACACGGCTCGTTTCCATGGTTACAGACCACCCTGCACTCCATCAGTGGTGGTCGTGCTTGTACACTATAGGAAAAAGCGTCAGCCTCTCTGGTGGCCAGGACCGTGGGAGAGCACATAGGCTAGTGCTTTTTCCTATATTGTGCAAGCACGACCACCACTGATGGATTGCAGGGTGGTCTGTAACCATGGAAACAAGCAGTGTATAATGTGATGGAGACATGAATCCAGCCAACAAAGGAAGCAATATGGATAATAACAATCCATTAGTAAGTGGCTTGTATTAACTTTCTCTACATAATAAATGCCACTTACTGAAGTGAGACAACCCCTTTAATTCAGTATAAGGAACACTTGAAAATAGATCATAGATGGGGTGGCACTGCTATTTTTCCCCAATGTTCCATAAGTATATGTCTCCACATATGTCTTACTCCATTCTCTCGAGTGGGGTTCAAGCCTTGAATCAGACTACCAATATAATGCACATAAAGAGAAAACGAGGCGGCACACACCAAAGTCGTGAATTCCTTTCAGTATTCTCTAGTTCAGGGATGCCCAACCTGCGTCACTTCAGGTGTTGCAAAACTATGACTCCCAACGTGCCCTGATGGCTGTAGGCTGTCCAGGCATGCTGGGAGTCATGGTTTTGCAACAGCTGGAGGGCTGCAAATTGCTCTCGTTGATACAAAGTATAAGATTTTTCTAGATCTTTTGAAGTTTATTACTGGATAATAAATATGTTTGTAGTTATAAATTAAAGGTTTCCATGCTGTCCTCTCTTTTTACGATTCCTAGGCATGTCAGAGAGGGAGAGGCAGGTGATGAAAAAGCTTAAGGAAGTGGTGGACAAACAAAGAGATGAAATAAGAGCCAAAGACAGAGAACTTGTCCTGAAGAATGAAGATGTAGAAGCGGTGAGTAAAGCATAATTCCCAGCAGATTTTCACTTGTGTTAAAGGGGTTTTCCAGGACCATAATACTAATGACCTATCACTTGCAGTAAGCAGTCTTTGCATGCTGGGAGTTGTAGTTTTGCAATAGTTGGAGAGCCGCAGTTTTCCCGTCCCTGGTCTATCCTGTTCGCTTTTGCCAAATTGATTACTAGAATCTAGACTTTTTCATTAAATGTATGACTCGACTGTGAATATCTGACAAGTCTTTCCGGACAAATTATAGTTACAGCAGCAGCAGAATCGCCTGATGAAGATCAATCATGACCTGCGTCACCGCATTACGGTGGTAGAGGCACAAGGGAAATCCCTGATTGAGCAGAAAGTGGAGCTGGAGGCATATCTGCAAGCCAAGGAGCACGAGTCCGGTAATATGAGAATGGAAATGGCAAAACTGAGAGAAAGGTTGAAAGGAGAGCCCATGCAAAATGGGGAAGAGAATAAGGAGCCGGTAAGAGAGATTACGGTACTTTGCAAATGGTATGTTAATATTTTACTAATTGTACTTCCATCTGGCAATGTTTTGTACCACGAAAATATTTAGTAGAGAACCTGTTGCCAAAATGTTCTTTTTTTTTTTTTTTTTTTTTTTTTTTTTTTCCACCCATGTGGAATTGCGACGTTTCGGCTCCAAACTGAGCCTTTCTCAACTGGGAGAGGCTCAGTTTGGAGCCGAAACGTCGCGATTCCACATGGGTGAATAAACTTCTCTAATTTTATTTTTTCGGTGTGCCGCCCATTTTTCTATTAATATTTTGGGAGACAGCTTATACCCCAGGGCTGGACACCCAACCTGATGTTTTTTGGTGTAATTGTTTTTTATTTTTAGGCTTTGTAGGAGTTTTCTGAGATTTTTTCATTATCTTGTACTAGGAAATCTTAAACTGTGCAGGACCTATACAGAAAGTACAGTAGATTGCATAACCCAGCATTATGCAATGAATAAGCTTTATTTGCTGAAAACCTCAGTTCTGCTGACATGTCTGTCTTAGTAGAAACTTGTGTATAATGGCAGATATAAAATGCTGGAGCGTATTTACTCACATATCCGGAAGGAATAACCGAGGAACTGCACAATGCGGAGTTCTAAGAAAAAGTCTGCAAAATTGTTATTTTATGGGGAGTACAAGTAACTACTAAAATAGACGTGTCAGGGCGCCTTTAATTAAAGCGGGTTTCTAAAAAGTAGGGCGTGTATTAAAATGACAGAAAAGCACTCCCTCATCTGTTAGTACGCCAGTCTTTGTTTCCAGCATTGCAGCAGTGACTTTCCTGACTACCCCACATGCTCACTGCTGACAGTCACTGGCTTCAGCAGTCACACAGGGTAGTCAGGGATGTCATCACTTTAGCACCTACTTTTTTTTTTTTTTTTTTTTAGCAAAATGGCTGCTCATGAATATATATTAGGAATACACCCCCATCTACCCACTTAGTATATAGAAGATATGCATCCTAACAGTTGATTGGCATGTCAAACGACCTCCTATTCATTGACGTGTGATAATGTGCATGATTAGTCCATGTTCTCATTGAGGCTTCAGACTTTAGACTTCTATCAGGGAGGTTGAGGCACAAAATGAAGGACATGACAGGAAAGGGCAAGCGGCAAACATAGGTCAGAGAGAGAAGGAAGGAGGTAAGTAGAGAGTGATGAATCCCTCTAACAGAACATGAAGGGCACATCTGCAAGGACAGAGAACAGTCAAACTGCCAGATAGATGCATGGATACATACTTACACACTTGCACACATAAGCTTGATTGTGTTTTCATGCTTTTGTAGGTCGAAGCCGTAAATGAAGAGTGTATTTTTGACCCCGAGAAAATGTCCCTTGACCTTAAAGACTCCAATCGGCCCCGATTTACATTGCAAGAGCTGAGAGATGTCTTGCATGAAAGAAACGAACTGAAAGCCAAAGTCTTCATGCTGCAGGAAGAGCTGGCGTACTATAAAAGGTATTCTAAAACCGTAGGAGTAATCACTGAATTCTGTGGACCAGAAGAGTGAACGTCTAGATACACATTTTGTTTTCACTGATTTTATTAGATGAAACAATCTACTGACAACTTAGCACGTGAGGTACGTGTGTATATCTTCACTGCCCCAATTCTACACTCTCAAATGTCCTGTGGAATAAATTAGACAATTCGTGCTGGTTAGAAAAGTCACTTAAAAAGAACACTTCACCTCCCCTGACATGTCTGTTCTAGCAACTACTTGTACCTAGGGCTGCACTGATTACGCGATGTAATCGACACAAAAAAATCCTCGATGCAGTTTTCCTGCATCGAGGATTCGTTTTGATCATGTGACCACGAAGCGTGAGTGACGCTCTATGGTCTCCTGTCAGCACTGCACTGCCCTGGCCTGGTGTGCACACATCGTCGGCGTACGCTGCCTGATGCTGTGTGACATTGGGCCCCAGTGCATGTTGGTCAGTAGAAGACGCTGCGGTCCTTCTCTTGCGGACTCCATATCGGCCAGCCGCGGACCCTGCCAGGAAAGGAAAGCATTGCAGGGGGGGGGGGGGGGGGGGTATGGCATGGAGGGACTGGGGGACATGGTATGGAGGGGCTGAGGGCACTGGGGGACATGGCATGGAGGGGCTGATGGCACTGGGGGACATGGCATGGAGGGGCTGGTAAGCAGGGTTGGGATGCATGTGCGTGTGTGCTCCCGTGGTCCAGAGGCTGCAAGTTAATTACATTAGAAGCCTCAGCACAGCAGACTTTTTACCCTGAAGCTTTCCTATGGGCAGTGGCAATCTATATTACAGGTCCTATTTATGCAAGCCCTGAACCTGTAATACTTTATTCTCTGGTGGCATAGCTGTATAGAACAGCTCCAGGGCTGTCGTGCATGCCCTAAAGCTGTTCTAAAGAAGGAATGGGGTGGCTGGGTGCCAGAGGTAAGGCAAGAAGAAATATAAGATGGCCGGGGACAGGAGTGCGAGTGCACCTGCTATTCCCAGCCACCAGAGAGGCAGCCATTTTACTTGTAGTACGTAAGGATGGCCACTCCTAGAGACAAATGTCTGAATGGATGGAAAATGAAAGGTGATGAGTACCACAAGCATTATTGAAAAATGATATACGGTACATTGAGCTAAAGAGGACCTGTCACCACTACTGACACGTCTGTTTAATAACTACATGGATTCCCCATGTAATAATTCTGGAACATCTATTCTTATGTCTCAATGTTGTGTCATTCCTTTATTATTTCTACTAGAAGTTATGAATGAATTGCTAGCAGTCTGCAGTAAGGGTACAGAGGGGTGTTACCAGTTGAGGGTGTGTCCCTATACAGTCTGACAATGACTGCACTGACTGGATACAGTGAGACTGTGCAGGACACACCCCCAACTGGTTACCTCCCCTCTGTACCCTTACTGCAGACTGCTAGCAATTCATTCATAACTTCTAACAGAAATAATAAAGGAACGGCACAACATGGAGCCATAAGAATAGATGCTCCACAATTGTTATTACATGGGGAATGCATGAAGCTATTACAACAGACGTGTCAGGAGTGGGGACAGGTCATCTTTAAGTAACTTAAAATACCATTATAAACTTAATATATGGGATATGATAAGGGGAGGCAACCCCTTTGACTTTTCTGGAGTGCCACCACTGGTGACATGAAGCATTACACAAAACCAATTCAAATCTATAGGTTGCCTGTATAATGCAGGATAGGACAGGTCCTCCAGAAATGAGATGCTCCTTGTAACTGCTCTCCTCCCTCCATAACTCATACCCATTAGGGTGTATAGAAATTGGTTGTCTTAACTAGACAGCCCTATTAAACGTTTGTTTTTCTTTTATAATATTTTACTGTATATTGTCACATTGTGAATTATTATGACTAATCTGATTTTCATCATTCTATGTTTGTCTTTAGCGAGGAAGCCGATGATGAGAGCAAGGTTCCACAATCCTCCCCATCCCCGATAATTAGCTCCAAACCTACAACCCCACAGGAATCTGGTATCAAAAGGCTGTAAGTAACGATCTAGTCATTTTAATGGGTATTGTATTACATAGTTGTTAATTTGTTAGAAATCTTATAATAGAATATAACTGAGGATCAGGCAGGTGCCTAATTCTTCTCTCCCCTGACATCTGGTATAAAGGAGTCAGGAGGTCCTCATACACATTAGATTTGGCTGACCTATACCCATTGTGTGTGGTCAGCTTTAAAGGACTAAAACTGATGACTCTATGCATTGAATATACGGTATGTGACTGTTGGCTGGGTTTACATCATGTTTTTGCCATCCATTTAACGTATCAAAAAACGTATACTGTATGCCTCAGATCGATGCCATATAATGGCATCTGTCTCCATTGTACAAAAAAAAATCATACTAGTAGTGTTCTGCTTCTCTATCCCTTTTTTTCCCAATGAATACGTTAAATGGATGGCAAAAACGTGACCTGAACCCACCCTAAGTGTTTTTTTTTCAGTTTATTTTACAATTGGATAGATCAGAATGGTGTCAAGTATTATGAGAATGGAGCATGTTCAGTGTGCGTGATTAGACATACTGTAAGATTTATAGGGACATTGATATTTTGGCTATCATCACATGCTGTAGAGCTTTGTCCTTGTTAAAGGGGTTCTATCTCATTGATGGGAGTCCGACACCCTGCACCCTCACCGATCAGCTTTTCCGCAGTTCTGGTACTACACATTTCTGTCCATTGTGTAGTTTTCGGAGCTGCTAACTGTAGCACTGCTCCCATTCATGTCAGTGGACACTGACTACACAATGGACAGCTGTGCAGCTCTGGCACGGACTTCCAGCACCGGAGCTTCTGGGGGGGGGGGGGCCCCCGCCAATCAGATATTGATGGCTTATCCTAAGAAAAGGCCATTAAGATAAAAGTACTAGAAAACCTCTTTAAAGCTGAACTGGCATGTCAGAGGAGAAACTCCCTCTGGTTTCATTAGAAGCTGGATTTATCATGTTCGTTGTATCGCTAATTTTTTTTTTTTATTTCTGAGATCACAAAGGAATACAATTTAGTGACCTTCAGCCGATTAACGAAATCTTGACTGCTCCATATTTACACTATCTGTATGCAGCCTTTCTCCTGCCTTCTGGCATGGCAGCTTCTAGGAAATGGTGGCTTCACGCTTTCTGTAGTCAGCCATATTGGCTACCATATTCCCTAACCGTTTTTTTTTCTGCCACTGAAATAGTCCTTTGGACGTCTGGTCCCTTGGGTGGAACGCTGCAGTGATGGTTGACCTTCTAGAAGTTCCTTCTACCTACACACAGGATCTCTGAAGCTCAGCCAGAGTGACAATTGGCTTCTTGTTCGCCTCTTACCAAAGCTCTTCTCCCCAATTACTTAGTTTCGTGGGGCAGCCAGCTCTAGGAAGAGTTCTGTTTGTTCCAAACTTCATCCATTTAAGAACTTTCAAGGCCCCTGTGCTCTTAAAGGGGTTGTGTCACTTCAGGAATTGGCATTTATCATGTAGAGAAAGTTGATACAAGGCACCCTGCAATCCAGCAGCAGTGGCCATGCTTGCACACTATAGGAAAAAGTGCCGGCCTCTCTGGTGGCTAGGACCGTGGGCGCTCACGTAGACTGGTGCCTTTTTCTGTAGTGTGCCAGCACAGCCATTGCTGATAGATGGCAGGGTGGTTGTAACCATGGAAACGAGCAGCGTATAATGTGATGGAAATGAATATCCAGCCAGGAAAAGAGGCAATATGGGCAATAACAATACATTAGTAAGTGCCTTGTATTAACTTTCTCTACATAAGTGAGACAACCCCTTTAAGAACTTTCAGTGCAGCTGAAATATTTTGTCCACTTCTCCAAATCTGTGCCTCCACACAATCCTGTCTCTGGGCTCTACAGGCTGTTTTTTCCTCCACATAACTTGGTTTTCACTCTGATATGCATTGTCAGACCTTTATATAGACAGGGCTGTATCTTTCCAAATCGTTTCCAATCAACTAAATTTAGAAATTGGAGGCCCCTGAGCTAAATTTCAAGTCATAGCAAAGGGTCGTTATATAGATGTGATATTTTAGTTTTTCCTTTTTAATAAATTAGCAAGAATTTCTGAAATTCTTTATTATTATTATTTATTCTTAATTTTATACCTCAACATAACAAAATGTGAAAGTGTGAAGACTTTCTGAATGCATTATATACAGTCAGGTTCATAAATATTGGGACACAGACACAATTCTAACATTTTTGGCTATATACAGCACCACAATGGATTTGAAATGAAACAAACAATATGTGCTTTAACTGCAGACTGTCAGCTTTAATTTGAGGGTATTTACATCAAAATCAGGTGAACAGTGTAGGAATTACAAGAGTTTGCATATGTGCCTCTCACTTGTCAAGGAACCAAAAGTAATGGGACAATTGGCTTCTCAGGTGCGTGTTATTCCCTCATCATCCCAATTACAATGAACAGATAAAAGGTCCAGAGTTTATTTCAAGTGTACCATTTACATTTGGAATCTGTTGCTGTCAACTCTCGAAGAGATCTGAAGAGCTGTCACTATCAGTGAAGAAAGCCATCATTAGGCTGAAAAAACAAAACAAACCCATCAGAGAGATGGCAAAAACATTAGGCGCGGGCGGCCTAAACAACTGTTTGGAACATCCTTAAAAAGAAGGAACGCACCGGTGAGCTCAGCAACACCAAAAGACCCGTAAGACCACGGAAAACAACTGTGGTGGATGACCGAAGAATTATTTCCGTTGTGAAGAAGACACCCTTCACAACAGTTGGCCAGATCAAGAGCACTCTCCAGGAGGTAGGTGTATGTGTGTCAAAGTCAACAATCAAAAGAGGACTTCACCAGAGTGAATACAGAGGGTTTACCACAAGATGTAAACCATTGGTGAGCCTCAAAAACCAGAAGGCCAGATTAGAGTTTGCCAAACGACATCTAATAAAGCCTTCACAGTTCTAGAACAACATCCTCATCAGTGAAGCATGGTGGCGGTAGTGTCATGGCCTGGCATGTATGGCTGCCAATGGAACTGGTTCTCTTGTATTTATTGATGATGTGACTGCTGACAAAAGCAGCAGGATGAATTCTGAAGTGTTTCAGGCAATATTATCTGCTCATATTCAGCCAAATGCTTCAGAACTCATTGGATGGCGCTTCACAGTGCAGATGGACAATGACCCAAAGCATACTGCAAAAGCAACCAAAGAGTTTTTTGAGGAAAAACAGTGGAATGTTATGCAATGGCTAAGTCAATCACCTGACCTGAATCCGATTGAGCATGCATTTCACTTGCTGAAGACAAAACTGAAGGGAAAATGCCCCAAGAACAAGCAGGAACTGAAGACAGTTGCAGTCGAGGCCGGGCAGAGCATCACCAGGGATGAAACCCAGCGTCTGGTGATGTCTATGCGTTCCAGGCTTCAGGTTGTAATTGACTGCAAAAGATTTGCAACCAACTATTAAAAAGTGAAAATTAAATTTATTATAATTGTGTCCCATTACTTTTGGTCCCCTAACAAGTGGGAGGCACATATGCAAACTGTTGTAATTCCTACACCGTTAACCTGATTTGGATGTAAATAACCTCAAATTAAAGCTGACAGTCTGCAGTTAAAGCACATCTTGTTCGTTTAATTTCAAATCCATTGTGGTAGTGTATGGAGCCAAAAATGTTAGAATTGTGTTGATGTTCCAATATTTATGGACCCGACTATAACTGTGTATTTTGCCTATGATGCAGCACATAGAGACTGTCATAAAACATGCAGTGGTTACTAATCTGTTGATGGGGAATGGAGATCCCCAATCCTGCACTAATGTTGGATGACCCCTGCTTCATAAGTCAGTGATTTTGATGATCTGCTTATATCATTTTTCGTCCTATGTCTTATAGGGCGAAAAATGATATAAGCAGATCATCAAAATGGGCACCGCCCATAAGAAGCACCTGGGTTTTTGAGGAGGAAAATAAGAAAAAAATATTTTGAACCAAAAGGTGTGCTTTTGGTGGGTTTTAAACTAATGGTGGTCTGTGGATGGCACGCACTGCTATGGGGGCATCTGTGGATAGCACATATATTGCATCTAACGCTATGTGTCATCCACAGATTCTACCCCCCCCCCCGTGCAGTGAATAACCCCCAATACAGGGGGTGGAGGTCGACATCTGGTTTTGTAATGACAACGGAGCCCGTTGCAGTCACTGTATTGTATTACATCGGGCCCCGCTCAATGTAGTTGCTAGCTCATATATGTAGTTGCTAGTTCATATCTAGCATGTAGGCAATGTTAAACTAGAGAATACATCCTGAAGTACTTACTACTAACTTCCGTAGCAGGCAGGAGGCCTGGTGGGCGGCAGCGGAACTCACTATGTCACGCGCCTGCACCGCCTGCTTCATTCATAAAGTGGGAGGAGCAGGTGCGTGACGTAGTGAGTTACGCTGCCGCCCACCAGGCCTCCTGCCTGCTACGGAAGTTGGTAGTAAGTACTACAGGATGTATTCTCTAGTTTAACATTGCCTACATGTTAGATATGATTACTACAGCGAGCAGGGCCCGATGTAATACAATACAGTGACTGCAACGGGACCCGCCGCCATTACAAAACCAGATGCCGGCCCCCAGCCCCTCCTCCCTCCCTGCTGATACACCCTCCGGCCGCGCTGTGCAGCATCGCGGCCGGCGATGTATCAGTGTAAATTGCAGCATTCGCCCTATAAGACGTAATGCCATTTCCCCCCATAGTCCAAAGACGAGGCAGCACTCCAGCATATGAAAAATAAGTGACCCTCTTTATTCCCCCTGGCAATGTTTCGGTTTTCTCAATGAGACCTATGTGTGTGTGTGTGTGTGTGTGTGTGTTATATATATTTTATTATAATTTTTCACAACAAATGTGTTTATGAAAGATGATAGACTAGACATAAAATTTACCATATAATAAGATATATCACTGTATTGAAAAGTCAGTACATGTCCGAGATAGAATAAGTGTGAGAAGAAGAAATGATTATGACCTTGATGCTTAAAGATGACCTGTCCCCGCTCCTGACATGTCTGTTTTAATAGCGTCATGCGTTCCCCATGTAATAACAATTCTGGAGCATCTATTCTTATGTCTCTATGTTGTGCCGTTCCTTTATTATTTCTACTAGAAGTTATGAATGAAGGGTACAGAGGGGTGGTAACCAGTAGGGGGTGTGTACCTGGACAGTCTGGAAATGGCAGCACTGATTGGATAGTGAATGTGCAGGGACCCCCGCCCCCCCCCCCCAAAATGTTTAACTCCACACTGTATCCTTGCATTTATAACTTCTAGTAGAAATAATACCATATCCACAGTGGTAAACAAACTACCTGGAACCAAAATTGAGTAGAGTAAGGCCCCATTCACACGTCCGCAATTCTGTTCCGGAATTGCGGACCCATTTATTCATATGGGGACACGCTATGTCCCGCCCGGACCCGGAATTGCGGACATTTTCTATATAGTGCCGGCGATGTGCGGTCCGCAAATTGCGGAAAGCACATCACCGATGTCCGTGTTTTGTGGATCCGCAAAACACTTGCGGACGTGTGAATGGGGCCTAAGATAGAGCTAGTACAATGCACTGGAAAAGTGGCTTCTAATATTGAATTATGTGGGTGCTGACACAAGAAGTAAATGAGTTAATCTTTCGGATCAGTGTGCATATGCCTATCCTTTATTATTTTAGCAACCTTATACTTTCCTAAATAATATGATATCTTTTAAACCAACAAAGTTTCCTCAGATGGATTATGGCTTAAAAAATGTTGTGGATATAATATGAAGTTTTCATTTTTTTTGTAGTGATGAGTTCCCCACAATATACAGTTATTTGCTTATTTTCACATCATGGCTTGTCTGTGTCCTCTCTATGATCACCTTGTCCAGGTAACAAGGCCTTCCTTTTCCTTCCTCATGGTTTCCATAGTCCGCGAGCATGTACTGAAACTGCATGATCCTGATGTGCCTCATCAGTGTGTCATCCTGTCATGTCTCCTTAACAGTTTTACACAATTATGTGTAAAATTGTTGTTCATCTGCAACCCATTTCCTCAGTAGACCCCAGAGTCGTTGCCCACACATAGGGGAGAAGTTTAGAGGGCATCTGTCAGCAGATTTGAACCTATGACACTGGCTGACCTGTTAGATTTGTGCTTGGCAGCTGAAGGCATTTGTGTTGGGCCCATGATCATATGTGCCCCCATAGCTGAGAAAAATGTTTTAATATATGCAAATGAGCCTCTAGGAGCAACGGGGGCGTTGCCGTTACACCTAGAGGCTCTGCTCTCTCTGCAACTGCTGCACCCTCTGCACTTTGACAGGGCCAGACAGTGTAAACGTGACCTCGTCTGGCCCTGTCTTCTCCTAAAGTCAAAGTGCACAGGGCGCCGCAGTTAGAGAGAGCTGAGCCTCTAGGTGTAATGACAACACCCCCGTTGCTCCTAGAGGCTCATTTACATATAGTAAAACATCATTTTTCTCAGCAATGTGGGCACATATGACCATGGGACCAACACAGATGCCTTCAGCTGCCAAGCGCACATGTAACGGGTCAGCCAGTTTCATGGGTACATATCTGCTGACAGATTCCCTTTAAGGTTTATTTAATAGATCTGAACATGTAACATTCCGAAAAACATCAATTGGTAGTGGTCGTGGAGGTCTGGGAAATAATTATATATTTCATACTATATCAGCTCAACACCATTATGGGAAATGGGAGGCAACCCCCCCTATAGATTTCAGGACAGAAATAGAACTTCAGTATAGATTGGCAGTGTCTTTGCATCAAAAAGGTTCACATGGGTCAAAGAATACAGTTATGAGCGGTTGAGGAGACTGGTGTTAGAGAAAGGTATAGGACACTTCTAGAAGAGGCACTACATACTCCTATATAAGATGTGTTGATATGACATGGGTACATCAGACACTGGATGTTATCTCGCGAGGCGCCTTGTATAAAAGCCCTTCATGAGGCATTTACAGATTGTATATTTGCTTTCCATTTGTGAGCGAACACAGTAGGTAGGCACATCTCATACATATACATCAGATTATTTTCTATGTTTTCTTGCTATTCAACTTGGGCAGCACAACTCAACTAGATTCTGTAACTATTATAATAATTAGTGAAATGCATAGACACATCGCCTTCCCCTAATTAAAATCAACAGGTTTCTGGGCTGTTTCCAGTATAGCGGTACACAAGTGAGGACGTAGTAGGAATTGAGTGGCTGTCTTACTTGTAAGTGTCAGATCTGCTGCTCAGTGGCCGAGAGACAGACCAATATGTGCCGCCATGTACAATAATTCACAAAAAATGATCCAGATTTGATAGATTTTTTTTATTTTTTTTGCATACATGCATCTGGTTGGGATTCGCTAAAAAAAATTACTGCACAATAATTTTGGGGAATCCTGCAATTCTTGCTATCATAGGCCCTACTGAAGGGCACAGTAATTGCTAATAATCTGCTAATAGGGCATTTAGAAGGTGACAGACTATTCTGTGGGCAGTGTGCTTGGGAAGTTTGAGACATGACCCCCGGCCCACTGATGGGCCAGCACAGATGGTTCTAGCGCTGTGTCTATCAGAAGGCAGGGTGTGTCACAATTCCTAAGTACACTGGGGCAGATTTACTATAAATAATGTGACAGTTTTTTTGCGCAACTTGCGCCAAAAACTGGCATACATGCTTTGCACCACATTTATTAAGTGTTTTATAAACTTTTCTGACCTTTTTTATACTTTGCCTGACAAAGGGAGTGGCTTTGCGAGAAATGGGCGTGGCTTAAATGGACATGAAAAGAAGTGTAAAGTTAGACTGTCACGGATGTACCGAGACATACGGATGTCCCCGAGTGGCAGGAAATCTTTGAGACTGGCAACACTTGGTTTGATTTGACATCTTTACCTTGTGGATCAGTAGGCGTCTGTGTTTCTGGTACTGGCCACAACCTTAACCTCTAGGTGTTGCTATTGTGTTCATTTAGCTTTCTGTATCTATAGTTGTTTCTCCCACAATGCTGTGCGGTTTATAGCTGGTGTTTGGATCTCGGCTGAGTTCCTGGTGCTGCCATAGCTTCTTGGAAGTTAAGTGTTACTTTCCCTTTGTATTTTGTCTTTTCTGTGTGTTGCATTTCTTTGTTGCTTTGTTTTAGGCCTTAGGGAGACTCCCGATCATCCTTCCTTTTGGAGGAACAGGATGTCTCATTCCTGTCATTAGTAGCAGGGTCCTTTAGGGTTAGATGGGACTTTAGGTATTCCTGTGTATGAACTCTCCTACCTCTGGGGTCTGTTCATACGGTTAGTCAGTCAGGGCTTTGATTAGGGTTTTCACTAGGAGATGTTCATCTTCCTTCCCTAGTTTTCAGGCCTTATTTCCTTTCCCCTTTCCTTCCTATGTTCAGTGTGGGGATTGCTTCCCACATTAGAGCGTGACAGACAGTCTAAAGATGTGCCATATTTATCATCCATCATCAGCCACTGCGATAAATCTGGTGCCGTTCAAGATTGTGTCTGTCTAACGTTAGTCTTACTGTAAGGGTGCATTGACATTACTTCGGGACGCATCCGATCCGCATTTATTTTCTGCGGATCGAGTACTGACATATTAATTTTTATCGGACCACAAAAAATTTGGACCGTACATGAATTGTGTGGTCAACCTGCAAATTATAGAACATGTCCTATTCTTGTCCATTTTGCATGGACCACATCTGTATTTTTCAGATCCACAATTTGTAGATCGCAGAACGGATGCGGTTGTGTGAATGCCGCCTTAGACAGTATTAGCAGTCACTTTCACCCTTGTCTCCTCAGGTAGTGGCAAAAACACCACAGTTCTGAAACTCTGATGAATTTTGGAGCACTAACACAGTTTTTTGGTGCACATTTAACAAACTCCAAATTTATAAAGTTTCAAGCTCCAGAATAGTAAATTTGTCTAAAATTACTAGTGATTTGTATTCTTAAGGATCAAATCACTAGAATTGAACAGATCATCGCTAACGAGCGTTCATAGTAATCCTTATTATCGATGGTCTGGCAGTGTAAGTGCACCGCCGATTACCAGATAAACGAGTGAAACGCTTATTTATCGGGTAATTGGATAATTTGTGCAGCATAAAAATTCCTTGTTTCCCGGTAGCAGATAATGCGAGTCAGTATGGGGATGAGCGATGGCATTAGCGATCACTCCTCCCCATACTATGGAGGAGATCGCTGCAGGTAAATGCACTGGTCTCCTCTGCTAGCCATCAGCAAATTGTCGGAAAGGAACGCTTCCTTCCCCACAATCTGCTTGTACGTCGTCCTGTGTAAAGGAACCTTTACACAGTGCAACAATATTGGTAAATCTGCTGCTGTGCAGAGAATAGTATGAGAATGTGGCAGGTATGTTTCAGACAGACAAATGGGTTTCCAGAATGGAGGAACGGCAGCAGGGGTGTGTATTATACATTGGCAGATTTGGCAGATGACATTTTTATTTTCAGCTGGAGGGTAGCTTTAAATTATGTGTGTTAGTGTGGCTGATCACAGTTGACTTTTTTAACTATTAGTCTGAATTCACAGTTTTTATGGCATTATTTTCTGCACTTAATTATCTTTTTTTACAGCAAAACAGCAGCTCCAAATATTAGCCAAACGTATATGGGAATAATGGGAGGGGGATTACATTTTATTTTATTTTTTTGAGCTGCTGGCATCTTTTTCAGTTTGGTGATTTACACGCCATACTGGAGCAACAGCATCAGGGAATTTTTTCATTCCCTTCTAGATAAAGAACAAAAAAGCCTGATAAAAACAATTGTCATTCGAACATGTGAGCACAAAGATGTCACTTGGGGCTCATTCAGACGAACGTTTTGCAGAACGTTTGTGGACCCATTCATTTCAATGGCGCCGCAAAAGATGTGTACAGCTCACCGTGTGCTGTCCACATCTGTACTTCAGCTCCGCGGCCCCGCAACAAAAATAGAGCATGTCCTATTCTTGTCCGCAATCGCCAACAAGAATAGGCATTTTCTATCATAGTGCCGGCCACGTGTGGTCTGCAAAATGCGCAACGCACACGAACCGGTATCCGTGTTTTGCGGATCCGACATTTGCGGACTGTAAAACACTACAGCCACATGATGTAAGTATAGCCTAGTGAGCATCTGATGACACGTTTGATACAATGTGTTTCCTTCACAGTCAAATTACATGTGTAGTCAGTAGTATGTATTGTATACTGTGCTTTATTTTAATCTTGCTTGACTTGACCTTCCATAATGTTTTTGCTGTCTGTCTGTTTTCATCAGGATGTTTACAGCCATAATGCCCATGGTAGCAGCTGGATTGATTGCAGATGATCCCACTTTGCAGCCAATCAGCAGGCTTATCTCTCTTGTAGGACTCCTTTTCATTGCTTTTGCATTGCGTTTGTCACTTTAGTGCATGGAGTGGGTGTGCTCCCGTCATGTGTGTTACCAGTGTCATTCTAACTGGCTGATTGTGGGATTGTTGAAATGAAAATTGTGCATCAAGCTGCCAATCAGAATGGCCAGTCGATGTCTTTTCACAGACTTCATGAACAGCACTGTAGCTAATCAGATTTAGTCTCGGCTAACAAAAATACAGAGGTATCATGTACTTCAGAGCATTGTAAAGGACATCTATGTTTTATAGGACATCAGTTTATAGGCCAGAAAATCTCCTGGGATATGTTCCAAGCTGTATCTATAGGGCTTCATTCACCAGATGGGGGCCAAAAATGTGCCCCTTTGACCTCAATAAGGCGGGTATACTTTTCTTAGCCACGTCTGTCACTGCATGCCTATGCAAAGATACCTTGCAGCCTTCCATGGAGGTATATGTCAGGAAATTTCCCTATTGTATACGTCCACTGTAGACTCCAAATATAATGTGAAAAGAGCCTAGAGAATTACAGTATTTACAAAGGATTGCCCCCTATTCTCCAGCATAAGGAACAAAAGAATTAAGAGATTGATGTAGTGTTTCTATTGACAAATATACTGTTATCCATAAGCATACTTAAAGGAGCTGTCTAAATTATTGAAATATGTGCTCAAAGGCCAGGAACTGGAATACCATAACAGAAAAATCAATAACCACCCCCCTCACCCTGTTTCTCTGCCTCCGTCCAGTCTTTGTTTACCTGGCTGCAGCGGTGATATGCCGGCATACACACCTGGCTGCTGCAGTCCATTAACTGGCCTCAGCTTAATAACGCACAAGACCACAGAGGCCAGTGATTGGCTCCAGCGGTCATGTGTGTGTATACTGGCAAGCCACCAGTGCAGCTGGTTAAACAAAGCCCAAAAGGGGACAGGAAAGTTGGCAGCACTGAAAGCGGCAGGGGTTCATTGGGTGAGTAGTGTTTTGTTCAGTTATTCTAGTGTCTGCTTTTGGTCACATTTCTCTACTCATGACATTGATGGGCACAGAAAACCATGGGTATACCGCTAGTAGGTAGACACAAAGCTGCTATACTCTCATAATAGAAACTAAGCTAAACCAGTTTGCTATTCTTAAATCCAGTTTGGCCCTGAACTCCTCTGCCATGCCTCTCTGGCCCAGGGCCCACCAACTTGTCCCAGCCTCACAACATCAACTGTCTGGCTGTCTTCCTCTGGCATCTTTCTTCCAGGGATATCCCCTTCTCAAGTTCTTGTTCTCCATCCATCCATTTCCAGAGTACACCAGGGCATAACTTGGGAACCCAGTGTCCTTAGACTTTGAGGTTTAACGTGGTTTAGCAACTGATCTAAACCAGTTTCAGCTTGGTGTTTGTAGAAAGTAGACCTCCCTGCTTTGTAGGTCTTATCTGCTATTCTTAAATCCAGTTTGGCCCTGAACTTCTCTGCCATGCCTCTCTGGCTCAGGCACCACCATCTTGTCCCAGACTCACAACATCAACTATCTGGCTTTATTTCTCTGGCATCTTTCTTCCAGGGACTTCCCCATTCTCAAGTTCTTGTTCTCCATCCATCCATTTCCAGAGTACACCAGGGCATAACTTGGGAACCCAGTGTCCTTAGACTTTGTGGTTTAACGTGGTTTAAGATGACTCGCCCATTCTAGAGGCTAGAAAACATTCACACCACAGGCCCTAAAAGCCTTTCTCCTACTGATGCAAGGAGAAAGCATCTTTGTCTTTGTTGTTTTCATTGGGATCAGTCTTTCTCCAGCAAGAACTGTATCTGGGACTTGGCATCTTTTCCATGGAGGCCCAGGTCTTAACTATGTCATTTCTATCTCGGTGATTCTCAAGGGTATATTAGACTGCCAGATTTTCTGCCCAATAATTTGTAATGAGCGATCATCTGGCTAATACTGCCTCTAAATGCCCGATGAACGAGCAAAGGTTCGTTTATCGTGCAGTCCAAATCTTTCAGCATGCTAAAAGATCTGGATTTTCCGGCGGCAGATCGCCCTGTCTAATATTGATCTACCACGGCACGCCGCAGTCCTGCATGAGGGTGAGCGATAGCATAGTGACAGTCCTGCATGAGGGTGAGCGATAGCATAGTGATTGCTCCTCCCCATGTTGCAGAGGACATCACTCCATGAAATGGCAGCGGTGTCCTTTGCTAGCTCTCTGCCGATTGCCGGAAGGTAACCTTTCCCTCCTAACAATCGCAAGCAGCATCAAGATGTCTAATACACCCTTCATCAGAACCTGAAGTGCCACCTTTTCCCCAACGGCTTGCCTATTTGGCTTCCCCACAACTTCAAGGGACCCCTGTTTTGTTTTTGAATTATGCAGTTGTCTCTCTTTTAGCATCTGTGTGAAATCTGTCTCCACCCAGGTCCTTCCTGGTAGGTATTAGTTTTTTTTTTTTTTTTTGGTGTATGTCACCTTCATCCTATAAACTTCGTAGTTTGGCAATCCTTCCAGCCTGTCCCTTCCGTTTTTTTTTGATCTTTCCCTTCCTTGGGAGGACTAAGTACACCATTTGGATGTGTTTACAGGTCTTGCAGATGTATCTGTGTTGTGCTGCCCGTTTTTGAAAACCGAAGGTCTCAGAACCGCAGCACAACGCTTCAGTTTTGGGCCCCATTCTTTGTCAAAGGGGACAAAACTGAACAAACTAGAATGGAGTGCAGTTTTTTGCGTTCTCATGCTGAACACAAAATGGCTGTAAGCAACATTATTTTTTGTGCGCCATGGGAAACTGAAGCTGGATCCGGCACCAAAAACCATTAGGACATGAAAAAACTGGATTTGGCACCCATTTGCTTACAATGGTAATTTTCTTCATTTTCAAAATAATACAACCGGATCCGTTCTGAACGGATGCAGCCGGTTGTATTATAACAGAAGCGTTTTGCTGTGGTTTTGAGATCCCATGCCGGAAGCTTCATTACAACGTGCCCTACACGTGGGACGGCGTCTCCTGCCCCAACTCCACCATTGCGATGCATTGAAACAGGTTTAATTTGACCGAAATGTCTCCAACCATCGCAGTCCAAAGTTTACTTCAAACGTAACATTTGGAGATATTTATTGATACCACTCTTCTGTCTCGGCAATTGATTTGAGATCAATTTTTTTTTTTTTTTTTTCACCATTATTTTCATTTTTGTTTTGTACACTGAGCATCACATGAAATCTTTTTTTGCATATTCCACCAGAGAGTGTGTGGTTTCATTGTTCAGACTTCAGCTGGGGTTTGACCCTTATACAATGGCACCTCCTCTTTTTTTTTTTTAGGAGTGCATATTCCTGTTTTCTCATTGGATCTCAAAACCAGACAGCAAAAACGCTGATGTGAAAGTAGCCACACCTATCTTGCGCACCTTGTGTCACCAGATGTCCTTTTTTCCCTAGTTGCAAACTTCTGCTAATGGCCGCTGACTAAAAGACCAGTTGTCTATTCTCCCACGGTCTTTTGTGTCCCCCAGTGACATGAGTGAGCAAAGAGTGATATATTTTTGTTACTGTAAAAGAGACTGTAGGAGGAGATATCACTTTTTTGCTTAGTGTCTGGCTCCTAGTGACGGCAGCATACAACCATGGTCTTCTATGTCCCTCAGTGAGAATAAATATTTTACAAGTGAGTAAAAATAAAATTACCGTATTTTCCAGCGTATAAGATGACTGGGCATATAAGACGACCCCTACTTTTCCTGTTAAAATATGGGGTTTGGGCTATACTCGCCGTATAAGACTACCCCTCTTCCAACGCACACCAAATAAGAATTAAACAGACGATCTGAGCATGAGAAAACCACTGAGAGCAGGGAGAGGGGGCTGATCAGGAGCGACTAGCCGGAATGCAGCGCACGGTGGCTCAGCTAGAGGGCGCCTGTCCCTGAAGCTGGAGAAGGACAGCTTGGAAATAAAGAGGACCTTTCACTGGTCCAACAATTGTTAGATAATGATATATACCGTATGTGTAGAGCTGCGCCCAGGGATAATAGTAAGTGCAGGGAGATCCCTGCGCGCCGCTCTACACATACATATCATTATCTAATAATCGTTGGACCAGTGAAAGGTCCTCTTAAGTTTCAGCACGCAGTATACCAGAGTATAAGACGACCCCGACTTTTGAGAAGATTTTCATGTGTTAAAAAGTAGTCTTATACGCCAGAAAATACAGTATATATATTTTTTAATAACTCAGACAACCCCTTTTAAATGTTATTTTGCTAAAAAAAAAAAATAATTGCAACTTTTTTTGCCATAAATCCTTTGATAAATTTGTTCTTTTGTGGGGTTTGTAGCATTATTTTTAAATTGCAATATGCTCTAGGAATGTTTTTCCCCAGGTATACCAAATTGCATTACCAAAACTTGCCCTGTGAACCGGCTCTAATTATACCGCGCCAGTTATGGCAACAGCTTTAAAAGTATTGAGAAAGGATTGCAGGGTGGAGATTTTCTGTGATTTTTGATATAGACATATGCTAATATTTGAGACCGTATTAAAGAGCAGATTCGCCTAGCATTGCTCTGCACTTGGTGTTTCCTCAAGGTGTCAAACTGTAAAAAAAAAAAAAAAAAAAAAGTGACAACCCTTAATCCTTCAGGAAACAAATAGATCTGGGTGTAACAGAAAACTGGCTTGGTTATCCATACCAACCAATCAGATTGATCCTTTCATTTTCTTTCTAAAGGACCACTGAAAAATGAAAGGTGGAATCTGATTGGTTGCTATAGGCTCCTCTATTGGATATAACCATGGCTGCTCGAGGACTAGGAAAAGCATAGATTTGGAGATGTTATGGACACATGTTAGAAGTGATACTACTGTGAATGCGCTGCAGTGGTTGGGTGTGCACAGTGCATGCAGTGTAGTGTGGCACTCTAACAGCATGATCCACACAGCACCCGGATTGATGCCTTTTATTTTTTGCAAAGAAATTCACAGATGTCATTTTAACCAGTGTTTTTCTTTGTATCAGCAGGAGCCAATTAATTTGAAATCTATAATATGTTCCTCCTCCACCATCACAGCATTTTGTGTAGATTATATCCAATTTTACATTGGGCAGACCCATTCTGAATATCCAGTATATCCATACACATGAATAACTTTTCTACAAGTATACATAATATATCAGTAATCCTAAAGGCCAACCTCATAAATGCCCATTAATTACATAACTGTAAAGTCCACTATCATTGCGCTGGATTTTCATGCCGCGGGGCGGTAGTTTGCCATGGAGCAAAACGGTGAGAGTTTACCACAAATCGCTTGGATTTGTCAAGAACTGCCCTGCTGTGTAAAAACCCGGCCTAAACATAGGTATAGGGGCACGTTTATTAAGACCAGTGTTCTAGACGCCAGTCTTAATAAAGCCCTAAGAGGCGCAGGCCTCTCCATAACTTCGGCGAAGCCAGCGCGGCTTCTAAATGTAAGACTGCTTCCCTGTTATCTGAAACAGGCTTAGAAAAGGGTAAATGAAACAAGCCTTCTGGCCTGTCCCCTTCCCCGCCCACACCCACAATTTTAGACCTGCCGTAAGCAGGCAAAGTTGCAGATAGTGGCGCAACTAACCGTTGCGCTGTCATCTGTGCCTGAAATACGCATAATATAGGCGTATTTCAGTATAATAAATGTCCCCCATAGTTTATTAGAGGGACTGTTCCTGTTTTATATAAATAAAGCTTTAAGAGTAACTAAACTTTTGTATACATTTTTGTGAAACCATGTGCTATGCCAGGATTAGCTAAACAGAGCGGGCTCCTGCTTCTGTCTGCTTTGCTATGCTAAGAGTCCTGCATGTCAGATCTTAGCGGAGCAGGCAGAAGCAGGAGATGCTCCTCTCAGCTAATCCTGGCATAGCACTTGATTATAGGGTACCCATGTGTTATGCCAGAATTTAGTAAACCTCCGGGGGTACGCCATGCGCTGTGGCCCCATTAATAAAATGTGTAGATTTTAAGCGCACAGTGAAACGTAGGGGGAGTAAGGTCTATTAAAAATACCAAAAAGTTTAATAAACTTTATTACAAAAAACGGTTATTAGGTCATTAGTGACATGTTCACAAAAATGTATACAAAAGTTTAGTTACTCTTTTTAAAAGTGTTTTTTTTTTTACTTCCTGATCCTCCCTCAACACACAGTAATTTCCTGCTCAGCCAATCACTGAGGGGAGTCACTGCCGGGGCTGCTAATTGGCTGAGTGGTCACTAGCAGTTTGCCCTGCCCTGGCTGTCAGTCATACAAGCTCAGTGTATATCAGAAGAATATCTAGTCAATGGACTCCATGCATCGATAATGGATTTTACACCAAGATTTTTCTACATTGTTCAATAAAATATTGTACTGTGAGCATTCACTAGGAGTTGTTTGCTTTTGCTGTATATAATAAGGCTCCACTTATATTCTCTTATCGTTAACATTGATATTGTATGTTTAGTAGACCAGTCACCATTATGTTTTCTTTACATTGTATATTTATATAGTAAAACAAGCATCAGAATTATATGATGTATTACACAGTCGGGTGCAGAAGTATTTGGACAGTGACCCAGTTTACATCCTTTATCCACTGTACACCACCAAATAGACTGGAACCAAAGGACACTGCGCAGTGCTTCTGGACACACATGCTCAGTTACTCTCCCCACAACCAGATCTCTATCTGTCAGACATGGTGGAGGCGATGTTCAGGCATGTGCATGTATAGTTACCAGATGAAATGGTGGATAGTGGAGAAAAATAGACGAAACCCACAATTTGGCTCTGCCAGCAGCCAAGATATGGAAATAGTGTTCTTAGGAAGTTCTTCTTTATTGTAATAATAAAATGTGAACGTGTTCCTGATGAAGGGGAGGCTCCGTCCCAGAAAGATGCACATACATATATACATTTTTACACATATACAGTATATATGTTGACTGCACATACACTAAGACGATATTGCACATGACATCAGCCATGACATCTTCTAATAATGCCCTATACTGCCAGATACTTACAGTGGATATAAAAAGTCTACACACTCCTATTAAAATGTCAGGTTTCTGTGCTGTAAAAAAATGAGACAAAGTAAATCATTTCAGAACTTTTTTCACCTTTAATGTGATCTATAACCTGTACCACTCAATTGAAAAACAAACTGAAATCTTTTAGGTAGAGGGAAGAAAAATAAAAAAATTATGTGGTTGCATAAGTGCGCACTGGGGATGTAGTGGTGTTCAGAATGAAACAATCACATTCAAAATCCTGTTAAATAGGAGTCGGCATACACCTGCCATCATCTACAGTGCCTCTGAATAACTCCAAATATATTTCAGCTGCTCTAGTTGGTCTTTCCTGAAATTTTCTTAGTTGCATCCCACAGCAAAAGCCATGGTCCACAGAGAGCTTCCAAAGCATCAGAGGGATCTCATTGTTAAAGGGATCAATCAGGAGAAGGGTACAAAAGAATTTCCAAGGCATTAGATATACCATGGAACACAGTGAAGACAGTCATCATCAAGTGGAGAAAATATGGCACAACAGTGACATTACCAAGAACTGGACGTCCCTCCAACATTGATGAAAAGACGAGAAGAAAACTGGTCTGGGAGGCGACCAAGAGGCCTACAGCAACATTAAAGGAGCTGCAGGAATATCTGGCAACAATCTCCCATATTCTTCATATGTCTGGGATATGGGGTAGAGGGGCAAAACGAAAGCCTTTTCTTACGAGGAAAAACATCCAAGCCAGGCTACATTGTGCAAAAACACATCTGAAGTCTCCCAAAAGCATGTGGGAAAAGGTGTTATGGTCTGATGAAACCAAAGTTGAACTTTTTGGCCATAATTCCAAAAGATATGTTTGGCACAAAAACAACACTGCACATCACCAGAAGAACCCCATCCCCACAGTGAAGCATGGTGGGGGCAGCATCAGGCTGCGGGGCTGTTTTTCTTCAGCTGGAACTGGGGCCTTAGTTACGATAGAGGGAATTATGAACAATTCCAAATACCAGTCAATATTGGCCCAAAACCTTCAGGCTTCTGCTAGAAAGCTGAACATGAAGAGGAGCTTCATCTTTCAGCATGACAACGACCCAAAGCATACATCCAAATCAACAAAGAATGGCTTCTCCAGGAGAAGATTAAAGTTTTGGAATGGCCCAGTCAGAGCCCAGACCTGAATCCGATTGGAAATCTGTGGGGTGATCTGAAGAGGGCTGTGCACAGGAGATGCCCTCGCAATCTGGCAGATTTGGAGTGTTTTTGCAAAGAAGAGTGGGCAAATCTTGCCAAGTCAAAATGTGCCATGCTGATAGACTCATACCCAAAAAGACTGAGTGCTGTAATAAAATCAAAAGGTACTTCAACAATGTATTCGTTTAAGGGTGTGCACACTTATGCAACCATATTATTTTAATATTTTTTCTTCCCTCTACCTAAAAGATTTCAGTTTGTTTTTCAATTGCGTTGAACAGTTTATAGGTCACATTAAAGGTGGAAAAAGTTGTGAAATTATTTATCTTTGTCTAATTTTTTTTACAGCACAGAAACCTGACATTTTAACAGGGGTGTGTAGACTCTCTATATCCACTGTATATTGTAATGTCAGGACCGGTGAAAGGTCCTTTTTAAAGGCGCTAGGGAGGCTCGTCCCCTTTGCAGATGTTTTGATCAGCGTGACAGAGAGATGCAGCAGCGGCCATTCATTTCATCAGTGGGGTAAGTATAATCTATATGAAGGGCCTGAGCATTGGGGGGGGGGGGGGGGTAGGGGTCATTATAAGGGTTGGATAACCCCTTTATTGTCTACCTGATGCTATTTGCTGAAGTGAGACAACCCCTTTAATAAAGTTATATATTTCTATATGATTCTTGTCTGGCATGATTGCTGATTATGGCGTCAACATCCATCTGTAGCCACATCCTCAATAAGCACCAGTGACCCATTTTAGCTGGAAGCCATACATGCACATGCCAGAACATCGCCTCCACCATGTTTGACAGAGACCTGGCTGTGGGGAGAGTAACTAAGCATGTGTGTCCAGCAGCACTGCGCAGTAGATGGATGTGCACAGTCCTATACACTTTGAACACTAGGTGGTGTGGTGGGACAACCCTTTTAATAGCTACCAGATGCAAAATGAACACTCGTAATCATCTTCAGACCTTCCATCCCCTTAATTTGTTACTCTTGAGCCTATAAGAATGTAGGGACTATATAAAAAAAAGTCTGTAATTTCTAAAATGTTAATGCAGTATTTTTGATACACCTCTTGAACTAAAGCAACATGTTGTAGCCTTTGCTTCACAGTTACCGTAGTGGTGTAGAGGCAAAATACTGAAAATTGTGTCACTCTTCAAGTACTTTTGGGCTCATCTAACTCCTACAGGGCTCCATTCTTCCTATAATGTCTGGAGATGTTACTCTACTTTTTGTACTTCACAGTTCTCCTGTAGAAAGGTTGCACTTTTTTAAATTGTCGCAGTAATAAATCTGGAGTGCCCCTAATTAACATGGCTAACCACTACCACTTTCCAAGCACTTTTCAAAATGTTGAGAGTGGTACAAAAAAAAAAAACTGCAAAAAGTTGAAAAATGTTTGTGCATGCATCACAAAGGGCGACTTTTTCTGGAGCACATTGAATGATAAATTCCCCTCTATGTATTGTGCTTATCCACATAGGTAATTGTGTTCACTTTCTTTCCCTAGGTTTAGCTTTTTCTCAAGGGATAAGAAGCGGATGCCCATGACTCAGAAAAACGTCACCTTTCAGGAATCTTTTGGTGTGTGGGCAGATTACAACAGAGACGACGGATACACAGAGCAGGGACAAGAAGCTTTACAGCATATGTGACGGGACAGGGGACATTATGTGTGCATATGAGGCGGCCGAAGTGTTTGTTCTGCCTTGCGTGCCATAACCGTACTTAACAAGCCATGCAGATTTACTAGGTTACCAGAGGTAACCTACCAGGCGGTCTGTGCACTGCATGGACATTCATCCTAGTAACCCCGGCTACTTTATACAGTGCAGGGAAAACCGAACAAAAACCATCTGAAGTAGTAAGGATTGGTTCTGTCCTGCATTGTAGTACCAGGTTACCTCCCAACAGCTGGCATAGCTTTCCCATCAGTATTGAAGAACACAGTGCCCGGTGTCACCTCCATTTTTAGGAATAGTTTGGTTTTATGCCACCATGATGTCACCAGATCTATATGAACTGATAAAATACCGCGCCTTTGCTTTATGTCTTGCTGAAGTGATGTGACCGCCTTCACTGTAGGTAATGGGGTACTTTATAATATGCTTCTGGAAATGAGGATACGCCGGAGCCAACGCCGCGGATAAGGGCCATCGGAAGGGTTCCCTTTTGGGGACTTTAAATGTTTTTCAGGCTTAGAGTTATATGTGGTCACAGTTTGAAAATATATTAATCCAGATTACCTACATGCAGATACTAATCGGCCACCACAATGCTACAGCGAGTGATGTGCAATAGACTTAAGAAAGAGGTAAAGGACAGATTTTTTTTTTACTAACTAAGGGGGGGGGGGGGGCACTGCCACTAGTACTAAAGCATTCATTGGAAACTACAAGCACAAGTGTTGGTTTTTTTTTTTTTTTAAACTGTTCAGACTCGACTTTTGGATGAAGATCGCTTCATGTTGCCTAGGAGTATGACATACATTCTGGACTGGTATGTCTACACCGTCATGAATTGATTGCTGCCAATGATCGAACCGCTCTGCATGGACCACTGATTTGCGCTACAATTTTGCAAGGATGTGAAAACTTCAAGGAAGGAGAATGCCTTTTATTTCTCTTTACATATGGTCTATAAATTGAGATTTATGAAAACTGGAACAAATCTCTTTTGGTTATAATAACGAGTAAAATATATATATATTCCCGCTACATTCTTCAGTCCACAATTATTTAGAATACGTACAATGGGCCAACTTTTGCACTGGAGTGTATTTGCCTGTAAAATTAGGGTTTTTCTATTTGCGACCTCTTTTATGAGACGTTTCTGCTTTTTGCTACTCCAAGAGTCTATGTACTAAATTAAATAGCCTCGAGAGGAAATCCCAAACTGTGAGGTAGATTTTCTAATCCTGCTAATCCCTACACGAGGCCGTCTGAAAATGCATGACTCATGCTGTATGAGAAATTTGGCGCATCTTTAGACACTTTTAATGTTACATCAGCTATTTATTGGCTTACATCATAATTTTGCACGTTTTCACTTAAAGGGAACCTGTCCCTTCATAAATGCAGCATTATCTGGCCATGTCGTGAAGCAGGAGGAGCTGAGCAGACTGATATATAGTGTTGTGGAAAAATATTCAATTATACTCTGTATTTCATTCATTTATATCCATGCTCATTCTGATCTTCGAAAGTCAAGGAGGCGTCCTATCTGTGATTGACAACTATCTGTGTATATACAGCCATAGAGGGAAGGCTGCCAATCACTGACAGGATCGCCTCCCTGACATCAAAGCCCAGAATGAACAGAAACTTAAATAAAATACACGTTTTACTGAATCTTTTCCCACACAACTGTACGTCAATCTGCTCAGCTCTTCCTGCTCTATAACATGTCTCCTGCAGCTTAGAAACCTCCGAATTCTGGCACATTTAGTTTAGTAAATCTCCACTGAGGTTAATAGATCTGCTTGGACACAACCACTAAACATGATAGATAAAGATCTACATCAAATTAGATATCTACATTATGCTTTTTTACGTCTAATATTTGTGTATTGTCCAGTTTTTGGACAAGCAGATTAGCCATACCAAATATTGCAGCACATGGAAAAAAAGTGGCCACCTTCTGTTGGCTTGTTGCCTCATGTTACAGTTGTGTCAAAGGGTCTTTTACTATATGTCAGCTGTCAACATACTCTAATATACAGATAGGCACATTTTCACTGGAGGCGATAGACGTGGTAAAGTGCATGTCTACAAGAGCCAAATGCTATATATGAATGAGATAATGCTTAGTTTTAATGGGTTATCCAGTACTATGTAAGAAATGCAGTGGATCTTCTGCTGCTCCTCAAGCAGCACCGAGACTGCGAGAAACAGCGCAGGAGTGAGATGATAGGCACTTGCTCATTGGAAATCTCCGCTGCTTGGAGAGCAGCAGAAGAGACGCTGCACAAGCGCCAAGACTTTAACACAGGGTGCAGGCATGGGAAGACTGGGCTAGGCCACAAGTCTGGCCCTATCAATCCATGGAAGCGGGAGGAAGAATCTAGTGCTGCTCTGGCCAACCCCTTGTTTCTCTAGTGAGCTTTTTTGCATAGTTTTCTGATCAATGGGGCAATATACTGGCATAATCAGAGTATTGCTTTTTGCAGCATGATCAACCCTACCAGGCTGTATGCCTAGTTTAATAGGGTTGATCATTCTGACAGATGCTCTTTATGGACAGAAACTACCTCTGTTCTTTTTTGAGTCAATGAGCCTGAAGATCGGCTCTCCTTAAAGGAGTTCTGCAGTTCTTTTAAACTGATGATCTATCCTCTGGATCATCCGCATTCGATCAGCGGGGGTCCAACGCCCCGCCGCAGCCTTCTCTCGGTTTTCTTCAGGACCAGTGACATCACAACTAGTATCACTGGCCAGGGAGGGGCTAAGCTCTGTTCACTTGAAAGGAGCTTAGCTGCGCCCAGGCAAGTGATACTAGTTGTGCCGTCACTGGGCCTGCGGTAAACAGCGAGAAGGCCGCGGCGCATTTTTTTTACACTTGAGGTGCTTTTTTTTTTTTTAAGGTCAGTGGAGCCCCCTTGAAATAGATGGAGTGGCTGGTCTGAAAAGTGCACTGCCACCCCGTTCATTTTTATGGGAGTAGCAGAGATGTACTCATCTGTCTTCAGCGCTCCCATAGAAATGACTAGAGTGGCAGCACGCTTTTCAGACCGCCTGCTGCGTCCATTTCAGGGGGGCTCCACAGGGTACAAGGCCCCCGTTTTTGTGATTGGTTTGGGTCCCTCTGGATAGGAGATAACTTTCTATAACTGGAATACCCCTTTAAGTCCGTAATACGGACAGTTAAACTATGTCTTTCTTGAGTAAGACTCCTGGCTGAATTTAGATCAGAATTACAGCATGTTAGTTTTTTTTTTTTTTTTCTGTAGAGGGAAAGACATTGAAACACTTTAAAGAGCATCTGCCAGCAGTATCAACCCTATTAAACCAGGTATATTGCCTGGTAGGGCCTGCTGAATAAGATTAGGGATACATGGCGACATTGAGGTCGCACAACATATTGTGTAATGTTAGTCTATGGTGTCGCACTGCGACACAACAGATGCAAAAATTACATCAAGGATGGATTTTTGTCCGACACCATAGACTAGCATTACAAAATATGTCGCGACACGTAGTGCAGTTGTATCCTATATGTCGCTGTGTAGCCCTAGCCTTAAAGCACGAGCGAGAGGACGCAGCTAATGCCTGGCCCTGTCAATCAAGGGGAGGGAACAGAGAAGGTAATATGAACTGAGGGGTTAGATCATGCCCCTTCACACGAGCGAGTTTTCCGAGCGGGTGTGATGCGTGAAGTGAACGCATAGCACCCACACTGAATCCTTTTTTTTTTTTCACGCATCAGTTCTGCGTTGTGTGATAATTGCAGCATGTTCTATATTCTGCGTTTTTCACAAAGCCCTGGCCCCATAGACGTGGATAGGGCTTCAGTGAAAAAAAAACAGTTTTTCACTGATGGTTGCTAGGAAATGTTTGTAAACCTTCAGTTTCTAAAACGCATCACAACGCATTGCACCCGCGTGGTAAAAACTGAAACACTGAACTTTCTTGCAAAATAGTGCAAGTTTCACTGAAAGGGGCCTAAGTGTCATTTCCATAAAAATTAAATTTTGACACAGTTAATTTTCGCTATAACTGCACAATGTATCTTCTAATGAAAGGAATGCTTTTAACCAGCAGGACCAACCCTAGCAGGCAATACGCCTTCTGACAGATGCATTTTAAAATGCATATGCTAACATATTTCTATATATTTTCTTTCCTGCTTTTTTTTTTCCCCTTATACCCAGAATGGTTCTTACAGATGTGAATAGTTGCCTGTACTCTGCAGATTTCTCAGTTTGTGGTATGTCTTTATTAGGGCTTATTAGTGTGCGATCCACTCGGTGCCTTCGGTTCCCAAACAGAATAAGTAGGGAATATTTTACCTGACCACCATGAAAAGTAGAGTGCATATGAGCACTTTATGGAGTAATCATACGCTATTTATTCCATAGGATAAATTGCCTAAAAATATCAACATTTATAGGTGGAGGATGTTCACCGTGCCTAATAAATTCTGTACATGTACGAAGCATCGCATTTGCCATAGGGTTTTACAGTATTAACAAAGAACTAAATATATTAAAGGCTTTAGCAGTTTTTCAGTTGTATTTATTATAGACATTGGATGGTTTTGCCTTATAAAGTGCAATGTAACCTGCTCCAGGAACACAAGTCAATTTCTTATGTTTGGATATTACCATCAAAAAAGTTTGAAGTGGAAGTAAAAATAAAGGGAAATTAACAGCAAACACGTGAATGGCTTGTTATTTTTCTAGTAATGGCTTAAGATCCTGACTATTCCTATAGGCAGGGTTCACAAGTGACCGACAATTCAGCAACAAGACCACATGTATTACATGCGTTTTTTGCAGCAGAAAAGCCAGCAGATTTCACGCTCTCTGTTGGAAAGGGGGAAATCCGCTATTGAATGCGGAGGATTTAAAATCCACAATGCCACAGGTTTTCTGCAGCGTTTTTTTTTTTTTAGGCAGGATCTGAATTCTGAAATTCTCATCCAGTCTGTTGGTACTGCACAATGCCGCATGAAAATCCGCAACAGCAAATTCGCAGCTAATCAGTCATGTCTGACCCCAACCTTAGGCTGGCTGCACAATGTGGAGATTTGAGTGCAGAAAACCCACAAGAAATCTGCACCAAAACCGCACATAAAATACTACATAAATCTGGACTATTTATCACTTTTTTTTTTTTTTTATGTGCAGATTTGCCCCAGATATCACCCTTCCATTGAATAGGGTAAAATCTGCACGTGTTCTACGTCCAATGTTGTGTACCGGAATCTCTGCACTAAATGTTCTGTTGGGGGTCTCTGTGTTGGAGAAACAGGAGAGAAACATAAAGCAAGAATGAGGTCCCACTGCCACACAATTAAAGAAAAAGGTACATTTCCTGTGGCTAAGCATTTTTGTAGCCTAGGACACCATGAAGGACACAAATAGTAATATTAAAAGGCAATTTCAAATCTCACAGAGCCAGAAGAATTTGGAAATACAAATTTATGACACTGCTTGGCACGTTGAATACTGGACTGAATTTGTCCCTGGGATTTATGGCACAAAACAAGATCTAAAGAAACTGCTATAAAGGCCTCATGCACACGGCCGTTGTTGTGGTCCGCGTCCGAGCTGTGTGCTGTCCGCATCCGTTACTCTGTTCCGTGCCCCGCAAAAAAAATAGAGCATGTCCTATTCTTCTCTGTTTTGCAGACAAGAATAGGCATATCTATAATGGGCCACGTTTCGTTCCGCAAATTGCGGAACGGAACGTGGAGCAGCTTCCGTGTTTTGCGGACCGCAAAACACCAACGGTCGTGTGCATGAGGCCTAACAGTGAGGGCACCAGGTCTCTGAGATCAACATCAATTTAGAGACCATAATAACCTTCACACCGCTTAGGCCAAGTTCACACTTGTTATTTTTATCAGTTATTTCCATCAGTTAGTGTGAGCCAAAACTAGGTTTGGGTCAAAAACACACCTGTGCAAACCTTTCCATTATACCTGATCTCTGTGTAGGTGCCACTACTGGTTTTGGCTCACAATCAATGATGAAACTAACTGAGGTGTGAACTTGGCCTTATCTGTAAGCTACGTAAAGAGAATCTGTCACCTGCATATTACCTCTTTTTTTTTTCATTTATACAAGTGTAGCAGATTACCTTATTTCCATATGTCTTCTTCTTTTAGCTGTGTGTCTTGTATTTTCTTAAAAAAGCGCTTTATCCATTATGCAAAGGAGCACTTAGCCTCGCCTCTGGGAGGCAACTTGAGATGCTGGAGGCGTTCCTATGTTTCAAATTTAGGCCGTCTGGGCACATCAGGGGGGCGTTCCTGGGCACCTTGGAAGAGGAAAAACACCCCTCTGGGCTCCTTAGAGCCTAATTTGCATAATGGATAAAGCGGTTTTTTTTTAAAAATACAAGATACACACACAACTAAAAGAAGAACATATATGGATATAAGGTAACTTATTACACTTGGATAAATGAAGAAAAAAAAAAAAAAGGTAATATGCAGGTGACAGATTCCCTTTAAGGACTCATTCTCAAGATTTTTGATATTCTGTTGTTTTTCAAATGTCCCTTTATTACACCATGTCTCTTTGTGTGTGTGTATATATATATATTCTGTTTCTTTAGAAACTCTGGTAGTACGCCTGACAAAGAGACTTTTTGTCTTGAAAGCTCGCTATGTAACATCATTGCTTTTATCTTTGTTAGCCATTAAAAGGTATTGGACCTGCAAGACTCTTTGTTCCTCTAAGGGCGCATGTCACCGATGACGTTCGGATTGCATCCGGGGGTTTTTTTTGTGGACCCATTGTAACAATGCCTATTCTTGTCTGCAAAACGGACAAGAATAGGACATGTTCTATGTTAATTGCAAAACAGACATATAGATGCAGACTGCAAACAATTTTTTATGGCCCTATTGAAATAAATGGGCCCGCATCTGATCTGCAAAAAATGCAGTCTGGATGCAGACCAAAAATAAGGTAATGTGAATGGGGCCATAATGAGAGCAGAACTAAACTAGTTTTCTACTGGCTAACAAGGTACCAGATTTTTTTCTTTTGAGCAAGCGAGAAGCAAGGTAAGTACTGAAGTAGCATTTACTTGAGTACAGCACTACAATGATGCATCAGTATTCGTAAGCCGAAACTAGGAATGGAAATTACACACAGATATGGTTTCGCTGTAGGTTCCACTCCTGGTTTTAGCTTACAAATACTGATGACAATCATAGCCGTGTCCAGAAAGAGATATCGGAGGCAGCCTTCCGGATGAAATCCCTTTATTCCATTTTTTCATGTGAGCAGTTCCCAAAATAAAGGGATTTCATCCGGACATGCTGCCTCCGATATTTCTTTCTGGACTATATACTCAGGAGCCTATGTGGATCTAGGGCTCCAGGTTGGCTGTTGCATTCCGGAAGACCGCAAGATCTGGCGAGTGCTATTCCACACCGATATACTACAATCAGCCGTGTGTAAGCAGTGAAAATGTATAGAGGCAGAGGTTGCAGTACATTTTTTCCTGAAGTGTAAGGCCACGTGCACACATTGCAAAATATGCATGTTTTTTTCTGCTTACAGTCTGTGCAGAAAAAACAGATTCTAGTACAGTACGAGCAAAAAGTATGAGAATAAACACATCTCATATACATTTTGCTAACGAAAAAAATGATGATCAGCACTGCAGTATTTTTTTTTGTAAAGATGGAGTGCCACTGGCTGTAGATGCGATCCACCACTATACAAAAAATAAAACGTGCGTTTATTCATCAGAAAGCGACGTTTCGGTCCCCTCAATGGAACCTTTCTCATTTATAACTTTTTTTTGTGTCGATGCTGCCATATAAGGGCTTGTTTTTGGGGGGGGTCAAACTTTGGGTCCTATGACGCTTGTACAGGCGGTATTGCGACCTCTGTCTAAATGTCAGACAATAACAAAAATACAAGTCCCCATTATTGAAATGAAAATCCTACGTGCAAATCCCATTCAGTGCTGCTGTACCGCCAGCAGGTTCTTCATTCGGTAAATAACGCTAGATAATGACACTAGAACACTAAATCTTAAACCTTTATTCCCATCACTGACATTTATGGTAATCCATAGGATCCACCTCTGGGTCACACGCCTACATGAAGTTATGGAACCTGTGGCTCACTATCACCCCGGCTGCTACATTCAGATGGGATGAAATCACCAAGAACAGGCAGTCTTTACATAATGTGCAAATTAACACCTACTAACATGAGCACGGGCGCATTTCTTGTTTTACATGTCCAAAACATTAAAAAACGATTGTTATACAGACATGTAGACTGTAAACCTCTGACACAAAGTCTCTTATTTATAGTTTATATATATATAGCATATCTTCATCTTCTGTGATCTCGCTCTCTGCTTCTTTCCCTTTTGCTTTCTCTTCGACTCCTGTCTCTGTTCCTTTCCTCCTTGGAATGCCTCTCTGTAGTATGTTCTCTTTCGGATCTTTGTGGCCACCTATCTCGTCCTCTGTCTCTTGTGTACTCCTTTTGCCCTCTTCTGTCATAAGGTCTTTCTCTGGAGCGGGACCTTTGTCTATTTTCTCCATGGACATCTAGGCGGGTGTTACTTGGGAAAAATGGCAAATTAATTGGTTTTCTAAATGGCCTGTCGCGGCCTCCAAACCTAAGCTGGCCTGACTCCTTTTTACCACCAAATCCACCTCCTAGCCTGCGGGGGATCCATCCTTTCAGAGTTCTTTCCAGTTCAAAATCCACAAAGACTTCCCGCTGATCAACCACCAGTTTGTTGGCATCCCTATACGCTTTCTTTATGGCATGCTCTTGTTTATATTCAATGAATGCATAGCCCTTTGAAAAACCAGTTATGAAATCCCTAACTAAGCGGATCCTCTGGATGTCTCCATAGCGAGAAAACACCTCTTTTAGTTTTTCTTCAGTCGTTTGTTGGCTTAAACGTGCCACAAACAAAGTTAACTGGGGATCCCCAACCACTCCTTTATTGGGAACATAGCGGGCCAACATCGCCCGCAGCACGGCGCGATCATGAGGTTCTTCATCTGTGCTATCAATACTTCCAGCTTTAAGTGGATCATATTTCTTTGCTATAGGCGCCCATTCATTCATTTTCTAAATAAAAGAAACATATATGAGATACATAAAATAATGTATAAGAGAAAATGCCATTAATTACAAATACACGTAACGATTTCTCATAGAGCAGGACTAATAATGAGCTCTAGCTGTGGTAGTTACATGTCCATCTACGTCTTTATTCATCCAAATGGCTTTGAATCTGTCCCAGAGGTAAGGCCTCTTGCAAACAAATGTTTTTTTTGCGAGTGTACGGGACGTTTTTTACGTTCCGTATACGGACCCATTCATTTCAATGGGTCCGCAAAAAAACTGAAGTGTTCCGTTGCATTCCGTTTCGTTAAAAGATAGAACTTGTCCTATTCTTGTCCGCATCACGGACAAGGATAGTACTCTTCTATTAGGGGCCAGATGTTCCGTAAAAAACGGAATGCACACGGATGTGATCCATTTTTTGCGGACCGCAAAACCATATGTTCGTGTGCAATAAGCCTAAAAGTTGCAATCTTCAAGGTCTTGCTCTGCTTCTTACTTTCATTTTGCTATGATGCCCTCCATCCAGGTTTCTAGACCTCAATTGCAAAACCTGTAGTAAGCCGCTACTAACAGTACAGAATTGCGCAGTAAATACCAGCATATACAATGAAGCAGACACGCCACCGCAGCTGATACAGTGTTAGTAGTAGGACATGATATGGTGTTGAGTAGGACCTACACCAACTGAATAGTGATGGGATATCTGAAGGACAGGCCATCAATTATAAAGGACTAAGTCCTTTAATGAGCATGTAATAGACCACCAAACCAGCGGGTAATGGACCAAGCCCGAGTCATCAGAAAGACCACTCCCAGAGGAGGCACATGGCAGAACGCCATGGGGTGGATGACACTATTGCTACTTCAACATAAACTCCAACTCAATACCTCTTGTAGGTAGTTACATTCAAGGACCAAATTCCTAGGTGAAATTTAGAGCATATCCACTATAGCAGCAGATTTCACCCTTTTCTAATAAAGGGTGAGATGTGCCGCAAAACCGCACCAAAAACCACTGTTAGAAATTGCGGTTTGGGTGCAGAAACATAACGGGTGTAGATTTCAGAATTTGGTGCACAGGCCTGCTGAAATGCAACCCTTAATAATTGTGGTGCATCTCAAGGACACTGTCCTTTTCTCTATGGTTGTGTATAGCAGGGCTTGAACAATTTCCTTGGAATCTAGGAGCCAGCTAAAAAAGTTAGGAGCCAGGCGGAGCCGCGTCATAAAGCCCCCAATAGATGCCCCCATAGTGCTTCTCCTCCCCCCCACTTCTCCATAGAGCCAACCAATGATGCATGCCAGTACATAGGGCCCCCATAGTGGTCCTTCCCCTCTTCTCCATAGTGCCCCCATAATGTGCAAGTATATAGGGCCCCCATAGTGCTTCCCCTCTTCAATTGGTTATTTGACACGTTAGACGCTGCCAGCATCCAAGTGATTGCCCCTGGCGGCCGCCATGACATGTGGAAACTCTTACAAGGATTACAGGGTCCAGTGCGTGAGCCCTTAGAGGCAAATACACAAGAGATTTTTCTGATGAGTATTTTCTGCTTTGTGATTGCACCCTTAGGTCATGTTCACATGGTCGGTATTTGTAAGGCAAATGTCTTACACAAGTGCAAATTTCATAAGTCGCACCTAGCTTTGGAGTGAAAAACTACATAAACAAGTCCAGAATAAGGAAGCCCAGCACAACAGTGTATTATATACTGTGTACTGCCCAGAATAGCACTACGCCACCTGCAGTACAGGAAGCCGCGTGCAGGTAGGTGCTCAGGGCAGATATACATCAGTGGTTTCCTATACGATATTCACAAACCTAGGATGAGTCTCTTACCGCAAATGTCGCAGCCGAGGCCTCCGGTTTGTCCTCAGTTTGGTCACTTCCCCAAGTCACTTTCCAGTGATTTAGCAGATCAATCTTTGGAGCACTGTAGCTTCTTGGTTACTGGGGAAAGACAGAAGAGGACATTCACCAACACAATAATCTCCAGCACAGACAAACCAACCAGGAGAGGCTGGCAACATCCCACACGTATCCTACTGCAATGTTTGCCATGGTTTTTCATTTTAAATGCTGCGGTCCCACTCTCAGTTTTGCTCCATTAAATGGAGCTAAACCACTAGCAGGCTTCTGCCACGACTTTCGGACACGTCCACGCGGTAACAATGCTAATAATGGACACGTACATTCTTGGCGCAGTCTGGAAAACCGCACTTGAAAAATCCACAGCTGCAAAAACAATGGGAGGGAGGCAGTTTAAGACCAGATTCAGAGCAGTTTTCAGCACCAAATCTGCACTGAAACCGATGCCAAAAATCCATAGTGTGAACACACCCCTTAAGGAGAATAAGCGTTTCCTTTGAAAAGTCTACTGTGGGCCAGTCCGAGCCTGTCTGTAACCCTTATCACCCGCCAGCAGCTAACGTCGTGTGTGGCGCAGCCCCCTTACAACAGCTGACTTGCCATGTCTCTGTAACCGGTCGGGTCGCCCCGGTGCATATATTTATACAGGCGTTTTTGTGTATAATGCAGTGAACATGTACCTACCGTACACAGGAATCGTCAGCGGACCAGTGAACCAACGTGCGATCAACGTAGACCAATCAGAATGTTCCTTTCACTCAATGAGCACATCTATTGGACGGCTTATCCTGAGGCTTGGAACGCAGTACGGTACAGGGTGGGCTTACGTCGTTAGGTGGGCGGGGTCTGAGGGAGCGGGCAGAAGAATGCCATCTCCATGACAACCGCCAGCAGAGTCACCTGCTGAGCCACTGGAAAGTGACTTGAGGAAGTGACCAAACTGAGGACAGACCGGAGGCCTCGGCTGCGACATTTGCGGTAAGAGACTTATCCTAGGTTTGTGAATATCGAATAGGAAACCACTGATGTATATCTGCTCTGAGCACCTACCTGCACGCGGCTTCCTGTACTGCAGGTGGCGTAGTGCTATTCTGGGGAGTATACAGTATATAATACACTGTTGTGCTGGGCTTCCTTATTCTGGACTTGTTTATGTAGTTTTTCACTCCAAAGCTAGGTGCGACTTATGAAATTTGCACTTGTGTAAGACATTTGCCTTACAAATACCGACCATGTGAACATGACCTAAGGGCGCAATCACAAAGCAGAAAATACTCATCAGAAAAATCTCTTGTGTATTTGCCTCTAAGGGCTCACGCACACGGCTGTAAGCGATTTGTGGTCCGCAAATCACAGATCTGCAAATCACGGATCCGATTGCATGCCGCCATTCATTTTTTAATTTCTGTAGAAATCTCCTATCCTTGTCTGAAAAGCGGACAGTAATAGGACATGTTCTATCTTTTTTTGCGGGGCTGCGGAACGGACACACGGATGGGGACAGTAGACAGAGTGCTGTCCACATCTTTTGTGGCCCCATTGAAGTGAATAGGTCCGCATCCGACCCGCAAAAAATGCGGGCAAAAAAAACTATGGTTGTGTGCATGAGCATAAATAAGAGGCTGACCCCAGGATTTCTAGTTGGATTGGATCCGACCACGGATCAGCCCCCGGTCAGTGGCTGCGATCCGCACGTGGACATCCTTTTTGCTGCAGTTTTGAAATCCACACAGAAATACGGCAGCCGTATGAAGGGCAGTGCTGGTTCCAGTTGGGTAACAATGGGAGATGGAAAATACGTAGTTTCCTGCGGATTTTGGCACGGAATATGAGTCATTTATTTTTCATTCCATGCCTGGCTTTGGCTTCAAAAACTGCACAAAACATGGAAACGGAGCCGGAATCATCTGTAATGACATTGTTGTGTCCTCCTGTACATGAAAAGAGTCACTGTTCCAGCACAGGGGATCTTTATTACCCCCCCCCCCCCCCCCATTATATTATCATATTCACTAAGGCTAGGGCTACACGACGACGTGTCGCGCGACATTTTGTCGTACCAATGTCGCATGACAATTTTTATAATGATGTGGTGTTGCACTGCGAAAGACTGCGACACAACAGTAGCAAAAACTCCATCCAAGATGGTCGCAGTCGCAGCATGTTGCAGTGCGACACCATAGGCTATCATTATAAAAATTGTCGCGGGACATTGGTGCGACATCAGTGTCGCGCGACACATGTTGCAGTGTAGTTGTGCCCTATGTGTCGCCATGTAGCCCTAGCCTAAGACTGGTCTAATTAGTATGAGCTGGACAATATTGCACAATTGAGCTGGAAGTAGGCGCACGTTTTTATGAAAGGGCGACTTTTTAGGCAAAATGTGACGCAACTCACTAATCGAAACAGATGTAGAAAAGTACGCCAGGCCTGGAGTGAAGTAGAAATAAGGCGCACCTACATAAATAGGTCAGAAAATAGGCACAAAAGTTAGAAAACTTCTGACTTAGGCCTCATGCACACGGCCGTGGGTGTTTTGCGGTCCGCAAACCGCGGATCCGCAAAACACGGAAGCTGCTCCGCGTTCCGTTCCTCAATTTGCGGAACGGAACGCGGCCCATTATAGAGATGCCTATTCTTGTCCGCATAACGGACAAGAATAGGACATGCTCTATTTTTTTTGCGGGGGCACGGAACGGAGCAACGGATGCGGACAGCACACGGAGTGCTGTCCGCATCTTTTGCGGCCCCATTGAAATGAATGGGTCCGCGGCCGAGCCGCGAAATATGCGGCTCGGACGCGGACCCGAACAACGTGTTTTGCGGTTTGCGGACCGCAAAACACCCACGGTCGTGTGCATGAGGCCTAAATCTAAAAAATCAAACAGGCAAACAAGGCGCAAAAGCCTCTAAAACAGGTGCATTTTCAGTAGTAAATGAGACTAAAAAATAAGCATTTTTATGCCTAAAAACAGGTGCAGACACTATAGTAAACGTGCGCCACTGAATTTCGTGTTCCTATAAAAACTTGAAGCCGCTAGCCAGGGGCGTGGATAGAGGTCACACCGAGGTATATTGATTACCTATCATCAGGATAGTTCATCGATATCTGATCGCGGAGGTCTGACACCCGGCACCCCCGCCAATCAGCTGGTTGAAGAGGAAGCGCTCCATGTGACTGCCGCTTCCTCTTCATTACACTACGTGTCGTCTCGGAAGTTTCGGCGGTGCAGTGTAATGACAAGTACTTGTCATTACACTATGCTGCCGCTGCAAGGGAGTTTGGTACAGGTTTATTACAGTAGAAATTAATTTCCAAAGTTATTACACGAAGTCTCACAAGACGTCGCAAAGTAATAACTTCAGCTCATCGGAGCCAATACATTCTAATGCTGTACAGACCACCCGCTCAGTATAGTATTAAAACGAAGTTTTATGCGAATCGACTTCGGATGAAGCATCCGAGGTCGCTTCACTCATCCCTAACGGTGTGAACAGAGCCCTGGGACATGATGAGAGTCTTTATTTACATGCATTACCACCCCAAAAGGCCGCAGCAGCCGCTCCCTGCTGTGGGTGACCTGCTTCCATGTGTTACTGAGTTAACATTTGTACCAGTTTCTCGAAAAGGGGATTATGCGTTGGGTAAACCAAGTGCATTCCGTTTGCATTTGTAGTAACATAAATAAGGCTGTGTTCACACTAGTGGGGGTGTTTGTAAAGGGACGCTTCTGTCAGTGCTTTACTTTTAAAAACAGTTTTTGGCCGTAGTATGCCGTGAGTATGGGGGCGATGTTTAGCTATGGTGGCTGAGATTCTAGAAGTAAATCCTTTAGGTTGTCTCGGCTTCTTGTTATTTAGGCTGCTTGTACACCAAGGTTTTTGCTGTAAAAACGCCACCCCCAGATGTTAGCTGAAGATCTATGGAAAATATAAAACCCAGGACACACAAGCGTTTCTGGAGCTCTTGGCATTTTTTCAGGTTTTTTTCACATCTCCATAAGAGCAAACACACGGGGAGATTTATCAAAACTAGTGCAAGGGAAAACTGGCTTAGTTGCCCCTAGCAACCAATCAGATCCCACCTTTTGGCTGCATTCACACGAGCGTGATTTCCGCGCGGGTGCAATGCGTGATGTGAACGCATTGCACCCGCACTGAATCCTGACCCATTCATTTCTATGGGGCTGTGTACATGAGCGTTTTTTTTCACGCATCACTTCTGCAACGCGTGTAAATCGCAGCATGCTCTATATTCTGCGTTTTTCACGCATCCGCAGCTCCATAGAAGTGAATGGGGCTGTGTTAAAAACGCATTGCATCCGCAAGCAAGTGCGGGTGCGTTGCGTTTTTCACTGATGGTTGCTAGGAGATGTTGTTTGTAAACCTTCAGTTTTTTATCACGCGCGTGAAAAACGCATCAAAACGCATTGCACCCGCGCGGAAAAAACTGAACAACTGAACGCAATCGCAGGCAAAACTGAATGGCTTTGCCTGTGAAAACGCTCAGTTTTCACTGAACGCATCCGCAACGCATCCGCAACGCATCCGGACACGCTCGTGTGAACCCAGCCTTTGTTTTCCAAAGGAGCTGTGTAAAATGAAAGGTGGAATCTGATTGGCTGCTATGGGCAACTAAGCCAGTTCTACTTTACACCAGTTTTATAAATGTCCCCCTATGCTTGCAAAACACCTGTCAGGGGCCCTACGCAATTGCATGGTGGTAGAAACCACCACTGGATGGGTGGGAGGCGTGTTTGTGGGGAGGTATAGGATTGTGTATGTGTTGCCCTGTATGAATGGCGTGTTTTGTGTGGACAACAGGAGTTCCCAGTGTATACATCACACCAAACACACTTTGCCTCCCAAATCCCCACATATAGATTAGTGGCAAAAAAATGATGTAAGTATTAGGTTGAATTCACATGTGAGAAGTTAGCCCAAGGGAGGGGGTTGATCAATGGCAGCCTGGGGCCTTAGGGTACGTTCACACAACGACATTTGTCGCACAACATTTTGTTGCATTAATGTCGCGCGACAATTTTTATAATGGTAGTCAAGATGGATTTTTCTGCGACTGTTGCGTCGCAGCATGTCGAATGTTGCAATGCGACACCATAGACTACCATTATAAAAATTGTCGCGCGGCAAATGTTGCAGTGTAGTTGTGCTCTATTTGTCGCGCGACAAATGTCATCGTGTGAACGTACCCTTAGGGTGCCTTCACATGTGGCAGATTTTGTGGAAAATTCCACGACTGAAAATCAGTTCCATTCATTAGAATGTGGCAGCACGTAAATGGATTTCTGCAAGCCACATTAAAGTGAATGGAACTGATTTTCAGTCACAGAATTTTCTGCCGCAAAATCTGCTGCGTGTGAAGGCGTTCTGGCCTGCCACAGTGAGATTGCCTGTTCAAACCTGTTAGATGGAGTAATACCATTTCTGTCTACGGTAGTCCCCTAGGGGGACTAAAAAAAAACAGTAAAATAAAAATGGAAATCATCCCCTTTCCCAATTTCACACATAGAAATGAACAATAAAAAAATAAACAAATTGGCTAATCACGTCCGAACTATTAAAATATAACAGCATTTATCCTGCACGGAAATTGCCCTTAGGGCTCTTGCACACGATCGTATGTCTTTGGCCTCTGAGCGGGCCATATGTCCCGGAGCGGCATTGATCGTGCGCACGGAAGCGCACAGCATTATTTGAGTGCAGGACAATAGCCCCGCGGGAGGCCAACGTGCTCAGCATCATTGTGATCTATGATGCTGTGTGCTCCCGTGCACATGGACCGTATGTCTCGGAGGGCATACGGTCGTGTGCAAGAGGCCTTTTTCTGTGTTTTCTTTGTTTGTCTGTTTTTCATGGATCCGTTGTTTCGTTTTTTGTTTCCGTTGTGTTTCCATTCCATAGTTCTGCAAAAAATCTCCATATGGTTTCCGTATGCGATCCATTGTTTGCGGATCGCAAACAGTAACATAAAATTTTGAATCATTAATGTAATGTACAGTAATGCGTTTTAACAGTAAACACAAGTGGGCATGGATCCACAAAAAACAGAAGACATACGGATGTGTTCCGTATGTATTCCGTAGTTACTGCCGACCCATTGACTTGAATGGAGCCACGGATCGTTATTTGGGGGCAATAATAGGACAAGTTCTATCTTTCAACGGAACGGAAATACGGAAACGAAATGCATACGGAGTACATTCATTTTTTTTTGTGGAACCATTGAAATGAATGGTTCCACAAATGGAATCCGCAAAAACGGAACAGAAACGGGAAAAAAAAAACGTTCGTGTGCAAGAGGCCTTAGAAGACAAAAATGAAAATGGCTGAATCACCATTTCTGGTCACCTTGCCCCGTGAAACGAATGTAATAGTGATTTAAGGGGGGTCCGACACCTGGGACGCCCGCACTTCTGGAGCACCAGGGCCTTCTAGCAGCTTACCCTAGGCCAGTGACATCATGTTCATTGGTTACATGGCGCGATACCGAGCACATGTTCTGCAAGAAGGCAGCGGCGTGCACAGAAGCTGATTGACGGGTGTCCCGAATAGGTCACCAGAGTCTGAAAAACCCCTTTAAAAAGTTGTATGTACCCCAAAATAGATACCAACCAAAACTATAGATTGGCCCTCAAAAACAAGCCCTAGCTCTGTAGATGCAAATATGAACAGCTATGGGTGACAGAATATGAAAGAAAATCGTACAGTGAACATGGTAAAGTAAAACCACCCAAAAAATGTTGATATTGCATTTTGTTAGTTTTTTTTTTTGTTTTGTTTTTTCATTCGTTTTCACTTCCCACAAATACTTTTTCCTGTTCTTCTATACATGATATGGTAATTTAAATGGTGCCATAAAAACACAACTTGTACAGTCCTCAGCATCTACTCAGCTGTGAATACAACATTACGGTTTATATCTTTGGCAGGAAATACCTAAGTGGATTACAGAAAAATGGAAATTGAGCAAGAAGACGTGTCACCAGAGACCGCATTTGAAAAGGACCCCTTTCAGATGACAGTAGAAGATGTGTATGATATCTCACATGTTATAGGCAGAGATCTTATGAAGATCAGCAAAGAAGCCCACGGTGTAACGGACCTTGTGGCTGATCTTCAGTTTAAGATTGTCCGTATTTTGGAGGTCCTGGAGACGCTGGTGAACCAATCAAGTCTTGTTACAGAGGAGATGAAGATGGAAAGGGATAATCTAAAGGGTGAGGTGGAAAGACTGATGAGAAAAAGTCCTCCAGCAGATCAGGTATCTTCCCCTTTCCATTTGCATTTTTTTTAATCCATGGAGTCTACAATAAGAAAAAAAAAGCAACTTTTCATGTAGTCTTGATTAAAAATGTCTTAGGGTATGTTCACATCTGCGTTATGAAATCCAATTGACTGTTTCGGCAGAGAACAGCCTGCCAGATTTCACCGTATCCAGCACTGCCGTTGACTGCTGGATCCCCATTGACTATGCCAGAACAGGCTGCCGGATGGCCTAACACTAGTGTGAACCTAGCTGCTGCTCCAAACCCAGTTTGTAGTCTGATTGCAATCCTGTAGTCCGAGTCTAATTACTTAATATTATATTTGGGTATTACTGGCTATTATCATGTCCCTGTCAGCAGGATCAACTTTGTTAAACCAATGCACTTTGCCTAGTAGGGTTAATCCTGCTGCTTAAAATGATACAAGTCATGTGAAAATCGGTTGCAGCGTTCACAAGAAGAAATACATTTATTCTATGTCCAGATGGGATCTTCAGTGCACAGAGGGGCCCCCAGGGGCTAGACCCCACCCCTTGGCCCTCATTCCCATAAAGAGTAAGGCTACGTTCACACGACGACATTTGTCGCACGACAAAAAGTCGCACTATTGTCGCGCGACAATTTTTATAATGGGAGCCTATGGTGTCGCATTGCAACATGCTGCGACGCGACAGTCGCAAAAAATCCATTCAAGATGGGTTTTTCTGTTACTGTCGCAGTCGCAGCATGTCGCAATGCGACACCATAGACTCCCATTATAAAAATTGTCGTGCGACAAAATGTCGCGCGACAAATGTTGCAGTGAAGTTGTGCCCTATTTGTCGCGCGACAAATGTCGTCGTGTGAACGTAGCCTAAAAGTCTTTTGTTCAGGGGAACGCCACAACCAATTTTCACAAGACACATATTATTTGAATCAGCAGGATCAACCCTACCAGGCAGTATGCATGTTTATTGACCTCTTCCTGCTAACAGGTGCTCTTTAAAACAAATCTGTTGTCAGAATATGTTGCCCTATATATGGGCAACAAACTATAATGATGGTTTCCTGGGCTATTGTACCAAATGACAAAAAATACTGTGCAATTTATTAAATACTTACTAAAAAAAAATAAGACAGACTCATTACTCCGGAGATAAGTGTCTCCCATCAATGGCATATAGGCCGTGCCTTCAGTCCAGTTCTTGTGTTGTGCTGATTTTTGTAGAGTTTCAATATGCTGCATATACTAAGTCGCACACCCTTTATTTTCTAGACTGACCTTGGACCAGACAAGATGGTTATAGATCTCACAGACCCAAACCGGCCACGATTTACATTACAAGAGCTAAGGGAGGTGCTGCAGGAGCGGAACAAGTTGAAGGTTCAGCTCTTGGTTGCACAAGATGAATTGCAGTGCTATAAAAGGTGATTTCCTGCGGGAGTCTTACGGATTTAGAAATTGTCCTTCCAGTCATTTAAAATCATGTTTAATGTTAAAAATGAATTCTATGAAAAGTCCGGAGTCCTTCTAATCCATTTCTATAGTTACCTGCAGGATAGGATTACAATCTAGTCATAGGCCTTTTAACAATAGCCAGTGTTTCCGTGTGCATTCTGTTTCCGTATTTCTGTTCCGTGCGAAGATAGAACATGTCCTATTATTGCCCACAAATCACAATCCGTGGCTCCATTCAAGTCAATGGGTCCGCAAAAAAAAAAAAGGAACGCATACAGAAATGCATCCGTATGTCTTCTGTATCTGTTCCGTTTTTTGTGGAACCATCTATTAAAAATTTTAAGCCCAGACAAATTTTTTCTATGTAATTACTGTATACTGTATATGCCATACGGAAAAACGGAAACAAAAAACTGAAAAACTGATCCGATAAAAACATCCCGCAAAACAATGAAAAGGCCATACAGTCGTGTGAAAGAGGCCTAAAGGTGAGTTTTAATCATTTAAAGCACTAAATAGTTGAGAAATGTGACTATAGGTAATTGTTAACCTCGGAGAGTCTGCCCAAAAGGTCCCAGGGAGGGTGCACAAAAACGTATCCCCTATCCACAGGACACCCAGCGATGGCTAGAGCGGGGGACTGTTTTGCCCCATTTGAAAGCAGGTGCGCTGCCCCTTTATTCAGCTGTATGGGGCTGTTGAAGATAGCCGAGCGCATGTACTCAACAATGTTTGGCACTACCATACAGTTGAAGAGAATGGTGGACATGCATGCTGCTCTATTCAAACAGAGAACATGGGCCCCAGTTATAGTAATTGGCAGGGGCCCCAGAGGTTGGACTCCTGCAGATCAGATGCTTAAGGGCTCACATATTTTTTTTTCTGTGTCCGTTCCATTTTGTTTAGCGGCCCGTATGCGGAACCATTCACTTCAATGGAGCCGCAAAAAAAGCGGAAATCACTCCGTGTCCATTTCATGTCCGTATGGCCGTTCTATTATTGTACGCATTATGGACAAGGATAGGACTGTTCTATTAGGGGTCGGCCGTTCCGTTTCACAAAATGCGAAATACACACGGCCGGTATCTGTGTTTTGCAGATCCGCAATTTGCGGACAGCAAAACTTCCAACAGTCGTGTGCATGAGCCCTAAGGCCTATTCTGTGGATAGGGGATCAGTTGTTGTAATAGGAAAACCCCTGTAATATGATGTAACTGCTATATTTTTTATAGTTACTTACAGGTGCACCACGCTCTCCATATTCAATTTTCTGGCAATAGTCACGCCATTTCAGAGTGTCCCTTAATAGGTACGGTCCGAGGGGCATATGCACCTATTGGAATATCTCATGGCCTTAGCAGCGCTTAGGGTAGAGACTAAGTGGAAAGAGCATATTCCCTCTGTGACGGCCGAGGATTGGCAAGAGGCCCTAGAGTCTCCTTCCACCATATCTCCATCAGCTAACAACCGGCTCATACAGTTATTCATTCTACACCTGTCTCTCACAAGGTTACACAAGACGGGTAGATTGTCTCATAGATATACTGTAGGTACTGCGGACTTTTGGCACATAATGTGTACATGCTCTTATTTACACGCCTTCTGGCAGTGTCACAGATCTCTTGTGTCAGTTGGTCTCTAGTCAGGTCCCAGCTAGTCCTGAGGTCCTTCTGGCATAGGACGTCTGACCTCATCACACTCAAATTTTCCTACAGGAGACTCTCTTCCTAGCCAGGAAAGCTGTAGCTCTAAGGCCTCTTTCACACAAATGTTTTTTTTGCGGGTGTACGGACCGTTTTTTTGATTTCCGTATACGGAACCATTCATTTCAATAGTTCCACAAAAAACTGAAGTGTTTCTCTGTGCATTCCGTTTCCGTTTTTCCATTCCGCAAAAAAATAGAACATGTCCTATTATTGCTCGCAAATCACAATACGTAACTCCATTAAAGTCAATGGGTCCGCAAAAAAACAGAGCGCATACGAAAATGCATCCGTATGTCTTCAGTATCCGTTCCGTTTTTTTGCGGAACCATCTATTGAAAATTTCAAGCCCAGACCAATTTTTTTGTAATTACTGTATATATCATACGGAAAAACGGAAACACAACGAAAAAAAAAAAGGAAAACGGATATGATAAAAACGGACCGCAATTGCTTGAAGACTTTCTGAAAAAATATCCTCTTACAATTAAGCAACAATGGGAAAAAGATTTAGGTAGCATCACAGATGCGCAATGGGAGGAGGTACTAGACCTCACCCCGAATTTGTCCCTTAGTGAGGCGGCGCGTCTATCTCACTTATATTTGGTTCATAGAGTATATAAGACCCCAGTGTTTCTATTTAAAATCGGATATAGAGACAGTCCGGAATGTCCTAAATGTCGGTATGCTGAGGCAGATCTCTTTCATATGCTATGGACATGTCCCTTATTGACAGCATATTGGAAAGCGGTGGTGCAATTAATAAATAAGGTACATAGTGCCCATTTTGCTCCTGACCCTAAGTTGTGCTTATTGGGTATAATACCAGAAGATAATTTACAACCAGTGGTATCCACTGGAATAAATAGAATGTTATACCAGGCACGAAAAACGTTAGCGTCAAAATGGATACAACCAATACCTCCAAATATCTCGGAATATGTAAACAGACTTAATGTGGTGATACGACTGGAGAGAGGAGTATATCACAAAAGAAATAGTCTATCTAAGTTTGAAGCAATATGGGGAGCATGGATTGATAAATCTGGGTGCTGTAGTCCTTGGCTTGCGCTCACAAGAGGATTGTTGCGTTCCGTGTAAACGCAATATTCGAGGGAGATAGAAATGGGCCAGGAAACTGCTAGAGCGGTGTGAATGTCAAATTTATTAGTTTACCAATCAAAATGAACATATGATACAGCTCACAGTATGCATGGATGCCTGCTTGAGATGCATTGTGTATACATGTTTATGATAAACAGTGTCGTTTGATGATCTACAACTGGATCTTGTAGTGTTGGCACCCCGGGGGAGGAGAAAGGGGGGAAAAATAAATGTACAGTGTTAATTCTCATGGGAGGAATCTCAATATGAATATTATCACTATATCATGCTTTGGTTTTGGTGGGGGGAGGGAAGGGGGAGTTACCTTCTGTTGGGAGGTTGTATTGACCAGTTTATGAACATGTGTACTGCAATATTATATATCTGGATATATGTAATGAATATGTATCTACATGTTCCACATTGTCGTTGCTGAAAACATTTTATAACGGGTCTGTTTATTGCTTATGCGTAACATAATGAAGCCAAAAAATAATAAGTGAAAAGCAATAAAAATAATCTGAACAAAAAACGGACCGCAAAACACTGAAAAAGCCATACGGTCGTGTAAAAGAGGCCTAAGGTGCCCCGTGCCCCGCAATACACGGGCACCATTCCGTATCATGGATGCGGATCCATTCATTTCAAAGGGTCCGCAAATCCGGAGATGCGGAACGGTGCGGAATGGAATGACGGAACGGAACACTACGGAAGCACTCCGGAGTGCTTCCCGGGGTTCCGTTCTGTACTTCCGTCCCACAAAAAGATAGAACATGTCCTATCTTTTTGCGGAACAGGCAGATCGCGGACCCATTCAAGTGAATGGGTCCGCGATCCGCTGCGGCTGCCCCACGGTTGGTGCCAGTGCATTGCGGGCCGCAATTTGCGGCCCGCAGCACGGGCACGGGGTGCACACGTTCGTGTGCAAGAGGCCTAAGGTGGATGGGGATCGTCCTCCTACTCTTGGCCAATGGAAATCTGTTGTGAATCAAGTTATAGACTTTGAAAATGTAGTACGTAAGAATAGGCGCTGTCCGCAGACTTTCGGGAAGATGTATTATTCATGTGCCTTGCGCTGATCTGTATTCCAGTCTATATATGTACTCTGAATTGATGTATCACTGTCTGTACTGATGAACCTTATGTGTTATTGTTTAATAAAACAAGTAAAAAAAAATGTAATTCTATAAGCAAAAGCGTAATTTTCTGCAATTCCCTTCTCAGTGGGATCATTCCTCCAACTGAGGACCACATTGTGACATTGGAAAATGATTCCATAATCACCACTTCACCTAGGCCGAACGACAGCAGCAAAGATAAGTCAACTATAAGACGCCTGTAAGTGTCACCCTTCTCTGTACATTGCGATTTCCTTAAAGGACAAGGATTATCTGACTGTAAACTATAATTTATCATTTTAAGCAATTCTATATATGTAGAACCCAGTGAAAGGAGTTAAAGGGCATCTGTCAGCAGATTTGTACTATGAAACTGGCTGACCTGTTACATGTGCGCTTGGCAGCTGTGTTGCTCCCATGTTCATATGTGCCTGCATTGCTGAGAAAAATGAAGTTTTAATATATGCAAATGAGCCTCTAGGCAGTGTAAACGTCATCACTGTCTGGCCCTGTCAATTAAAGTAGAGAGGGCTTGGCAATTGCAGAGAGAGCTCACTCTTGGTGTAACGGCAACATGCTACAGGTCAAACAGTTTCATAGGTACCAGTCTGCTGACAGATGCCTTTTAAGCTGCCCATGACAGTGCCAGCAGTTAAAAAGCTGATTAGCCAGTTGATTTCTGCCATGATTTGTAGCCTGCTATGGGCTTCCATTGATGAGATACAGACCTGGTGTTTAGCATTGCTAGTAGGGATGAGCGAACTTGTGTTTTCAAGTTCGGCGTACAAGGTTCGGGTTATCTAGGACGTCCGTTATAGATTCAGCCAACACAGACGATAAGTTACGGTCCGTGGTAGCGGGATCCATAACGGGATTCTTTGATAACCCGAACCATGGACGCCAAACTTGAAAACACTAGTTCGCTCATCCCTAATTGCTAGATGTCAGATTGAATAAAATAGTAATAAATGGGGGCGGTGTAGGGTTGAATTCACACGCTGTGTTTATTGCTGCAGATCCGCACTGAAATTCTACAGCAATTTACAGTATAGTATATGTGGATGAAGTTTTTTTTTAAAAAAGGGGGTCAACAAGTACCAAAACAAAATCGGCAAAAATGAGGGCACGCTGCATATTTTACAGCATGTGATCTTTCAACAATCGCTTAAAAAACCCAGCGAGCACCACAGCATGTGTCCTCATCCTGGAGCTGATAGCTGTAAAATCATTTCAGCAATATGAGATATCGTGATTTCTTATATATTTTCCCTTTTTTCCCTCCGTGTAGGTTTTCTCCCTTCAAACAAGAAAAGCAAGCACAACAGTGATGCTGTTTTAAGTATTTTTACCCTGGGTATTTTTACAAGTTCACTGCTTTAGGGGGTTGTTTACACATGGAGACATTTTGGGCAGGACCTGCGGAGGGAACCATACTTATCTGATCCTTGCCACTGCGTTCCAGCTCCCTTCGTCAGGATCTGGTTGGATGTGGGTCACTTGGCTGCTGCAGCCAATCACTGCCTGCAGCGGCGACGTGTCCCCATGTGTCACCTGACAGTGCACTAGAACTACCACTGACCCTAACAAATGTTAGGTATTGATTTATCCCATGCTTATCAAAAAGCCTGAGGCTATATTACCTATATTCACATTTAACTATTTGGTGCTTCAACTGATTAAAACTTTAACTTTGTTTTTGTCATGGTGACCTGCGTCAAACCGGAGAGCTGTGGCAGTGAGGGGCAAAGGAGTCGGAACCCAGTGACGGGAGTCAGCTAAGTGGGATTCCTTCTGTAGGTCTGGCCATGTTGGAGAGTCTGCCCAAAAGGTCTCAGGGAGAGTGAACAACAAGTTATCCCCTATCCACAGGACAACCAACGACGGCTAGAGCGGGGGCTTGTCTTCCCCCATTTGAAAGCATGTGCGCTGCCCCTTTATTCAGCTGTATGGTGCTGCCGGAGATAGCCGAGCGCATGTACTCGACAATGTTTGGTACTACCATACAGTTGAATGGAATGGTGGACATGCATGCTGCTCCATTCAAACAGAGGAACATGGGCCCTACTTATAGTAATTGGCAGGGACCCCAGAGGTTGGGCTCATGCCTCTGTGTCCATTCCGTTTGTTTGCGGCCCCATTCACTTCAATTCCTGTTGGACAAACATGTCCTATTATTGTCCGCATTACAGACAGTGATCGGACAGTTCTGTTAGGGGCCGGCCTTTCCGTTCCGCAAAATGCAGAATGCACACGGCTGGGATCCGCAATTTGCGGAACGCAAACAACCAAAGGTCGTGTGCATGAGCCCTAACTGTGGATAGGGGATTAGTTGTTGTAATAGGAAAACCCCTGTAATATGATGTAACTGGTATATTTCCCAAAACTGGATTATTATTTTTTTTACTAACAAAAGCTTTATTGTATAGAGTTTACTGAAGAGATGAAATTGGAAAAGAAAATCTGTTGAAACAGGAAGTATTTATACATCTATGTACTAAAGGACTAACCCAAGACTGGGAAGATACTGGTTGTGATACTGGTCGTGTGCTGAACTGGCCACTTGTGTATTGCCTGATAGGTTTACATACTTGCCCTGTGTCTACATTTTGTAAATTAAGTATTTTGCCATTGATCATGATTAGTCTGAAAGATTAAGGGGAAAAAAACACATTCCAGGAATAACATTTTTGATATGTATGGGGGTGACTTGTGATCAGAATGAATTTGCTTTCGTTATAATAGAAAAAAAAAAAGTTTGCCTACGTTTTTCTTATACTTTGAGTTGTATGAATTATTCTTGTGTTCTCACGTTGGAGAAGGATCCAGAATGTTTTATGTTATATATACACAGATGAATGTTAAAATCTGCCTGATTATATACTATACATTCCTATATAGTACTATCTTTTTGTATTTTTTTTATGAACGTCTTAAATTATTTCTTTACTGCCAATTAAAAAAAAAAGTTGAATTTCGAATCTTGTTTTGTTACTTATTTGGGTTTAGCAAGAAATGGACATCATGAGAAGGGTTAGGGTTCGGCTACGTGCCATTTCACGTAATGTTTGTCAGTGGTTTTGCAATGCTACATTGCGACTGTCGCAAACAATCCAAACATGTTGCATTTTTTGCTGCATGCCATGCTCGACTTTAATGTATGTTGCATGCAACACGCTGCTCAGCTGTGACTTGTCACAGTTGTGTTTCCACAACAAAATCACTGCTCTAAAATAGTCACACAACAGCAATTTGCAGAAGTCGCACATATTTGTGTGTCATGCGACACACGTAGCCGAAAACATTATGCAACTGTCTGTATTATTGCAGCCGTTGAAGGCTACGGGGCCCTGTTGTACTTCCATATGCCTACCATTTCATACAGTCAGATTCTATAGGAAAATCATCATTTGTGGCCTGCTTCATCCTTTTCAAGAATATACTGTATAAGGGCTCATGCACATGACCGTATGTATTTTGCGATCCACAAAAAGTATGGAAAACGTCCAAATTTTGCGGAATAGCTGGCCCCTAATGTGGACAATATGCCATGTTCCATTTTTTGTGCGAAACAAATACGGACATATGGAATGCACACTAACTTGAGTAACTTCCCTTTTTTGCGGACCCTTTGAAATGAATGGTTCCACATATGGTCCGCAAAAACAACAGACACGGAAAGAAAATACGTTCGTGTGCATGAGTCCTAATACACTGGTGTATGGACGCATATGGAGTGCCTGTGTTTCCATAGTCCGGAGGCCTACATGTGAGGATGCAATTACTGTATATTCTTGTATAACAGCACATTCACACAATTTCTTGCTGCAGATTTCAAAATCTGCGGCATGCTGTATTCTGCCATAGATTTGCAGCTATACTTTAGAGTCTGCTGAATAGGGAGATCAGAAGTTACTGCCGATATCCCCATGATATATTTACATAAACTGTACCTACCATTGGAGTTAGCGACCTAATTATTTAAAGTGACACAAAGAGCCCATAGGCTGGGAGTTCTACTGCGACAGATTGTCTAACCAGCAAGACCGGTCCGTGTATCTTTTATACTTCATTACATAGCTTGACAGATGGCAAACTCCATAATGTAAGCAGTTCTTAATTTTATATATATTATATATCAGGGCTTGACAAATTTCCTTGGAATCTAGGAGCCAGCTAAAAAAGTTAGGAGCCAGGCGGAGCCGTGTCATAAAGCCCCCAAAGTGCTCCTTCCCCCCCCCCCCCCACTTCTCCATAGAGCCCCCCAATAATGCATGCCAGTATATAGGGCCCCCAGTAGATGCCCCCATAGTGTTCCTTCCCCTGTTCTCCATAGTGCCCCCCATAATGTGCGAGTATATAGGGCCCCCCCATAATGCTTCCCCTCTTCAATAGGTTATATGGCAAGTCAGACGCTGCCAGCGTCTAAGTGATCGCCACTTGCAGCCGCCATGACATGTGGAAACCCTTACAAGGATTACTGGGTCCGGAGGGGAGGGCAGAGGGGTCCGGAGGGCACAAACACAGCGGGCACCATGACGTTTTACTGAGCACTACAACCCCCAGCTGGCGCTCAGCCTCTGTAGTCCCCGCATCACTACAACGCCCAGCTCTTTCCCCCTTACAAGGATTACTGGGTCCGGAGGGGAGGGCACAGCGGTGGGCACCATGACATTTTACTGAGCACTACAACCCCCAGCTGGCGCTCAGCCTCTGCAGTCCCCACATCACTACAACGCCCAGCTCTTTCGCCCTCTTGTCTTGTCATTCTTTCTCCCCCCCCCCCCCCCCTTGTCATTTTCTCCCCTCTCTCCCCCGCCTCTAGCGTGGCCGAGCTCTGTATGGTCCCACGGGTACAGGAGCTTTAGTTTCCTGTACCCGGGCGGACTGACAGGAAGTGCACACTGTGTGCACACTTCATGTCAGTCCGCCCGGGTACAGGAGAGAGATGCTCCCTGTACCCGCGGACCATACAGAGCTCGGCCACGCTACAATGAGGGACTGACAGGAGGGAGCGCTGAGCAGTCCCTCTCTTCATGCTGCGCCTGGGAGGTGTGCCCTCATGGATGCGCCAGCCTGAGCAGTGCTGCAGCCGCCTAAGGCTCTATATAGAGCGCTCGGGCGGCTGCAGCATGACGGGGGCCGGCGCTCCTAGGACGCCCCGACCCTGCGCCTGGCCACCTTTGCAAACAGGCTGACAAATACCCAGGCGCCAGGACCAAATTCCTGGTTCAGATCAGCCGTTTCAGAGAACCTCTGTCAGTTAAAAAGCAGATCTGGTAATGGCAGTGCCGCTATGACACTCAGTTCACACTTTCGCGTAAAACGCCGCTTTTGAACGCACATAAAAACGCACAACAGTAAAGGAACCATGCATTCCAATGAGGGTGGTTCACACTTGCGCGTTTTTATGCGCGTTCATAGGTGCCTATAAACGTCCGACGCATAAGCAAGTATGTTCGCGTTAATTCAGGCTTTTTTCGAGCGTTTGGTGCTAATAGACTTCAATGGGAAACGCGATAGGCGTGTTGTTCGGGCGTTTGTGCAGCGTAAAACGCGCCTATGGACGCGCGTTTTTCACAATTCACACCTCAGATTGGCCAAACTATATAGGGAGGGCTGTTTGGTCATTGGCCAACTATGCAGTCAATCACATAAACGCGCGTCAAACGCGCCTACACTATTTACCAAAACGCTTGAAAAAACGCGCCTACACGCCAGTCTTAAACGCACCAAAAACGCTAGGCTTCAAAACGCTCAGGTCTGAACCCAGTGTTACTATTGAATTAAACTGAGCGATACCATCTATACAATGTACGGCGCTGTGCTTGGTAAGCTGTGAGAAGGCCACAGTACCTAACAAGGCTCATGCCCATGAACATAAGGGCTTCATTCCCATGCTGCAGACAGGAAATAGTGGTCTGCAATGCACAGGTACTGGCTGTGTGCGCTCTGTGCTGCAGATGTGGACCTATTAACTTGAATGGATCCGCAAGATTCGGCAAAAGATAGCAAGTCTTCTCTTTTGTGACCCAAAAGCATTAAAGTGCTTCCTAGTGTTTCTGTGGACTTCCAATCCGTGCCTCCGCTGAAGATGTCCTATCTTTGGACGTATCTTACAGATCACGGACCCATTCAAGTGACCACCGTTTGCGGTCCACAATACGGGCACAAAGCACTTACGTTCGTGGGCATGAGCCCTTAGTGAGAGATCATTGACTGCTAGACATGCTGCTACAACGCACAACTCCATCCGTGAGATGTCCGCATCCGTGTGGCCATTTAAAAAATTATAGAAAATGTCCTATTCTTGTCAGCTTACATACGGCCATGATCTGTATTTTGTGGATCTGCAGTTTGCAGACCGCAAGTTGGATATGCCTGTGTTTTGGTCAGCTGTTTACGTCAGTGATTGTGCGCCAAAACCAGGATTGGAGCCTCCACAGACACAAAATATAAGGGAAAGATCTGCCCCTGTTCTGTGTTTAGAGCCGCACCTGGTTTTGGTTCAAAAATCACCGACGTGCGAATAAGGCAGCGATGGCTAACCTCCGTCACTCCAGCTGTGGTGAAACTACAACTCCCAGCATACTCCATTCATTTCTAAAGACTTCGGAGAACAGCCAAGTAAGTGTGCATCTTGGGAGTTGTAGTTTTATCACATCTGAGTGCCGGAGGTTAGCCATCACCGGAATAAGGCATGACGCCGCATACAGTAAAGGCTGTCAGAGTAGGACTATCCACATGACTCCTAAGACAGAGCAGAGGTTTAAATTGAATCTTCAAAAACCATAGATCAATCTGCCTACATATTGATCAGAATTTACTAGTGACAGGTTCGCTTATTAATGTTCGTGCAGTTCAGGACATCTGTTCACTAGAAACATCTAGTGTAATTTATGCCATTTTTTTTTTAAGCAAGTCAAAAGGAGGCCATGCCAGCCTCCCCCCTCCACCCCCCAATCACTTCTAAGGGTACTTTCACACTAGCGTCAAAGTTTTCCGTCATTGAGTTCCGTCCTCGGGGCTCAATACCGGAAAAAAACTGGTCAGTTTTATCCCAATGCATTCTGAATCGAAAGCAATCCGTTCAGTTTGCATCAGTTTGTCTTCAGTTCAGTCCTTTCATGTTTTTTTGGACGCAGATAAAAGCGCAGCATGTTGTATTTTTATCTCCGTCCAAAAATGCGGAAACACTTGACGGAATGACGGATCCGCCATTAATTTCCATTGAAATGTATTAAGGGCGGCTCAGACATTGAAAATTGACGCTGAAAACAGATCCGTTCTTCCACTCTGCGCATACCTTTAAAAATGTAAAATAATAAATAACGGATCAGTTTTTACGGATGACAATGGAAAGGCGGATTCGTTATTTCAATACAATTGTTAAACTGATCTGCAAACGGATTCGTTTGCAAATGAAATCCGTTTTCAAGGATCCGTCAGGCAGTTCCGTTCAACGCAAGTGTGAAAGTACCCTAAGCCGACCTAATTATATATTTTTTTAATAAATAGCATTGTGTAGACATTTCTGCCCAAAACAGGGCTCATCAGCATCTGATCAGTCAGGGTCTGACACCCAGTACCCCCGATGTTCAGCTGTTTGAGATGGCAGTGACAATCCTGTAGCGCCGGTGCCTTCTCAAACAGCTGATGAACGAGGGTCCCTGGTGTCAGGCCCCCCACTGATCAGATACTAATTACCTATCGTGTGGATAGCTCATCTGTAAACAAAAAAAACATAAATCCTGGAAAACCCTTTTAAACACAGAGTGCAAGTCATAAAATGGTCAGAAATAATGCCTTTCCTATATACACACACACGGCAGCCTCTCAAGGCTCAAACCACTCTACAGCGAGGACGACACAAGCTTCACTTTTTTTTTTTTTATCAATAAATATTTATTACACAGAATCCTCTTCAACTAAATATAAAAATGTCTGTTTACAATGTGATATTTTACACTCAATGCATTAATATAAAAAAAAAAAAAATAATCTAACTATAGCAAACTTATACATTAACAGCCTGTATGACGTTCTGGACCATGTTTAGGAATCTAACCGCTACAGGCCTCATGCACAAAGCCATATTATGAATCCGTACTACGACATCCGTGGAAGTCTATGGACCCCATACTGTACCTCTATATGCGTTCAAATTCATATTCTATTTCATATACATTCATTCTGCACTGGATATTCTATTATAGAGGTATTTTCCCGCAGAAGCACTGCTTCTGGTGGGAGAGGACTAGTGCCATATGGGCACTCCACATGTCGATATGCCAAGAGCCGGCACTCAACAGTTCAGAATGGTTCTGCTGTGTGTGCATGAGGCCTTATAGTACATTTCTGGCCAGTCACATTATTCTACATGCTGGCAGTTAAAAATCTTACTCTAAAAGGTGTTCTTTTTGTACCACGTCTGCTATTCAAAACCAACAAAAGCACCAAAGTCCGAGATAACAGGTGGCAAAGGTCACATCCCATAGACCTGTGACTACGAATCAGTACAAAACAGGCCATTAAAGCTATTCACATTTCTTTTAAAAGGGCTTCTTGAGGCGAGCACATAAAAATGATTGAAGATGGAGAGATGCAGAACAGTATCCGGAGAGAAGGGACCTTTCATGTAGAGTTCCTTAGTATAGGATTTCAGCAACTGTGAAGCTAAAAATGCACAAAAGTCTCACTTGTAGTCCGCTTTAGCCATGATGCTCATAATACATTTTACGCCTCCATTATATACCACGTAGGTGGAAAAAACCGACTTGTAAACCTACAGTTTAAACGGTCTCGAGCAGGAGATATTTCTTCATTTATGTACAAAACAGATTGCTTCTTGCTGTAGCCCTATTTTTTTTTTTTTATAGAAAAATGAACTTGCTACTAACGAACATTATTTGTTAGTATGTAGGCGTAGCAAAGACTACTGTATTGTATATCATTCAGCTACATGCTCAGGAAGCACAGACTCTCCCCTATGCCAATCACAGGATAAAACTATTCTTGTTCTCTAAGAATGCCTGCATTATTTTTAACTGTGCATATTTACAAGTAGAAAGGGGGGGGGGGGGGGTAAAACCGATTCAAAAAGCAAGGTGTAAAATCTAGTAGTCTATATTAAAGTCAGTTTTTCAGCCATGGATGTGCTTCAATGGAAGACTTGCTTCGATCTCCATAGTCGTACAACAATTCTTCTCCTGCCTTTATGTCCCTTGATGCAATCAATACGAGATGAGGTACGTTGTGGATATCATGTAACTTTGTATGGCAATTTCCATTTTTGCTATGGTTTATTAATCTCCCGAGGCGGTTGGTTTCTTTTGTAGCGTCAACACTGAAGAAAGAAGAGAGTTAAATATGACAGATGAGACGAAGCAGCGGTACAAGAAAATGGCACATCTGTGCTTAAAGGGAATGTGTCATCAGAAAATTTAAATCCCAGTTTTTGCACTGGTCACTAAGCCTGATAATAGGTGCCACTTCATGGTCTGTACATCTCACTTTACTGCAGTTACCTGCTCATATGTCATTCTATTCCTGCCTGTATTAATACTACCTCTGTGTATAGATAAGACAGGATCCACCATTCACAATAAGCGATTGTCAGAGCTTATAGATTCTTTCCTTGTACATTGACCTCAATACAGATCACAGAGCAGGCCTAGAAAACCCTCCCATAGAAGTTAATAAGGTCCCCTCCTGACCACTGTGTCTATGGCCCATGGGGCTGTCGTAAAGCAATTTTGTGTTTTCTTTTTTATTGCAACTGTGATGTAGTTGTACTGTTATTGTACTGCAAAATTCAACAGATGTTGGATGAAGGACCTGCCGTGATGTCACAGGATCACATGGGTCACATGGTCCACTCAAATGCTTCTTTGATTGGACCATGTGACCCTGTGACGTCACCACAGGTCCTCAAGCATCCAAACTATCAAGAGAGAAGACGTTCTGGGGCTCTGCGCGTACAATGGGAGAAGGTAAGTTAACTCTTTATTATTTTTAACCCTTTAAAGCCCGGGGAACATTGCATTCTGTAATTAGAATGCGATTATTTTCCCTTATAACTATGTTATAAAAGAAAATAATTACACATACAGAATACTCATCCCGAAACCAGACTTCAGTGATGAAGTCTGACTTCGGGTCTGGGTACCAAGCATGCGGATTTTTTCACGCGCATGCTCAACGCACTACAAACGTTAGCACACGCGCGGAAAAATCCCGGCGATTCCCGCAACGCACCCGCCTCTTATCCGGGCGTCAAACATGACGCCCGTGTGCAAGAGGCCTTAGGGGCATTTTTTCCCCTTAATTCCATGGAGTCTGATCAACTTTTATTCAATCATAATTAAGATCACGGGAGTTGCTGGAACCTGAGCAGATAGCACGACTTACATTTCACAGGGAAAAGCATTCTGTAGCCTGCTCTGTACTGGAATACATGCAGGTTGCAGAGCAAAGACTTTTTAGAATTGTTAATAAAACCAATTAATTACAAAAAATAATTTTTAGCCCAAAATACATGTAATAAAATTAGACCCTTCTCAGGATGTCCATTGCCTCCAAGAACATACTTCAAATAGTTATCTTGTAACAACTTAAGCCTCCAATACTCACCAGTAGGTTTTATTCAGATACTGAAAATAGTACATATAGCAGCCAGTGGACGAATCCTGAGCATATAATGCTTCTCGCCTTTTAGCATCTGTTGTCTCTATGAGGTCTCCATGGTATTCCACCACAAATTCTCCACGATAGAAGTTCCGAGTGGCAATCACCCCTCTACCTTTACCTGCAATTATGTCAACCTGGCCCGAAGAAGAGAAATTCAGCCATCAGTATACAGATTTTAAATGTACATGTTCACAATTAGTTTCCCGAGACTCTACATTTACATTCTCAGAGGACTACTGATCAGATCGGTACAGTTTTGCTCACAGCTCATGCACACAAATGTATTTGGCGCTATGCAGAAGTTGTATATTTACAGCAAAGGAAGCCTATACCCAACATAAAAGGAAACTAAACACCTGGAAGTGAAAGTAACAACGCCTATTACTAGGCTGCATGGAAGGGGCTGTATTAAAGGGGTTATCCAAGACTACGAAATGCACCCCATATGTCTGGGCCCCTCACGTTGAATATACTTACCCAACTCCCCGCTTCTCCCGGTGCGCGGATAAAAACATCCGGTGTCAGGGGGAGCAGCCAATGGGGACGAGCCTCCCTAGCATCGCAGGTGACGCAGGGACCAGGAGCAGCGCAGGGAGCCAGATAGGTATATTCATTGTGAGGGGCCCGGACGTATGGGGTGCATTTAATAGTCCTGGTTAACCCCGTTAAATGGACTGTCCAGGTTCAGAGCTGAACCTGAACATACCACCCATTTTCACCCCTCCGGCCCCCTTGATATGAGCTCAGACGCGCAGAGCTTTTTTCGGGGGTCGAGTGACGTACCAGGCTCTCCATGGGGAAAGCTAGGCAGAAGCTTCAGCCTAGCAGTGTTGCCAGTGACGTCACCGGCTCGATGTAGGTCAGCGTCACAAAGTATGACAAAAAGATACAACAGCAGCAGATATTGTGCAGTACCTACCTTCAGCCCTTCTTCTTTGCCACTTAGAATAAGGTCATCAATTCTCTTCTTTTCTTCAATCTGGGAGAGGAATTGAGGAGACAAATCAGCACTATTACATCTCACGGGGTGGATTTCTTAAGAGATCACTGGTTCCGTTACCTCCAGTTCTTTTTTGCTTTTTCTGCAGCTTCGTCTGACGGGGAAGTAATCTGTAACTTTTCTGTTTGGTGATTTTGTTCCATGAACCCTACAGAAGACAAAAAATTTGTAAAGAAAATTTACTTGTTAACGAACTATGGACAATTCTGACAAGTGCCACATTTACATCAATTTATTGGCCCCAAAGCTTTACAATACAATGGCTATAGAGGAAAAGTCCTGGTTTAACCCCTTAAGGACGAAGGGCGTACATGTACGCCCTTCGTCCGCACTTTAAAGATGGCGTCCGCACGGAGCGGGCGCATGAGCTGCGGGTAAATGCTTGATTCATCAAGCTGACACCCGCAGCTCATGTCCGTGACCGGCAGCGATGCCGATCGCGGACATTTAACCCCTCAGATGCCGTGGTCAATCCTGACCACGGCATCTGATGGAGCACAAACCGAAAGTTTCACTTTCGGTTTGTGCCCGGCTCCTGATGGCCACAAGGGGAGCCGGAGCATGCATTTAGTACCCTAGGTTTCTGTGAATGAAACCTAGGTTACAACATAGTATTCCTATGGAGCCTATGACTGTAATAGGCTCCATAGGAAATATGCGATTTTTCATATATTCCAATGCTATTGCATTGGAATATATGAGAATAGCAATCTGATGATTGCATCTTATAGTTCCCTATGGGAACTATAAGAAAGTGGTTAAAAAAAAAAAAAAAAGTTTAAAAAATAAAAATAAAATAAAAAAATATAAAAATTCAAATCACCCCCTTTCCCCAAAATGAAAATAAAATAAATAAAAAATTACACATAATGGGTGTCGCAATGTGCGAAAACGCCCATACTATAATAATATTAAAAATATTCACCATACGGTAAACATAAAAACGAAAAAAGCGTCCAAATGGCTAATTCGCCATTTTTGGACGCTTCATTTCTTAAAAAAATGAATAAAAAGTGATCAAAACATCATACGCACCCCATAATGGTATCAATTAAAAGTTCAGATTGCCCGCAAAAAATGAGCCCCTACACTGCTCCGTACGCATAATTACAAAAAGTTATAGGGGTCAAAACATGGCGACAAAAATAAAATAAAAAAATTCCCACTTTTAATTTTTTTTCACTATCAAAACGCTAAGAAAAACTATACATATTAGGTATTGCCGGATTCGTACTGACCTGAAGAATAAAATTAACTAGTCAGTTTTATCGCAAATCGAACGTTGTAATTTAAAAACCCGTAAAACTGTGGTGAAATTGCTTTTTTTTTGCAATTTCACCCCATTTGGAATTTTTTTCCCGTTTCCCACTACATCACATGCAAAAATAAATGGTAGCATTAAAAGTACAACTTGTCCCGCAAAAAACAAGCCGTCATATGGCTATGTGAGCGGAAATATAAAAATGTTATGGCTTTTGGAAGGCAGGGAGCGCAAAACAAAAACGCAAAAATCCCAAAACCCCCGGTCCTTAAGGGGTTAAAGGGAGTTTTCCCAAAAATTCTGATATGGATGACATATCCTCAGGATAGGTCATCAATATTAGATCTGTGGGGGTCCATTACCTGAGACCCCTGCCGATCAGATGTTTGAGGTGGCTCTAACCTCTTTGCCGCTTGTCCATTGGATAAAGGCAGTGCTTGGTATTGCAGCCCAGCCCTATTCACTTGAATGGGACAGAGATGCTCCATGGACACGTGACTGTATGCATGAGGCCTAGAAGAGGTGATGTGCATGAGAAATGTTTAGTATGAGTTATGCACATCACAACTTCTGACATGTCGGGAGTTGTGAATGATAGTTCTCTGGGTTCTTTAGAACCCAGACCCACTGATCACAACAGCTAACACGTCCCAACCTACTTGAATGATAATGACGCTCTAATACAGTTTTCCATTGTGATGGAAAACAAAGTCGTCAAGCAAACGTATCTGAGTGAACAAACAAGGCATACTCACTTCCTTCTGTGAGATTTTGTCTTCACCATCTTGTGAGGCGCCGGAGTCTTGTCAGCAACTGGTAACACTTTCTTTTGGGTTTCAGGGACTGATTGTTTCTGGTCAGAATTAGCTTCTGTAGAATTACACACCTTAGGTTTGTCTTCTGTGGCTTTCACCAGTTCAGGTGTGGCAATAGATTTTATTTCTTCAACTAAAATGACATATCAAAGTCAAGTTTTAGCTTTTTCACAATGTAAGAGACAAGGAGGCTTACGAGTTGTAATTATTAGAGTGATGCAACCTCTCAATGCCAGCCACACTACGCCCGACAAGTATACAAGAGTGCAATCATATGGACCAAGAAAACGAGACATAAAAAAAACAAAAAACGAGTAGTAACATAGGAGTCATTGTGGCACGTGCTTCAATATTAGGCCAACTAGTGCCTCATGACAGACCTCCTTTGCTATTTCTTTTCTTGTTCACTTGCTTCCAAAATACAAAGTTACGCAACTTTCTAAATAGCCCTCAGTAAAAAATAAAAAATAACATACACAACTATTTTTCTGGTGTAGAAGCTTTGTGACTCCTTCACCTAGCTGGTGGTGCCACAGATCCATCCCATACTCTTCTCTCAATATTAGGCCACTCGCATGGCTAGTACTTTGCATCAGTATTTGTTCCTCAAAAATAAGCAACAAAACCTACAGAGAAAAATGAAAATTAAAAATTTCTACTACGGATGAATGAGTGTGCTTTACCATATTTATTTATTTTAAGTGTTTACACTTATAAGTGCATAAAATAACTAAACCATATCTTAAATTGCCCTCGTGGCTCTGATTCAAGGCTTAGGGCTTGCAAAATTGCCCCCCTATTGCTGTACCTCCTACAGATCTTCAGAAAATCAATTTAATTGCAGATGTCAATCACAGTTGAAGGTGCCCAGGGGCGGCGTCATAACAGCCGGTGCCCATGCCGCACGCTCATCTTCATAACTTTCCACTCCCCCTTTCACCCAGACAGCCTGCCCAGTGTCTTCAGCTTGTCGTCCTCCTCCAGTGGCCAAATCCCGTGCCTGCGCCGAGGATCTGGATGTCCACGCCTGCGCACTGGTTTCCCGATTACTGGGAGAAGCATCGGGGTATCCAGTGCGCAGACATCCGGATCCTCGGCGCAGGGACGGGATTTGGCCACTGGAGGAGGACGACAAGCTGAAGACACTGGGCGGGCCGTCTGGGTGAAGGGGGAGTGGAAAGTTATGAAGATGAGCGCGGCCTGGGCACTGGGCGTTATGACACCGCCCCTGGGCACCTTCAACTGTGATTAACATCTGCAATTAAAGTGATTTTCTGAAGATCTGTAGGAGGTACAGCAATAGGGGAAGAAGTTTTTTAATGTGGGGGCAATTTTGCAAGCCCTAAGCCTTGAATCAGAGCCACGAGGGCAATTTAAGATATGGTTTATTTATTTATTTTATGCACTTATAAGTGTAAACACCTAAAATAAATAAATATGGTAAAGCACACTCATTCATCCGTTTCGGTTTCAGACACGCTCCTTGTATTCATAACAACCTTTTCCATAAACACTTATACCGTGGGCAGCATGGTGGCTCAGTGGTTAGCACCACCAAATCCAACCGAGTTTGTATGTTCTCCCGATGTTTGCGTGGGTTTACTCCCACACTCCAAAGACATACTGATAGGGAACTTAGATTGAGAGCCCCATTGCGGACAGCTTGATGCTAATGTCTATGAAGCGCTGCAGAATATGTCAGCGCTATATCAGTTCAGCGGCACAATGTATGCCACTGTAAAAGATGTAGTGTTAAAAATAGCCCAAGCTGGGGTGCTCTCATCTTTTATGCGGCACATCACCCCTGCTGCTGCCAGCATTGAGATCTGTATGTGGATGAACAATCACAGTAACGATCGCTTGTCACCATACAGAGATGACCTCCGGGCAAGTTCAGGCAATAATCCAGAACATTTGGTTCGCTCCCGATAATTACCATCCGCTTTCTTGTGCGCATCCACAGAGGCTTTACCCACATGTTTGACATCATAATGAGTCGCTGAGTTTTCTTCCTGAAGAGGAGGTCTTGAACTGGCAGATTTAGTAGGACTCATATAGGAGTAGATTTTTGACTGCCCCCCATGTCCCAGAACCTGTTAAGACATAGATGAAAAAAAAAAAAAAAACATGAATATACACAAATCAGTTCTCCTGGCAGCTCAGAGAAACAAACCTCTGCTAGATCTTGGAGTGGGGTGGGGGGAGATCTGGGGGGTCGTCTGACTTTTGGGCACCCCAGCGGATCGGCTTTTTGAAGGTTGCTTTGGCCGCTTTGTTATTTACACAGCACACAATATATTTAGTAGCAGTTGCCCTTTCACATGAATGATCAGACACCTCTAATTTGATGTTGACAGCCTACCTAAGCATATGCCATAAATACTTTGAACCTGGAAAACCCCTTTAAAGCCTTTTTAAATAAAGAGCTACAGATTGCATTAAAATATCAAATGCCTGCTTTTCTTGAGGGCACAGATGCAGCTATGCCTATAAGTGAGGACCACCAACACCCAGCTGTACATTTACTCAAAGTTTCTAGTAGTAATAACTGAAGAACAGATGCTCCAGAACAGTTCTTGCATGGAGAAAGCAATAAAACAGACAGGTTAGGATGTCCGCTTTAAAAAGGTTGTCCAGCTTTCTGGAGATAGTTAACCTTCATGAGCATGTTGTACCTACTGAAAAAAACCTCATACTTACCTGCTTCTTGCTGCTCCATTTCGTAATCTTCTCAAAGTTTACAAGCTGGGGACTGGAAGGGGTCAATGTGCCTCTACAGCCAATGATTGGCCTCAGTGGTGAGGTGTCCCCAAGCGGCAAATCACTCCTGGGTCATGTGCTGCTTGGGGACATGACACCACTGAGGCCAGTGACTGGCTGCAGCAGCACAAGTGACCCTGTCCACAAGATTACAGGCTGGGGACCAGAAGATTGTGGAATGGAGCAGCAGGGAACAGGTAAAAGTTTTGAGCTAGGTACAATACGCTCCAGGGGTTAACCCCTCCCTCCGTCGCTGAATGTTTCAATCCATGCGACGGGGAGATGCAGTGCGGGGATCAGGAGCGACGATTGTTCTGATGAGTGGGGTAAAGCATTGGGGAGCAGGTTTTAGATTTTGGAAAACCCCTTCAAGGTCCATTTAGGATCTATATTGTCTGTCGTTTTTCACACATCTCTGCTTTCAGGGCTCCATAGAAATGAATGGAGCTTGTGTGGGAAAAAAAAAAAAAAAAAAAAAAAACACACGGAAGGCATCTGGATGCAATGCGTCTTTCGCTGATGGCTGCTAGCAGATGTCGATTCTTATTCTTCACGCGTGTAAAAAACGCATCGAAACTGATTGCAACTACGCTCAAAAAACAAACACTGAGCATAGTCGCATACAAAAGTGATTGAACTTGTGTGCAAAACCATCCGTGGTCTCTCCTTGAACAGATCCCGACAATCCGTATCGCTCGTGCGTCAGACGCCCAACTTGGCACAGGGAATGCTGCAGCTCTCCACTTACAGGGTAAGGCCTCATGCACACGACCGTTTTTTTATGCTGTCCGCAAAAAGGGGTTCCGTTGTTCAGTGATCCGTGTCCGTTTTTGCCTTCCGTTGTGCTTCCGTGTGTCTTCCGTTTTTTTAGCGGACATGACCCAAAAGATTTTACCAAAAGACAGGCTGACAATGTTTCCCAAGTGCCTGCCAAGGGATCCGCAAAAAAAACGGACACGGAACACGGATGACCATCCGCATTTTTCACGGACCCATTGACTTGAATGGGTCCGTGAACCGTTTTTCACGGACAAGAATAGGACAGGTTATATTTTTTTGACGGACTGGAATCACGGACCACGGACACGGAGGACAAACGGTGCATTTGCCGAGGTTTCCACGGACCCATTGAAAACCAATGGGTCCGCAGAAAATCACGAAAAACGGAGCAACGGACACGGATACAATCAACGGTCGTGTGCATGAGGCCTAACCCAGATACGTCCTGGAGTTTACCCGGAGGGGTTTTGTGTGCGAATGCAGACGTCCGCAGCATCTATTCCCAGACTTGTTCTCTCCAGAGCCCTAGCACTAAATCTGTGTTTTGTCAGAGTGAGCATGTGTGATCGCAGCAGTGGGCGTGTTGAAGTACCCGGAACATCTCAGGGCCCATAGCTATATGTGTGAAAGGCAAATTCTGGTAAATCGCCAGACCTGATATTTTATGGAGTTTAGGTGGAAACCCGCTCTAGTGTAGCGCTCCTGCTTGTACAGTGAGCGATTCACACTTCTACAATATTTCAGATGCACTAATAAGTCCACATCCAATGCTTATACAGAGCTCCCGACCGCCGGCTTCTACACGCAGACCTCCATGGGGGGCACCTTCCTTCAGTGGAGATTACGGCTTGGTAGAAGCAATACAGACCCCTGTACATATAAGGGCTCTTTTACATGGGAACACTTTCTGCCCATCAGGTGGTCAAGCGCCTTTTTCATGCAGCATTTAATGCATTTGAATAAACAATCATTAAGACGATCATTCGTCCCTATGCAGTTTGCAAGTGGAGGCATGCTCCTGGGAATGGGGGGGGGGGAAAAGCCGTTTTACTGCCGCTTAAAAGATGCGCTCAGCTGAAAAACTAGCATATATGGCGCGTTCACATGTTCCAAAAAAAATATAAATTATAATATATAATTCCTGATCAAGAGTCATAACGGTGGGATGCCAAGCAATGGCCGGATTATAGCAACTACCTGATTGAAAGCCGTCGTACACGATGCAGCCCGTCATTGGGATCCACATGCAGCTATCTGCCAGATCACACCTGTAATTGTCGCCCAGCACCTGCTATATTTCAGCATGCGCAAGCGTGGCCCGACAATTTACGGTCAGTCGCACGCGGATCCCACTGCCGATGTCTCATCGCATACAGGCAGCCGAAAATCAATCAGTGAAGGCTCTTTTACATGGGCCAACAAAATGTCTCATGTAAAGGTGCAAGAGACAAGCAATCTTATAGGGGGCATTAAAAATGGTCAGCACCCGCCGGCAAATGCAACCTGTATGAGGACAAGCAATCATATTAATGACAGTTGCCGCACGTAGGCGCCATTTAACAAGCACCGATCATCAGGCCATATTGTTGGCAGGTGCTCCATTAGTGGCAGAAAAGCTTAACACTGACAAACCACATTCTGCATGTCCGCAGACTTGAGTGACTACTTCATGAGGATGATGAATGCTGATCACCCATGTACCCTGGGGGGTCCTCTAACGGCAGCCAGGAGGGATGCAGCAGTCTCCTCCATAGACATGACATGCAGCTCTTCTCCCCAAACCCAGCAGCTGCCCCCATCCAGACTCCCAGTGCCAGGAACTAGACTGCAAGCGGCTATGCGGCAGACGCCCTGTAGGGGGCGCCCGGGGGCAGCCGTCTATATGCACATACATAACACACATACTAGCCCACCGACCCCGTTCATTTTCGGGTTGTTCTCATTGGTTCCCCCGGTTCGGCAGGTTTCCGGTGCGTCCCCACTTCTTCCGTCGCTGGGTTTGGACATTTTCTTACCTAGGAGACAGACAGGGTGGGTTTGTTTTGCGTTAGCTGTAGTGGGGTTGGTCAGCAACTTATAAGAGAGCCTAGGGCCGCCATCTTTAAAAGGCTAGGAGGCGGGGAAGCAGGGAGGGCTCAGACCGGAGCTGCCGGAAGACCCGACCCTCCCGGTGCCACCCACCGTCACCCGTTACGGCAGTGCACGTGACGAGCACGGTTCTACACTGCCACCGGGGACTTGGCAGGCTGCACCGCCACTAAACCGCAAACGGATTTTACATGCGACTGGACAACTCCCATCATCCCCTTATATCAACGGCTCCGGGGTGATCAGAGTGGGCATGGGCTATTTCCGACCAATTCATATTTAACCCCATCAGGACCAGCCAAGTTTATCTTCCTGCTTTCCAAGAGCTGCAGGATAACTTTTTCCATCTACATACATGGGGAGGGGACCAGTATAGAAAAAACAGTTCTGTCAAAACCTCCGGCCCTCCAGCTGTGGTAAAACTACGACTCCCAAGATGTTCACTTGCTTGGCTGTTCTCAGAACTCTGGGAGTCGTAGTTTTACCACAGCTGGAGTGCAGAGTGTAATGGACTTTACCCAGAAGAGCTTAGAATAAGTTACCACTGCCCCCTCCAAGGTATGACGCCAATAAAATATTCTGCTTTATTTCAAATCCTCAACTAAATGAGAAACATGACTCAATTCGGACATGTCGGTCCTCCTGCAGACTGGTCAGGGTCACTAAAGCCATTTATTATTCACCATTAGGGCTCGTGCACACGACCATATGTATTTTGTGGTCCACAAAAAAAGGATCCGCAAAAAACACGTGTGCATTCCATATTTTGCTGAACAAAACAGCTGACCCCTAATAGAACAGTTCTATTATGTGGACAATAAAAGGAACGGACATAGGGAAACGGAATGCACATGGAGTAACTTCCGTTTTTTTGCTGACCCATTGAAATTTATGGTTCTGCATACGGTACGCAAAAAAAAAAAAAAAAAAGTCTATTATTCTTTTGCCATTTGATCCATGTTACTTATCTATACATCTTCCTCATAAACTATGCCCCATGCTGTTTATGTAAATTTACTGACTGATGACCCATGTACTTATATACCATATGGAGTGCTCGGCCACTTCTACATACGCTTTTGTATCCACATTATTGTACTATGCATCTGCGGCGGCTCAGATTACCATCTGCAGTCCTTACAGCCCATGATGTTACATTGTGACTGTATAGATTTAAACGGGTTCTGCACTTTGTTTAAACTGATTATCTGTCCTCTGGATAGATCGTCAGCATCTGATCGGCAGGGGTCCGACACCCGGGACCCCGCCGATCAGCTGTTTGCAAAGGCAGCGGCGCTCCTGGAGCGCCACTGCCTTCTCACCGTTTACCGCCGGCCCAGTGACGTCACGACTAGTATCAATTGGCCTGGGCGCGGCTAAGCTCCATTGAAGTTAAGTCAGTTTATGAATGCAATTTTTTTTAAATATATTATCTTCATATTTCATACAATTTATCATACAAGATTGTCATGTCACTTTTTTTCTTCTTTAGAGACTGACCAAAAGTCCCCCAGAGGACCGAAATGTCAGAATTTAGTCAAGTTTTTAATCTTGTTGAGGATTTGAAATAAGGGCTCCTGCACATGACCATGTATTTTGTGGTCCGCAAAAAAAAAAAAAAAAAAAAAAAAAGTGTATGGCGTCCGCGTTGTATTTTATAGGACATGTTCTATTTTTTTTTCCTGCGAAACGGACATGTGGACACAGATTGCACACGGACTCATTTTAGTTTTTTTTTTCCAAGCCCCACTGAAGTTAATGGTTAAGTATACAAACGTGTAAAAAAAAAAAAAAGGAGGAAAAATACATTCGTGTGCATGAGCCCTAAAGCCGAATATTTTATTTGCACAAGACCTTAGGGAGTGCAGCTGTACTTTATTTCAAGCACGATTTGAAGCACAGCAACTATTACCCTGGGAACACACCTGAGCGTTTTTCAGCGCGTTCATACGCGCTGAAAAACGCTCAACATGTGAAAAGCCATGCATCCCTATGTGCATGGTTCACATGTCGGCGTTTTACAGCGCGGACGACCGCGCTGTAAAACGCCCTACGCGATCGCGTCAGCTGCCGTGACTATCGCGCGGCAGCACGCGCGATCCAACCCATATTCTATTATGGGAGCGCGCATATGACGCGCGCTTCCATAAAACAGCCACTTCGCGGCAGAAGCACGCGAAGTGTGTTCCCAGGGTTAAATGGACGGCACTGTGCTTAGCGAGCTGTGAGAGGGTGGAGCACTACGGATTCCTGGATCAGCTGACTGACGGAGGTACTGGGTTGATGACCTGTCCTTAGGATAGACCATTAATCTGAAAATCCTAGATAATCCCTTTAATCCCCTTAGGGAACTTTAAAGGGGTTGTCCAGGTTTGGCAGCCTTTCTGGCTGCCCCCACCCACCTGGCAAGAGTTGTTGGAGGGAAGCATACTTGTACCCCGCCACTGGGTTCCTGCTCCTTTGGTCCACCTCTACAGGCGCCATTCCTTGCTTGTCAACCAGCACGGGAGGGGGAGGGCTGGGGACGAGCACTGCAGTCAATGACCTGGCAGAGGGGTGATGGGTGACAAGCAGGGTTTGGACTGCAGCAGTGGACATTTATACTAGCTGTACACCGATTACTTTACATTGTATCAAAGTGTCATATCCTGAGTGTTGTCCCGTGAAAAGAAAAAAATATTTACAAAAATGTGAGGGGTGGGCTCTTTTTTTGAGATACTGTATATAGTGACATTGGCGACCTGTCTTTGCGATATGCCACCAACGTGCAAGATCCTCCAACCCCTCGGACAACCATTTTAATTCGCCTGGAGCACTACGCTGGTCTTTGTTACTGCGATGCAATTAACATGTTACCATATTCTCATGACCGGTGGAGGCCCCAGCGGTCGAACCCCCACGGATCTGATAGTTATCCCTATACTATGGGCAGGGGATAACTTGTTATAACAAACACCCTTTTAACTTTGTCTACATGATAAGTGCCATTTGTTGAAGCAAGACAACCCTACATAAGATATGGCCCCATAGAAATGAATAGGTTAGTATGCTAGCCGCAAAAGATGTAGACGCACAGATACTGTTGTGTGCATGAAGCTTCACAAAGTTTTGTACACTGAAAAGAGCTGAATGGGTCTTGAGCGCAGAAATAGCAGAGATTTAAATAAAATAAGTTCTACTGAAATCATGTCCTTGTACACTACGTCCTGATGCTATACACAGTCAGGACGCAGTGCAGCGCCTGGAAAAACAACCATACCATCAGGTTGTTGGTTGGAAAAACAACCAACAACCTGAATACTACTGAGCGCTTCCATAATGGAAGTGATCATTAGTAATCACTTTATAAGACGCAAGTCCACCACAGCAGGGGAAAAGTGCGTCTTATAAATTAACAAATATAGATCAGTCTGCTCAGCTCCTCCTGCTCTAACATTCTGCAGAATCCAGATTGCACTGTACGGTGACAGGTTCTCTATAACAAGAGCAGTTCCTTCAATGTCTGCCCGTCCAGACGCCGAACAGAAGCTGTTAAGAACCTTAGGAAACAGTGGACACATGCAGACCACTATGGACCTCCAGAACAGCATGGGAAGTATACATTTGGGCATGGGGAGAGTGGATTTGTTTTCAGCTTTTTTGCCCAAGGGTCACTTTAATAGAGCCTCCTTAAGGCAACAGTTCATAAAGAGACTGTCCGACCCCTTAACCCAACATTAAATAATGGCCAGAATGTGCACAAAATGAATAAAAGCCACTTACTTCTTGCATGCAGCTCTGTCCCAGTGCCAACGGTACTCTGCAGTAGTGAGACATCCCATCCATTGTCATGTGCACTGCTGCAGCCATTCACTGGCCTCAGTGGTCACATGCTCCTTGGGGACATCACTCCTGAGGTCTGCGAGTGGCTGCAGCAGTTCCTGGGACAGGCAGGATGCCACACTTCTGATACACAGGGGACCAGCAATAGCAGGGATAGGACCATGGCTCTGGAGTGGAACTACATGCAAGAGGCTACTTTTTTTTGGGTCTTTACTTTAAATGCATTCCAGACAAATTCATTTTGGGTTGGAGGTCAGTACAGTGGTATTACAGTTCTAGATCTAAGGTTCAAAGGGGGGCTTAAAATAAAGAAGCCACTCTGCACTGTGAATCCGGTAAATATTATTATTATTTTTTTAATACTCTGTGAGCTTACTTTCACACTTGCGTTGTCGTTTTCTATCGAGATCCGGCAGAGGATCTCAATACCGGAAAAAAAGTTTCAGTTTAGTCCTCCTGCATTCTGAATGGAAAGAGATCCGTTCAGGATGCATCAGGATGTCTTCCGTTCCAGCAGCATTGTGTTTTGTGACTTGACACAAGACTGCTGCAAGCTGCGTTTTTGTCCCCGGTCATAACAGATCCGGTGTTTTGCTATATTTCCCTACCCTCGTCACTTCCTGTTGTGATGCGGCCGCACCGGACACGACGTTCCCAGGTTTGGAAGGAGGTGTGCCTCGCGGCACAACGACCGGGTAGAGAAATTGCACCCCATATACTGCACAGACCCCACATGTCTGAGAGTGTGATAGAACAGTCAGAATGCTCATGCTCCAAATGGTCAGACAACACACGTACGCAGTGAGTGGTAGGGAGATTTAACAGAACAAATGGCCATCAGATCTCCCTACCGGCCTACCCCCACACTGCGCAGGCACGGTGATCGGATGGATGTTCTGTATAAGAGATCTCTGTCCGCTGGTGAGCATGCGCGGTGTATCCTGACGGGAGTAGTTTGCCACGCTTTCGCTCTGGCCCGTAATTTTTTCCTACCCTCTAACTGCTGCTGAGGATCCCGGCGCATGCGCAGTGTTGGCTGGTGTCCATGTGAAGTAAGGTGCAAGCGCATAAGGTGGCCCCTTCTCAACAACTCTGGTGTGAAATTTCCCTACCCCGTCGTTGTGCGCCTGTGCGGCGAGACACACCAATTTCCAAACCTGGGAACGTCATGTCCGGTGCGGCCGAGTCACAACAGGATGTGACGAGGTTAGGGAAATATAACAGAACACCAGCACTGAAAACAATGTAAGTCAATGGTGACGGGTAAAATTTTTTAGGAGCCATCACCCATTGACTTTCAAAGTATTTAGTGACAGATCCGTTTTTTTCCCTCCATTTTGATTTCACACAACCGCACCCTAACGGAACAGATGCACCCTGATGTGCAAAATCAAAACAGATCCATTTAATTCCGGTATTGAGATCCTCTGCCGGATCTCAATACCGGAATTAGGGTCCTTTCACACTTGCGTTCTGAGGATCCGGCAGGCACTTCCGTCCCGCCGGATCCGTCAGAACGCAAGTCGCCTGAAAGCATAGAAGACTGATCAGGATCCTGATCAGTCTTCGAAATGCTTTCAGGTTACTATGGCAGCCAGGACGCTATTAAAGTCCTGGTTGCCATAGTAGTAGTGGGGAGCGGTATACTTACAGTCCGTGCGGCTCCCGGGGCGCTCCAGAACGACATCAGGGCGCCCCATGCCCATGGATCACGTGATCCATGCGTGTAGGGTGCCCTGACATCACTCTGGAGCTCCCCGGGAGCTGCACGGATGGTAAGTATACTGCTCCCCCCGCGATACACCGAAACGACGTTTAGCTTAAGGCCGGATCCGGATTAATGCCTTTCAATGGGCATTAATTCCGGATCCGGCCTTGCGGCAAGTGTTCCGGGTTTTTGGACGGAACAAAAAGCGCAGCATGCTGCGGTATTTGCTGCGTCCAAAAAACATTCCGGTCCTGAACTGAAGACATCCTGAACGGATTTCTCTCTATTCAGAATGCATGGGGATGATCCTGATCAGGATTTTTCCGGCACAGAGCGCCGAGGACGGAACTCTATGCCGGAAAACAAAAATGCCAGTGTGAAAGGACCCTTAACAACGCAAGTGTGAAACAGGCCTTATATAAAAAAATTTAACACCCCTGGACATCTCATGTTCTGTAACTGGACACTTGGGGTCCTACAAATGGTTTATATAATGGGAGAGCTAGTAGGAGGCCATTGACCAGCATGTATTTTCATCAGACATTACAGTAAGGAATGGGAACTGGTCCTCACAGTCAAAACCTCTATGGCTGCTTTACAGAAATCATGTTACAGCTCACCATTAGCAGACTCCTGCTTTCGGAGATCACATTACAATAGTAACCCATCGGTAATGGCTGCGACTATGACGAATATAATGGCCTAGCAGGTACATAGCAAGTCTTACCTCTCCCCATGATGTCTCCGATACCGATCACGTAATCCCTGCAAGAAAAAAACTGAAAAATAAAAACTACAACCAAAAAGCAAAGCCCCACATTAGTCTCTGCTAGCGGACAAAGTTTAAAGCCCCGCACGCTGTATCTCTGTGCTAGGGGTGGGTACAGCACGTATCACCGCCCACCTCACACTCGATTGGTTCACAATGCTGCCAATTACCTTATCAAGTCTTCCCATTGGCAAAAAGAAAGTGACCCGCCTATTGCCCCGCCCACCGCCGCTTTCTACCCACTTACGTGCTGCCTATAGTTTAAAACTCAGCAGAGATATTCTATTGGTCGGGACAAAAATGCATCTGGAAGGTGATTGGTTGACTGAGAACACGGGGGGCGGGTCACTGCTCGGAAAACGCGCGTCCAATTACTACAGCGCTACTGTTAACCACTTCACTACCAGTCACCAATACAATGATGGAATGATGCATACTTGTGCATTTCTTAGTCCATCCAGTGGCAGACTGTTTTCCAGGTTTACATTGGGACTATTTTAGTCGTACAATCTATGAATTTTCCAATGTTGTTTCGGTGGCTACACAATGATTAACCTCCTGCAAACCACTGATCACCAAAATAAAGGCTCATGCGCACAAACGTATTTGCTTTCCGTATCCGTTCTGTTTTTCTTTGGACCATATGCAAAAACATTAATTTCAATTGGTCCACAAAAAAAAACCTTAAGTTACTCCATGTGCATTCCGTTTCCGTATGTCAGTTCTGCAATAAAACAGAACATGTCCTATTATTGTCCGCATTACGGACAAAGATAGGACTGTTCTATTAGGGGTCAGCTGTTCTGTTCCGCAAAATACAGAATGCACACAGACGTCATCCGTATTTTTTGCGGACTGAAAAATACATACTGTCGTGTGCATGAGCCCTAGGGATGTAATCCATGTGCTGTCCTTTTGTGGACCCATTAAAGGGGTATTCCCGTCTCAGACAATGGCATGCGCAGTGAGCCCTCCGTTTGTTTCCCTGTTCCGTTCTCATCAGACAATGGAGGCATACAGGGGCGTAGCTAACGGCTCATGGGCCCTGGTGCAAAAGTTCAGCTTGGGCCCCCCTTCCCTCAGTGCTTTGTGTGTCTTTATATGCGGCACAAGGGTCTTTGGGCCCCTTCAGGCTCCTGGGCCCGGTAGCGACTGCTACCTCTGCACCCCCTATAGCTACGCCCCTGGAGGCATATCCTAGCGATATGCCCCCATCGTCTGAGATAAAAAAAAAACCTTTAAGTTCAATGGATCCATGGTCCAAATTTTGCGAATATATTCTTTTTGCAGAATGAACATACAGATGCAGAAAGTACATGGATGATCTGTGTGCTTTCCACATCCGTATGTCCGTTCTGCCGAAAGACAGAGCATAGCGTCCTATACTTGGTGCAAAATGCGGACAACGGACCCATTGGAGACGATATACAGTATCCGTATTTTGTGGATCTGTAAATTTACATACAGTCGTGTGCATAGTAAACACGTTTTGTCGACAATTGCATTATAAATCAGTTTAACCCTTTCAGTACCGAGCCACTTTACCCCTTAAATCCCAGGCAATTTTTTGCATATCTGACTTGTCACTTTATGTGGTAATAACTTTGGAGCACTTTTACTTATTCAAGCCATTCTGAGATGGTTTTCTCTGGGACACATTGTACTTCATGACAGTGGTAAATTTGAGTCGATATAATTCACCTTTATTTATAAAATAATCCAAATTTTATCAAAAACTTGGAAAAAATCACAATTTTCTGAATTTGAATTTCTCAACTTTTAAGACAAATAGTGGTACCTCATAAAATGGTTATCAATCAACATTCCCCATATGCCTGCTTTAGGCCTCTTTCACACTTGCGTTCTGAGGATCCGGCGGGCACTTCCGTCCCGCCGGATCTGTCAGAACGCAAGTCGCCTGAAAGCATTAAAAGACTGATCAGGATCCTGATCAGTCTTCGAAATGCTTTGAGGTTACTATGGCAGCCAGGACGCTATTAAAGTCCTGGTTGTCATAGTAGTAGTGGGGAGCAGTATACTTACAGTCCGTGCGGCTCCCGGGACGCTCCAGAATGACGTCAGAGCGCCCCATGCCCATGGATCACGTGATCCATGCGAGTGGGGCGCCCTGACATCACTCTGGAGCACCCCGGGAGCTGCACGGGCGGTAAGTATACTGCTCCCCCGCTCCCCACTACACTTTACCATGGCAACCAGGACTTTAGCGTCCTGGCTGCCATGGTAACCATTCAGAAAAAGCTAAATGTCGGATGCACCGAAACGACGTTTAGCTTAAAGCCGGATCCGGATTAATGACTTTCAATGGGCATTAATTCTGTATCCGGCCTTGCGGCAAGTGTTCAGGATTTTTGGCCAGAGCAAAAAGCGCAGCATGCTGCGGTATTTTCTCCGACCAAAAAACGTCCCGGTCCTGAACTGAAGACATCCTGATGCATCCTGAACGGATTTCTCTCTATTCAGAATGCATTGGGATAATCTGGATCAGGATTTTTCCGGCATAGAGCCCCGACGACGGAACTCTATGCCGGAAAACAAATACGCAAGTGTGAAAGAACCCTTATGTTGGCATAATTTTGTAAATATAATTTTTTTTTTAGGACGTTAGAAGGCTTAGAATTTAGAAGCCATTTTTCAAATTTTCAACAAAATTTCCAAAACCATTTTTTTAGGCACCAATTCAGTTATAAAGTGATTTTTAAGGGGCTAACATAATGGAAACCACCCATAAATTACCCCATTTTAGAAACTACACCCCTCAAATTATTCACAACTGTTGTTAAAAACTTTGTTAACCCTTGAGGTGTTCCACAAGAATTAAAAGAAGATGGAGGAGAAATTTCAAAATTTCACTTTTTTGGTAGATTTTTTATGTTAATCATTTTTTTCTTGCAACACAGCAAGGGTTAATAGCTAAATTAACCTCAATATATATTACTCTGATTCTGCAGTTTGCAAAAATACCCCATATGTGGTGGTAAACTGCCCTATGGGCACGTGGCAGTGGTCAAAAGGAAAGGGGCGCCATATGGATTTTGAAGGCAGATTTCGCTAGAATGGTTTTTAGGCACCATTTTGTATTTGAAGAGCCGACACCCATTTAGTCACACTCAAATATAAAGGTGAAGAAAGAATAGAATAGAATACCTATAGATATCTATAGAAATAAAGAAATACACAACAAAACACAATTAGGTAATTAAGAAACCTTACAGGGATATAAAGGGAGCATATACCAACTCCTATTATTACTCAATATAGGAAAATTCCCATATTTGAACAAATGGGATGATTATTACCTATATATGTCCCCCATATGCATCCATATGATTCCATAAGTTATATCTATAATTATAACCATACACATACTCTATGACTAATGTGTGAAACAAACTCTCTAAACATACAGATGTATCTATACCATGTAATAGGGAACCAATCTTGTTATTTTTAGTTTCTAATTTTAATTTTATTGACCTAATTATCTTGTAATTATTTGTTTTTAATTGTATTGTCCCATATCTGATATCTAGTAGATTGAGATGCATATATCCTCTAAATATATATTAAGGACTACCTACTAGAACAGAAATGAAAGGGTTAAGAAGATACACAGAAACCCTGCCCCATCAGTGACCTCATCAGTGACGCAATCTGCATACTAAATACATTTCCCCTATAAAAAAGGGACATTCTGATAAAACTGGCACCACTGAAGAAGGGACTGTATGTCCCGAAACGCGTCTGGGTGAATCCGAATGCCAGTCATCATTAAAGTACAGTGAGATAAGTAACATACTGAGCGCTCAGTATCCCGCAAGAAAAAAGAACGGGAAGATACAAATTACCACGTGGAACGCCGCAAGCTTGTGGCGGCGGGAGATCGCGCGAATCAGCCTAGCGGAGGATACGTGCACACAGCCGGCGACATCTGACAGAGCAGACCGCACGGCATACAGAGCAGACCGCGCGTGGAACGCCGCAAGCTGGTGGCGGCGGGAGATCGCACAAGCCGGCCAAGCAGAGGATACGTGTACACAGCCGGCAGTATCCAACAGAATAGACCGCACAGCATACAGACAGTAGCGCGGACCGCAGACAACACAAGCCCGGGAGACATCTACAACAAGAAGGGTCCCCACACAGGAGTGGTAAAGTAACCAAAAAGACATTGTAAAAGAAAGTTTATGCAATTAACAATTTAATGGTTACTCTCTGCTAGAGATAATCCACAGATAAGATAAGGCAGCATAGACCGCCACAATCCTCTCAATTATCAATCTCATACAATTCTCCCAGAAACAGATAATGAACTTTGATTAAAATTCACTATATATTCTATACAGATTAGAGGTAATATATAATCTGATATCAGAGACATTGGAGCAATAGACTCTGAGGACATATAATACATTGTATACAGAGTCTAATGGTCAATTTATGCATATATAGGTATCATCCCTCAAAAGGGTGGATTTTAAAGAGCCAGCCTGTCATCAATTTTATTGTAACAATTTTATTGAATGTATTTGAATTAATGCGATTTTTAGTAACATTTTTACCTATCTATATAATAAACTAAGAACAAGCTAATCCAAATATAGGAGTGCCCTCTCATCACTTTCTATTCTGTCTGAACCCATATAAGGCAAGGGTGTTGCCTACCTGAGAGTGAGCACCCATTCCATATAATCTGAAGGGAGAGCCATTGAACACTTTTTATTCCTTTTGTATTTGAAGAGACCCTGATGTACCCCTACAGTGGAAACCCTCAAAAAGTGACCCCATTTTGGAAACTACAACCCTTAAAGAAAATATTAAGGGGGTACTGAGCACATTGACCCCCTAAGCGTTTTATGGAATTTGGAAACACTTGGCTGTAAAAATAAAAAGTTTTGTTTCCAATAAAATGTTGCTTTAGCCCCATATTTTTTATTTTCACAAGGGGTAACAGGAGAAAAAGCACCCCATAATTTGTTACCCATTTTCTCCTGAATATGGCAACACCCTAAATGTGGTGGTAAACTGCTGTGGGGGCACATGGCAGGACTGGAAGGAGCGCCATATGGCTTTTGCAGTGCAGATTTTAATGGATTGGTTTATGCGCTCCATTTGTTTTTATTTTTTAAGTGATTGTCTTATGTGGGGGCTCATTTTTTGTGGGATGAGATGACTGTTTGATTGGTACTATTTTGGGGTACATAAGACTTTTTGATCGATTGGTATTAAACTTTTTGTGAGGCAAGGTGTTTTTGCATAGTTTTTTATTTTATCTTTTAACAGCATTCACCTGAGGGGTCATATAATGTTATATTTTTATAGAGCAGGTTGTTACGGACGCGGCAATATTTTTGTTAAGTTTTACACAGTGAAATCCTTTTTGAACACAATAAAATCTTGTTTTAGTGTTGTCATTTTCTGAGGCCCTATTTTTTTTTATATTTTGGGCAATTGTCTTAGGTAGGGGCTCATTTTTTGCAGGATGAGATGACGATTCGATTGGTACCATTTTGGGGTACACAAGACTTTTTGATCACTTGGTATTACACTTTTTGTGAGGCAAGGTGACCAGAAAATGGCTTTGTTGAAAGTTTTAATTTTTATATTTGACGGCGTTCACCTGATGGGGTGGATCACGTGATATTTTTATAGAGCGGGTCGATACGGACACAGCGATATATAATACGTCTACTTTTCTTTTTTTCCCTATTTTTTATAAAAAACATTTACTTTATTTTGGCAAAGGACACTTTTTTTTTTACTTGAAACTTTAAATTTTTTTTGTAAAACATAATTTTTTTTAACTTTTTTCACTTTATTTTTCTGTCCCACTCTGGGACTTCAAATTTTTTGGGTCTAATCCCCTTTAAAATGCATTACAATACTCCTGTATTGTAATGCATTGGCTATAAGTGTATTACCAGTGTAATACACTTACAGCTTCCTGCCTGTGAGATCCAGGGGGCTTGGGCTGTTATCACCGATGCCGGCGCATACAGCAGGGGTCCGGCTATCAGTGACCGTGGGACCTTTGCAGCTGATCTGCGTCCACCCGATCAGAGCGCCGTAGCTGTATGATGCTGGGATTTCTGTCCCAGTTTGGTATCCGCTGGTATCCTACGGGTTAAGGCCCCATTCACACGACCGTATGCATTTTGCAGTCCGCAAAAAATATGGATGACTCTCCTGTTGCGCGCGTTTCTTTTGTGGACCCATTGGAACAATGCCTATCCTCTTCTGAAAAACAGACAAGAATAGGACATGTTCTATTTTTTTTGCGGGGCTATAGAAAGGACATATGAGGACCCATTAAAAATTAACGAGTCTGTATCCGATCTGCAAAAAATATGGAAAAAAAATACGGTCCTGTGTATGGGGCCTAATGTTGTGCCATCCTTTCAGAGGAGCAGAGGTCAGAACGGGACCTCACACTGACACACTGCGTTTTCCTTGCATTGAACTCACTCATGTGTGTCTGTCCTTAGAGTCTTTACATAAATTTCGCTCTAGCACTTTTTTACCTGTAAAAAAAAACATCAGAATAAGTGTTTGTGGATTTTTTTATTCTTTTTTTTTTTTTTGCAACTGCAGTTTTTGCGGCTGTTTTTGTGGCATTTTGCCCCGCCGTGCCCTTATTTTGGCCCGCAAACAGCGGGTCTGCAATATATGGGCACCGGCCGTGTGCACACTGTTTCAGGGATGAGGACCCATTCACTTTAATGGGTCCGCAATCTGAGAAATACGGTGCGGAACAGAGGCATGGATCAAAAGCTCTGTGGTTCTTCCGTGGGTTTTCTGAACGTGCCTCCGCACCGCAAAAAAGAAGTGAATGCACTACTTTTTTGTGGTGCGGCCTGTCAGATGCGGATCGTGGACCCCATATAAGTGAATGAGTCCGTGTCCGCAGACGTCAGCCACATGGTCAGTCTGCAGCGCGGGCAAGGCGAGCCCTTAGTGTGGTTTTTCCCTATAGAAAAGATGTTAAAACGCCTGGAAAAACAACAAGATCTACAGAATGCTGCATTTCTTAAAAGAGGCAAAAAGGACAAAAAACGACACCAAATTAGCAAAACCAGCAGAATAATAAAACACCTCTCACAGATCTGCAGGTAACACCCAGAGCTGACATTTTTCTGCCTTAAAAAACACAACAAATAGAAAGGTTCAAAAAATGCAACAGTACGTGAAGCCAACCTTAGTCCACTTTCACAAGCTCAGTATTTTTTATCCACCAGCCCAAAACACGAAACAGGTTCAAATCTTTCGTTATACGCTTTCTCTGTAAGCTCCACTCCTGGTTTTGGTTTACAAATTCCGATGAGAAATACTGGTCATGTGAAGTGGATTTGAGGTGGGTTCATATGTGACATAAACAATGCGGATTCACCACTGCAGATTTTCGAACAATAGGACATGTTTTTTTTTTTTTTTTGCAGGCATATGGACACATATGGAGTCATGTCTGGGTTTTTTTGCTGCCCGTTCATGTGTATGAGCCCTTAGTGAAAAACCATACTTCTGTTGTAAAATTCCATCTCATCCTCAACTACTTCTTTTTTTTTAAGGTTTTATGGGTTTTTTAATGTTTTTTTTTTTTTCGTCTCTATATATTGTCAAATCAAGAACATTTACAGAATTCTCACTGTTTTCACAAGTCCTGAAGGATCAACCAGTTGAATATGTTGCTACGAGGAGCTATTCCCAGAGGATTAAATGTGGATGGTCTTTTTAGATCAATATGTACAAAGAAGCTTTGCCCTTTACAAATCACACTGGTGTGTCCTGTCTTTGGTCCATTATTAATAAAGTATTTCTTAATGTTCAATTTCCTGATATAATTTTGTATATCAAGACATCCATGGCTACTATATACAATTGTAAGTGTCATGGTAGAAATGTTGTATGATCCCTAAACAAGGGATCTAACCATGTTGTCTGCAATACTCCAAATCTTAAAATTTAGTCTAGGGCAGGGATGCCTAACCTGCGGCCCGCCAGCTGTTGCAAAACTACAACTCCCAGGATTCCTGGACAGCCTACAGCTATCAGGGCATGTTAGGCATTGTAGTTTTGCAACAGCTGGAGGGCCGCAGGTTGGGCATTTCTGGCCTAGGGGTAAAAGGCTGCTTGGCATATTTTTAGGGGCTTACTTATATCAACTATTCAACAGTTCATTTTTTAATTGGCATGGCCAGTGTCATGTTAAAGTGTATTAACTGTGAACTATAATTCCCCTAATTAAGTGCTTAGTACAGCACTTACTATTTCCAACAGTCCGTAGAGAATGAATGGGGTGGCAGGGTGCACGCCCGACCTGCTGCTCCACAAGGACAGTGGAACGGGACACCCTTTCTCTGAATTGGTGGAGGTCTCAGTGGTCAACCCACCAATCGGTTAGTCAGCAATCCAATGGACAGGGGATAACTTGTAGTAACCAAAATACTCAGAAATTGTATAAAATTCAACATCCTAATATATAGTCGAATCTGTAGCTCTTGGACACCCTCTACTGGTTGAATGTTGAAACTTTCCAACTCACTTTTCTCAGTGCAACTGCTATGACAATTTCTTAGGTATGATCATATAACTTTTCCATTCACTGCATAATTAGGAGGTATTTTTTGGGACGCCATTTTCAGGAAAAACTCTAGCATTGCTTCTGCTAGGGGTGTATTTAGGACTACATGAGGACACCAAACCAAAAATAAACTGAATGCGTGTTCACCCTAAATTGGCATCAGTTGATATACCCAATAGCCTATACACCTTTTGGAACCCTATATTCTTTTTACATGACTAAAGGGGTTTTCCAGGTTCAGGGTATTGATAAAACACGCCACCAATATCAGATCAGTGGAAGTCCAAGTCTCCCCCCACCAATCAGCTGTTTGGAGGGGCTGTAATACCATGATGTAGGTCACAGTATAATATGGGTTCTGCAGCCAGAAGACATGTTTACCGTTATATACTAGTGAATACTTGTGATACAAGGAAATGGGTAATTTCTCCCAAACTCGGGTTCTGCTTTGACTGATGTTACAGGTATGCCCTTGTAGAAGAGTTGTAAAATTCTAGATGTTTTAATACTTGTATCAGTACATTTTCACAATTTCCCTCTTACATAACAACTGACAGAAATTTTGGCTTTTGAAGTTTGCAGCTTCAGTGTTCAATCTGTCAGATGTTTCTATGGTATACTGAAGTACAATAATTAGCATTTCATCTTTTCTTCTCCAGACAATGATTTTTCCAGATGTCTCAAACAATTTGAAGTTGGCTTCATCAAAGAAGATAACTTTACTCCAGTCCCCTGCAGTCCTATCCCTGTAATTACTGCAGAATGTCTGTCCTTGATGTTTTTCTGGCAGAGAAGTGGCTTCTTTGCTGCTCTTCTTGACACCAGGCCATCCTCCAAGAGCATTTGCCTCACTGTGTGTGCAGATGCACTCACACTAGTTGCCATTTCTAAACATGATCTGTACTGGTGGTGACCCAGTCCCATAGTGGAATACTTTTGAGGAGATGGTCCTGGAAATTGTTGGACTTTCTTGGGTGTCGTAGCCTTCTTCACAGCAACTGCACCTCTCTCCTTAAAGTTCTTGATGATCCGATAAATTGTTTATTTAGGTGCAATCTTAAAAGCAGCAATGTTCTTGCCTGTGAAGCCCTTTAGATGCAAAGCAATGACGACTGCACATGTTTTCTTGGAGGTAACCATGGTTAACAGAAGACAATGATTTCAAGCACATCCACCCCAACCCCTCGTTTTTAAAGCCACCAGCCTGCTGCTTTAATTCACTCAGCATGACAGTGATATCAGCTGCCTTGTCCTCATTAAAGGAGTATTCCCATCTGAGACAATGGGGGCATATCGCTAGGATATGCCCCCAATGTCTGATTGATAGGTGCTGGTCCCACCTCTGGGACTCGCAACTACATCAAGAACAGACCCCTGAAGATTGTGGAGGGTGCACTGCGCATGTGCAGCCTCCTTCCATTCATTTTTGTGGGGCCACCAAAAATAGCTGAGCACTGGCTCGACTATTTCCGTCAGCCCCATAGAAATGAATGGGCGCTGTGGCTGAGCAAACATGGTGCGCTCATATTCAATCTTATGGGGAGAGCGCTTGGAGGTGGCCGGACTTCCCTGCTCCATTCTCATTGTAGGTGCGATACGCCTCCATTGTCTCAGATGGGAATACCCCTTTAAGGGTAGTTTCACACTAACGTCGAGAGATCCAGCAGGCTGTTCTGGCAGGGAACAGCCTGTCGGAGCTCTCTGGGTGTGCCACTGCCGGATGTTTCACGCAGTGGTCAGCTGATTCTCAACATGTTTGCCAGGTTGTGGCTGTATCTCCGTCGGCCCCTATTACACTTTTTCCTGAGCTAATGAGAGGATCACTGATATGATGTTAGCAGGTCATTTTGTGTCAGGGTGAAATGCAGTGGAATTGGGCTCTGGTTAAGTTAATTTTGATGGCAGGGAATGACTTTACAATGAATGGCAATCATCTGATCATTCTTCATAACAATCTAGATTTAGGGTGCTTTCACACTTGCGTTCTGAGGATCCGGCAGGCACTTCCGTCCCGCCGGATCCGTCAGAACTTAAGTCGCCTGAAAGCATTTGAAGACTGATCAGGATCCTGATCAGTCTTCAAAATGCTTTCAGGTTACCATGGCAGCCAGGATGCTACTGAAGTCCTGGCTGCCATGGTACTCCGCAGCAGTGTACTTACCTGTGCTGCGGCTGCCGGGTGCTCCTTCATGACGTCACAGGTCCCCGCGGCACAAAGATCAATGCGCCGCCCGGAACTGTGACGTCATGAAGAAGCTCCCGGAGGCCGCAGCGCAGGTAAGTACACTGCTGTGGAGTACTTACCATGGCAGCCAGGACTTCAGTAGCGTCCTGGCTGGCATGGTAGCCGATTGGAGCCCCAGCTTACACTGGGGCCACGATCGGAACCGCTGCTGCGCATGCGCAGAGCTAAACGGTGATGCGCCGAAACGACGTTTAGCCTAATTCCGGATCCGGATTAATGCACTTCAATGGGCATTAATTCCAGATCCGGCATTACAGCAAGTGTTCCGGATTTTTGGACGGAGACAAATCCGCAGCATGCTGCGGTTTTGTCAACGTCCCAAAAATGTTCACATACTGAACGGAAGACATCCTGATGCATCCTGAACGGATTTCTCTCCATTCAGAATGCATGGGGATTATCCTGATCAGTTTCATTCTGGCGTATAGACCCAACAACGGATCTCAAAGCTGGAAAGTAAAAACACAAGTGTGAAAGCACCCTTAATGCAAATTTCCACCCCAAAAAAAACAAAGCTGCAAAATTTGTGTCAGTCTCAAAACTTTTGGCCACAACTGTACACATAATGTATTTTGAACTCTGGTGACTGATTTTGTAAATTTTCTGGAATTTTTTAAACAATAATCTCATTATTTCCTTTATTCTGGTTGTAGTAAAACATTTACAATGACATATAATTCCATACCCGTTTTAACAGAAAAAAAACTGATCAGTTTAGCTGATACAAGCTTTGTATCAGTTTTGTAACAGATGGTTTCTCTAAAGCCTCATGCACACAGCCATTGCCCGGCCGTGGCCGTTGCCCGGCCTGCAAACAGCGAGTCCGCAATATGCGGGCACTGGACGTGTGCTCCGCGGAGTGCTTCCGTGGTGTTTCTGTCCGTACCTCTGCCCCACTAAAAAATAAAACATGGTCTATTTTTTTGCGGTGTGGACGGATCACGGAGATTGCAAATTGCAGTCCCCAATGCACGGCAAAAAAAAAAATGAATCCGTGTCTGAAACAAAAAGCCTAATGTGAAAGAGGCCTAAGACTATATGCACCACTCTGTAAATGTACTGGAAAATTTTCTGTGATTGCTCCATTCATCTGAATGAAAAATCTCTGCCATGTACATACCCTTAGGCCCTTTTCATACTCAAATTATTTCTTTTATTCTCACTAAAAAACAAACAGAAACCACTTGCATTTTTTCCATGTGATTTGTGTGGCATTGTCTAGGAGCCTTTTTTCTACACAAGTGTGTGAACCATGGTTTGTTTTTGTTTTGTTTTCTACTGGAATTAATTTCCTCTATAGAGAAGATGTCAAAATGCCAGGAAAAAAAAAAACAGCAAAAGCTTCCTATAAACTCCCTGCTAACATCTGGAGTTGGCATTTTTACCAAGAAAAGCACCAAAAATCACAGGTGCAAAAACCGCCGCTGAAAACACAAACAGAAAAAAGCCATTAAAAACCTATGAGTGACCGCAGTCTTTTCACTGTATTTTTGCTAGGCAGTAGATTTTCCTTATCCTGACCAGTATAAGAGAAATAATATGCGTTGTAGTATTGCTAATGTTTGGGAGATTCTTTGTCCTGTTTACTCAGTGGGAATAGGAACAGTACAGAGTATGAGGGGAACATTCCCAATCCTGACTTTTCCCTTTTCTTAGGCCTGGTTCAGCTACCCATTCTGATTTACAGATGTAAAAAACGGACTAATGTCATACCGAGTGAATGTCTCTGTGATGTCTGTATGGTGTCCATAAGCATCCGTTTTTTTTTTTTTTGCGCACCCATACATTTGAATAATCTGGGTCGTAAAACAGACAAGAATAGTGCATGCTGCGAGATTCTGAAAAATGGACACACGAATTGCGCAACTGACTTTAATAGGTCTCTCCGCTGAATCATGGCTTATCATAGTCTCTGAACCTACTACATTAGGAAAAAGAGACAAGGAATTAAATGCGCCATTGTCAGTGAATGTATTGTAGACCTGGAAAATATTTCCAGTAACCATGAACCAGATGTACTCATAAGGTTCACAAAATGTGGTTGTGGTGGTTTAGTATTCACTCAAATTATATCCCAAAATGTGGTTAAACCTGTCAATGGCCGGTCCCCCAGTCCCCAAAGATTAGTCACAGAATGGCTGTAACAATTAGCATTATCTATAATAGGCATGCCCAACCTGTGGCCCTCCAGCTGTTGCAAAACTACAATTCCCAGCATGCCTGGACAGCCTACATCTATTAGGGCATGCTGAGAGTTATAGTTTTGGAGGGCCCAAGTTGAGCATCCCTAATCTAAAAGATGTAGGGTAGACAGAAATATTTCCATGAGCTTCCTTCTCTCTGCAGGTTTCTGTAAATGCAAGTATTAAAAAGGTTGTCTTGAGACAGCCTTTACAAGTATTTCCAAAAGTCCCATTCAATTCTATGGTGCGGACCAGAACATGTTTATCCTCCAGCCAAGACCATGGGTTCTTAGGAACAGTTGGGGGGTCCATTATTCTTACTTTCATAATCAGTAGTGTTGACACACCATTGGCTGTAGCGGTGTAGGAAAGGCATGTCATTTTCCATCTATAAGAGGTCAGATGGGCTAATATACTTTCATCAAATTGTGTGCCAAGAACATCACATTTGTATGCATAGCAAATAAAGCAGTGGTAAAATGTATAATCCATATATTTAAAGGGGTTGTTTAGTATTTTGATATTGATGATCTATCCTCAAGATAGGCCATAGATATCAGACCAGCAGGGCCTGACACCCTGCCGATCAGCTGTTCCTCTGGAGGTAACGTGTCAAACCTACATAGTTCTTGGGCGCATGCGCAGTTCGCTCAACGGTGCCGTTGCCAGGAGTTCGGACGGGTGTAGCATAGTGCGCAGACGTGGGATCTCGGCAGAGGGACGGGGAGGCATAAATTATAGCATAGGCGTCGCTGGGCACAGCAAGGCGGTGCTGGGCACCAGACAGCGAGGGGTGCGGGCACCCTGTATTAATGGACCTCACCTTGGGCACCTTATGTGAGTAATTTACATATTACAAAAATCAAATTTATGAAGAAATAGAGCCACAGTGGGATATAATAATGCCATCAGAAGAATCTACTTATCAGGACGGACATGGACATATGCTTCGCTTAAGGGTCCATTCACACGTCCGTAAGTGTTTTGCAGATCTGCAAATTGCGGACTGCACATAGCCAGCACTATAATAGAAAATGCCTTTCTTGTCCGCAATTGCGGACAAGAATAGGACATGTTCTATTTTTTTCAGAAACGGAATTGCGGATCCTGAAAAAACGGATCCCAAAAAAACGGATGCGGATCCCGAAAATGCGGATCTGCATCCGTTTCAGCCCCATTGAAAGTGAATGCGGACCCAAATTACGGACGTGTGAATGGACACTAAAGGGGTAAAATCTGATCCATTGTAATAATGCCTATCCTTGTCCGCAAAACGGACAAGAATAGGACATGCTTTATTTTTTTTGTGGGGCTACGGAACGGACATACAGATGCGGATAGTACACGGTGTGCTGTCAGCATTTTTTGCGGACCCATTGAACTGAATTGGTCCGCATCCTATCCGCATAAAAAATGGAACGGACACGAAAACAAAATACGTTTGTGTGCATGTAGCCTAACTGTGTAGTGGATGGGTTTGGTTACTCCCATTCAGCTCAGTTGGAGCAGAGCTGCATTAACCAGATTTGTCCACTACACAATGGACAAAGTGGTGTTGTACTGGTGCCAGAGTTACTGCAGAAGAGCTATCTGAAAATCCCGTTAATGGAGTGCTATGTGCATGACTTATTAACTTCTCAGTAGGAATGAAGCTGTACTGATCCATGAAGGCTAGTGAAGGCAGCAGCATCCTGGATTGACAGATCTTACTTCCAGCATATATTAATGTGAGGGACATGTCCACATTTTTAACTCAGGACTAGAGATGAGCGAACTTTAAAAAAAAGTTCGGCGTTCAGGTTGTGGTAACTCGCGCATCCCATTATGGATTCCACTATCATGGCATATGGAATCCATAAGGGGCGGCTTCCACCAACCCGAACTGTTAAACAGCCGAAGGACCTGGGGTGACGTCACCGTCATGTGATCACTGCAGGGGGCGTGGCTCAGCACTGGATTTGATCCCGTGCTGAGCCACGCCCCTGCACTGATCACATGACGGTGACGTCACCCTAGGTCCTTCGGCTGTTCAACAGTTCGGGTTGGTGGAAGCCGCCCCTTATGGATTCCATATGCCGCGATAGTGGAATCCATAACGGGATGCGCGAGTTACCACAACCTGAACGTTGAACTTTTTTTTAAAGTTCGCTCATCTCTACTCAGGACAACCACTAACATATGTAAAAACCATAGCTTTTAAGAGCGGTAGTGTTATGTCTTTGTCCCAGTATTTTGTCTTCTGTCCCTTTGCTCCCCTTCTCCTCACCCCCACTACTTTACTGAAACAGTAAGTGAAAATGTAGCTGCGTCACCTTTTGGCTACATGCACACAACAGTTGTTTTTCTCGGCTTCCGTTTCAGTTTTTTTTTGCGGATAGGACAGGAACCCATTCATTTCAATGGGTCAGCAAAAAAATGCTGACAGTTTATACATTTGTGTTCCGCATCCATGTTTCCCTTCAGCAAAAAAATTTAGTGCACGACCTACTTTTTTCTCATTTGCGGACGAGGATAGGCATTTATTACAAGGGAACTGTGAAAACAAAGGAATCCTCAAAAAAAAAAACAACTGATGGACCATCAGTTTTTTTGCTTATCCCGATTTGCAGACAGCAAAAAACAACTGTTGTGTGCATGTTGCCTTTTTCTGTCTTACTACTGTTTTAGTCTAGATAGTTTTTGAGGTACTGAAGATGCTTGGGAACATATAGAGAGAGGCTGCTGGCAGGCAAACAAACTTCAGGCTACTGGAAAGTAAGGAAGAGGTCTCTTTCCCCAAATATGTGACAAAGTTTTAGTGTTTACATGTCCTACTGATTTATAAATGGAGGGTCTCCTATGGTAAATACTAACCTTTATTCATACATCATTTAAAAGCAGCAGGGTACACATCCATGTAGAAAACCTCGCTGACACTTTTCAGACTATTCCACTCCTTAATCATAGCAAGGTTAGTTGGGGAGTCTGGCCACAATAGTGATGGGAAAGTTTTTCAAGGGGTCTAACACCTGGACTGTGGCATGCCAGAGGGGGATCTATGGCAAAACTCCCATGGAAAATTACGTAGTGGACGCAGAGTCGGGTTTTAATCCATAAAGGGCATAAATCAACTAACATTCCTAAATTGTTTGGAATAACGTGCTTTAAAACATCCAGTGTGTGTATACGATCAGGTATGATGTTGTATCGATCAGGTAGTGTAAGGGTTACGCCCGCTTCACTGACATTGACAGACCAAACTCCCCTTTTAATGCACCGCAAACAGTTCATTTGCACAACCGCAAACTCCCCATTTGCACAAGGTTGGATACCAAGCTAGCCACGTCCCGGTGATGTCATTGAAGGTTTCTTCCTCCACCCAGCCACGTACAACACCAAGGGTCCCCAAAAGATGAATTGAATTGATTTTTCGAACGGGGAGATGGTTAAAAAAACGCTGGCTCCCTCCCCTTTGTTTTTATCCACGGTGACTGCGTCTGCGCCGTGCAATTTACTGTCACACCCGATATGAGTATAATTTTCTGTAGTACTATTCTCATCAGTTCAATCCCTCTAACGTCCCCAATCTGGGTGCCATTTATTGAATAGATTTTTTGAACGGGGAGATGGTTAAAAAAACGCTGGCTCCCTCCACTCTGTTTTAATCCACGGTCACTGCGTCTGCGCCGTGCAATTTACTGTCACACCCGATATGAGTGGTATTTTCTGTAGTACTATTCTCATCAATTTAATCCCTCTAACGTCCCCAATCTGGGGGCCATTTATTGAATAGATTTTTCGAACAGGGAGATGGTTAAAAATACGCTGGCTCCCTCCACTCTGTTTTAAACCACGGTGACTGCGTCTGCGCCGTGCAATTTACTGTCACACCCGATATGAGTGGTATTTTCTGTAGTACTATTCTCATCAGTTTAATCCCTGTTACGTCCCATATCAGGGATTGCCTTTTGTGAAAAAAAATTTAGACCGGGTACCTTCGACTGCCTTCACAGTGACAGACCAAACTCTCATACACTAAACTGAATTGATTTCAGGAACCGGGAGATGGAAAAAGCAGCTTGGTCGGTCCTCTTACTCCCAAATTGGGGCACTGCGCGTGCACAGAGCAATGTGCTGTGACACCCTATATGAGTGGTGTCTTAACTAGTACTATTCCTATCAGTTTAATCCCTGTTACGTACCCTATCCGGGGACGTGTGTCGAATTGATTAACCATTGTCGAATTAACAAACCATTACGACATCATGAAATAATTTAGTTCTGAGCTCTGTACTTGCTTTGTATTGGAATTGATGGGGATTTTTTTAATTGCCTGCATCATTTCTAATAAACTATTAAGAGACTTTATTATGATTTTTTATTTTATGTATTAAAAACCCATACAACATATAAAAAAAAAGGTAAATTAATGTTTTCTCTATGAAATATTATCCAGCCGTCCGATCGCTTTTGGTCTGACCATAATGAAGCAACGGCCTTATCATCTGGGGTGTGGCAACATTGCCAACACACTTATAGAGGTGATGATGATTGCTTCATTGTGATATGCAAGCCCCTTCACCACAACAAGGTAACGATCACGAAGGGAATTGACACTTGTATGTGCCTTTTTTTTTGGTTTGTTTTTGCAGCCACAGTGCTGCACCATAGGACAGAAAAATTAGGCATGTACACATGCCTGAAAAATAATGGCACTGTTGCAGCCGCTATTGTAGCAGCGGCCGGAAAAATTTATGTTTTCCAGGCAGAAAAGTGACTAAAACATTGCGGCTTGAACCCTAGTTGGTGGTGGAGAATTCACGAAAGTCATCCGGTATGCAGACATTAAATACAGCAGCGTGGGGACCATTTTGAGGCCAAGGCATGTAATCAGGCCTTTTGTTAGTCAAACGTATCCCCACTGTCAGTCCCTTCGGGATCCATGCCTCATTCATCTTTATGAAGGTGAGGTAATCAACACTTTTTTGACCGAGGCGACTTCTCTTGTCAGTGACAATGCCTCCTGCTGCACTGAAGGTCCTTTCTGACAGGACACTTGAAGCAGGGCAGGCCAGAAGTTCTATCGCGAACTGGGATAGCTCAGGCCACAGGTCAAGCCTGCACACCCAGTAGTGAAGGGGTTCATTGCTCCTCAGAGTGTCGATATCTGCTGTCAAGGTGAGGTAGTCTGCTACCTGTCGGTCGAGTCGTTCTCTAAGGCTGGATCCCGAAGGGCTGTGGCGATGAGTAGGACTGAAAAAGCTCCGCATGTCCTCCATCAACAACAAATCTGTAAATCGTCCAGTCCTTGCCGCCGTGGTAGGAGGAGGATTACACTCACCTCTTCCCCTGTTAGATTCCCGTTGTGTAAAGCATATTTTTTAGTTTGGTTTTGAACTGCTGCATCCTTTCCGACTTTCGGTAATTTGGTAACATTTCTGCCACTTTCTGCTTATACCGGGGGTCTAGTAGCGTGGCCACCCAGTACAGATCGTTCTCCTTTATCCTTTTTATACGTGGGTCCCTCAACAGACATGACAGCATGAAAGACCCCATTTGAACAAGGTTGGATGCAGAGCTACTCATTTCCCGTTCCTCGTCCTCACTGATGTCATTGACGGTCTGTTCTTCCCCCCAGCCACGTACAACACCATGGGTCCCAGATAGGTGACAACAACGAGCACCCTGGGGTGCCTGCTGTGGTTGGTCTTCCTCCTCCTCAAAGCCGCCACATTCCTCCTCTGACTCCTCTTCCTCTTACTCCTCTTCCAGCGTTGCTGCAGGTCCGGCAAGCGATGATGACAAGGCTGTTTCTGGTGGTGATGGTGACCACAACTCTTCCTCTTCCTCTTCATGCTCATCTACAGCCTGATCCAGAACTCTTCTCAGGGCACGCTCCAGGAAAAAAAACAAATGGGATGAGGTCGCTGATGGTGCCTTCGGTGCGACTGACTAGGTTTGTCACCTCCTCAAAAGGACGCATGAACCTACAGGCATTGCGCATGAGTGTCCAGTAACGTGGCAAAAAGATTCCCAGCTCCGCAGAGGCTGTCCTAGCACCCCGGTCATACAAATACTCGTTGACGGCTTTTTCTTGTTGGAGCAGGCGGTCGAACATTAGGAGTGTTAAATTCCAACGTGTCGGGCTGTCGCATATCAAGCGCCTCACTGGCATGTTGTTTCGCCGCTGAATTTTGGAAAAGTGCGCCATGGCCGTGTAGGAACGCCTGAAATGGCCACACACCTTCCTGGCCTGCTTGAGGACGTCCTGTAAGCCTGGGTACTTAGACACAAAACGTTGTACGATGAGATTCAACACTTGTGCCATGCACGGCACATGTGACAACTTGCCCAAATTTAATGCCGCCAACAGATTGCTTCCATTGTCACACACCACTTTGCCGATCTCCAGTTGGTGCGGGGTCAGCCACTGATCCACCTGTGCGTTCAGGGCGGAAAGGAGTGCTGGTCCTGTGTGGCTCTCTGCTTTCAGGCAAGTCAACCCCAAGATAGCGTGACTCTGTCGTATCCGGGATGTGGAATAGCCCCTGGGGAGCTGGGGGGAATCAGTTGATGTGCAGCCAGACGCCGCAGCAGAAGAGGACTCAGCCGAGGAGGATATCGAAGAGGATGGAGTAGGAGTAGAGGAGGTGGCAGTAGGTCTGCCTGCAAGTCGTGGTGGTGTCACCAACTCCGCTGCGGAGCCACGCATTCCATGCTTGTCAGCCGTCAGCAGGTTGACCCAATGCGCAGTATACGTGATATACCTGCCCTGACCGTGCTTTGCAGACCAGGTATCAGTGGTCAGATGGACCCTTGCCCCAACACTGTATGCCAGAGATGCAATGACTTCCTTTTCAATGACATGGTAGAGGTTTGGGATTGCCTTTTTTGAAAAAAAATTTCGTCCGGGTACCTTCTACTGTGGTGTCCCAATAGCGACAAATTTTTTGAAGGCCTCAGACTCTACCAGCTGGTATGGTAAAAGCTGGCGGGCTAAGAGTTCCGTCAAGCCAGCTGTCAGTCGCCGGGCAAGGGGTGACTTTGTGACATTGGCTTCTTATGCTCAAACATGTCCTTGACAGACACCTGACTGTGGGCAGATGAGCAGGAACTGCTGAAGGTGAGAGATGGAGTGGCGGGTGGTTGAGAGGGGGCAGGGAGGACAGCAGTGGTTGACGTAGCTGAAGATGCTGGACCAGGAGGAGCATGGTGGCTTTGAGTTTTTGTGCTGCTTGTACTCATGTGTTGATCCCATAGGCGTTTGTGATGTGAGATCATGTGCCTTCGCAAAGCAGTTGTACCAAGGTGGGTGTTGGACTTCCCACGACTTAGTTTCTTTGGCACAGGTTGCAAATGGCATTGCTTTTATCAGAGGCAGACACACAAAAAAATGCCACACTGCTGAGCTTTGCAATGACGGCATTCTAGTGGTGGCAACAGCATGCGTTGACTGGCGTGCTGTCTGGCTGACCCCAGGTGCCGATACATGCTGTCTGACTGTGCCACTAACTCCTTGCGACGACCTCCCCTGCTTCCAACTCGTCTCCTCATTCTCTCTGTCTCCCTTCAGAACTTTCCCCCTCTTCTTCTCTTCGAGCAGGCACCCACGTGGCATCCGTGGACACATCGTCATCATCAACCGCTTCACTTGTATCTGACACCTCAGCAAAGGAAGCAGCAGCGGGTACAACATCATCATCATCATCACACTGTACGTCCATGTGTGTAATCCTGCCTGACTGAGACATATCCCCGTAATCGACATCATCTGGTAATAATGGTTGCGCATCACTAATTGCATCCAACTGATGTGTAAATAACTCCTCTGACGGATCAAGTGAAGCGGCTGTGGTGGCTGTGGTGGTAGTGGTGGTGGTGGCGACGGGCGGGTGCGTGGTAACTTGAGAGCAGGTGACCGAAGCTGAGCTGGAGGAGGATGGTGCGTCAAGGTTCTTAGCGGAAGCTGTTGAAGATTGGGTGTCCTGTCTAAGCCAGTCAACTACGTCCTCTGAATTTTTCGGGTTCAGGGTACGTGGCCTCTGAAAACTGGGCATTATTCTAGGGACAGTGGAAATCACAGCACCACGACCACGACGGCCTCTGCCGGGGTGGCCTGCCTCACTGGCAGCAGGCAAGCAACTGAATTTAGACTACTTTCTAAAAATTAAATGCCTTATTTATCGGCAAGCTACTGTGCCACCCGGTATCAGTGGTTGGCACTGGCAGTGGGCACACTACAGTCAGTGGAAGAGGGCCTGACACACACTGGCAGCAGGCAAGCAACTGAATTTAGACTACTGTCTAAAAATTAAATGCCTTATTTATCGGCAAGCTACTGTGCCACCCTGTATCAGTGGTTGGCACTGGCAGTGGGCACACTACAGTCAGTTGAAGTCGGCCTGACACACACTGGCAGCAGGCAAGCAGCTGAAATTACACTAAAGTGTAAAAATTAAATGCCTTTTTTATGCAAAGTCCTGTGCCAGCCGGTATGAGTGGTGGGCACTGGCAGTGGGCACACTACAGTCAGTGGAAGTCAGCCTGAAACACACTGGCAGGCAACTAACCTTAGATTAAAGTGTAAAAATTAAGTGCCTTTTTTTTATGCAAAGTCCTGTGCCACACGGGATGACAGGGATGGGCACTGGCAGTGGGCACACTACAGTCAGTTGAAGTCGGCCTGACACACACTAGCAGCAGGCAAGCAGCTGAAATTACACTAAAGTGTAAAAATTAAATGCCTTTTTTATGCAAAGTCCTGTGCCAGCCGGTATGAGTGGTGGGCACACTACAGTCAGTGGAAGTCAGCCTGACACACACTGGCAGGCAACTAACCTTAGATTAAAGTGTAAAAATTAAGTGCCTTTTTTTTATGGAAAGTCCTGTGCCACACGGGATGACAGGGGTGGGCACTGGCAGTGGGCACACTACAGTCAGTGGAAGTCGACCTGACACACACTAGCAGCAGACAAGCAGCTGAAATTACACTAAAGTGTAAAAATTAAATGCCTTTTTTATGCAAAGTCCTGTGCCAGCCGGTATGAGTGGTGGGCACTGGCAGTGGGCACACTACAGTCAGTGGAAGTCAGCCTGACACACACTGGCAGGCAACTAACCTTAGATTAAAGTGTAAAAATGAAGTGCCTTTTTTATGCAAAGTCCTGTGCCACACGGGATGACAGGGGTGGGCACTGGCAGTGGGCACACTACAGTCTGTGGGCCTGCAGCTCCTCACACACAGGCAGGCCAGGCAACTGCAATATGTATATAAAGGAACAAAAAAAAGCAGACTAATGTTGCAGCCCTAAAAAGGGTTTTTTGGGGGTGCTATCAGGACGCTGTCCTTACAGCAGAGATCAGATGAGTCTTTCAGGACTGGAGTGGACACTGAATTCACTAGCCTAGCTATCGATTTCCCAATTAAATCAGCAGCAACTACACTCTCCCTCCTCTCACTAAGACTGCAGCTTCAGAATGAATCTAAAATGGATGCTGTGCAGGAGGTGGGAGGGTCTGGGAGGGAGGGTATGCTGCTGATTGGCTGGAATGTGTCTGCTGACTGTGAGGTACAGGGTCAAAGTTTGCTCAATGATGATGTATAGGGGGCGGACCGAACATCGCATGTGTTCGCCCGTTGAGGCGAACGCGAACAAGCTATGTTCGCCGGGAACTGTTCGCCGGCGGATAGTTCGGGCCATCTCTATTCAGAAGACAGGCTCGCATGTAAAGGGAACAAATACATGATGCATAAAATAATGCTAATAATTATAACGACAAACTGGTGGCTGAGTATTGGCCTGGAGTTTGTATTTCTGTGTCTCTAAGTGGTAACAACAAGGATTGGGTGAGGGTTGGGGAATAGGGTTTGGGAGATATTTTTTTTTAAATTTGTAATACTTTCTGAAATAAAATATTATAAAAAAAAAGTAACAACATAACTTGTAGCTATATAAAAATTATGAAGGATTCACAATAAGCGCAAGCATAGCTATTATATGGTTATTCAAGAGGTAGGGTAATAACATTAACCTTCTCACTGTCACATTAAAATTGGAAAAACCATCCCGAAAAATGTCAATTTTTTATTGTCGTTTTTTAATATGTGTCTGAAGTGAATATTATTGGTGCACAAGTTTGGTGACACAGTTGCCTTTTTACCCCTTAATGACATAACTAATTTTAGCCTTAAGAACCAGTAACATTTTCCCCCTCTGTGTCCCAGCAGTCATAACTTTTTTCTAATATTTTTTTCTTCAAAAGTGTTTTTTATTTTTTATTTTGTGGAATGAATTGTATTTTTTTTTTGGGGTATATATACATTATGTATATATATATATATATATATATATATATATATATATAGTGCATTAAATAACTTTTATTATTTTTATTTAGGGGAAACATAAAAAAGTATATTATTGCATTATTTTCTGTGATTTTGGAAACAAAAAAAACAGCAATTTTGACATTATTATGTGGTATTCTGTGGGTCATTACAATGATGATAATGCCAATTTTACAGTACAGACCAAAAGTTTGGACACACCTCCTCATTCAAAGAGTTTTCTTTATTTTCATGACTATGAAAATTGTAGATTCACAGTGAAGGCATCAAAACTATGAATTAACACATGTGGAATTATATACATAACAAAAAAGTGTGAAACAACTGAAAATATGTCATATTCTAGGTTCTTCAAAGTAGCCACCTTTTGCTTTGCACACTCTTGGCATTCTCTTGATGAGCTTCCAGAGGTAGTCACCTGAAATGGTCTTACAACAGTCTTGAAGGAGTGCCCAGAGATACTTAGCACTTGTTGGCCCGTTTGCCTTCACTCTGAGGTCCAGCTCACCCCAAACCATCTCGATTGGGTTTAGGTCTGGTGACTGTGGAGGCCAGGTCATCTGGCGCAGCACCCCATCACTCTCCTTCATGGTCAAATAGCCCTTACACAGCCTGGAGGTGTGTTTGGGGTCATTGTCCTGTTGAAAAATAAATGATGGTCCACCTAAACGAAAACCGGATGGAATAGCATGCCGCTGCAAGATGCTGCGGTAGCCATGCTGGTTCAGTATGCCTTCAATTTTGAATAAATCCCCAACAGTGTCACCAGCAAAGCACCCCCACACCATCACACCTCCTCCATGCTTCACGGTGGGAACCAGGCATGTAGAGTCCATCCGTTCACTTTTTCTGCGACGCACAAAGACACGGTGGTTGGAACCAAAGATCTCAAATTTGGACTCATCAGACCAAAGCACAGATTTCCACTGGTCTAATGTCCATTCCTTGTGTTCTTTAGCCCAAACAAGTCTCTTCTGCTTGTTGCCTGACCTTAGCAGTGGTTTCCTAGCAGATATTCTACCATGAAGGCCTGATTCACACAGTCTCCTCTTAACAGTTGTTCTAGAGATGTGTCTGCTGCTAGAACTCTGTGTGGCATTGATCTGGTCTCTAATCTGAGCTGCTGTTAACCTGCGATTTCTGAGGCTGGTAACTCGGATGAACTTATCCTCCGCAGCAGAGGTGACTCTTTGTCTTCCTTTCCTGGGGCGGTCCGCATGTGAGCCAGTTTCTTTATAGCGCTTGATGGTTTTTGTGACTGCACTTGGGGACGCTTTCAAAGTTTTCCCAATTTTTCGGACTGACTGACCTTCATTTCTTAAAGTAATGATGGCCACTCGTTTTTCTTTACTTAGCTGCTTTTTTCTTGCCATAATACAAATTCTAACAGTCTATTCAGTAGGACTATCAGCTGTGTATCCACCTGACTTCTCCACAACGCAACTGATGGTCCCAACCCCATTTATAAGGCAAGAGATCCCACTTATTAAACCTGACAGGGCACACCTGTGAAGTGAAAACCATTTCAGGTGACTACCTCTTGAAGCTCATTAAGAGAATGCTAACCCTAGGTACACACCTAAGCGTTTTACAGCGCGTTCAAACGCGCTGTAAAACGCACATGTGAAAAGCCATGCTTCCCTATGGGCATGGTTCACATTTGGGCGTTTTACAGCGCGTTTGAACGCGCTAAAACGCCAAACGCTGTCGCTTCAGCATGAGCTTCTTTGGGGCGTTTTAACGCGCCTATGGGCCATGCTGAAATAGGGGTGAATCACTGAATCGCGCGTATGATGCGCGTTTCTTAGTTGCAAAAACGCGCACCCAAAAACGCGCGTCATACGCGCGATTCAGAAACGCTTAGGTGTGTTCCCAGCCTTAGAGTGTGCAAAGCAGTAATCAAAGCAAAAGGTGGCTACTTTGAAGAACCTACAATATGACATATTTTCAGTTGTTTCACACTTTTTTGTTATGTATATAATTCCACATGTGTTAATTCATAGTTTTGATGCCTTCAGTGTGAATCTACAATTTTCATAATCATGAAAATAAACAAAACTCTTTGAATGAGAAGGTGTGTCCAAACTTTTGGTCTGTACTGTATATATATATATATAATATATATATATCAGAAAACTGGCGGCACCGGAAGATCACAAAGGTCGGGTGCTATGTCCTAGGGCTACTGGCTCAAAGCCCATATATAGAAAAAAGAAAAACGGACAGCACTCCAAAATACAAACCGTGAAAAAGTTTATTCACCCATGTGGTAAATACAATGCGACGTTTCGGCTCAGCTATAGAGCCTTTCTCAAGCTGAATACATGCATGCAAAGTGCAACAATAAATAGGGTGGCCAATTAAGGCAACACAAGTGATGCATAATTAACATTGATTACAAATGTGAATAAATACAAAAAAGAGACACTGCATATATAATAATACAAGCCATAAAAGTGCATATTTCGATAAAGTGCCATAGTGCAAATAAATGTATGAATAAAAACACAATTTCATATGTACATATAATACCGATGTGTATAATGAGGGCGTGCTGTAGTGACGTAAAAACAAAGCGCCATGGAACTATAGCAATCACATACATACCAAACGACCAAAGCATGGTGGGGTAGCGGGACTGACATCGCACACCTTGATGACGTATCTCCAGGAAGAGCATACCGCTCAAGGATCGCGATAGATGCGAGGAGATTAGATCTAAGTATGCGCATGCGTGGTATAGCAAGCACCACTCCGGGGCCATATTGAGAAGGGGCAACATGCCAGCAATTGTCCGGGAAGCTGCTGATTCGGCAAAGACAGAGTAGTGGCTTGTCACAGCCACAAAACTCCATCTCACCTCTCCATTATGTGTCACACGGCCTGCTGCGGGACACCGCAGCGTGCCAAGTGCACTTTGGGAGTATCCGAACCCATATAGCGTCGGCACATAGGGATCTCCTATTATGGCAAACATGCCCCCATTATAAAATGGACACCCGAGGATGCTATAAAGTTACACTGTTTCAAAAAATACAGTCTGCATGTCGCAAATAAAATTCCAAACATAAGAAAAAATATGTGCATATATAAATAAATAAAGTGGCGATGTCATGACCAGTTATCCCATTGATCACAAATGTATGCTGTTAGATATGTGTGATGCTTGTTCCTCATATGGGCGCTGTAGAGCTCGAGCTCTGTAAAACAAGAAAAAATATATATCCAATATTAGTATCAGAAGATAATAGACACATGTACAGCAGGATTAACAGAGGCAAAAAACTTGATTCAAAGAAGTTGAGCCCTTATCTATGAACACCAACTCGAATTATAGTCCACATTCAATCCATGTGGTCTTAAACTCTTTAGAGTGAATATCCAGTAGAGCTCTCTTTTTTTCAATAAGAGAGATCTATTGCCTCCCCTGCGTGGTGTTGGGATGTGGTCAATGATACAACACCTGAGGTCACGTTCTGTGTGGTCAGCCCTGGTAAAATGCTTGGAAACTGGTAAATCCTGTCGTTGCTGTCTGATGGAGAGTCTATGATTATTCAGACGAGTCTTTAGGTCTGTAGAGGTCTCCCCAACATACAGCAACCGGCAAGGTTGGCCACCCTATTTATTGTTGCACTTTGCATGCATGTATTCAGCTTGAGAAAGGCTCTATAGCTGAGCCGAAACGTCGCATTGTATTTACCACATGGGTGAATAAACTTTTTCACGGTTTGTATTTTGGAGTGCTGTCCGTTTTTCTTTTTATATATATATATATATATATATATATATATATATATATATATATAAAAATATGTATCCTGCAGGCTGTCAGCTCTACTGAAGCAGGCTATCAGCCCCCTCCTCCTCCAGACTGAAGAGAGGGGAGGGGTCTGATTTAGCTGCTCATATCTGGGAGATTTAGGCCTGGTCTTGTTTGAAACATCTGAAGATATAGCTGCTAGAAATTGGGATTGTAGTGAATGCAGCTGAAAGTGAAAGTAAAAGCCGGTTTCATCACTTTCACTCCAGACTCTAACAGCTATATGCTGTGATTCTGGTCATGTTTAATAGCTTGGAATGCCAGCTTTCAAACAAGGCCATCTCTATCTGCTAACAATTTTGACATATGAGCAGCTAAAGCTCTGCTTGGGCTGAACTGTTAAGTGCTTTTCTCAAACCCAGTTGGGCAAAACTGTTAGGGGATTAAAGGGGTTGTTCAGCCAATTTTAAGTGATAGCCTATTCTTGCACTCCTGCCGATTGTCTGTTTGGGTGTAGGTCCATCGCCGAAGTTGGCGCCAGAGCTACGGAACACTGTACAACACCCTAGTGGACAGTGCTTTTCACTGCAGCACTGCTCTCATTAGGTCAATGGGAACGGAGCTCCAGTAACAAGTGCTATCCACTACAATGTTGACAGTGCAGTTATGGCGCTGATTTCTTGCGACAGATCTACACCCAAACAGCTGATTGGCAGGTGTGCTGGACCCCCGCCGGTGAGCTTAAAAAAAAAAAGCTGGACAACACTTTTAAGGCTGCCTGTACATGGTCAGGTTTTGATCAGGTTTTCAGATGCAGTTCTAAAGCTAAAACCAGGTGTGGATTCCAAAATAGAGGATAAGTTGAATGTGCCCTTGTGATAAGACAGAGGTGAGGTCAGGCAGCGAATAATCAAATCCGGGAAACAAACAGGTCGGTTTATGGGCAGATGACAACACACCTTTACAGGACACTAGTGGACTAGGACCTATTACTCAGGCATGTTCCCATAGGAGAGGGATCAGCAACCTTCGGCACTCCAGGTGTGGTGAAACTACGACTCCCAGCATTTACACTTGCTTGGTTGTTCTCAGAACTCCCATAGAAGTGAATAGAGCATGCTGGGAGTTGTAGTTTCACAACAGCTGGAGTGCCAGATGTTGCTGACCCTTGCCATAGGACATTGGTTGGGGAAGAGATGGCCCTTTAATGGCAGGAGGGAATGCACGCACTCTATGAAAAGAGAGAACCACAGTTGGCAAAAAGCGGGCTGCACAAAAAACATGGTGATAAAATACCAATACAAAGCATATGGAATAAATTGTAAACGAAGAGGTAATCTGTGTGTATAATTAATTTTATTAACATAGAAAACAATATAAAAGGCAAAACACAGTTACATGTTAAAAAACGGTTAAAAGCATCTACTATTGCCAGTCCTAATAAATGTCCCCTACATGTTCATAAAGAAGTATTCGATCTACCAGGGCTTTCAATTCACTAATGCCAGGTGGTTGATCTCCCATCCATCATAGGGCTATCAACTTTTGGGCTAAAAACAGTGTTTCCCCAAGAAAAATTCTAACATAGTATGGCCAATGTTCATTTGAAAGAATAACGAGTAAACAAATCTCAGGTCGTGATATGATCTCCGAAAGGAGGGTAGTGACCCTCCAGAAAAACGCAAATAAACACAGTCCCACATCAAATGCCACAGAGCAGCGCATGTATCTAGACATTTATGACAATTGGAATGTGGGAGGTGACCCATTTTAACAAGTGGAGTGGGAGATAATTTACAACGATGCAAGTCTGTTATTAACAGATGGAGACACCAATAGTGGAGACTCCATTGCAGCTATCCAATCCCCATCCAACACTGAAGGGTTGCATTCTCTCAATTTGGATTCCACAGGCTGCTGAATCAGGGCTAATATGGGGTCTAACAAGAATGTATATATAGTAGAATTTACACCCCTTGGTTCCTGTGTAGTAAGGTGTGACAGACGTTCCCGCGACAGGTGGCAGGAGATCGGTGAGACTGGCAACACGTGTTTTGATCTGACTGGTTTCTTTGTGGATCAATAGGCGTCTGTGTTGTTTAAGGTAATATCCACACCCCTTGCCTCAGGTGTTGCTAATGTGGTCATTTAACCTTCCTTATTTATAGTTGCTTCTCCCACTATGCTGTGCGGTTTATAGCTTCAGTTTCAGTTTTGTATTGCTGTTGTGTGGATCTCTGCGGAGTTCCTGGTGCTTCCATTGCTCCTTTGAAGTTGAGTCTTTCCTCTCCCTTTTGTATTTTGTTTGAGTTCTGTGGGTTGCATTTCCCTGTCATTTGTATTAAGGCTTGAGGTAGACTCCTGTTTGTCCTTCCCTTTGGGGGAACAGGTTGTCTCAGTTCTGACATTAGTATCAGGGTCCTATAGGTTTAGTTAGAACATTAGGTATTCCTGTGTATGAACTCACCTACCTCTAGGGTCTGTTCATACTAGTAGTTACAATATAACAATAATAACAGAACAGACAGGTGCACTCTGCGGTCTTATTAACCCTCATTCTTGATGTTAAAATTGAGAATTAGCCAACATGTCCTACTGTGGAGGACATGTCTGAGCCTGAGCACCACGCCAAGGTTTCTCAAGTAGCTCGGGTCCTAACACTCACCTACCTGTGCCGTATGGGCAAACCAGGGGCCAGTGAGCTTAATAACAGGAGTGTAAAGGCCGACTCACAGCAAACTCCCCAGTCACCTGCAGCATGTTGCCATGCCTGCAATAAGAGGAGGGAGAAGGCTGTGAGCCCCACCCAAGACTGGCTAATATGGCCCAGGCCTCACAGCTGCACCAAAATGTAGCCTGTGGATGGACATCACTGCACCTACCCTTTCATGACAGTGAGACAACCCTTTAAACTTATGTCCCCTTATTTCTAGTTTAAATATCTGAAAAAACTTCTGAACTGTGTACAAAGTATTTGTGTATCTTTATGTGATGGATGCAACCCATCCTTCTTGTACAGTTCCTTAGTAGACCACTATTACAGAACTGAGCTTCAGACCTGTTTTGATATTTAAAGTAGACACATGGTTGAGTGAGTAACATCACACTGATATACATACTCAAAACCTTTTACACCACTGTCTTAATTATGCATTAAACTCATAGATACAAATGACTTAGTTTATCTAAGTTCAGAACGGTTCCAATGAAGAAGTCTGGAGAGTAAGGCCTCTTTCACACAAGCGCCATGTTTGACGCCCGGATAAGAGGCGGATGCGTTGCCGGATAATGTGCGATTTTTCCGCGCGAGTGCAAAGCGTTTTTTTTAAATAAAATCCTTTTTATTATGAATTTTCTCTTTCCAAAAAGAGGTAATGAATAAACAAGGAGAACAGAATTCAAGAATCAAGCATATACAGGGTATATCACATGTGTTGCATATATGTAACAGTCAGTATTTAAGAAGACATAATCTACAACACAGTGCACTCTGACTGAAATGTATATAAATACAGTAAACAGGTAAACATTACCCCCCCCAGAGCCGCACCAAACTGGTGAACCTGCACCCAACATGTACAGATCAGTCGTTCGGCCACATGCATATCGTATGCCTAAGTCATCTACCGCATCCCCAACCTGCTATTTAAATCCTAAAGTAAAAAGCGTCCTGACGGTAACCCCGGCGTCGTGAGCCAGGAGCCCCAAATAGAATCAAATTTTCGGATCGCGCCCCTCTTCAAGTAAACTCCCCGTTCTAATTGTATTATCTCATTCATACGGATAATAAATTCTATTTTAGTAGGTACTTCCGGACTGATCCAATACCTAGCGATCATTTTCCTAGCATTATATAGTATCCTGCGTATACGTATGCACACTCCTCCCTCCGCATCATCCTGCAGGAGACCCAAGAGGTTAATGGTTCACATCTCAATTGAATATTATAAACTCTATGAATAATACCCAACACATATTTCCAAAAGCCCCCCAGGTTCACACACTCCAAAAACATGTGCATAATATAAGCGTTCGGAGTACCACATTTTGGACAGTTGGACGTATCGCGTACCCCTATTTTGTGGAGGAACGAGGGAGTTCTATAAACTCTGTGTATCAGATATAAATTTGAGAGTCTATGTGATTCGCATAGTGACAGTAACGGCCTAGACTCCAACACTTCAGTCCACTGAGTTTTATCAATCTGACCCAGATCGTCTTCCAATTTGTTTTTAACCGTGAGTGGGAATTTGTCCTGTGAGTGGGAATTTGGTCAGCAATGCAGGAGGCACCTATAGCGAGGTTAGTTTCTCTCCCCTGCTTCTCTAAAGCATGGCGCAGCTGAAGGTAGCGAAAAAAACCAGAGTTAGGCAGACCAAACTCTTCCTTCAGTTGGTCATAACTTTTAAGAATCCCTGAGGTGTATAACTGCGACAGCCAGTAAATACCCTTGTTCTGTCACAGACCAAATCCCTCCAGACTCTTCAATTCCTACAGACCGCCATGGTCCCACAAAGGGGTTAGGGCTGTGCAACCGGTAAATTTTGTAATCTCTCTCAATTTGCCAAACCTTCCAGAATAAAAAAAATCGTGGGGAGACTGTCTGGCGGGTGAGTATCAGAACTGAGCTTTAGAATGTAACTCGGTGGTCTGCCCCCCAGCATGTGTGAGACCAGTACACCAGTTGAACTACTGCTCCCCCCTGTACCCCATGACTTAAAATGTTGGGCTTGTCAAGCCAAGAAATAGAGCCACAGATTAGGAATTGCTAAACCCCCATCAAATTTTTCCCTTTGCAGAGTCTCTAGCCTAATCCTAGGCGATTTCTTGTTCCATACCAGAGCACGAAATGCACCTTGTATTTTGTAGAAGTATCGCATCGGGATCCATATTGGGCTATTATGCAGAATATATAGAAATTGTGGCATGAGCACCATTTTAATCAGATTGGCCCTCCCCACCACCGAAAGTGGTAATTTACACCAGGCAGATATCTTTTGCTGAGAGTGGTCAATTAGAGGGTCTATATTTAGGGCAATATAATCCTTCACTCTTGGGGAGACCTGCACCCCCAGATATTTAAAGATAGAGTCTACTCTCAAGGGCGCCATCCTGTGGTATTGGGTCTAAAGGCAGAACCACTGATTTACACCAATTAATAGTGAGTCCTGAGTAGGAACCAAAATGTTCAATAAATTGCATGACATATGGTACGGAGAGGGAGACGTTGTTCAGAAACAACAGCATATCATCAGCGTATAACGCTATCTTCTCCTCCACCGCCCCATGCACCATGCTAGTCACCCTGGGGTCCCTTCTGATCATATGAGCCAGTGGCTCAATAGCCAATGCAAAAAGCATAGGTGACAAGGGGCATCCCTGTCGTGTGCCCCTCTCCAATGCAAATGGTTCCGATAATAAGCCATTCACGCGGATTCTAGCACTAGGTTGTACATATGGAAGCTTAACCCAGGACATATATGTGGGCCCGAAGCCCATTGCTTCCATTGTTCCCCATAAGAACTGCCACTCAACGGCGGTCAAATGCTTTCGCAGCGTCGAGTGACAGAACCGCACGACCGTTTCCAGCCGACCCAGACATCTGCAGATTCAAATATAGTCTTCTGATGTTAATAGCCGTAGATTTACCTGGCATAAAACCAGTTTGATCTCCATGGACCAGTAGTGCAAAGCGTTTTAATGCGTTTTGCACGCGCGTGGGAAAAATCAGTATGTTTGGTACCCAGACGCGAACCCGGACTTCATCACTGAAGTTCAGGTTTGGGTTGAGTATTCTGTAGATTTTATTATTTTCCCTTATAACATGGTTATAAGGGGAAAATGATAATTACTTACCGATAATGTTGTTTTAGGGTCCATGACAGCACCATGAGAGAGAGGGTCCGCCTTCCCAGAACAGGAAACCCACAGGAATAAAAAGGAGCCTCTCGTCTTCCCCAGTGGTTTTCAGAGACAAGAAGTCCTCCGTACTGTATATCCTCTTTGTTTCCACCATCTAGGGGTCTTGATCGGAGGCGTCTGTAGTCTTCTCATTGAATGTATATATATTTTTTTATTTTGCACACCTGTGAATAAACCAAACCAACACCAGAGGAAAAGGGTGGGAATTATGGGGTGCTGTCATAGACTCCTAAAAACAACATTACCGGTAAGTAATTATCATTTTTTCCCTACGTCCATGACAGCACCATGAGAGATTTCAGAGAAAAGTTTTAGGGAGGGACCACAGCCTGGAGAACCTTACGACCGAAGGATAAGTCGACAGCAGTGGAAAGATCCAATCTATAGTGCTTATAGAAAGTCAAAGGAGAGGACCAAGTAGCAGCTCTGCAGATGTCCTGAATGGAAGCTTCCGCTCTCTCTGCCCAAGAGGTTGCGACTGATCTAGTAGAATGGGCTGACCATCCCTGTGGAACAGGTTTCTGTGAGGAGACATAAGCTGAACAAATTGCCTGCTTTATCCATCTGCCTAAAGATGCCTTGCTAGCCGCTTTACCTCTATTTGAACCTGAAAATTGAACAAATAATGAAGAAGACTTCCTCCATTCCCTAGTAGCTTCTAAATAGGCCAGTACACATCTCCTAACATCTAAATGAGAGAGTTCTACCTGTTTGGGATTTTGGGGTCTATCGCAAAAGGAGGGTTGAATTATTTACTGGCTTCTGTGGAATCTAGAGACTACCTTGGGGAGAAAGGCTGGGTCTGTGCGAAGGGAAATTCTATCTTCCTGCATAGACATGTAAGGTGGATTGATAGAAAGAGCCTGAATCTCACCAATTCTTCTAGCTGAGGTTATGGCTACCAAAAAAACACACTTTAAAGATAACATATTTATAGAAATTTCAGATATAGGCTCGAAGGGGGCTTTAACCAAAGCCTGCAGGCCCAGATCCCACTGAGGAGTTCTATTGAAAGTGACCGGGGTATCTCTAGCTACTGCCTTAAAGAATCTATCAATCAAGGGATGAGATGCCAAATCTGAATGAAAGAGGACATTAAGCGCAGATATCTGGACCTTCAAGGTGCTGATAGATAACCCTCTGTCTGATCCCTTCTGAAGGAATTCCAATACACTAGGCATGTTAAGTTGGCAAGAGGGAGAAGGAGAGATGCCTAAAAACCTGAAGAAGGCTGTCCAAACCCTGGCATATATGTTCATGGTTCCCTTCTTCCTACTTTTTTTTTATTTCAACATTTTTATTAAGAATTTTCATATAGAGGTTAACAGAGTAACAAAATTTCCATTAGTACGGAAGACACGATATCATAGTACATACAAAGTAATGACCGTGGTAAATCACAGTTTAGAGTCAGAACTAGCAATATTGGTCATTACAATATCATTACAATTTGGTTGGGAGTATGTCAGATTTGTTGTCATCTCTAAAATGTACATCGCCCTAGGTGGCTATAGCATCTCTGAAACATTCTAACACAAGAACCATGAACAACTACGAGTGATATAAGATCTGTCTTACCATAAGGCTTGGCTATTGGAGGGACCTAAATGAAGGGACCTCAAAAGGGTATATTCGATCACTTTTCCTCACACGGGCCAGGTTCATGAGTTTTCGCCTAGTAGGAAAATTTCGGGTGAGTCATCCAGGGGTTCCATGTGCGTTTGTATTTCCCAGGAGAAAGCAGTGAGGGTGGAATCATCCTTTCATAACGACATGTGCTATTTAGTTCAGCTACCACTTCTAAGATGTCTGGAGGGGTCACTTTTTTCCAGTGGCGAGTTATAACTAGCTTAGCGCTAAGTAGAACATGTCCCGTTATGGGCCTATGCTGAGGGTATAGACGTTGAATGCCCAAAAATAAGAGAGCGAGTTCTGGAGATGGGGAGATTTTATGCTTGGTTAATTCTCCTAACAACTCAAATGTCTGTTTCCAAAAACTAGTGATAATTGGGCACGACCACAGAACATGAAGCAATGAGCCCACATTTCCACATCCCCTCCAGCACATGGGAGAAGAAGAAGGGTAAATGGTATGAAGTCTTTTAGGTGTGAAGTACCAATTTAGAAACGTCTTAACACCTGCCTCATAATGGGTGACACATTTAAAATTAGAAGCTAAGAAACCTAATGCGAGGGACCAATCATCCTCAGAGAATGCTCTACCTAGTTCTCGCTCCCATTTCTGGAAAGGCTTGGATTTAGCAAATTTAGATTTATCGCCCATGAACTCGTAGACACGTCCAGTTGCCCCTTTTTTCAGTAAGCTCTGGGAGCAATATAATTGAAGGATCCCCCCATGTGTAGGAGGGGGCTTATTAATGATAGACATCAGTAGGTGTTTTACCCTGAGGTAGTTGAATATTTCCCCAGGTGGAAGCCGGAACAACTGTTGAGCAGTAGTGAACGGGAGGACTCCCTCATTATTAATGAGTTGAGAGACCCTCTCAATCCCCCTATCCCGCCATCCACGCAAATTTATATCCTGCAGAATCGCTTCCAGGGAGTAGGTGTCTAAGTGGGAAAATAAGGCATTATTAGAGTCTGCATATGCGTTGTGAAATTGTAACCAAAGCTTCCCCACATGCTTCACGGTCCTAAGGGAAATATCAGGAACCTTCCCATGCCATAGAACACCAATCAATAAGTCCCCTAAGGAGCCCTTGTTAATCGAGTGAGATTCAATTTGATGCCAAGCTTTAGTACATTCTTTGTCCCACCATTCTCTAGCAAGTGACAATCTGATGGCCTTATGATAGTCACTAATATAGGGTAGTCCTAACCCTCCTGCTCTTTTCCGAACGAAAAGCTGCTTTTGGGCAATTCTGGGTTTTGATGATTTCCAAATATATTTGGATAATATTGCCTGTGCCTTTCTGAAAAATAACTCAGGGATTGAGATAGGAAGAGCTCTAAAGACATAAACCAATTTAGGCAGAGTCATCATCTGAAACGCTGCTATCCTACCCACCCACGAAATCTCTTTCATGGAGTAGTGGGAAAAATCAGAAGACATGGTTCCAAGGAGGGGTTCATAATTTCGTTTATATAAAAGGGAGCAAGGGTATGTCAGTTTAATTCCCAAAGGTATGGAAGTTCTGATTCCTGCCAGTCCAGGGGAAAGCGGGACTTTAACCCTTCAACATCCTTATGAGGAGTATTGAGTATTAAGGCCTGGGACTTGGAGTTATTAATTTTATAATAAGAAAGTGTGCCGAAATGTGTTATTATGTCAAAGGCAGAGCTTAATGACTGAAGAGGGTTGGATAGGGTGAGGATGATGTCGTCCGCATATAGAGATATTCTATGGTCTCTACCTCCAATATCTACACCTTGAATAAGTGGAGCTTTCCTAATGAGTTGGGCCAAAGGTTCCAAAGCTAAAATAAACAAGAGGGGTGACAGTGGACACCCTTGGCGAGAACCATTGGTAATCTGGAAAAGAGCAGATAGCACTCCATTTACCCAAATTTTAGCCGTGGGGGAGGTATATAAGCTGTAGAAAGCGTTCAGTATATTACCTTTAAAGCCCATCTTACGGAGGACTGAGAAGGCGAACGACCAGTGCAATCGGTCGAACGCCTTCTCCGCATCCAGGGTCACCGCTAACATAGGGAGGTTATTCTGCTCAGCATAGTCAAACAAATTTATCAATCTTCTGGTGTTATCTGATGATATACGGCCTTTAACAAACCCCGATTGCTCATCTTTGATTAGGGAAGGGAGTATGGCTGATAATCTACTGGCTATTAATTTAGCGAAAATTTTGATATCTGAGTTAAGTAGTGAAATTGGTCTGAAGTTCTGGGGCACGTCCGGAGTTTTACCAGGTTTAGGTAGTGTGACTATCAAGGCTGTAAGCATCTCGGGTGGGAACGGGGCTCCTTCAAGGGCACGATTAAAAATATCCAGAATATATGGGGACAATATGGGAAGAAAATGTTTATAGTATTCATTGGACAGGCCGTCCGGACCTGGGGATTTACCTGAAGGAAGAGTTGCAATTAGCTTTTGGAGTTCCATGGGCGTGAGTGGGATATTTAATGAATGAAGCTGTGCGGGAGTGAGGGTAGGTAAATCGGATTGAGCCAGGAAGTCCTCCACTAAGTCAGTGTAATTATCAGGTAGGGCAACTGTATCTTTGAGGTTATATAGGGTGTGGTAGTAGGTACGGAATTGTTCCGCAATATCTCTAGGATCTAATAGTTTTGCCTTAGATGATGGGTGGATGAGGAATGGGATTTTTGATTTGGTTTGCTGAGCCTTAAGTTGATTGGCCAATAACTTGCCAGCTCTGTTCCCTTGAGCATAATACCTCGATTTTAATCTTAGTAGGGATTTGGAATAGTTGTGTGACAACAGACTGCACAATTTGTCTCTTTCTGATCTCAGCAAAGAGGATGTTTGAGCCGTCGGTGACATCTTATTTCTATTCTCAAGTTCAGCTATGGATTTAATCAGCTGAGAGATTTCCTTTTCTTTAACTTTCTTTAGTTTGCATTTCAATCTAATCAGGGAACCTCTGATGAACGCTTTGTGTGTCTGCCACAGGATATAATTATCCGTGACAGATCCATCGTTAAATGTGAAAAATCCCGCAATTCAGCAGACAGTTCCCTGACTGATTCTGGGTTGGAAAATAAAAATGTGTCATTACGCCAAATGGGAGCGCGCGGGGCTTGGTATTGATCCTCTAGGGTCAGTGTTATTGGGGCATGGTCAGACCACTGTATGAGTCCAATGTCTGTGGATATTGCATGCAGCAGAGTGGCTTGATCTACTAAAAACATATCAATGCGTGAATATGAGAGATGTGGCGTTGAGAAAAAGGTATAGTCCCTCTCAACACTATGTTGAGCTCTCCACACATCAATAAGACCCTCTGCGTGTAATAGGGAAGCAACGTCACCCCTAAGCGTCTGGTTAAGCTAGTGGAATCCAACGACCGATCCATCACTGTGTTAAAGTCACCACAGACAATCACTTTCCCTTGTTTCAGGGAGTTCAATTGTTTCAGTAGTTTACGCAGGAAAGTGATTTGGTGGTTATTGGGTGCGTAAATATTGACTAAGGTGTATGTGATGTTGTTGATAGAACATACCAGGATGATGTATCGGCCGTTGGGGTCCACTTTCGAGGAGATAGCAGTAAAGGCCACCGAATTTTTGACGGCTATGAACACCCCTCTGGACTTCTTGCTAAAATGAGAATGCAATATGTGAGGAAAAAATCGATTATGAATACGTTTAGCATCTTCCTGCAACAAGTGGGTCTCCTGGATACAAAGAAGGTTCGCTCCAGCTTTGGTTGCCTCCCGCCAAACATAGGCTCTTTTCTGGGGACAATTAAGCCCTTTAGCATTCAGTGATAGAATTTTGAGACCCATGGGAGTGGGAGGAGGAACCAGAGTCTATGCAGGTAAACAGACAGTCAAAGATTTTCAAATCAACCTTAATGATGGTAAGTAACTGCCTAACAGTATGCAAATCGTACAATCAGCCACGTGAAAATAGCTAGTGAAACGAGCCAATGAGGGGTAAGGGGGGGTTTAGGGAGAAACAGCAGGGAAAGGAAAAAATAGTAACTCAACACCAGACGATCAAATCCGTCTGTGCAGTATTGGTGGCTTAAGTCCACTGGAGAGGCTGAGAGGAGTCTTAACTATGTGAGGTATTCAAACATATAATCCGCACCTAAACATAAAATGGTTAGACAGTAGACCCCACATGAATAATGCAATAGTATCTCCACATCCAATTAGCCCTAAAACCCACGGTAGAGTATTAAGAGTAACCCCCGTAATCTGGGCTTATGCTGATTCTGTTAGGGAATTCAACCGTCCTGGGCTCCAGCCGTGGATGGATGATCATCTCGTCTGCGATTCCCTCTCTTTTCCAATTGAAGTGGAACGTCCCAGGATAGTAGCAGGTCTTGTCCTTCTGCAACAGATTTCACTACATGGGTTTTTCCATCCCTCCGGATCAGCAACTTTTGCGGATAACCTTATTTATTTTGAATACCATTGTCCCTGAGAGCAAGGGTGATCGGCTGCAACTCCCTCCTTTGTCTCAATGTCGCCATGGAAAGATCTGCAAAAAGTCTGACTGTTTGAAAAGGAGCAGGTAACTTGTCGCAATTTCTAGCCGCCAGCATTAAAGCCTCTTTAGTGTGGAAAAAATGAATACGGGCCAACGTATCTCTTGGGACGTCAGCACTGAGGTGCGAAGGTTTTGGAATTCTATGAGCTCTGTCAATGATCATGTCAGGGACGGGGATTCTTGGTAGCAACGCTTTGATGAGGCTTTTGAGGTAAGACTGTAGATCTCGGGGTGCTATATCTTCCGGGATACCTCGGAATTTCACATTGTTTCTTCTGGAGCGATCTTCCATATCCGCTATTTTGCGTTTAACAGCCTCCAGTTCATCTGCCATATCATTATGGGCATCTATGATATTGTTTTGCGAAGTGGCAAATTCTGCCATCTTGTTTTCCACATGTAAGATTTTATCTGCAGTCTCAGTAACTTTAGCCGCCAAAGGGTTAATCAACCCTACCATATCTGTACGTAAAGACTGGTGCAACGCCAAAAGCATATTTTTAATGGAGTCCTCGCATAGGGGCTTGTCTGAGGTCTTATACGCCATTATGGGGATTGTTGTGGAGGGCTCCCATATCTGTGCCCCGGTCCCCTTACTGACCTCAGAAGGGTATGTTGGGTCCAGGCGCGGCTTCTGTTTCTGGGGGCTGGAAGAAGGTGAAGGTCCAGCAAAGTTGGTAGCGGCGCCATTTTGTGGAGCCATAGCCTCCGGAGTTCCTAGGTCGCTTGGGGTCGGTGGAAGCGAGGGGAATTCCGTTTCATTCAAGGAGAAGGTGACTGGCTCAAACGGAGGCGACGATGATCGAGAGGCAGTTTTCGGCGAGGCGCTTCCATGGGGAGAAGAGGTAGGTGCTCCGGTATGGGAGCCGGCGCCATCTTTAGCCGGGCCCTTTTCAAAGAAGCCATCAGCCGCTTTGCAGCCTCGGGAGCTGCCGTTTAGCCTTCCCCATCTTGTCCTGGAGAGTGTCCAGCTTGATTACAAGTAGGGATGTAGAGATGGCAGTGATCGTAGCTCTGAGGAGCTTTCCTATAGTCGCTGAGGTGCAGGAGCAGTGAAATCAAGCGGCCATTCCTCTCAGCGGCCAAGCCACGCCACAGACAGCCTCTTCTTCCTACTTTTTAACAAAGTGGAAACAACCGAATCGCTTAACCCCCTATAATTTCCCGCCTGCCCCCGAGATCTTGCGGGATTTCAGCCTAGAGCGCGATTTCTGGGAGGCTCCTACTAGAGGCCTGCGCTCCGTCCCCTCTGGTTGCTCCGGCGGTGCGCAGGAGGCCCAGCATTGGATGGGGGAAAATGCTGCAGCTGCTGCCCCTACTCCCACCCTTCGTCGCCGTAACACCGGTAGGTGCCCGTAGGTGCGCGGAGCGGGGAACTCACCCGACGCGCACAACCCAGCTTTCTAATGTAATCCTCGGAGGAAACTACTCCCCTCCGGGACGGTACCTGTAGGATCCACTTCCAAGGACAGGAAACCAATGGGGAAGACGAGAGGCTCCTCCTTTTTATTCCTGTGGGTTTCCTGTCCTGGGAAGGCGGACCCTTTCTCTCATGGTGCGGTCATGGACGTAGGGAAAAATAATAGCATTCTCAATACAGAATGCAAAGTAAAATGTGGATGGAGGGGTTAAAATTCAAAAAAATTAACTCACCTTATCCACTTGATCACGTAGTTGCGATCTCTCCATCAATTATTAGCTGCCAGCTAAAGGACCTGTGATGACGTCACCGAGCTCATCACATGGTCCAATCACATGGTCCATCACCATGGTGATGGACCATGTGATGTGACGTCACCACAGGTTCTTTAGACTGCAGCTAATGCTTAAAGAAGAGAGGAGAGATGGCCAACTACGCGATCAAGTGGCTAAGGTGAGTTAAGTTTTTTATTTTTAACCCCTTAATCCACATTTTACTTTGCATTCTGTATTGAGAATGCAATTATTTTTCCTTATAACCATGTTATAAGGGAAAATAATAAAGATCTGGTCCCGTCTCTTAGCAACCTTGCGGAAAAATCGCACTGCATCGGCACTTGCTTGCGGATGCTTGCGATTTTCCCGCAGCCTCATTTTCTTCTATGGGGCCTGCGTTACGTGAAAAACGTACAATATAGAGCATGCTGCGATTTTCAGGCAACGCAGAAGTGATGCGTGAAAATCACCGCTCATGTGCATAGCCCCATAGAAATGAATAGGTCCGGATTCAGTGCGGGTGCAATGCGTTCACCTCACGCATTGCACCCGCGTGGAAATCATGCCCGTGTGAAAGGGGCCTAAAGGTCTCAGTTGGAGTGCTCACCACTGTGTAGGCCAAAGAAAACGTAGTATCAGGAAATAGATTCTTTAACCGGTGTTCCAGAAAGTTCCCAGGGTCAGAGCCCTCCTCCCATTCCGGCATACCAAGGATCCTGATATTATTCTGGAGGACTCTGTTCTCTAGATCATCACATTTTTGTCACCATAGCTCCATGTTTTCTCTAGGGAGGTAATTTGTGCTGGTATGGGAGTTGCAAGATCCTCCAGATCCAAGATTTAGGCCTCATGCACACGGCCTTTGCCCGTATTGCAGCCCGCAAACAGTGGCTCCCCAATATAGGGCACCGGCCGTTTGTGCACCGCATCATGGATGTGGAACCATTCACTTGAATGGGTCCGCAATCCTGAAAGATGTGGTGCAGAATGGAGTCACGGAACCCCACAGAAACACTATGGAGTGCTTCCGTGGGGTTTCTCTCTGTGCCTCTACACTGCAATTTTTTTTGCAGTGCAGATGGATCACGGACCTATTCAAGTTAAATGGGTCTGGAGCCGTCTGCGGCAGCCACACAGATAGTGCCTGTGCATTGGGGACCTCAAATTGTGGTCCCCAATGCATGGAAGGGCCGGACAACAGCCGCGTGCATGAGGCCTTAGTCTGTCACGCAGTTGTTGTACATCACAGCGGAGAAAGCCCCGATCCACTCACATTTCTTCAAGTTTGCTGGTAAAAGATAATTGGCAGTTGTCTCGGAGACACATCTAAGGCTTCAGAGGCAGGAGGATGCTGACCATTTGAGACCATGGTAAATAGGGTAGAAGAAGCGCCATATTGGGTCTTCTCCTTGGCAAATTCCTTCAATTTTTCCACCAATGTGTGGGCTTTACCTAGACTCGTATTGAAGCTCTGCCTGTGCCGTCTTCATCTGTGGACGTAATGACTGCTGCAGGATAGTGATCAGGATGAAAAGAAACAGAGGACTAGCATCAGAGCAACCTCTAGGCACGTCAGCAGTTAGCCCTACCCCCATCTGAATACTTAGGAATCCAAATGCGAAACGTGCGTCGGGGCCAGAACTACGTTGGTCGATATTTACACTTTGCATTCCCATATTCCCGTATTTTGGTTTTTATACATGGTTTTGCACTAGGCACTTTACTTTGTAGATTTATATAGTCATATTATCTGCGGTGCGGTCTTTTTGTACTGCGCTGTGCTACTGTTTAAGGGAATTTATACATTGTGATTATAAGGGTTACATGTCCCGTGTAGTTCTAGTATTACATGATTGCTGCTACTGCTAATAATTTTCATGTTATTTCTAAGACTAATAAATAATATACTTATAATGAATTGTGGTACTGTATATATGTTTTATTTGGTGTAGTAGCCATTTTGTATATTGGTGTAATCAATAGGAAACCTGCAGCAGTTTATACACCACAGATTTCTCCATTGAATCACGTCATTTCTAGGTGGTAGAAATGTGGTACAGTGGCCACATGTGGAATATTTCCACTGAATGGGGCCAAATCCGTGTGCAGATATGCAGCATGAACAAATAAAAATTCTATGCAGAAATTCAAGGATCAGCATGTACCGTAAGTGTAAAAATGTAAGTGGCTCTGTCAGGTCTCTTATGCCCCATTACCCGAGGGCAAAATTAGAATGAAGGGTAATCACTAAGCTCAGAGATACACTACATGGACAAAAGTATAGGGACACCTACACAACCTTTTATTACATTTATTCAAAATCCCCCTCCCCCCAATTTGCAGGTAAAACGTCTCCCACTCTTCTGGGGCGGCTTCCTACAAGATTTTGGCACGTGTGGGAATTTTTGCCCATTCATCGAGCATTTGGGAGGTCAGACAATGATATTAGATGAGAGGGTCTGGCTCAGAATCTGTGTTCTATTTCATCCTAAGGTGTTGGATGGGGTTGAGGTCGGGGCTCTGTGAAAGCCATTCCACATCAAACTCCGCCAACCATGCCTTTATGGACCTTGGCCTTCCCCAAACTGTTCCCACAAAGTTTTTAGAAAATTATCCAAAATGTCTAGGAATGCCGAAGCATATTGATTTCTCTTTACTGGAACTAAGAGGCCTAGGCCAACCATGGGGCATTGTCCCTCCTCCACCATACTTTACAGTGGGCACAGTGCAGCCCGGCAGGTAACGCTCTCCTGGCATTCACCAAACCCAGACTCATCCATCTTCATCATCCCACTGCTCCAGAGTCCAGTGGTGGCTTTACACCACTTCATCTGGCAATATAAGGCCTCTTTCACACGGGCGTCATGTTTGACGCCCGGATAAGAGGCGGGTGCGTTGCGGGAATCGCCACGATTTTTCCGCGCGTGTGCTAACGTTTGTAGTGCGTTTAGCACGCGCGTGAAAAAATCTGCATGCTTGGTACCCAGACCCGAAGTCAGACTTCATCACTGAAGTCTGGTTTCGGGATGAGTATTCTGTATATGTAATTATTTTCCTTTATAACATAGTTATAAGGGAAAATAATCGCATTCTAATTACAGAATGCAATGTTCCCCGGGCTATAGAGGGTTAAAAATAATAAAGAGTTAACTTACTTTCTCCCATTGTGCTGCGCAGAGCCCCAGAACGTCTTCTCTCTTGATGATTGTTTGCTTCAGGACCTGTGGTGACGTCACAGGGTCACATGGTCCAATCATAGAAGCATGTGAGTGGACCATGTGACCCATGTGATCCTGTGACTTCACCAAAGGTCCTTCATCCAACAGATGTTGGAAGAAGGACCTGCCGTGATGTCACAGGATCACATGGGTCACATGGTCCACTCAAATGCTTCTATGATTGGACCATGTGACCCTGTGACGTCACCACAGGTCCTGAAGCAAACAATCATCAAGAGAGAAGACGTTCTGGGACTCTGCGCACAATGGGAGAAGGTAAGTTAACTCTTATTATTTTTAACCCTCTATAGCCCGGGAACATTGCATTCTGTAATTAGAATGCGATTATTTTCCTTATAACTATGTAATAAAGGAAATAATAACGATCGGGTCCCCATCCCGATCGTATCCTAGCAACCATGCGGGAAAATCGCAACGCATCCGCACATGATTGCGGATGATTGCGATTTTCCCGCATACCCATTCACTTCTATGGGGCCTGCGTTGCGTGAAAATTGCAGAATATAGAACATGCTGCGATTTTCACGCAACGCAAAAGTGATGCGTGAAAATCACCGCTCATGTGCACAGCACCATAGAAGTGAATGGGTCCGGATTCAGTGCGGGTGCAATGCGTTTACTTCACGCATTACACCCGCGCGGAAAACTCGCCCGTGTGAAAGGGGCCTAAGGGTTGCGTGCAGCTCCTCGGCCATATAAAGACATACCATGAAGTTCCCATGGACAGTTTTTGTACTAACAGAAAAAGTCTGAAGCTCTCCAGTTACTGAGTCAGCAAAGCATTAGTGACCTTTATGCACTATGGGGGAGATTTATCAAAACTGGCTTAATGGCCCATTGTAACCAATCAGATTGATCCTTTCATTTTCCAAAGCAGCTCTGAAAAAATGAAAAGTGGAATCTGATTGGTTGCTGTAGGCATCTGAGCCAGTTTTCCTTTACACCAGTTTTGATCAATCTCCCCCTATGTTGCTCAGCACACGATTAGGGTGGCCACTGGCTTCACCCTAGAAAGCTGGACCTCACTGACCACGCCCACCACACCCCCAAGTCACGCCCACCACACCCCAAGTCAAACCCACCACACTGCAAACCATGTGAAGCCACGCCCCCACTGCCGGCCGGAAAGCCACAGGGAGGAGAGGGAACATTTTTCAGCCCAGAAGGTGAGCTGGGGCAGCCCGATGCGCTTCTCTCCCCTTAGTCAGCCACAGGGGGCCATGTCTACCGATCTAGTGACTGACTGGGGTGAGAGAAGCCTAAGCCAGTAGTTGCAGCTCACGCTCAGACAGCGCAGTGCTGCTGTCTGAGTGTGAGCTACTGAAAGGGTGGACATCCCTGTGTCCGTCCAGGCCTGCGCTGCACAGAGGAGAGGGAGCCAGAAAAATGGACATCTGGCCACCCTACACAAGAGAGGGAAGTCATTTCATGATGGGACTTATTACAACGGTGCCATCTTATTACTGTACCACGCTGAAATTCAGCTAGCTCTATAGATTGGCCCATTCTTTAACAAATGTTTGTAAAGGCAGACTGCATGGCCAGGGGTTGATTTTATGTTACCCCTGACTTACCAAGGGCGTGCCTTAATATAAGGGGTGTGTACATTTTGCAGGAAATTGTGCCACTGTTATAGTTGGTATGGAGTTGTACAGAAGTGTACATCAGCCAGCCTGAGCCCCTGGAAGTACATTTAGAGTACGGCTATATGGCGGCACTGGTCACGTGACAGCTGTCGCAAACAGGATTGCACTGGTGTGGTCATCCCATGCAGGGCGTAGCTAACAGCTCATGGGCCCTGGTGCAAGAGTTCAGCTTGGGCCCCCTTTCCTTAGTGCTTTGTGTGTCTTCTTATGAGACTGCTACCTCTGCACCCCCTATAGCTACGCCCATAATCCCATGGAAACGAATAGGGTTGCAGCTGGTGTTGAGCGAACTTTTCTTTTAAGTTCTGCGTCCAAAGTTCGGGTTTTTGAAGAAGCCCGTCATGGATTCCAAATTCCGTTATGGTTCGTGGTAGCGGCATCCATAACGGGATTCTTTGATAACCCGAACTTTGGCCACAAGTTCACTCAACACTAGTTGAAGCACAAAGGCACACGTGCCCCGACTGCGACCCTGAATCGCAAAAAATCCAGCAATCCTGGCCGCGAGCAGCATATAAACAGCCTAAGTTTACACCGTCTACAGTCAGCACCTCCTACCTCCACCACTATGTGAAGGTAACACCACAGATGTGACTGTCCACTGAATCCAGCACTAAACATCAGATTCCACTGAGCTGAATACAATAGGAAAACCTATAAGTCCAAATAACGCGAGACTTTCAGCCGCCATACTCTCAGTCACCTGATCCACCCAAAGAACACGCCTGACGTGACCTTCTCAACATGGCTAACCCCTTAGGACACGTCCCCGCCCTTTACCGCCCACTGACGTCATTTCCAGGGAAGGAGGGACGTCATATCACGTGGCTCCCAACCGCCTTCTTCTTGAAACCCAACAAAATAATAATAATTATGGATTATAATAAAATCACCCGAGCGGTGCCTGCTGAAGACGGCGGTACTGAGAGAAGCCGGGAGACAGCTGGCGGGCAGACACAGCGGGGCCGGCGCCCAGTGGGGGCGGGTGAACAGGCCTAGGGCTGCTGTGCGGGTCACGTGGTACTGAGCTGTGGTGTTTCCCGGTAAAGATGGCGGCTGTGAGGTAGAAAGCAGCGGCTCGGAGGAACAGCAGCAGTTTCGTGTTGACACAGCAGCCGAGTGACGACGTCTTCGGGACCAGCACCGTGAGTGACTGGAGCGGGAGGGAGCGCGGGGAAATGAGGCGCGAGGGGGAGGGGATGCATTCTCACATAGGAAGGTTTATTTTTGCGGGCTGGTGAAGGGTCCTCCGAGGCCCCCAAAGGCCTGAGGTAAACGAGCTCTTCCCCGACTCCCGCAGGGCGACCATGGAGTCCTGGCTGTGTGCGGTGCCGCCGCGTTTATGTGCAGCGCCAGTACAAGCCTGTCATATTGACTCGAGCCCTGTTCTCACTGTACGGGCCGCGTCCTCCATCCCGGGCTCTCCTGTCAGGCCCCGGGGACTCTGTCCGGTTCTCCTTCGTCACTAGACATTACGTTAGTCATCCTGGCACAACCCGGAAGTTTATGTTGTGAACACGTGGTGGTGCCGGTGACCTCCGGGGCTCCTCGTGTGTGCCATGGGCTGCCCCTAATCCCCGATCCCACCACGTGCTGGACCTGGCGCCCTGCCCATGGCAGTCCACAGAGTGGCCTTACCAGGGGGCATTGTGGAGTGCCGAGTGACTAATCATTAGCCCAGCCTGCTGAGTGCTGTGCACATTGCCCCTACAGTCACCATCCTGATAGAGCCCTAGACATCAGCCCCACTCTTCTCCATTCCACAGGTGGGTGATCATACCAGTCACTCACCTTGAGCCAGTATTCCTGGGCCTCCAGCCAAGCTGTGGAGGCAAAGGGGCGACTGCCACTGAATCTAAATATCACCATTGGCCACAAGTGGATTGTCCGCACCTCTTTATGGATGATTTTAGGGGAAGAAACTACCTAGCCCCTTAGATCCTCTATGTCCTAGCTGTAAGGCTGAGGCCACATGGCGATCTTGGGTTCGGCCAAGGAAGCATTGTAGGCATACAAACGAATGGAATGGGGTCACAACTCGCAGGATGCTGTGACCCCAAAATCACACGAAGTCTGAAAAATGTGATTCTGCTGTCCTGCTGCAGCCCTATTAATTTTTATGGCTCCTGTGTGTTCCTTGGTTGTTGAACAGCTTTCGTGCCCAAGATCTCCACGTAGCCCCAGCCTAATGGAGGCCGACCCCACATTGTACACTGCCATATCCGTCTCTATAGAATGGATCTTATGTCGCCCAGAATGCAGTCGCTTCCAGTGATGTTGCTAGCAGGCCGTTATTGTAGTCCTTCCCGCTAAAGAAGGATTTGTTGTAGGTCTGCTTCAGTTTTGCTCAAGGGCAAATCCCTATAGTAGCTGCCCCCACTGACATGCCATATAAAGGGCGAGACCTTCCTGCCTCTCAGTGGTTTCTGCTCCTTTCTTGAACAGGTCGGCGTAGTTTGCTTTAGAAAAATATTTCTGCTTAAGTCGCCTTTTTCTAACATTAATTATTTCTTTTCCTCCCGTTTTTAAGATGATGGACCCAGGGCAGGATTTATTGCTTGCTGCTCTGAGTGAGAGCGGCATCAGCCCCAATGACCTTTTTGATGGCGATTCCTTGGATATAGGTGTCATTGCTCCACCACCAGTCCCGCTCAGCCAGCAGGTAAGCTTTTTCAGATGGGATGCCTTGTCACGTATACGTTATTTATTGTAATTTAAATGAAAGGCGTTAAAAGTAGAAAGCTTGTGTACCGCGGCCGAGGGATAAGGGTACGTCTACGCCGGACGGATACGCCGCCAACTTGTGTGCAGGTTCTTTAGAGCAAGCAAAGCAAGTGAGATTTTAAAAGAAACCTTATCCACAAACAATGGAAAAAAATAAAAATAAATCCGCAGAGCAAATTTCCCTGCAGTGTGGACATTAAGTTTGCAGCCTGTCCGTTTATGCCGAGGTTCTCACCCATTGCAATGCATAGGGCGAAGTGCGCAGCAGAATGTTCAAGGTACCGATTTTGCATAAGGAGAGGATGGTAAACTTGTATTAAAAACCCGGAAAACCAGCATTGCACAAAGTTAAGAGGTTTTTACCACGTGTACCATTGGGCTATCCAAGGCCTTTTGTGTCTTGAGCCGCATGTACGGAGCTTTGTTTCTCGAGGAAGCGGTGACGAGGGACTAGTGGCGCTTGTATGAGTAGGTTATTTGTTGTCAGACGTGACTAAAATGTCTCCCTATTTGTTTGGCTTTAGTTATCAGTTTTGTTGCTGTAGTGTGAAAAACATTGTCGCTGTGTTAATGAAAAAATGTCAGGTTAGATTACGTGTCAATGACGCTTTTGTTTCAAGTTGGCAAATAGATGTGTATCTTCTGGTGGTCTGAGCGGGTTTAAAGAGGACGTTTCATGGGTTTATATGTTACAAACTGGTATGCTTACCAGATAGGGCGGCCCCTACAGAGGCAAGCACTTTTTTCCTCTTAAAATACCCCTCCGTTTCGGCGCTGTGTCCCCACTGTTTTTCACGCCCTGTATGTTAGAGTATCGGTACATGGAGAAGGAGACGGAGGGTTTTCTTGAAGGGCGTCTCCTTCTTCCTGGCTGTAGCACAGTCCAATCGCAGCAGGGAGTGTCACGGCTCACCTTCTCCCTGGCTGTGATTGGACCGTGCTACAGCAAGGAGAAGGAGACGCCATTGAGAAATCCGTCCGTCTCCTCCTCTCTTTACCGATATTCTAAATTTAACAAATCAGGCGCCAAAAACAGAGGGGACACAGCGCCAGAATGGAGGGTTATTTTAGAAAAAAAAGGGCGCTTGCTTCTGTAGGGGCCGTCCTGTCTGGTAAGCATACTAGTTTCTAACAATCCCATGAACGGTCCTCTTTAAAGAGGACCTGTCCCCACTCCTGACATGTCTAATAGCTTCATGCATTCCCCATGTAATAGCAATTCTGGAGCATCTATTCTTATGTCTGTATGTTGTCATTCCTCTATTTCTCAGTTTTTCAGTAAGGGTACAGAGGGAGGTAACCAGTTGGGAGGTGTACCTGCACAGTCTGAAAATGGCAGCACTGATTGGATAGTGAGTCTGTGCAGGTACACACCCCCATCTGGTTACCACCCTCTGTACCCTTAGTGCAGACTGCTAGCAATTCATTTATAACTTCTAGTAGAAATAATAAAGGAATGGCACAACATGGAGCCATAAGAATAGATGCTCCAGAATAATTACACGGGAAGGCATGAAGGTATTAAAACAGCCATGTCAGGAGTGGTGAAAGGTCCTCTAAGTCTAGCAAATCATCTGTGAGGAGCCTCATAGTGTATTGGTGTCATTAAAGGGGTTTTACAGCTTTTGCCAACTTTTTACTTTTGGCTAACAATGCGCTCTAGCTATAGAAAAAAATCATTTGCTGCCAAGTTCCAGTTCAGAGGCTAGTCTCAGCAATGCTGCTCCCAGCCGTGTACACATCTGGAATGGGTCATGTGTGGAGGCATCAAGAGGAGCCTCAGCCCTGGATCTGCGGTGTTTGCATCCGTATTCCCGTACCGCAGCCCTGCAAAAGGACAGCACATGTATTCTTGTCAGATGCAGACAAGAATATGACTTTTCTACAGGAGTAAAAACAAACAATGGTGGCCTGCACTCTGACAATGTCTGTTTTGCAGACTGCAAAACCGATAGTCGTATATATGAGGCTTTTTTTTTTTTCCACCAGTGTGTTGTGGCTTCTTTTCATAATGGAAGCCTTGACCCTGTTCTGGAAACTGTCATACAGGGGTTCCTGATGACCACCCCCATTAACTTGTAATGTGTTCCATCGTGGTTTTGATGGTAAGAATAGTAATAATAATGACAGCATAAACATAGCCGTACACAGTCTGGCATCTATCTCCCATTGTTATATGTATGTATGGTTTAGCGGAGCTGGCTTTGTGAGTTGCTAGGGAGTCCGCTTCTACAAGGTCATCTTCCTTGGAGATTTACATGCACCATTGTCGGTCCATTGACTTGTTGCACAAACATTGGGCTCCTTCTCTCTTCTGTTAGGTTAGGCTTTTTACAGGTGGGCTTCACAACAAAGCAAGAGATGATAAAGGGGCTTGGATGAAAATTATTTAAAGGGTTGCAGACATATAAAATAATAGAAGTAAGGCTGTGGTCACCGTTCAAGCTGCACTTTTTACTATGGATTGCTGCGGTTTTGTGATGTGGGTTTTGGACGCGGGGTTTTGTACCGCTGAAATAAGTTAGAACATTTTCACCTGTAAAATTTTTGTGGCCAATAATGGCATTTCTCAACCACAATATTTAGCAGTAAAATGTGCATAGATTTGACAAGTGGAAATTGACCACATTGCACACTACTGCTACATGCAAACCTATCCTAAGGGATCATTCACACAGGAGGTCATTTATCAAACTGGTGTTAAGGAAAACTGGCCTAGTTGCCCATAGCAACCAATCAGATTCCAGCTTTTGTTTTCAAAAAGCTCTTAAAAATGAAAAGTAGAATCTGATTGGTTACTATGGGCAACTAGGCCAGTTTTCTTTAAACCGATTTTGATAATTCTCCCCAGTGTTTTCTGCATGATTTCCACACCCAAATTTGTGTGTAGATCAAATTCCATATTTGGCGCCAAGTCTGCATGGTCCTCCTCACACTGGATTAAATAATGCGGCTTTTCGAGAACGGACATGTCCCTTCTTGGTGCGGGTTCTCTGTGCACAACTCTTGAATCCACAGTAGGTGTCTGCTTGCAAATTGGCCCCATTGAAGGGCAGTAAAGTCACAGACAGACCTGCTGTGTTGAAAGGGCAAAACTGTGCCAGAAAACAATGAAATACAAAAACGCAGCACACCACGTTCTTGTATCCTGGCAAAAACGTATACTTTTTTTTTTTTTTTTTATTACAATGGTAAAATTATTATAATTTTTTTTATTCAGTGGAACTCTATAGTGAAGGATGCCACTGTATGGCATCAGTCTGAGGCATCCATTTAATGTATGTGTTTTTTTTTTTTTTTTTTTTGTATACGTTATAAATATGGGAAAACGTGATGTGAACCCACCCTAAATTCCGCTGTATATGTCTATTCTCTGTGTTTTTGGTTAAATATATATTTTTGACACATTTTACCCACAAGATGCCATCAAAAGGCTTGTAGGAGACACTTACTTCCATGGAAGCCCCAGCTGGACTGCTGCCACACCGCACAGTTTGGATGAAGTTACTGCATCAACTAACATACATTCTAACATAGGCTGGATTCACATGACACAGAAAAAACATCAGCTATAAACAGATTCACAGGATGGGGATTAACTATTAGATTGGTGGGGGTCCTAGTGCCGGGACCCCCACTGATCACTAGAACAGGGTCAAGCATGTGTGCGGCCCTCTATTAATATCTATGGGAATTCTGGCGATAGGCGAGCACAGAGCAGGGTGAACAGGGTCCCTGTTCTCGTGATCGGTGGGGGTCCCTGTGTTAGGACCCCTACCAATCTAAAAGTTCTCATATCCTGTGGATAGGGGATAACTTAATCTAACCAAAGTGCCCCTTTAAAGGTTAAAACAGCCTCTTGTAGCACCATTTTACACAGGCAGCGCTTATCTGGGTCTGCTACAACCCATCTGCTGTTCTGCAGAACACCAGATGATCTATATTGGATCGCCTGGTTCATTAGAGGGGAGCTGCATGGCTGTTCCTCTCTGCACTGCAGAATGCTCATAGGGCATTATATCTCCAGGGAACAAGAAGGCAGAAGCTGTAAAACACCCGTCTTCTCCTCTGAGTCCTCAGCTGTGTCTCTGATTTCCAGGACCTGCTCCATTAGATTGCAGGAGCTTTAAACCTGCTCCATACATAATCCTCAGGATAGGTCATCAATATCAGATCGACAGGGGCTGGCACCCACTGCGATCAGCTGTTTGAAGAGAACTCTTCTCTGTTTACCTGCCCGCCATCACAACTATGGTGTCCCCCATTCACTTCAATGGGACAGCTCCGTCCTATTCGCTTTATCAGGATGGAGCCGTCCTGTTGGAGTCTTCTCTTTAAACAGCTCATTTAGAGAATAGAAAAGGTCATTAATTTAAAAAAGGCAACTCCTTAAGGGTCCATTCACACGTCTGCAATTCCGTTCCGCATTTTGCAGAACGGAATTGCGGACCCATTAGTTTCAATGGGGACAGACAATGTCCCGGCCGGGTCTGCAATTGCGGATCTGCACTTCTGGGTCCGCAATCGTGTTCCCGAAAAAAATAGAACATGTCCTATTCTTGTCCGCAATTGCGGACAAGAAAAGGCATTTTCTATGAGAGTGCCGGCGATGTGCGGTCCGCAAATTGCGGAACGCACATCGCCGATGTCCGTGTTTTGCGGCATGTTCATGTGGTGCAGTCATACAGTGAAATTACAAGGTCATATAGACCCCTATTCTTAAATATGATTATCATGTGTGGGAAAAGTAGTAGTGACAAAGTTGTGACATCGAGCCAAGGATGGTAGTCTGTTAATTTCTCTCTGGATAGGTCAGTATCTGATCAGTGGGGGTCCGACCCCCGTTGATCAACTGTCTGAGCACTGTGGCTTTCTCACAGCTTGGCCTAGGCGCAGCTCAGCCCCATTGAAGTTAAAGAGGACCTTTCATCAATATTGCCGCATTGAAATAAATGTCCTACCTAGCTGGGTGCCTTCCACTGATGTGCCATTTCTTTTTTTTCAAATCGACCCCCGAATCGCTTTATAATTGCCCCATTTCTTCTGCCGCCTCTTCTCGCGAGAAGAGAACTTGTGCTCCTTCTCCTTGGCTGAGAGCCGATTGGCTGCGCTTTCAGCCTGGGAGAAGTGCCGCCACGTCCGAGGCAAAACCTTTGTCACCGCCCCATACAAAAGTCTGCCTCAATTGCATATCAGGCGGCAGAGGAAACGGGGCAATTATAAAGCGATTCAGGGGTCGATTTGGAAAAGAAAAAGTAGGGCAGATCAGTGGAAGGCGCCCAGCTAGGTAGGACATTTATTTCAATGCGGCAATATTAATGAAAGGTCCTCTTTAATGGGGTTGGGCTCCGATCACAAGCACTGCCACTATACTATGTACAGTGCTGTGCTTGGTGAGCATGGAGAAGGCCGCAGCACTACTGTGAGTGCCAGTGCCTTCGCAAATAGTTGATCGGTGGGGGTCCCAGAATAGGTCATCAGTATGAGTCTCGCAGAACCCCTTTAATAAAAAATGCTCCATTTGAGGGAGCTTTATGTGACATTGAGGAACCCAATGCTACAAACTGCCATACATGCTTTCCAACTCCACTACAGAACTAGGTCATATAGTTGGAAGCTCATGAGTAGAAGTACATGCCAAATCGTCTTGTGTCTGAGGTTTTTCTTTTGTTTGATGTCTTCCAGTATGTGCCAATAAGTGCTTTAGGAGGAAACAAGGAGACTGACGCGTCTGTTTCTGTGAAGCAAGAGACCGTGTCTGTAACAGCCCCAGCACTATTGAATGTCAGGGTATGCAGTTCTCATTCATCTAGTTCTAACAGAGCAGTCCTAACATTGATAGTATGTGTTCGCCTCTTGAATGGTTAGAAATAATCTAGAAAAATTTAGTTTTCATTTTCCTGTGTTTCTTAAAGGCCTTGTACCATCATAACTTAATCCCCATCCTCAGGATAGGTGATAACCATCTGATGAGTGAGGGTCTGACCACGGGGACCCCCACCGTTCAGAAGAAAAGTACTGGAGTGAATAGAGCGTTGGTTGTGCATTCTGCTGCTACTGTGCTGCTCTATTCAGCTGTGGAAATGCTGTTTAGAATCTCCTGCCCTGTACAGTTTAGTGAAGTGGCAGCACACAAGGATGACCCCCCTCGCCCAGCTGCTCCATTTATTTCAGGGGTGTCCATCTAGTGGTCGGTGGGGTTCCTAGCGGTGTAATACTTGTCCACTATCCTGTGGTTAGAGTATAACTTAACACAACCAGAATACCCCTTCTAATGGTGGGACAACCCCTTTAAGAAAATCAGGAGTATAGTGTCTTCCGTCCAAAAAAATGTATGTACAAATGTTTTAAGCCCTTGACCACCCACCAATTTTTGACGAGATGGTGCAGCAATATTCTTTGGCCTCACTGCTTGAGAAGGAGAAAGCAGTTCAGTGCAAGTTCCTACACTAGGACCAGGCTGTCGTGGACTGCTGGTGCTCTTATAATAGCGCTCTGGTCTACGGTCAGAGGAACCAGGGACGCTGGCTGTTAAATCCTTTGATAATGCTGCAGTTGCTGTTGACCACAGGTATCAAAGAGGACTCCCCTCTTCATTGCCAAAATCAAGAAATGGAGGATCCTTGTGCAATCCGTCTTTGGAACCCATGGGCTATTTGCACACTAAGTCTGCTGTTAGGTAACCACAAGTTTAAGGCTTCTTTCACACTAGCGTTGGTCTTATCCGGCAGGGGAACAGCCTTCCGGATCCGTACTAACGCTGAACACGTGTGCTGCCGAAAGCCCTACCCCATTCCCTATTATGGGGACGGGCGGGAGATGTGGCCGCTGCACAGCAAACATGCTGAGAGGCGGACAAGCCTAACGCTAGTGTGAAAGATGCCTAAAGGGGTTGTCACATTATTAATCAGACACCATATAGGACACGATAAGCTCTTTCTAACAAAGCTAGAACCAGCCCTGTACCTCCCATGGATCCAGAGATCTCCCCATTCATTGCTCTGCTAGATTTCTATTAAGCTTGCAGCTCAAGGGAGTATCTTTTCTGCTGTATCTAAGGGCGTGTCCCTGCTCTCCCTATCACAACTCAGGAGGCAGATGAAGGACGAAACTGAGCAGATACATTTTATTTAATAACTCAGTAACTGTTCAAAATTTTTAATTACACGCAATTTAAAAAAAGTATTCAGATCCAGGTGCTGGTTTGAAAACTAGAATATTTTTCGTGGGACAACCACTTCAACCTACAAGAATAATGTATTCACATTAAGAATCAGACCAGTTTCACTTACTTAACCCCTTTAAGCAATGTCATTTAGCTTATCTGAGATTTTAATATCGATGACCTATCCTCGGGAAAGTTCACCAATATCTGATCGTGGGGATCTGCCACCCTCACCGCGTAGCTGTTTGAAGAGGCTGGGTCATTCCAGCGGCCGCCTCGGGGCTTACCAAGCACGGCGCCGTTCATTGTGTTGTGACTTTGACTGTTATTGTAGTTCAGACCCATACATTTGAATGGAACAGAGTTGTCTAGGCCATGGGAAGGTGAGGCCATGGCCTTCACCGCAGCACCACTGTTCAGTTGGTGTACCAGGAATGGATCAGATGTTGATTACGTATCCTGAGGGTAGGCATTTAACATCAACGTTTTGAAGAACCCCTTTACTTTCCTTCTGGTTAGTGTACTTTTAATGAGTTGGGCAAAAAAGTGTGATCCGCCCTGTTTACTTGGCAGTACAGGCAGTCACTGATGCTGTTAAGTAAAACAAAATCCCTTGCAGATTTATCTTTTGCCCAGCTTGGATAACCTCTTCCATATGATATTGTCACTGAGACATGTAGAAACAGGGCCTCTCATTGTCAGCAACTTATTTCATCTGTCTGTTTTCTTCCTTGCAGCCTCCGTCAACTACAACATTTGTCCTAAATCAAATAAACCAATTGCCAACACTTGGTAACACAATAGTCATGACTAAGACTCCGACTGGTACTACCACTCGCCAGACCATCACCGTAACAAAAATTCTTCAGACTAGTGCTGCAACAAGGCCATCCACAGCCGCACCCATTGTCCAAACCACTATATCTGCTGTGCCATCGAAAGAACAAATCCAGCTAAAAGACCTGCTTAAAACCAGCAGCCTGAATAAACTAATGAAACTGAAGCCGCCTTCTAACATCGCCCAGCCCGTTGCAACTGCTGCAAGTATGTATACTCACTTTCCTCTTCTGATTGCATTCAGACTAAATCCATAAATGCTAAAATGTAACTTGCTTGTATTTAAAGGCTATCGCCACCTTTAAAGATGTATTTTATTTTGGTACATATTATAGACTATTTGAATAACAATAAACCGTAGGCAGTAGTATTGTAATTAATGAAATACAAATTTTTCTTGAGTTTAAAACCTTTTGGGAAAATGTAATTTTTTAGCCCAAGACAAGGGTAGGTTCACACCTCCTTTTAACTGATCTGACAGGCTGTTCTCTGAACTTGCTGGATCCAGACTAGCTGGATACTGCTGTTCACCACTGGACCCTATTGACTATAAAGCTGCTGCATGCACCTTTATTGCCTGGCCGAAACCTGTTATAGGCCGCTTTCAGGCGAGCGAGTTGTGCGCTCCCGACTCGCAGCGTCAGTATAACACAGCTCCCGTCCTGACCTCCCAGCACTGTTGGGGTCGCGTAGCGTTATATTGATTTATGATGCTATGTAACCCTTACAGTACTGCAATGTATTGGATAACACTGACATAATTGTGACCACTTCCACCTATCAGATGCCGTCGTCACAATTGACCACAGCATTTATGGGGTTAAATGTCCGAATTCAGAGTAATTGCTGATCGTGGCCATTGCCTCCGGGTGTCTGCTGTGTCAAGCACCTATGGCGCCTGCTCATCTTCTGACCGGGTGCCATCTTTAAAAGCCCGCACCTGGATGTACAGTTTCACCCAGGTGCGGGAAGGGGTTAAGGTTTGCGGTATTGGTGTGGTATTTCTTCACATTTCCACCGGTACATGTGCAAGCAGCCTCACAGCTCTGCTGCAAAATCTTAAGTAGCCAAGTGGGTGTGAATGCTCATGTTATGGTTAATTACTTGGTATCATCTCTGTATCAATCCCAAATTTATTATATTTATTGCAGAAATTGTCATATTCTCTCCAAAGGTGGTAACGGCCACCACAGCAGGTAAGGGGTGTTGGCATCACTGTTCACAGAACGACAATGGTTCTTTCTTCACATCACCAAACTTAGATGACACTGGTTTGGTGTGGATCCTCTTGGTTTGTGTTAATACAGCTGCTGTGTGAAGCTGTAACATAGTTGTCCATGCAGCTGCTTTTATATATGCAGTTCATATATCATTCCCTGGGTAGTGAGGAATTTCACTTTTCCTTTTCCACTGTTGTATGGTGAAATAAATGTCCTCTCTTTGTTTCATTTTCTGTCGCATACTGTAAGATCTCTGAGAAATATGAAATGCAGAACAGACAAGCATTTATTTTTTCTACTACTGTGTTTTTCTATTTGGTGCATTTTTTTTTTTTTTTTTTAAGCAATCTGCGACAGTTATTTAATTGAATGCCAGATTCAATATCACTAAACTGTGAACGGACTGCCCGCGGCGTCTGTCCAGATACCACACCTTGGCGCCGTTCAGGCTTTAAACCGCTGGTCGCGCAAAAGGCAGTGTGGTCTGCCATTGAAAGCAGTAGGACTTGAATCCCATGGGCTGCTGCTGGCTTTTTGACATGGACACAGCACCAGCATTTCGATGTGAAGACACCATGTGAGCATGGCCTAGGGCAGTGGTGGGCAAACTTATTAGTCAACTGAGCCGAATATCAACAAAACAGCGATTTTTAATTATTTCTGAGAGCCAAATTTTTTAAACGTAAACTATATAGGAAGGTACATTGTTATTCACTTGGGGTATTCCTAACCATCTGAACATACCTTTCTCAATCCTCGACACTGCATCTTTCACTCCACAACGTTTCACCCTATAAGACGCATGTAGGTTTTAGAGGAGGACAATATGAAAAAAAATATTTTTCATTACACCTCAGGTCAAACCACTAATCAGACCCCCAATGTTAATAAGACCTCCCTCAGATCAGACGTCAGCTCAAACCCCAAAGTAAATGACCCCCAATCAGACCTCAGATAAGAGCCCCATGCCTCTCATCATCCATGATGCCGCTCATATTCCCCATTATGATTCTCATCATCCCCTTTATTATTCATTATGCCTCTCATCATCCATGATACCTCTCATATCCTCCATTATGATTCTCATCACCCCATTGCCTCAGATCAGCCCCAAGTTTGATAAAATAAAAAGCACTTACCTCTCCTGCTCCTCACCACCCTCGCTCTGTATTCCTCCTGCTGTCGGCTGTGCTGTGAACTGGCGTGCACAGCGTGACGTCACAGAGCGCCTCACACTGTGCGCAGTCCTGCACAGCCTACAGCTGAGGACCAGGAAGCGGTGAGTACAGAGCCTTCACCGCTTCCTGATCCTCCCCCTCCTGCCGATTTTTTTTTTTTTTTTTTTTTTTTTGCCACGGACAACGAAAATGTGATCGCACTGTACATGTGAGCCCGCACCTGGAAGAGCCAATATCAAGGGGCTAAAGAGCCACATGTGGCTCTAGAGCCACAGTTTGCTGACCACTGGCCTAGGGGTTTGTTTAGTTAAATAATTTATTTTTTTAAATAATGAAAGATCTGAGGCTGACTATTGGATTTCTGCTACGGATATCTAATGTCATATCTTGCTAATCTGCATGAAAAGTGCATCTAGAAGTGACGTGTCAGTTATTTATTTTTTTTCCCCCTGATGACTAAGATTTCAAGTCCATAGTGGAAAAATCTGTGATAATCTGTGCTGCCATGAGGAGTTCTCTTTGAGCGCAATGATGGCATTTTGTGGACAGATTTTGGTGTAGAATATGCATCAAAGTCCTTGTAAAGCTTTTGTTTGAACCTACCCAAACATTTCCAAGAAGCAATGCGTATTTTTATGTTGACCGCCTAAGAATTCATAGATCGATTACCTAAGTATTAATATAGAACAAACAGAAAAGTAGTATACTAAACCCAGGGTGTTCCAGTCCATGGAAAAGCTAAATGAGCTGACGGGAGCTTTTAAGGGGTTGTCGGGAACCATAAAAAATTTGGGCCAAGCAGGCAACAGTATAGAATAATAAGACTCATTACTTACCTGTTGAATCCAGGGTTGCTGGTAGTTTACTGGGGTGCAGAGACGGTCACATTGACATACTTAGTGGTACAGTTATAGGCTGCAGCCGTCACAAGTTGTCAACTTGAGTAGTGTTAGAGAGACGGGGGTTTAGTGGATCAGTAATTATTTTAAACCATTTTCTGCAATTGGCTTTTTTTTTTTTTTTTTGGGATCGCGTACAAACTAGGCCTGCACAATATATCGCGAAAGCAATTAATCGCAATCGCAATTTGCTGACTCAAAAATGCTGCAATTATATTACCGTATTTTTCGCTTTATAAGACACACTGCCCCCCCAATGGCAGTGGCAGTGCGTCTTATAAAGTGATGGTTGACTTTCTACGTGTCACTGACACAGTATCTCCGGCCGCTATGCTGCTCAGTGCGTGGAGGAGGAGGGGCTAGTGGAAAGTCGTTATTTTAATGAACACACGTTCTTATATCTATTTTATTTATCTGTTTTGTGCAGTGCTATTAAGAAAATGGCAAGTTTAGTGTATTGTACTTTTGCAGTAATGCAAATATGTATTTTATTTTGAAAAACACTGTGCATTTCAGTTCTTGAGTTCAGTATAACTACATTTCACATTATCAGTCATCTGTGTGTGCTTTTACCCTGAAAATCCAAGCAGATAGACCTGTAGCACAATTCCCTTAAAATATCGCATCGCATATCGTTATCGCAATTTTTAGGGCCCTAATCGCAATCGCACAAAATTCCCATATCGTGCAGCCCTAGTACAAACCCTTCGTGTCTAGATAGGGGTTTAATGGCAGTAATTGTATTCTCACAGGGTTTTACGAATGCTGTTTGATATTGATTTGCTCATTTAGTTCCTTTGTCTTCACTTTCTTTCTGTATTGATAGCTGATCTGATCAACGGAGCAAAGAAAGATATTACTAATAAAGAAGTGACCAGAATATGGATCAATGATGATATTAAAATGAGAAGCTTTTCTCCAACTAATGTAAGTCATTCCAATATCTGACTGTTCTGTTAAACATTATCTTTCTTGGTAGTTGTCTTCCCTAATAAGAGGTTATCCAATTTCAAGAACCCCAACGTGTGCCAGGCCCCTCACCGGTAATATACTTACCCTGCTCCTGGTCCCCGTGCTGCTGCTGCTTCTCCCTGCACACGGTGGGGGGGTTGCAGCAGCCAAGGAAAGACTGGGACGAACTCCCTAGCATCGCGGCTTTTTTCCCATTTATAATTTATAAATTTTTTATCAAAATATAAATCACAAACAGTGTGCAGAAATCATAGGAGAATACAGACAGATTTCTTCAAAGTATATTTCATAGTAGAACAAAAAGAAAGTATAAAATGAAAGTGTCTCTCCATGTCTATAGTCCTATCATAGTTTTGCGAGTGTCCCATGGTTGCCAACATTTTAAGAATTTGTGGTCGTATTCCTCTAAAGAGCAACAGAATACTCCAGAGACCTGACATCTTGTATCCAAGTGTAGAGGTCCGACCCCATTTCCAATAGAGGGCAAACAGACATTTAGCTGCAGTTAGTATATGAAGGAGCAGCCTGGCGCCCCAACTCTCAGTGGTGTTGGGACTACATTCAAGAAAAGTGTCACTAGATCCCTGGGTATATGAGTTTCTAGAATGATCTGTAGTAATCGCGTCATCTGCCCCCAAAAAGGTTCTATAACTGGGTACGACCAGAAGATGTGAAATAAAGAGCCATTTGGTTCGGAGTAGCTATGAGCAAATCTACTTCCGATGAAACATTCAGATAACATTTTGAATACTTCCGATGAAATGATTCAGATAACACTTTGAATACTGTACAGCGTGAGCGCTCCGTACAGTATTGGAATGTATTGGCTCCTATGAGCCGAAGTTATTACTTTACAAAGTCTCACAAGACTTCGCATAATTTCATAAATCAATTTCTACTGTAAAAAACATTTCCTGAACTCTGGTTCGGTTCCAAGGTACCACTTGGAACCGAACCAGAACTCGGAAATAGTTTTACAGTAAAAATAATTTACTTCACATTTAGACAAGCAATAACTTTAGCTCAAAGCAATAACTTTAGCTCATCGGAGCCAATACATTCTAATACTGTTCAAAGCTCCTTCTCTGTACAGAATTAAACCGAGTTTTATGCGAATTGACTTTGGATGTTTCATCCGAAGTCCATTTGCTTATCCCAAGTTGGGAGCATCTCCAGCAGAGATCCGGCACCTCAGCTAACTTTCCACAGTTATCAGAAATGAACGCCCTTTTTACCAAATGGAAAACACTCCCAATATCACTCCTCGGCTGCATCGCAGCCATAAAGATGTCCATTCTCCCTTTGAGATTCTTTTGGTGACTGTGCCTGCTGCAGCTCTTCGCTCTATACAATCCTGGGAGGCGACCAAGAGGCCTACAGCAACATTAAAGGAGCTGCCGGAATATCTGGCAAGTACTGGCTGTGTGGTACATGTGACAACAATCTCCCGTATTCTTCATATGTCTGGACTATAGGGTAGAGGGGCAAGAGGAAAGCCTTTTCTTACCAAGAAAAACATCCAAGCCGGGCTACATTGTGCAAAAACACATCTGAAGTCTCCCAAAAGCATGTGGGAAAAGGTATTATGGTCTGATAAAACCAAGGTTGAACTTTTTGGCCATAATTCCAAAAGATATGTTTGGCACAAAAACAACACTGCACATCACCAGAAGAACACCATCCCCACAGTGAAGCATGGTGGGGGCAGCATCAGGCTGCGGGGCTGTTTTTCTTCAGCTGGAACTGGGGCCTTAGTTACGATAGAGGGAATTATGAACAGTTCCAAATACCAGTCAATATTGGCCCAAAACCTTCAGGCTTCTGCTAGAAAGCTGAACATGAAGAGGAACTTCATCTTTCAGCATGACAACGACCCAAAGCATACATCCAAATCAGGGATGCTCCACTTGCGGCCCTCCAGCTGTTGTAAAACTACACCTCCCATCATGCTCGCTGGCTGATGGCTGTAGGCTTACCGGGCATGCTGGGAGTTGTAGTTTTGCAACAGCTGGAGGGCCGCAGGTTGAGCATGCCTGATCCAAATCAACAAAGAATGGATTCTCCAGGAAAAGATTAAAGTTTTGGAATGGCCCAGTCAGAGCCCAGACCTGAATCCGATTGGAAATCTGTGGGGTGATTTGAAGAGGGCTGTGCACAGGAGATGCCCTCGCAATCTGGCAGATTTGGAGTGTTTTTGCAAAGAAGAGTGGGCAAATCTTGGCAAGTGAAAATGTGCCATGCTGATAGACTCATACCTAAAAGGACTGAGTGCTGTAACAAAATCAAAATATAGCGCTAGAATCCCACATGCATGCCACGGAGGGCGGAAAAACAGGAATCAATGCACAGGAGGAAGTGCGCAATATACAAAACTCCACCTGCGCCGTTGTATCGAGACCCTGGATGTGATATAATGCAATAAGTTATTCAAGCGTCATAACGTCCAACTTTAATTTGCCCCTTTTATTTATCTATATTGTACAATTGCTCGATACCTCGCCAAAGAAGCTGCACGGTGAACGTCTCTAATTCACAGCCTGGTCGGTAGTTACATATACACTGGTATATTGTAATTGTAGACACTATGCAAAGACTTTAAGATTATTTCTTATTTAGTTACCTTCTATAATAAAGGGCATAGTATAATAATAATATTATTATAATTTTTTTATTGTACTAAGACATAATCATCTCTTTGTACTAATAACGTATAGGTTATTTTTTTGTACTGCTTTGTAATGAGTTGAGGGATTCTATGTAGTTAAGTATTGTGTATGCATAAATATTAATATATAGATTGTGTGAAATGATTTGTGACTTCTTCCAAGGGAATCTATAGATGTTGCTTTGTAAACATTGTTTCTGTAGGACTGTAGGTAAAGGGGTATTGCAGTTTTAGAGGTTGAAGGCATATTGCTAGGCTATATAATCACTAAGATAGTTACAGCTACTGCTCCCATCTCTAGAACCAAGTCTCCGACACCACCCATGTGTAGCGTGCTCTTGATTCACTGCTATGGAAGTTCAGAATCTAGCCAAGCGATTTCGCTTAACTGCATGGAGACATCACCATGCAAGCACGGCCACTTTCCCCCTTTTCACCACTATGCGAGTTCTGAAATTAGCAGAGCTTGCCCAGCTGCTCTCTGTTCACTTTAGGTGCCCTGTTCTGGATAAAGGTGCGGATCCTACTAATGTGCCATCAATGTCTGAAGAGCCAACCCCTTTAAACTGTTAAATTAACACTGTTTAACATTGTTTTTTGAATTTAGAAAGTGAAAGAGGAGGATGAGCCAGAGGAAGAAGATGAAGATGAAATGGGGCATGCAGAGACCTATGCAGAATATATGCCAATAAAACGTAAGTTGCATAATGTCTGTGAATATATGTACACCCATGTGTTTTAATCTCTAACACTTGGCCCTCACGTTAGGTTAAACATAGAACCCTTGATTGCCAAAATTGTCACTAGATCAAATACCTGGTGTAAACTGCCCCTATCAGTTATTGGTCACAGTAATCTTATAAAAATGGTCTTTATGCCTCAGTTGTGATATCTCCTCCATAACTCTCCAGTTTGGATCCCACAAAGGCTGTTTTTAAAATCCGGGAGTTTTTAGGTCCCTAATTTGGAGGAAAAAGCAACCGAGGATAAGCATGGTAACGCTCCAAAAAGTAAAGAGATGGGCGGCCTATCTCTACCCAATCCATGGGTTTTATTTCATAGCTGCTCAAATGCAACACTTCAAAGAGTGGCTCCAGACTGATGAGTTGGAATCCTCAGCTGCTATTATTGCATCTTTAACTAAACGGAGGGTTCCGATTGCCACGGTGGAATTGGGGTCACTATGCTCGAACACGCTCCTCACTCTGACACTAGTGTCCAAAGTCTGGTCTAAATTTAAAAATGATAGGTATCAGTGGTTTCTGTGATGTTACTCCTTTTACTCCTTTGTGGCGTAACCCCCAAGTGCCTGAGATATTTCGACTGGAGGGTTTCTCCCCATGGGAGAGGAGAGGTCTACTATTCCTGGGACAACTTCAATTGGGCGGAGCCTTTAAATCCTTTGCGCAGTTACAGGAAGAGTTTAGCTTACCCAACAAATTCTTTTACCAATATTTACAACGGAGACATGCGTTTCAGACTCGATTCCCCCGGGGTGTCCCGATTGCCGACTCCCCTCCAGTGGCTAAGCAATTATTGAAGGGTTCCTCCACTAAGGGCCTAATCTCCATGCTTTATAGACATATTAGCGATACGGCTTCCTTCTCCAAAACCATTAGGGCAAAGGTCCAATGGGAGAAGGATCTTGGTGCATTGTCCCAGGAGCAGTGGACAAGTATTCTTGCCCTTACCCCTTCTCTGTCGGTTAGTGCGTCCCAGCGTCTATCCCAAATATTCCTTATTCACCGAGTATATAGAGCCCCACAATATCTACTCAAAATCTGGGTGCGTTTGGACTCAAGGTGTCCTAGATGTGGGGAAGAGGACGCAACACCGCTCCATATGATGTGGAACTCTTCACGCCTGCGATCATATTGGGCGGATATCAGAGGTACTATAGCGGCTGCGGCCCAGATCCATATACCCGATAACCCTAAAGTCTGTATTTTGGGAATATTGGAACCTCCGGGACTGGGAGACAAGACCTCCCTATTTATTCAGACTCCTGTTCCAGGCTAGAGTACTGATGGCTAAACACTGGATAAGGGAGGCCCTTCCCACAAATCAAGAATATGTTAAAAGGATGAATATGATTGAGATTAGAAAAGGGAGTATATGCTAAACGCAAATGTCCAAATAAGTTCTTATCTCTGTGGCAAGGGTGGGTGGAATCAACGCAACTAGCTTCTCAGGACTAGTACAAGACTGTGTACACGGGGACAAAAGTCTTTATTGCACTCCTTATCCAGAGGAACCACATAGTTGCCATGTAATGTCTGAATATGTCAGCGGTAACCTCTCAGGCATTAGTTCATGAATGTATACGGGGACTACTGTCTCTATTACACTCCCTCCTCAAAAGAATCACGTGGCTGCTGGGCTATGCTTCCATAGCTTATAGAACTTGGTCAAACGGAACCACTCTGGCACCCAATTGCAAGCCTAACCTTAGAATTAGCGGTACTGATGTCTCTCTGCTCAAGATGGGGTGGGGGGGATGGGTGTTACTGTATGATTTCAATGCTACACTGCTTTAATCATTTGAATGATGTCAGGTTATATTGTTCATGCAATGTTTGATATTCCATCATTGCTTTAGGTGTCTGCAGACACCAAGATGTTCAAATATTCTTATATTCGTTGTTTTTTCAGCTTTACAAAACAAAAAAAGCGAACGCCTTTACGCTGTGCATGTGATAAATGTTTATTTTAAATAAAAAAAAACACTTGGCCCTCATGCACACGAACGTATACGGTTTTACAGTCTGCAATACGTAGACAACTGCCATTGGCATCCTGAATTTTCCCTTCCACAGGTCCTCCAGTATGTTTCAGATGCCTATTCATGTCGGCAAAACGGACAAGAATAGGACATGTTCTATCTTTTGTGGGGCCACCGAACGGATGTGGTCAGCGCACGGTGTGCTGTCCGCACCTTTTTGCGGCCTCATTGAAATGATTGGGCCTGCATCCGATCTGCAAAACTGCAGTTGTGTGCGTGAGGCCTTATACTGACATCGGAGAATCTGAATATGGTAGTAACACGCACTCTATTCCTCCACCTGTGTATAGCTGGAACATACAATGTAGTTTGTATAGTGGTGGCGAGTCCTATTTAACCAGCAGTTCAGGATGCTTTTTATAATCAACTATAGCTGTCCGTACACTGCTCAGCTTGACCCCAGTCGTACCATTGTGACAATTGTTGCACATGTATTTTGTCATCTGATAAGCTGGTGAGTAATGCTAGTTACAGACGAGCGAGTTCAATAAGAGAAATCTGCTGTGACCTCTGCTCCTCTCAGGATCGCACGGTATTATAATGAGTTATAAGGCTGTGTCCCTACTCGACCTGGGATCTGCTGAATTATTCTGACTAGTTAACGTCTGTGAAATTTAGTAGATAAAACACACAGCGAGAGGTCAAACTAGAAAGCACGCTACCCTATGCAGCATATTTCTTGCATTAAACTCATTTGTCTGCAACTAGCCTAATGCCACAGTTTGTGTTCACTTGGTAGCAGCTGAGGAAAATTTGAGACCAGTTAAATCTCCAGTTTAGGCTGCATTCACACGAGCGTGATTTCCGCGGGTGCAATGCGTGATGTGAACGCATTGCACCCGCACTGAATCCTGACCCATTCATTTCTATGGGGCTGTGTACATGAGCGTTTTTTTCACGCATCACTTCTGCAACGCGTGTAAATGCAGCATGCTCTATATTCTGCGTTTTCACGCATCCGCAGCCCCATAGAAGTGAATGGGGCTGCGTTAAAAACGCATTGCATCCGCAAGCAAGTGCGAGTGCGTTGCGTTTTTCACTGATGGTTGCTAGGAGATGTTGTTTGTAAACCTTCAGTTTTTTATCACGCGTGAAAACGCATCAAAACGCATTGCACCCGCGCGGAAAAAACTGAACAACTGAACGCAATCGCAGGCAAAACTGAATGGCTTTGCCTGTGAAAACGCTCAGTTTTCACTGAACGCATCCGCAACGCATCCGGACACGCTCGTGTGAACCCAGCCTTAGGGTTTATTCACACGTCCGTGTGTGTTTTGCGGATCCGCAAAACACGGACATCGCCGGCACTCTCATAGAAAATGTCTTTTCTTGTCCGCAATTGTTTCTTGTCCGCAATTGCGGATAAGAATAGGACATGTTCTATTTTTTTCGGGAACGCGATTGCGGACCCGGCCGGGACATCTTCTGTCCCCATTGAAACTAATGGGTCTGCAATTCCGTTACGCAAAATGCGGAACGGAATTGCGGACGTGTGAATGGACCCTTATTTTGACGCAAAAGTTCAGATTTCTATGACTGTAACCTGCTCATAAGACCTGAATGTAACTTTTTTTTTTTTTTTTAATTTTTTCCCCCCCCCTTCTAGTTAAAGTTGGACTCAGACATCCAGATCCTGTTGTGGAAACCAGTTCCCTGTCGAGTGTGACTCCTCCAGATGTTTGGTTCCAGACATCAATTCCTGAGGAGACCGTTGATAACGGCTGGCTGTCGGCACTGCAGTTAGAAGCAGTCACTTACGCTGCCCAGGTTTGTTTCTCCAGGTCCAACTCGTGTATAAATGTCATGGCCGTTTAGCTTATTCTGTAATGTCTCATTTTGTTTGTACGTATGAGCTGTTTACTGAAAAGATAATTTGGTATTACTTTACTTTATAGCAACATGAAACCTTCCTTCCTAATGGTGAAAGAGCTGGATTCCTGATTGGGGATGGTGCAGGAGTTGGGAAAGGGAGAACAATTGCTGGAATTATCTTTGAAAACTACTTGTTAAGTAGAAAAAGATCTTTGTGGTGAGTACTCTACAGACACAAGGTTGGAATGTAATGGGAATAGATTGCACTTGATTAGTCTGTAACCCTTCTATAGAAATGTATAAAAAGGAAACCCTGGGGACCTCATTGCTGGTTTAATTGCAGTCTCTTTAAATGGGTTGTCTCAACTCAAACATTGGGGGCATACGTCTGATGGAAGCGTCAAAAATAGCTAAGCGCTGGTATTTGTATCGGCCCCATGGAAGTGAATGTAACGGTGGCCGTATTTGCGCGGTGCACTTCCCATTCATTTCAGTGGGACTGCCGAAAATAGCCAAGCGCACGCTGGCTGCTTTTGGCGCTTCCATGGGAATGAATGGAGGGCGGGTTCAGTTCCAAAGATAGGTGCGGGTCCTACAGACAATGGGGGCATATCTAACGATATGCCCCCAATGTCTGAGTGAGACAACTCCTTTAACATAGTATAATTAACGTGGAACTGTATTGTTTTTGTTCTGCAGGTTCAGTGTTTCAAATGACTTAAAGTATGATGCTGAAAGAGACTTGAGAGACATAGGAGCTAAAAATATTCAGGTCCACTCTTTAAACAAGGTACGCTAAACCGTAATATAGAGATTTACATTGTGTTTATTCAGTGAATCCTATATTCCTTTACTTAAAACAATCTGCTTTGTTTTACAGTTTAAATATGGAAAAATTTCATCCAAGCATAATGGTAGTGTGAAGAAAGGGGTTATATTTGCTACATATTCCTCGCTGATTGGTGAAAGCCAGTCTGGGGGAAAATACAAAACGCGCTTAAAGCAGCTTCTTCACTGGTGCGGAGAGGATTTTGATGGTGTTGTATCCTTTTTTCACAAGCGCTTATAGTTTTGTGTTCAAATTCCTTTAGTCCAAGTGGACATGCAGTGAGTTTGTATCCAGAACCAAGATCCAACCCAAAAGACATGCATGACCCCTCTCTGTTTAGGATGTAATACTGGTTTAACTTAAATGCTGAAAAAGCACTACCTACATTAGTTTCCTTAATTACTTTCAACTATAGATTGTATTTGATGAATGCCACAAGGCAAAAAATCTGTGTCCAGTTGGTTCTTCAAAACCAACAAAAACTGGCTTGGCGGTACTGGAGCTTCAGAACAAGCTGCCTAAAGCCAGAGTTGTGTACGCTAGTGCCACAGGTATGTAGATTTAATTTTTATTTCAGTAAAATCCAGCATATGGAGCTGCCCTCAAACTTACGAGGGACTGTTCACTTTTAGGTGCCTCTGAACCAAGAAATATGGCTTATATGAGTCGTCTAGGAATTTGGGGTGACGGTACTCCCTTTAGAGAATTTAACGACTTCATCCAGGCTGTGGAAAGAAGGTATGAATCTATTAAAAAGGGGGTCGGGGGACTTGATGGTATATCATATTGCAATACATGCTAAAGTGCAGTTGACGATGCGTGTAGGTTGTTTATTAGGCCCTTGTGATTTGATCCAAAGTTATTTAGTGGGTACTGTTAACAGTTACAAGACAACTCCCACAAAATAATGAAAGAACATATACTTATTAATACCCTGCCATCTTGTGCTATACACCACTCAGAGCAGTGGTTGGCTGCAGCCTGTAAAAAAACTCAGATGAGGACCGGACTTGGAAATGGCATGTGATTTTAAGGGGTTGCCTGAATGTTTTTAATACTGATGACCTAACCTCAGAATAGGTCGGCAGTATGTAAACGGTGAGGGTTTAACGTCTGGCAACCACTGCCGACCAGCTGTTTGAAGTGACTGAACTGCTCCAGTGACCACTGTAGCCTCCTAGCAGCATGCCAAGCACAGCACCCTCCATTGGGGAAGTTTACTTTTAACTCGGACAACCCCTTTAAACGAGTTGTCCCAGCCGTTATACAGGCTAGGGCAGTGCTAAAGCCCGCCCACCAGTGCTGGTGATGTCACCGGGCTTACTGCTCGGCAGAAGCCTTCACCTGGCAGTACCTATGCAGAGCCCAGTATGGCACTGGGTCTCCTGAAAAATGCCTTCGAGCATTTCATGCTCCGAGGCTCATATTAGTGGAGCTGCCGGGGTAAAAATGGGGAGGTGTCTGGATTCATCTCTGAACCTGGACAACCCCCTTTAATAGGGCATATTGACTTCAGATGACTTCCCGGCACTGAACCATCCTCCTTGAGCAGAAGAGGAAAGTCGCATGGAGCAGTTCTTGCTGATGACAGCCACTCCTCTTGGGGACGAATCTGGTTGTCACATGGCAGCTGATTTTTACCATGGTCAGACAGCAAAATCCCCTGGCAGATCTGTATTCTAGTCTTTTGTTCAGTGTGTGTGTTTTTAGAATGCATTCGTGTTTATTTCAGGGGTGTCGGCGCAATGGAAATTGTGGCCATGGACATGAAATTGAGGGGCATGTACATTGCAAGACAGCTAAGCTTCACTGGTGTCACCTTCAAAATTGAAGAAGTTCCCCTCTCCCAGGATTATGTCAAAATGTACAACAAGTCCGTTAAACTGGTGGGTGTAAACTTTGATTTTGGCATCAGCTATTCTGCAGTAACGCCTGAACTACACAGCTCCATCCCAATACAGTAACCAGCTCCGTCCACTTGACAGATTGTTGTTCCTGAAGATAGCCCATCAATATTAAAGGAAAAACCCCTTATTTACTGTTTAAACAGAAACTCTGTTCTTAGCACCTGCTACTTTAATAGTAAGACCTTGTATGCATAACGTAGATATATATTTTGTTTTCATTTTATTTATTTTACCCATTTTATATAGCGCTTCTATATTCCGCATCGTTTTACAGACATTACCATCACTCTGTCCCCAGTGGGGCTCACAATCTAAGTTCCCTATCAGTATGTCTTTGGCGAGTGGGAGGAAACCCACGCAAGCATGGAGGGAGCATACCAACTCCATGCAGATGTCGGATTCAAACCTAGGACCCCAGCGCTGCAAGGCAACAGTGCTAACCACTGAGCCACCGTGCTGCCCTTTAAATTGTGACTTGAATTGTTGCCACGTTTAATTTTGTAGCCTGAGCAAGCAGGTGAAATGGCAGGAAAGCTTCTTTTTCTAAAGAGTGAAATAATTTAACATAAAGATTACAAGCTAATATTATTCTTAATTTTCTCTCAAGTGGGTGCTGGCCAGAGAGAGGTTTCAACAAGCTGCAGATCTAATTGATGCCGAGCAGAGGATGAAAAAGTCCATGTGGGGTCAGTTCTGGTCGGCACATCAGAGGTTTTTCAAATACCTCTGCATAGCGTCCAAAGTTAGAAGAGTGGTACAGCTAGCCAGAGAAGAAATAAAGAATGGAAAGGTAAGCAGTAGTGTATGTGCGTGTGTTTATTTTTATTTTATTTTTATTAATGTGTGTGCGCTTTGTAATGTCAGAATGAATGCAGTAACTGCTTTCTTTTATTCCAGTGTGTTGTTATTGGTCTCCAGTCTACTGGAGAGGCAAGAACTCTGGAAGCTTTGGAGGAAGGAGGGGAGAACTGAATGACTTTGTGTCGACTGCAAAGTAAGGGTTTGAACTAAACCAACTTCATATACTGTACTTTGTACTGGATTTTCTGCTATGAGATATGTTTCTTTTTACAAATATTTATAAAGTGGTGAATTTGGAGTAACTATATGGGGAGATTTAATTTGCTAAAATGTACCCCAATTCTTTCTTAACTTGTACCCAAAAGTTGACATACATGCTCTGCACCAGTGGGACATTTATCAAGACTGGTGTACCCATACGCCATCTCCCTGCGCTTGCGTGAGATGATCCTAATTTACTAAGTGGCAGATTCCTCTTATTGATTTGGGCGCATCTCTGCTCTGCCATGCGCCAGATACTGAAGTCTATGCCGGCTGGAGGCACACCTCATAGGCAAAGCGGACTTTCACTAATGAGCTGTTAAAAACTGCCTTATTATTCCTTTCTACACGTTTCATCACTCAGACATTTTTGGATACGTTGTACTTTCTAATGGCATAATTTAATATCGCATGCGATGTAGTGAAAAGCTGGGGAAAAATTTAAATTGGGTGGAATAAAAAAATATATATATTGCAATTCCTCCACAGTTTTATGTGTTTCATTTTTACTGCGTTATCTTTGCGGTAAACGTAATGTTCAATCCATTCTTAGTGTCAGTGCGATTACAGTGATAAAACATTTTTATAGTTTCTTGCTTAAAAACTTTAAAAACTTTTTTTTATTTTTTTAAAATTTGAATCCCCATATTCTGACCCTCATAACTATAGTGTAGATGGTTAAATACATACATACATACATACATACATACATACATACAATGGTCACTCAAGTTAAAATATTAGTTGGTTCCAGGGCGACCATTGTAAGTTGAGTAATTGTTTTCCAAAGCCCCAAAATGTCATCCAAGATGAGAGAAAATGAAGATTTAGGAAAAATAATTGCAGTCTAAGAGATTTGCCATGTTCCTATGGAGCCCTGTCACAGGCAAGGCTCACAATTGACTATCTACAGGGGATAAATGCCTGTGATTGGATCCAATAAGAGATAACATTTTTGAAGGAAAGACCTAAATACACTATACTATGCGAACATGCCCGAGTATTGTTCATATGCAAAGTGTACATTTTACAATCTTGCTTGTATTTTCCATTTTAGGGGTGTACTACAGTCTCTGATTGAGAAGCACTTTCCTGCGCCAGATCGTAAGAAACTATTTAGCCTTCTTGGAATAGACTTAACAGCACAAAGCAATAACAACTCCCCTAGAGAGAGTCCCAGCAAAGACAGCAAAACAAAGAAGAGGAAAGGTGGGTGAACAGTACTTTTCTGTCTAGAAAAGGCACCACCTATAATCTGACAAACCTTTTTCATGTGTTCATTATTCATTGGCTCTTACTAGGTGAAGAGCTGTCACGGGATGCCAAGAAACCTCGTAAAACAGGTGGGCTTGCTGGCAGCAGCTCAGATGAGATGGACAGCGGCTCTGACTCTTCTGACAAAGAGGCTGAAAGCGAAAGTGAAAGCTTTAAGTCTGTGAGCTCTGGAGACGATGAGGACGATTTTAATCCATTTCGAGATGAATCAAGCGGCGATGATGAAGATGGTAATGGCTATACACACAGTTTAGTTTTCTGTTCAAATGTAACCTGCATGTTTTTGAATGGCAAATATGACTGAAGAAAAACCTTTGATGTTCACAGAAAAGTTAAGACATATACTATTTACTTAAAGGGGTTATCGGACACTCACACTGCATGTACTTACCTGGCTCCCCACTCCCTGTGCTGCTCCTGGTCCCCATACTGCCGCAGCTGCTTCTCCCCGTGCGCGGATGAAAACATGGCAGGCAGTCACTGGGACGAGTCTTCCTAGCGTCACCCGTGATACTAGGGAGTCTCGTCCCTGTCACAGCCTGCCATTGGCTGCTCCTCCCTGAAGGCGGATTTTTTTCAGGGGGAAACAGCTGCTGCAGTGCGGGGACGCAGAACCAGGTAAGTAGAATCAATATGCGGGGCCATTTCCAGCCTCAGATAACCTCTTTAAGGAAGCTCTCTCCTTCACAGCATTCCTGACAAGGAAGACTGCAAAGTCTTAAGAGCCTCCTCACTATGTATACTGGAGAGTGAATTTGGATCGCACATCCTCAACACTATGCTTTTGATATAACGACTGTCTCAGCATAATTACGTGGCATATCCGCCCAATTTGTAATACATTGTATGCTGTGCAAAAGAGGCATTAGTATACAGTTTGATCAAAGAGCATAGGCCCACTTACCACGACAAGGAAGCCTCTACAAGTGGGAAACTACTCTAACCTATAAATGGCGCAGCGGCCACCGGCGCCCCAGCACCGCACCGGCAGCAGACGGCGGGACCCAGGAGCCACACAGCAACCCCACTGTGCAGCAAAGCCTCCTTGGCTCTGGGTCTGACCGCCCCACCAGCACAGCACTGAGGCAGTAATGGCAGACACGCAGTACTGCACCATGTGAACGAGTGCAAAGAGCTCACCCAGTCACAACCCTCAGGAAATGCATCTGAGAGGTAGTAGGAGTTTATAAACCCTTGCACTGAGGCTAATTAAAAACACCTAGTCCAAATGGGGAGGAGTGCTGACACCAGAGGGGGGAAAAGAAAATAGATAATTACAATATATACTGGAGAGTGAGAGCCTCCTCACTATGTGCTGTTTTGCTCTGAAGGTGTTAATAGCATTTTTATGCTTAATTTTTTACAGATCCTTGGCTGATTAGAAAAGAACACAAGAAGAGTAAGGATAAAAAGAAGAAAAGGAAAAAAATTGATCCAGACTCTATTCACAGTGCCTTATTAGCGTCAGGACTAGGGTCAAAGCGGCCCAGCTTTTCATCTGCTGTCAAATCTGTTGCTGCAAGCACTGCCCCCAGCCTTCCAGGTGACTAGTAGATTTGTTACACATAGCAATAAGTAAAGAGAAACCAATGCCAGGATCTAACCTCATTCCTCATCATTTAGCTATTTCTAGTAATGCAATTTCCAGTACTACCAATGCCAGTATCAGCTGCATGACCAGTCAGGATTCTGTGGAAAGGGCTCAACAAATGAAGAAAGAGCTTCTGGATAAACTGGATAACTTAGCAGAAGCTTTGCCCCCAAATACTTTGGATGAGCTGATTGACGAGCTTGGAGGACCGGATAATGTGGCAGAGGTAATCTATTGTGTTTCTCAGGTATCTTAGGCCTCATGCGCACGGCTGTTGCCGTTTTACAGACGCCCATATTGGCCATCCAGTTGTGTATGTCTGTCAATGCATGCATGTGTTTGTCTTGTGTGGATATTTTTTTAACCTCATTTTTGCTTCCACTTAAGATGACTGGTCGAAAAGGTAGAGTGGTCAGTAACGATGATGGAAGCATATCGTATGAGTCTCGATCAGAACTTGATGTACCTGTAGAAATCCTAAATATCACTGAAAAGCAGCGGTTTATGGATGGTGAAAAGGTAAGCATTATACATTTTAGATCATTTTAAGGTAGGGTAAAGCAGTATTCATTAGTTTTAATTTATTCATTTATTATTCCCTGATGCCACCTCTGGCACCTCCACCTATGCTAATAATGCAGAAAGCCTTCTCTAGTAATGAGAATCCAGGTGGTGTGGAATGGAAAGAGCTGTGCACGTCTGCCGCTGCATCACCAGGTGGACCAGAGGTTCCCTGTTCTTGCTGGACCTTCATTTGTTAGACGTTTATGACCTTATATGCTGTGAATATACAATACATTTCTGAGTCGGGAATATCCCTTTAAACGTGTTTGTCCACAATTGGAAAAACATGGCTGCTTTCTTCCAGTACCACATCCGGTTCTTCAGCTATATCTAGCTCTGCTCTGTTGAAGCGAATGGGCTAAGCTGTAATACCAACCACAACCTGTCGACGGGTGTGACACTGCGATTGGAAGAAGCTACATTTTTGTAATTCTGGACAACTGAAGTGTGGTTGACATTAAGTGTTTTTTTTTGTAGAATATAGCAATCATCTCAGAAGCTGCCAGTTCAGGAATTTCATTACAAGCCGACCGCAGAGCTAAGAATCAGAGGAGAAGAGTGCATATGACCCTGGAATTGCCTTGGAGTGCAGATCGAGCAATTCAGCAGTTTGGTGAGTTTGAATTTGGTGAAGAGGAATGATCTGCACTGGCTATTTTTTTTTTTGTCTTTCTTGCAATAAGGATATTGTGTATTTTGCAGTTTGTTTTCAAGTCTTTCTTTTAAACTTTTTGAAACTGGTTTCATGTAGGTAGGACACACAGATCTAATCAAGTTACTGCTCCAGAGTATGTCTTCCTCATCTCAGAGCTAGCTGGAGAACAAAGATTTGCTTCAATTGTTGCCAAGAGATTGGAAAGTTTGGTAAGTTCAGTATGCTTGTGTTATGATCCCTTGCAAAATTGTGCCAAATGTGATAAAATAATTAAAGAACTTATCCCTACCACTTTATCCCCTGCCATTTCCAGTGCTACCGCTCCAATCCACCACCTCTGGTTTGGGTTTACAGGCTGCAGTGCTGATTTAGCTGTACACAGCATGTGACTACTGCTGAGTGGTCTCGTGCCATATACTGCTAAGGCCAGTGATATACTGCATGTCGTGCACCATGCGGCTCAGTCACTACAACAACATGCAAGCAGAATTGGAGAGGACTGGAGCGGTAGCGTTGGAAACTGCATTGGATTAAGACAGTGTTTCTCAACTCCAGTCCTCAGGGCCCACCTACAGGTCATGATTTGAGAATATCCCACAGAATGAGTACCTGAGGTGAGTCCTGATGCTCTGACACTAATTATATCACCTGCTAAATACTAAGGAAATCCTGAAAACATGACCCGCAGGTGGGCCCTGAGGACTGGAATTGAGGAACACTGGATTAAGAGGTGAGTATATGTTCCTTTATAACTCGGGCAACCTCTAAGTGTTCAACACCATCTGAAGTAGATTACTTTTCATTTTTTTCAGGGGCTTTAACACATGGTGATAGAAGAGCAACAGAATCCAGAGATCTGAGTCGCTTTAACTTTGATAACAAGGTAATGATTGTGATTGTTCAATTGTTCAGCATACCAAAATATTGTAAAGCTGGATGAGTACATCACATGACAGATGACAGCTTCCTCTCCTTTCCAATACACAACCCCCCCCCCCCCCAAAATTAACAAATGTGTTGTGAATTGGAGTGGGGGAAAAGACATTGCCAAACACCTGGCTCCATCTTATATCCCTGAAAACAAAATGATTGGGTGTGTCGAATTACAGCATGCCTAACCCTTATGATATCTGCTGTCAGAAGGGGAGATAGGACGCCCCTATACACATTAGATAATAGGTTCAGTCAAAATACATCGGAGTCTGGCAAGCTTAAAGGGGTTATCCCACTAACAATGTTATTTGTGGTTAAATCCAGGCAATAAATATAAAAAAAAAAAATAGTATTTTATTTTTGTTACACTTATTGAGAGAAAAAAAAATTGAGGTCCCGTGTTTCCTGTTTGATTCCCACGCGGTCTGATTCGCCCATCATGATTAGAGGGAACTCTGATCATGGACATTTAACCCTCTCAGATACTTTGGTCCCATAACAGAAATTGGACAGATCCGTTTTGCAGGCCATAGACTTCTATTATGACGGAATTGCATTTTGATCCGTGGTAACGGAATCCATAACGCAATCCTGCTTTTCCCACCAAACGAAGCGTGAACGAATTTCAAAATAGGAAATTTGTTTATCTCCAGTCATCACATAAGATTGGCGAGGGACCAACTTCCCGCATCCCCGCTATGCACAGCATTCTTTTGCCTGTTAACCCACTCACCATTGACACTGCAGCAGGGCAATGTAATTACAGCTGCTCCTTCTCATTCACTTGAATTGAACGGAGAAGTTGTACACTACATGGATATTGGTGACCTACGATAGGTCATCAATATGAGGAAAGCAAACAACCCCTTTAGGTACTGGACCATTTTTTTTTCTCCTCCCTTCCTATGTATTGGGAATATAGAAAAATGAATGGGGAGGAGTTGAAGAAAAAAAAAAAACATTTTAATGGCTCTGTATTTACAGCATCAACTAAATGATAACAATGAAGTTAACTTTTAAGGGGTTAAATCTAGATATAAAAATAGTTTATAATTAAGAGCTGGATTTTAAACTTTTTTTTTTTTTAGTAATTTTTATTAGCATTTTAAAAATACAAACATAAATCCCAACACCCACATACCCTCCCCCAACAAACCATCTTTATGATGCCCTCCATCTTCCATAACTTCCAACATTCGGCTACCCCATGACCATGGCATAAAAATTACTAAGGCACATGCCTACAGCATTGCCCACCAAACAATATCAGAGCCGCGATCTTATAAAGGAATGGGATAACCCATTTTAAGAATGTTACTTTTTCTTTGATATTTTGGTTGCTACACGTAAGCTTTCTTTTTGGCATGATTTATTTTTTTTATTTTTTTTTCTTACCACAGTATGGCAGAAATGCTTTGGAAATTGTTATGAAGTCTATTGTGAGCCTGGATTCCCCTTTGGTTTCTCCTCCATCAGATTATCCTGGTGATTTCTTTAAAGGTAAGGTTAATTCCTAATTTTTTGTAAAAGTGATTTTGTTTTAGTATGCATGTTAAATAAGTAATTGTGCTGCGTTTTGTGCAAATGTTGCATTTACATTTTTATGACTTCTGAGATTTTAAGCTGGGGCTGCTCTTGTTACGGTAGAAGTCGTGTAAGCAAAGATCGCGTTATAGCAATTACAGGCATTAAACTGAATCGGATGACATCATGACTTGCAAGTTGCTGTGACCCTAAAATTGAAAAAAGACAACAGTGTCACTCTTGGATTTCTTAATATTCTGGGGTTGCAGCAACTTGCTAGTCGTGTGCTTGTTTGGTGTAACCCCTTCACGCAGGGTCTTTAAAGAAGGCGCCCGCTCCCCGGTGCTGCCATAACTGCGGGTGGCCGCCTACTTCTCATAGAAGATACTCACGGCTCATGTCTGCAACCGGCAGTAATGCTGATCGCGGACATTTAACCCCCCAGATGCCGTGGGCAATCCTGATGCTGCGGCTCCCCCTTGTGGCGATCAGAGGAGCCGAAGCGTGTGTGCAGCAGCCCCTGTATTTGTGAATGACAGGAGGCTGCTGTATAGCCTTAACCTATGAAGCCCTTGCCTGTAATAGGGCTCCATAGGAAAGTAGCAAAATCATCATAGATTACAATGCAAGTGCATTGGAGTCTATGACAATAGCAATCTAATGATTGCATGTTATAGTTCCCTATGGGAACTATAAAAAAGTGTAAAAAAAATAAAAAAAAATAAATGACATTCTAATCCACCCCCTTTTTCCCCAAAATAAAAGAACTACATATTTTTTTTTTTAAATAATACACATCATGGGTGTCGTGATGTGCGATAACGCCCATAGTATAAAAATATATTTTCCATACAGCGAAACGGAAAAAAACGTTCAAATGGCCGATTCGCCGTTTTTAGTCGCTTCATTTTCTACAAAAAAATTTAATAAAAAGTGATCAAAAAGTCATACATGCCCTAGTATGGTATTAATGAAAAGTTCAGATCACCCTGCAAAAAATTAGCCCCCTTTTTGTTTTACGCAAGAAAAACTATACGTATAAGCTACTGCCGGATTCTAACTGACCTGTAGAATAAAAGTAACCGGTCAGTTTTATCGAATGTCTTAAATTTAAAAAAAAATAAACGTAAAACTGTGGTGGACTTTTTTTTTTTTTTTTTCAATTCAACCCATTTGGAGTTTTTTTTTTTTTTTTCCCCCTGCTTCCTACTACATCATATGCAATATTAAATGGTGGTGTTGGAAAGTACAACTTGGCCTGCAGAAATCAAGCCCTCATATGGCTATGTGAACAGACAAATAAAAAAAGTTATGGCTTCGGGACGGCAGGGGGTGCAAAATGAAAACGCAAAAAAAAAACCTCCGGGCCTGAAAGGGTTAATGGTTGCAATGCTACATGCAATCTATGGTGTTGTGACCACGATCACAGTGTACCTTCAGCTTTATCTGTAGTTCACTAAGACCCACAGTTATTTGTATTTCCATCTAGATGTCCGTCAAGGGTTGATTGGAGTTGGCCTTATAAATGTTGAAGACCGATCTGGAATTTTGACTCTTGATAAAGGTATGAATGATGGACATTTATTGTGCATTTTGCTTTGGCTAGCTATATTATTGCACTACGTGTGGTCCCTTGCTAGCCTGAATTATAGACCAGAACTTCATCCACAGTTCTGCTGAAAGTTGAGTTTTAATTTATCAGACGCTCCTTACAGCTTAGCTTAATTATTACAGTGGGACAATTCGTTTTAGAAAGAGCTTTCTGCAAGTAATGACAGCTTGTACTCCAGTAGCACGTTTTTATTTTTCATTCCTTTGTTTTTTCACAGATTACAACAATATTGGAAAGTTTCTTAACCGTATCTTGGGTATGGAAGTGCACCAGCAAAATGCTCTCTTTCAGTACTTCTCCGACACACTCAATGCAGTTATACAGAATGCAAAAAGAATGGCAGATATGATATGGGTATTCTAGGTAAGGAACTAGAAGATGACATTCATTTAATTTTTTTTGTGTGGGTCTTTAAATGGTCGCTAACCTTTCACACAACTTTGCCTAAATCATTAGTATAATCAACTGTAAGAAATATAGCATTTTTCAGAGAAAAATGCATTTTTATAGACTGTTTCTTAACACTTTTCCAAAGTGGCCTGCTGGTTTTACTATCTTACACCAGAATCTGGCATAAGTTATGGCTAAAGCCCATGGTAGCCCCTGACCAACACTCTCCAACTGACACAGGACAGAAAGTCAGTAACTTCTCTATTCATTCCTATGAGACTGACATTGATGTTCCAATAGGAATACATAGAGAAACTGACTTCCTGTCCATACAAGATAATGTGCTTTTGAGAGTCAGTGTTAGTCACATGACACAGATGAGGATCAGAAGGGAGGGGATAACTCAGAATACAGTCACCGGTAAGAAGATTACCTCCGCTACAGTTTACATCATGTACCTTTCTAACAGGTCAGAATAAAAATCTATCTGGGAGTGCTTCTTTAATAAATGAGGCACTTCTCACAGCGCACAGGGATCAAGACTGGCATTTGGGACATCGGTCTTGATAAATGTCTTCCATTGTGTTCTAATTATTTGTGCATTATTTGCATCCACAGATCTTGGTTCTGGAGATGAGAAGGTTAGAAAAGCAGAGGTTAAGAAGTTCCTGACCCCAGGTTATTCCACTTCAGGTCATGTGGAATTGTACACAGTAAGTGGTTGACGTTATGGAAAGAATGGTGTTCTCATCCAGTTTCCTTATTTTGACTACTTGTAGCTTGTGCTACTGGCCTCCCAAATAAAAGACCATGCACAGTCAGGGCTCCAAACTTTGACTAAAATAGTCACAGTTGTGACCAACAAAAATATGGTTACTGCAGTTTTAGACATTAAGTTTCCAAGCATAAGGCACCTGAGTACTATTTATTTTCAGTTCTTAGCCTCGAACCCAGCTGTAAAATTTAAATTGAACATGTCAGCCTGTCATATGCAAATTAACGGTTTCATGTCAAGGAGACCGGTGTTTTTCCTCAAAGTCAAGTCTTTTTTTTGAGTTCAGAGGGAAAACAGCCTTCTGGTTTAAGAGCTGCCCATATATAAGTAGACAAACAACACGGGTTTGTGAGCATTCGCGTGTTTGATAACAAGTGTGTATTTGTATTGTAAGTGTGTGATTTAGATTACATGAGGGAGTATCTGTGAGAGCTAAGTTATCTATGTGCATTGCTGAGTGGCTTTGCCTGGCTTTATTGTACTCATACCAAGTCAGAGCAGTGTAGTCTAGTCAGTGCTGCAACAACTGGTCAGTGCTTTGCGGCCTGATGTGTGCGCGGTTTTGCCTGGCTTTTGCTGGCTTTTCCGTCTATCGCTTCTGGTGGATCTTTAGGTGTCTTGGCCTCATGTCCTACTCTCCCTACTTGCCTAACTCGCTTCTCTTCTGTGTTCTGGATGTGCCTCCGCGTCCCTTCTGACGTCCAGGTATCGGTGGTTCCCTTCCGCCCTGTTTCCTGCACTGCTTTTTTGCTGACTGGTGCTGGACTTGTGTCGGAACTTCTTGGGTGAACTGCTGCGGTACTCCTTGTATTATACGAAGACCGGTGAGATCGGTCAATACTGAGCCTATTTTATTTTTTTTTATTTTTTTTTTTTCTTTTAAGTTTTGTGTGATTTCTCCATTTTTCAGCTCTTTCTCCTGGTGCCTTGTGTATTTAAAACAATATAATATTGCTGAACTTGATACAAACCACCCCACCCCCGAGTAAAACCAAAAATTGGTTTGGTGGCGTTGTTAAGGTGGTGATGAGATCAACCAAGGGGAAACAGGAGAGGAGGGGGAAAAGAAAAATGGGCCCTAAGCAAAATTGGCGATGAGCGGACTATTCTAAAATGATGCAAAAGCCTCCAGAATCGGCCAAAAACGATAAGTTTTTTTTAAATCTAATGTAATTGCAGGAGCAAGTCAAAAATGTTTAAAAAAAAAAAAAAAAAAAAAAAAGCTGCACAGTGGAAGTGGCGGCAAATGATTACTCTCAGGAGGAGCGGGTGGAGAGAGAGGACATGAGTTGCCTATTGTTGAATCTGCTGATATGATTCTGATGAGGGAGGACGTCTCAAAGATGCAGGACAGAGTTACAACCATAGAAAAATCTGTGGAGGCTCTGGAGAATGAAGCTAAAATATTTAAAACCGAAATCTCCACCCTGAGTGTGGATGTGAATAGTCTTAAAAAGAAAAAGCCGCGGATTTGGAGGACAGGTTGAGGCGATACAATGTGAAAATTATAGGTCTACCTGAAGGTACAGAAGGAAGAAGTTCTCCTGAAAGTATACAGACCTTAAAGGGAACCTGTCACCTGGATTTTGGGTATAGAGATGAGGACATGGGCTGCTAGATCGCTGCTAGCACGTTCGCAATATCCAGTCCCCATAGCTCTGTGTTCTTTTATTGTGTCAAAAAACGATTTTAAAGATATGCAAATTAATGTTAGATGAGTCCTGCTTGAGAGAGGAGTCCAGCGAAGGAGCTCAGCACCGCCCCGAATCTCCTTGCGGACGTGCTCTTGGCGATCTAGCAGCCCATGTCCTCATCTCTGTACCCAAAATCCAGGTGACAGGTTCCCTTTAATCTTTGAGAAATTTGGAAAGAAACATTTTTCAACATTTATTTTTGGTGGAAAGAGTACATCAGGTCCCGGGGGAAAAGACCATCTCGGAAAGGCAGCCACGGGTACTTCTGGCGAAGATATTGGTCTCATGAGTCAGGGATATGATTTTGAGAAGAGCTAGGGAATGCTCACCTATTTTATACAATGGAAGTAAAGTGACGCAGTTTTACTGTGGTTAAAAAACGGCTGCAAGAAAGGGACATATTAAGTACTTCTTTGTTTACCCAGCTAAATTTCGGATAATTTTCAATGGGGAAATAAGAGGTTTGGTGCAGTAATGTGGCGGATCAAGAGTGTCGGCCGGGGGGAGGGCTTATAGGATGGATTGCGGTATGGGAATGGGAGGTGGAAAGGTTGAATAGCTTTTTTCTTTTCTTTCCTTTTTTTTTTTTTCTCTTCTGGGAATCTGTTGATTGGATTTGATTTTGACTAAAATCTTAACCTGGAATGTTCGGGGTTTGGGGGGATTAAGCTAAAAAGACAGGCGATTTATTGATTTGGTACAGAAACGCCTACCAGCGATTTGTTTGCTTAGTTGAAACTCATCTCACTTAGGAGACAGTCAGGCGGATCGGTGGTGGATGGGCCAAGCAGACTCATCACTCCACCTTTTCTAGTTATTCTACAGGAGTGACAGTGTTAGTTCATAATCGTATTGATTTTGTTTACTGGGCATCCTGTATTGATAAGCAAGGTAGATTTGAATTTCTTTATGGAAAACTCTCTGGAACACTATGTATTTTGGCCTATGACACTATGTAATATGTTAATTGTTTAACTCATGGATCAATGGTCTAAATTTCCTTTGATGGTCAATAGGGACTTTAATTGTGTTATTAATCCAGGGACTGGTAGGATTTCAATGGGGGGAGACACCTATACTCATGCACAAGGGTCCACTTTGGCACGATTTTGTTTGGGATCAAGCTTTTAGATGTATGGGGTTATCTAGGGAAAGGGAAAAGAGCGTATTCTTGTGTGAGCAAATCCGCAAACTCCATGTCTAGGATAGTTTTTATTAATCAGAGCCAAATATATCTTAGATGTATAAAGATGATGAAATAGGAGGCCAGTGCTTTATCTGACCATTTACTATTTACTTTGGAAGTATCCATGGTGGATAATAAATATTGGGTAAGACCCGCATTTAGATTAAATCTCCATAAGGGATAATCGTAAAATGATGGAACAGGAGATTGTCTGTCTGTTTTTTGGGGTGCCAATTATAATTCATCTAAATCTCAATTTGTATGGGATGCCTTTGAGGCCTTTAGGAGGGGCCCATTTGTTAGTAATATTTCCAACTTAAGAAAGGGATATGATATGAAAGCGAGGGACTGCAATGAACAAGCGGTAAGTGCTATGAAGGAATTTTCCAGGGATAAAATAGAAGGCGAAAAAAAAAGAAAAATATGGAGAACGCAAGCCAAGCGTGTTCAGATTTTCTTCTGGATAAGGCACAGCAGAGGCTTTTCTTCAAGGGACAAAACTATTTTGCCGAATCAGGCCACCCAGCAAAATTGTTGGCTAGGGTGGTTTCGAATCGGGACCAAAAAAAGATTAAAAAAGGATTAATTATAGAAGATCAAGAATCTATAAAAGGAATCTTTGTTAAGCATTTTGTGGATTTATATAAATCGGATAAGAATATTCCAGATGAAATAATGGATTCATATTTGGATTTCATCTCCCTACCAGTCCTAACGGACACTCGCCAAGAGAATTTTTCAATCATGAATTCTCCCTGCAGTAGTAGAGGCTGCAATAAAGGCTTGCTCGGAAACTCCTCCCTAGTTCAGATGGATTCCCATATGAATTTTACCATAAATTCTCCCTTGCTCATTGAAGGTATTCATGGAATCATTGGAGAATGATACCCTTCCGAATCAATGACAGAAGCCGTAATAATATTAAAAAAAAGGCAATGACCCTTTGGATATGGAGACACATAGGCCGATTTCTTTATTGAATACCGATGTAAAGCTGCTTTGTAGGGTTCTCGCTACAAGGCTTGCTAAGGTTATTACAACAATTATACATCCTGGTCGGAATAGTTTCATTCCCAATAAGGGTACGCATTATAATCTATATTGCTTGTTTGCGAAAATACAATCCGGGGTGGTCTCTCGCTCCATCCTGTCTCTTGATACCTCCAAGGCAAGTGGAGGTTCCTCTGGATGGTTTTGTAAAAAATGGGATTTGGAGTCAGGTTTATAAACTTGATTAAGCTTTTGTATAAGTCCCCTAAGGCTAGTTTGAATATTAATGGGAGTTTGACAGACAGCATTGTATTGAATAGAGGTACCCGTCAAGGATGCCCACTTTCCCCATAACTATTTTATATACATATCAAGCCTCTTGCAGCTAAGATAAGGCAAGACTCTGGGATTTAGGGGTTTGGGACACTGGGAAGGGAAAATTGCATTTCCTAATATGCATATGATGTATTTTTTTTTTTTTATACAGATTACTGAATACCAATATTACACTCCCAAGAATTATTCAAATAATTAATTCCTTTGAAGTTTGCCCTTAGACAGATTTCAGCATTTCAGTGAGGGGCCCCTGAATATCTTGAAGATTTCTGATTCCTTTGAATATTTGGGTATGATGATGATCTTTTAAGATTGAAGACTATTTGCTCCTTCATCTGATTCCATTGATAAGTAAAACGAGAGCCTAAATTGCGACGTGGCTTAGACCTCTTCTGTCTAGAGCTGATAGACTATCCCTAATTAAGATGGTTATTCTACCCCACTTCCTCTACGTTTTGAGTGGCTCCCCAGTATGGATTGAGGATAAATTCTTTAAACTAACAGAGAATTATTGATGATCTAATTTGGGGAAGAAAGCGTGTAAGACTTAAAGTGGAACATCTTTATAAACCGATAAAAAAAATGGAAGGCTGAACCCTCCCTTTTCTAAGGGTTACTTTATATCTGCACAGTTATGGCTATATTGTGAATGGAAGAAAAGTTCCCTATGCAGGACCCTGGTGAATAGTTCTTCCTATGATAGCATGTTTACCTTACTGGAATCCAGCCAATATACAACCGGATTACAGAGAGGTTGGGAAATTGTTGTACTATTAGAGGTTGGTTGGGAATAAAGGGATCTTTAGGTTTCTCAATTCTGAGTGACTTGTACAAGAATTCTCTGGGAATAAATATGTAACTGAATCAACATCTGGTAATTAGGTCATTATACCCAGCATGGGGTCAAAAATATTGATTCCATAGTCTATTCCATCTATTTGGTTTCTTATCACTGCACTATATTTTTTTCTTTCCTTGCGTAATCCCCATTTAGTATGACTTGCATTATTGACAGCACAGTCCAGTGCACATCTTGTCTAATGTATGCAGTCCTGGAACAATCATTTGAGGGTGCATATCTTTGTTAAAAATGTAAGCAAATTGCCTGTTTGGAATCGCGCATCGTGTATCTAACCAGGCTAGTTTCAACACTGAGAAGCGTTGACAATTTGGAAAAGTTTGTTGGTCACTGAGCAAGCACTCTATGGGGTAGATTTGGGGTAGGGTGGTAGCGAGGAGGCTGAGGAGAGTGAGGTAGGTTGCTGGATAACAGTTAGTTTAGTTTATAAAATGATAAACAAATGTCAGAACAGAAGGGAGCCGATTACAAATACGGGCACTTGAACATAAGTGCAGGTGCTCCAACATATGCATAAACTTGCAACAATAGTAGTTTTGATTAACAGTGAAATACAAAGTGTTAAACATAGGAAGTGACATATGTTTGTACATGGAAAACCAATATGAGCATCAACACCAATAGTGATTTTTTTTTTTTTAATGGGCGTATGAGCTGACTGAACCTCCACGCACCTGTGCAGGATAACAGTTAGAAAGCGGGGTAGAGGCAACAGTGCTAGGGAGGCTAGCCCTGATCTGACACACCAACAAGTTTGCAAGATTGGCAAAATTGTGTTTATTCAGGGAGGAACAAATACCAAACTTCAAAAAGCTAAATTTTGCCAACTAAGAGAGGCCATAGGCCTAACTAACTGGGACAAAGTCCTTAAAAATACAGCCACAAAATGGGATATTTTTAAAAGCATCGTAGAATCTAAGTGTGAGAGGTACATACCTTATGGGAATAAAGGGTTAAGGAACAAGAAAAACAGAACTGTAAAGAAGGCAATAAATGACTGACAAAAACAAAGCATTTAAATCACTAAAACAGGAGGGGAGCGAGAAAGCTCTGAAAAAGTATAAGGAAAAAAATAGAATATGTAAAAAACAAATAAAAACAGCCAAACTAGAGACCGAGAGATTAATTGCCAAAGAGAGCAAAACTAACCCTACAATGTTCTTCAGTTATATAAATGGTAAAAAGTATAAATCTGAAGGTGTTGGCCCTTTACAAAGTAATGAGGCGGGGGGAGTTGCAGAGAGCAATGAAGAGAAAGCAAAACTATTAAAACATTTTTTTCTCCACTGTATTCACTGAGGAAAATAAACTCAGATGAAATGTAGAATGTAAAAGTAAATTCCCCATTAAAAGTGCCCTGTCTGACCTGGGAAAAGAATAACAGCAGCGTCTTAAAAAGACTAAAATGGACAAATCGCCAGGGCCCGTATCCTAAGAGAATTAAGTTATGTCATAGCCATCATATTTCTGATATTTAAGGACTCTATACTGACAGGGAATGTTCCACAGAATTGGCGCATAGCAAATGTGGTGCCAATATTCAAAAGGGTCCAAAAACAGAGCCTGGAAATTATAGGCCGGTAAGTTTAACATCTGTTGTGGGAAACTGTTTGAAGATGCTATCTTGGAGTATCTCAATAAAAATAAGCAAATAACGCAATATCTGCATGGCTTCATGAGGGATCGGTCATATCAAACTAATTTAATCAGTTTCTATGAAGAGGTAAGTTCTAGACTTGACAGCAGCGAATCAATGGATGTCGTATATCTGGACTTCTCCAAAGCATTTGACACTGTACCGCAAAAAGTTTAGTATATAAAATGAGGATGCTCGGACTGGGAGAAAATGTCTGTATGTGGGTAAGTAACTGGCTGAGTGATAGAAAACAGAGGGTGGTTATTAACGGTACACACTCAGATTGGGTCACTGTCACTATTGGGGTACCTCAGGGGTCAGTATTGGGCGTATTCTCCAATATATTAAAGGGTTATCCAAGTTATGTTTATTGATGACCTATCCTCAGGATAGGTCATCAATATCAGATCGCGAGGGTCCGACACCCGGCACCCTCGCCGATCAGCTGTTTGAAAGAGAAGCGGCGTCGTGCCAGCCCTGCCTCCTCGTCATTGTTTACATGCTGGCCGTTGCATCTGCAGCGGTGAGCATGTGTAATTACACCAAGCCGCTCCATTCATTTCAATGGGACGGCTCGTTTCTATACAAGTGTATACACAGAGCCGTCCCATTGAAATGAATGGAGCGGCTTGGTGTAATTACACATGCTCACCGCTGCAGATGCAACGGCCAGCATGTAAACAATGACGAGGAGGCAGCGCTGGCACGGCGCTCGCCTTCTCTTCAAACAGCTGATCGGCGGGGGTGCCGGGTGTCGGACCCCCGCCGATCTGATATTGATGACCTATGCTGAGGATAGGTCATCAATAAATATAACTTGGATAACCCCTTTAATGATCTTGTAGAAGGCCTGCACAGTAAAATATCAATTTTTGCAGATGACACTAAACTGTGTAAAGTAATTAACATGAAAGAGGACAATATACTGCTACAGAGGGATCTGGATAGATTGGAGGCTTGGGCTGAGAAGCGGCAGATGGTTTAACACTGACAAATGTAAGGTTATGCACATTGGAAGGAATAATGCAAGTCACCCGTACATACTAAATGGTAAAACACTGGGTAACACTGACCTGGAAAAGGACCTAGGAATTTTAGTGAACAGCAAACTAAGATGTAGAAACCAGCGTTGGGCAGCTGCTGCCAAGGCCAATAAGATAATGAGTTGCATCAAAAGGGGCATAGATGCCCATGATGAGAACATAGTCCTACCACTTTACAAATCACTAGTCAGACCACACATGGAGTACTGTGTACAGTTCTGGGCTCCTGTGAACAAGACAGACATAGCAGAGCTGGAGAGGGTTCAGAGGAGGGCAACTAAAGTAATAACTGGAATGGGGCAACTACAGTACCCTGAAAGGTTATCAAAATTAGGGTTATACACTTTATAAAAAAGACGATTGAGGGGAGATCTAATCACTATGTATAAATATATCCGGGGTCAGTACAGAGATCTGTCCCATCATCTATTTATCCCCTTGACTGGTCGTTGATCTTGGGAGTTATCTGATTGCCTTATTGGACTTGGGAAGGAATTTTTTTCCCTAAACTGGGGAAAATTGGCTTCTACCGCAGTGTGTTTTTTTTTTTTTTTTTTCTTGCTCTGGATCAACTTGCAGGATAACAGGCTGAACTGGATGGACAGATTTCTTTCTTCGGCCTTATATACTATGTTACTGTGTTAACCCCGCACCCTGCATCTTAGCTCAGGAAAATTCAATCAAATGGAGTCTGTGCAGGATCTGAGGAGGTCAAGGGATTACGTTCCTTGAGCTAGTGAACATAAATAAAGATGTAGGGTTCAGACAGAAAAAAAACTTGACTTCGAGGAGGAAAGCACTGGTGCCTTTAGGGAGGTTTTCCTCAGGATAGTTCACCCGGGACTCCTGCTCATCAGTTGTTTGAGAAGGCAGCAGCGCTCCTGCTTTTCCTAGGCCAGGTGAAGACATGTTTGAATCACTTGGTCTAGGAGCAGCTCAGCTGCTGCCTTATCGAAATAGCTGATATGTAGGGCTCCCGGAGGATAGGTCGTCAGCATCAAAATCCTGGAAAACCATTTTAACTTAAAACGGCTAATTTGCATACAACATGATCGAGGATTAAAGTTGATTTTCTGTAGATTTGCAATTTAGAAAAAGAGGGTTCTGTTGCCGGTTTGTTTCACTTATACATAACATTTTGTGTTGCCTCCTGGTGCCACTAGAGGGAGTTCACTGCATGACCAGTGTGCAGTATTCTCCATCTAGTGGTGGCTACAAGTCAGTTAACCAATCCTGTATAGTGTAAGTGCTGCTACTGCGCATTCTTTATTTTACATGTAATCTTGGCAACCAAACGAATACAATTGGCCGTGTGCCTAAGCTCCCCCCCCCCACACACACACCTTTTTCCATACTAAAGGATTATTAGTATGCTATTGTAAGGAAATGATGATCATAGAACTAATTTGTGACAAAATTCTAATGTTCACAGATAAGTGTAGAAAGAGGAATGTCTTGGGAGGATGCAACTAAAATCTGGGCTGAACAGACTGCACCAGACGATGGGTTTTATTTATCACTACAGGTAAGTTGTTTGGAATAGAAATTAGCTTTGTTCCTCTTGTCTATTCTGGCTCAGCCATTGTGGTCATTTTTTGAACACAGTAAAGACACAGATACAGAAAGTCATTAGCTTTAGAAAAGGAGACTTCCAATATGCAACAAGGAATTTTTATTGATAGAACGTGCTCCACTCTTCTCAGTATAGTGGCAAGGATGAGGCCTTTTTTGTATGAAACTGCATTCTGAGCATTTTATGGCTGACAGTGCCTTTACATAAACGCTACTATGTTTATTGATAACTAGACTGTAAAGACATGGATTTGAGAGGCTTGTAAGTAGGGATGTCCCGATACCATTTTTTTTTTTAAGACCGAGTACCGATACTTTTATTTAAGTACTCGTCGATGCCAATTACCAATACCAATTTTAACAACAAAATAAATAACACATTTATTTTGTTACCACTGACCAACCAAAAGTCCAAACAACATATCAGTGTACTGCTGGGGCTCCGATCGGTTACCATGGCAGCCAGGATGCTACTGAAGCCCTGGCTGCCTTGGTCAGTTAGTGAGCAGCATTATACTCACATGCGCCGTGGCTGCCGGGCTCTCCCTCTGTCTGTGCGGCGCAGTGCTAATGCTATAAGCAATGTGCCGCACAGACAAAGGAGAGCCGGCGGCCACGGCGCACTTGAGTATAATGCTGCTCACTAACTGACCATGACAGCCAGGGCTTCAGTAGCGTCCTGGCTGCCATGGTAACAGATTGGAGCCCCAGCATTACACTGCAGGGACTCCGATCACTGCCACTGCACCACCAATGATGGAGGTGGTTGGGTGTGTGCACTGCCACCAATGATTTATATTGGGGAGGGAGAGTAGGGGTTGAGGGCGCACTGCGCCACCAATGCAAATTGAAACATTCCCGGCCTCTGAAAGGGCTGCGATCCGCGCAATTAACCCCTCAACCTGAGGGGTTAATTGTCGCGGATCGCAGCCCTTCAGAGGTCGGGTGTCTGCAATGTGAATCGCAGGGCACAGAATGGAGCCGCCACACAGAGGTCCCGCCCCCACGCTGATCAGCTGGGACACGCTGCCGTCCCCAAGCGCCGCTGCACTGCCCAGTGCCTTCCGGTATCGGGGACATTTGTACAAGTACTCGGCAAATGTCCGAGACCGATACTGGTATCTGTATCGGGACATCCCTGCTTGTAAGTAATATCTTCTTCTATCTTCCAGTGCAGTATGTATTAGCTCAAAAGCTGTTTTCACATTGATTTTTGTTTCTGGGACATACAAAAAACATAGCACTAGGCTCCCATCCCTCAGGCAGGCCAGAACTGTGTCCTTTTTAGCTTATAACTGACCAATATACATCTGTGTGTTTTTTGTTTTCTTTTTCTCACAGAAGCCTAAGGCCCCTTTCACACGGGCACGTTTTCCGCGCGGGTGCAATGCGTGACGTTAACGCATTGCACCCACACTGAATCCGGACCCATTCATTTCTATTGGGCTATGCACATGAGCGGTGATTTTCACGCATCACTTCTGCGTTGCGTGAAAATCGCAGTAAGCTTTATATTGTGTGTTTTTCACGCAACACAGACCCCATAGAAGTGAATGGGGCTACGTGAAAATCTCAAGCATCCGCAATCAAGTGCCCCCTGCAAGGTTGCTAAGAAACTATCGGGATGGGGACCTGATCTTTGCTATTATTTTCCCTTATAACATGGTTATAAGGGAAAATAATAGCATTCTCAATACAGAATGCTTAGTAAAATGTGGATTAAGGGGTTAAAAATAAAAAAAATAACTCACCTTATCCACTTCATCGCGTAGTTGCCGATCTCTTCTCTCTTTAATCGTTAGCTGCCGTCTAAAGGACCTGTGGTGACGTCACATCACATGGTCCATCACTATCACAGGTCCTTTAACCGGCAGCTAATGATTGAAGAAGAGGAGAGTTTGGCAACTACGCGATGAAGTAGATAAGGTGAGTTAATTTTTTTATTTTTAACCCCTCAATCCACATTTTACTAAGCATTCTGTATTAGAGTGCTATTATTTTCCCTTATAACCATGTTATAAGGGAAAATAATAAAATCTACAGAATACTCAACCCAAACTTCAGTGAAGTTCGGGTCTGGGTACCAAACATGCCGATTTTTCTCATGTGCGTGCAAAACGCATTAAAACGCTTTGCACTTGCGCAGAAAAATTGCGCATTTTCCTGCAACGAACCCGCATCTTATCCGGGTGTCAAACTTGATGCCCATGTGAAAAAGGCCTAAAGGTGAGACATGCCACTATATTTCATTGCAGTGATGTGCATCACAGCTTTCAGTCAGTTCTACCTTTAGTCCAGACACACCCAAGTGAGTTAATTGCATGAGCGTGTCGGTGACCTCTGCTCCTCTGACAGGATTGCACTTAATGATATCTCTGTGTGACCCTGTGAGTCTTGCACACTAACATATTTTCTTTTCGTGTCCGTTCCGTTTTTGTTTTCTCTTTGTGGACCATGTGCGGAATCATTCGTTTTCATGGATCCGCAAAAAAACAAAACGGAAGTTACTGTGTGCATTCCGTTTCCGTATGTCCATTCTCCAAAAAGGTAGGACATGTCCTATTATGTCCACATTACAGACAAGAATAGTACTGTTCTATTAGGGGCTAGCTGTTCCGCAAAATATGGAATGCACACGGACGTCATCTGTATTTTTTGCGGACCGCAAAATTACATAGTTTGTGTGGATGATCCCTTACACCAGGCATCCTCAAACTGCGGCCCTCCAGCTGTTGTAAAACTACAACTCCCACAATGCCCTGCTGTAGTCTGATACCTGTAGGCTGTTCGGGCATGCTGGGAGTTGTAGTTTTGCAACAGCTGGAAGGCACGCAGTTTGAGATGCCTGCCTTACACGGACAATGCTGTCGGAGTAAAACAATAGATTTGATGACACTCGGGGTCACGCAGCATTATCATGGAGGAGCAGAGGTCAGAATAGGAACTCTCACGCACTGAACTCGCTGGTGTGTGTGTCCTAAGAAGCATAACTGATCTCGCTGGTGTGTGTGTCCTAAGAAGCATAACTGATCTCGCTGGTGTGTGTGTCCTAAGAAGCATAACTGCTTTATTCTTCTGATAGGCTTGAATTGTAATACAATCTGAAAGGAGCCTAAATCTAAAAAATGTTAACAATGAGAATTTCATCTATCATTTCTGTCCTATAAATTATTCCCAGTCTTCTGTTTCTTGGTTTTCTAACTGTTCAAATATTATTCTTCCGCAGATAAGAAATAATAAGAAAACTGCTATTTTAGTAAAAGAAATCAACCCTAAAAAAAAGCTTTTCCTAGTGTACAGGCCCAATACTGGAAAGCAACTGAAACTTGAAACATTGTCAGAATTGAGAAAGAAATATAAGAAGGTAAGAAATCATCTCTTGAGGGATTCTAAGGGCTTTATCCTCTGACACAATCCTCTGGTTGTCAGACAAGAACTTCAATGTATGTGTTTGACACACATCTGTATGAGAAAAACCCACGGGGATCATTTATCAAACTGGTGTAAAGTAGAACTGGCTTAGTTGCTCATAGCAACCAATCAGATTCCACCTTTCATTTTCCAAAGGAGCTGTCAAAAATGAAAGGTGGAGTCTGGTTGCTATTGGCAACTAAGCCAGTTCTACTATACCCCAGTTTGATAAATTACCCCACATGTGCTTGGTGCAGTTGAAAGGGTTAACTTAAAGGGGGCCTGGGCTGGAAGCATTGCTCTGACCCCTGTGTAGTGGCTGTGAATGAGAGCTGAGCAGCAGTAACCCACCATGGTGACTATAATGGACAGAGCTGTGCTTTTTTTCCTGTGTTTCCAGCACCTGGTGAGAACAGCTGGTAGTGGGGTGTTGGACAACCCCTTTAAGAATATACCTTATGACTTTTCTTATGTTGTATTGTCTTGCCAGGTAACGTCTGATGATGCCTTTTCTCACTGGAAAGAACAGTACACATTTTCTGCTGATATATGTACGCACGCTTATTGGTGAGTGGTTCGTAGCAATTACTGCTTGGAGTACATTGTATACATGCTGTTTTGATAGAGATATATATCTATCCTATCCTATCCTATCCTATCTAATCATCTATCCTAATTTTTTTTTTTAACCAATAGCTGTTTACCCCAATATAAAACTGCTTTTTCAACTGCAGACACGTACAGAGCTTTTTTTTTTTTTTTTTTCCCGCTTTCCATTAATTTAGTAGGAGATTCAGTGTTCATTGTGCCCCAATATAGGACATGCTGCTTTTTTTTTTTTTTGTAGGGGAATAAGGCTACATTCACACGACGACAATTGCGCGACAATTTGGGAACCACTACACTGCAACATTTGTAGCGCGACATTGATGTCACATTAATGTCGCGCGACAATTTTTATAATGGGAGTCTATGGTGGTGTCGCACGTGCAACATGCAACATGTTGCGACTGCGACACAACAGTCGCAAAAAATCCATCCCGGGTGGATTTTTGCCGACTGTCGTGTCGCAGTCGCACTGCGACACCATAGATTCCCATTATAAAAATTGTCACGCGACAATAGTGCGACTTTTTGTCGCGCGACAATTGTCGCCGTCTGAACATACCCTAAGTGCTGCTTCCCATTGAAATTAATGGGAGGCTGTTTTGAGGCTTCTTTTTTTTTTAGATGATTGAGGGGGAAAAGTGTCAAAATCAGCGCTCAAAACTTCAGTGTGAACTGGCCATTCGAGTATTTAAAGTTTACTACTATGGTTTTGCTTCTACTATGAATTAAGTTCAGTCATTTAAGTTTAGAGCATTCCGAATTCCCCACACAAGCATTCCGGATCTAGCATTTGACAAGGACAATGTTTAACTAATTATTATTTTTTTTTATTTTTTTTTTTTATAAATGTCTTTAGATCTCATATTTGAAAGTATAACTATCTAAAGCTCTGTTTTCTCTCTGCAGGAGAGGTAATTGTAAAAAGGCAAGCTTAGGACTGGTGTGCGAAATAGGCTTGCGCTGCCGGACATATTATGTTCTGTGTGGGTCTGTCTTAAGTGTCTGGACTAAAGTGGAAGGAGTTCTAGCCTCAGTCAGTGGCACAAATGTGAAAATGCAAATAGTTCGATTACGAACTGAAGACGGGCAAAGAATTGTTGGTAAGTAACATGTATCAGTTATGAAAACATATGTAGTCGGTGCGAAAATACAGCCTGCCAGCTCCTAATCACTGTCTGTTCCCAGGGGCAACTATAAATGTAGCTTTCCCATGTGAGATGGTCAAGTGGAGATATATTCATTGAACATCAAAATCTGTTTTATCTTCTCAGGTCTAATCATTCCAGCAAACTGTGTATCGTCGCTCGTAACTCTGTTATCAACTTCAGACCAGTCTCAGCAGATTGCGGTACAACAGCAACAGATGTGGCAGCAACTTCATCCTCAGAGTATCAGCAATTTCAGCACCCCATAGATATCTGCCAAGCAGAAACTTGGACATAGTAGTAAGAAACTGTAGAGACCGTAACAGGGCACATGAATCAGGGACAGATTCCAAAGAGTTCAGTCTACGTGCGTGTAGTTGAACGCTGTTTTGTCGAACACCAGGATTTGGCGTACTCAAGAGACCTTCGTGGCGATCTGCAAGTTCCTTTATAGTGGCACATACTTTTCTTTTTCCCTTACACTATTGGTGCTTCCCATCAGCTCCAGCTTTCATAGTCCTTAATTTAATTTTCCATTTTTTTTTATTTTTATTTTTTCCCAGATCACTTTTTCGTTTCCTCTGTGCAACATGGAGACAGAAACGCACTGCTTTGTTTTTCATTTATGTCCCATATAGTGCTCAGGGTCTTATTTGGTAATCAATCATTTGTAAAGGGGAGCTTTCCATAAATGCATGTACAAGGAAGGTATGATGCATAAACCAATATATGTATATAAAAGATTTTCTTAACGTGTAATAAAGATGCATGCTTTCATAAATGCACTGTATTTAAAAGGGTATATTTGTGTTTCTCCCCTACATTGGTTAATGCAGCGCATGTCTTTGAAAGCATGAATACAAAGACTTTGGCAAGTCCCGATCCACAGGGAACAATCAGTTCCTGATCTCCACTTAGCCTATTTTATTTTTACATAGTATTTTTAATTATTTAAGTTTGGGTGTATGATGCTATTTCAACACATTTGCTCTTAAAATCGTGATGGAAATGTAATATTTTAAGTGTATAAAGGACATTTCTAATGTGCTGCAGCAAAGGTTTTGTGCCTATTGTCTTTTTTTCCTCCCCTTTGACATCAAAAATGGGAACAATACCAACCGTTTTGCTTTTTTTTTTTTTCTTTACAAATTACTTATTGTAATTTAGTAAAAACAAATTTGACTGGTAAAATAAGGCACATCTTGAATGGTACTGTTATGTAGATCACTCAAGGCTCCCTGCTGTGTGTCGTTTTGCCTTCTCTGTAACTTGAATACAATTTACTATGTTGTAAGACATTGTAGAGTTTCTTCAGCTGTTTAAAATTGTAATGTACAAATGTGAATAGTTATCTATAATATGGGTAAGTTTTTTTTTTTTTTTTTTTGTTTTTTTGCGCCTTCAATAGTTCATGTTTATAAGGAAGTGAAAAAGACAATGTTTGTCATTTCTTGCTTGCACAGGTTGCACTATTTGAACGTTTTGAGACTGTATAAACCTGTTTGGGGACATTAAAATTACCCTATGAGGTATTTACACCTTAGAGGGAATAAATAAAATTCATTGTACTAACATAAATCTACCGTGGTGTTCATTTGCATGTGATTGTTTAGTTTTTATGACCACAGCGTACACAGCTCTCTATACAGATTGAACACTGGCATCCGTTCCTGTACCCAGTGGGGCATGCAATCTCATTTCCCTATTCACATTCCTATCTGCTCTTGGGGCACAACAGCCTCCGTCAGCAGTTCCTGTCTGACTACTAGAACAGCATTGCGTTTAGTGCTCGCCTTGCCCGTATGGAATCTGTTGTACGGCAGATCCAGAACTGCATTGTGACCAACATTAAAAGTTGAAAATGACAGATCTAAACAGTGTTTAGAGATGCACACCAGGCTTAAAATATTTTATATACAGTACAATATAATATACACAGCTCCCTAAAGATATGTAATTACACAACACCGCAAAATCAAAGTGGAATAAGTGCAACAGTAAAGTGCTAGTGCTAAAATTAATACATGACCAAACTAGTGAAAGTACTAATGAACACTAGAAGGGAAGCTGTATACACAGATACTGACCAGGCTGTAGCGTATCAGTTGTTCCTATGGACCCTTAAACCTTTTTCAGGAGGTAAGAGTAAGGCTACATGCACACAACAGTTGTTTTTTGCTGTCTGCAAATCGGGATCCGCAAAAAAAAAAAAATGATGATTCATCGTTTTTTTTGGGGAGGATTCCCTTGTTTTTACAGATACCTTGTAATAAATTCCTATCCTCGTCCGCAAATAATAAAAAGTAGGATATGCACTACTTTTTTTTGCTGAAGGAAAACACAAACGCGGAACACAAACTGATGAACTGTCAGCATTTTTTTTGCTGACCCATTGAAATAAATGGGTTCCGATCCTATCCGTAAAAAAACTGAAACGGAAGCCGAGTAAGGGATCCGTTTCAGGGCTCTCACAAACTGTCCAAAACAGATCAGTTAAGCCCCAATGCATTCTGAATGGATAAAGATCCGTTCAGAATCTATCAGTTCAGCTCCGTTCCGCTTCTATTCTGTTTTGGAGGTGGACACCAAAATGCAGCATTTTGGTGTCTGAAGAGGCGGAGCCTAACGGATCCGTTTTGAATTACAATGTAAGTCAATGGGGACTGATCCTTTTCAATGACACAACATGGTGCATTTGAAAACTGATCTGTTCCCCATTGACTTTCAATGTAATTCAAAACGGATCCGTTTTGGACTTTGTCATTTTTCTTTAACCCCTTAAGGACACAGGGTTTTTTCATTTTTGCGTTTTCATTTTGCGCTCCCTGCCTTCCAAGAGCCATAACTTTTTTATTTTTCCGTTCACATAGCCATATGAGGGCTTGTTTTTTGCGTGACAAGTTGTACTTTCCAACGCCATCATTTAATAATGCATACGGTGTAGTGGGAAGCGTGGAAAAAATTCCAAATGGGGTGAAATTGCAAAAAAAAGCAATTTCACCACAGTTTTACGGGTTTTTAAATTACATCGTTCGATTTGCGATAAAACTGGTTAATTTTATTCTTCAGGTCAGTACGAATCCGGCAATACCTAATATGTATAGTTTTTTTTGCGTTTTGATAGTAAAAAAAAAATTAAAAGTGGGAATTTTTTTGTCGCCATGTTTTGACCCCTATAACTTTTTTGTAATTATGCGTACGGAGCAGTGTAGGGGCTCATTTTTTGCGGGGCAATCTGAACTTTTAATTGATACCATTATGGGGTGCGTATGATGTTTTGATCACTTTTTATTCATTTTTTTTTTTTTAGGAAATGAAGCGTCCAAAAATGGCGAATTAGCCATTTGGACGCTTTCTTTCCGTTTTTGTTTACCGTATGGTGAATATTTTTTAATATTATAGTATGGGCGTTTTCGCACATTGCGACACCCATTATGTGTAATTTTTTTTATTTTTTTATTTATTTTATTTTCATTTTGGGGAAAGGGGGGTGATTTGAATATTTTTATTTTTATTTTTTAAACTTTTTTTTTTTTTACCACTTTCTTATAGTTCCCACAGGGAACTATAAGATGCAATCATCAGATTGCTATTCTCATATATTCCAATGCAATAGCATTGGAATATATGAGAAAATCGCATAGTACCTATGGAGCCTATTACAGTCATAGGCTCCATAGGAATACTATGTAGTAACCTAGGTTTCATTCACAGAAACCTAGGCTACTACATGCATGCTCCGGCTCCCCTTGTGGCCATCAGGGGGCCGGGCACAAACCAAAGTGAAACTTTAGGTTTTGCGCGGTCAGATGCCGTGGTCAGGATTGACCACGGCATCTGAGGGTTAAATGTCCGCGATCGGCATCGCTGCCGGTCGCAGACATGACCTGCGGTAGTCAGCTTGATGAATCAAGCATTACCCGCAGCTCATGCGCCCGCTCCGTGCGGGAGCGGGCGCCATCTTTAAAGTGCGGACACAGGGCGTACATGTACGCCCTGTGTCCTTAGAGAGGTTAAAACTAATGCAAACTGATCCATTCTGAAACATGGAATGTGTCGGCAGATAAGAACCATTTGGCCCATCTAGTCTGCCCAATATGCTGAATACTATGAATAGCCCCGGCCCTATCCTATATGAAGGATGGCCTTATGCCTATCCCATGCATGCTTAAACTCCTTCACTGTATTTGCAGCTACCACTTCTGCAGGAAGGCTATTCCATGCGTCCACTACTCTCTCAGTAAAGTAATTCTTCCTGATATTACTTTTAAACCTTTGCCCCTCTAATTTAAAACTATGTCCTCTTGTAGCAGTTTGTCTTCTTTTAAATATTCTCTCCTCTTTTACCGTGATGATTCCCTTTATGTATTTAAAAGTTTCTATCATATCCCCTCTGCCTCTTCTTACTTCCAAGCTATACATGTTAAGGTCCTTTAACCTTTCCTGGTAAGTTTTGTCCTGCAATCCATGTACTAGTTTAGTAGCTCTTCTCTGAATATCCTTCTGCAGATCTGGTCTCCAGTACTGCACACAATACTCCCAATGAGGTCTCACTAGTGCTCTGTAGAGCGGCACGAGCACCTCCCTCTTTCTACTGTTAATGCCTCTCCCTATACACCCAAGCATTCTGCTGGCATTACCTGCTGCTCTATGACATTGTCTGCCCACCTTTAGGTTGTCTGATATAATGACCCCTAAATCCCTTTCCTCAGATACTGAGGTTAGTACTGTATCACTGATTTTATATTGTGCTCTTGGGTTTTTACACCCCAGGTGCATTATCTTGCACTCATCGACATTAAATTTTAGTTGCCAGATTTTTGACCATTCCTCTAGTTTTCCTAAATCCTTTTCCATTTGGGGTATCCCTCCAGGAACATCAACCCTGTTACAAATCTTTGTGTCATCAGCAAAAAGACACACCTTACCATTGAGGCCTTCTGCAATTTCGCTGATAAAGATATTAAACAATATGGGTCCCAGAACAGATCCCTGAGGTACCCCACTGGTAACAATACCATGGTCTGAATCAGGGCTGTGGAGTCGGAGTCGAGGAGTCTGAGTCGGAGGCAATTTTGGGTACCTGGAGTCGAGTCGGCAAAAATGGACTGACTCCGACTCCTACTAGATTTAAATTGGAATAAAAAAATTGGAATAAAAAAGCAAGTTTAAATGTCCCAATTCAGATAAAGTTATAATTAATTACTTCTCTACTGTAAGAATAAAGGCCAATGCATGCAGTGCGTCACGTTACCAAAGACATAAGTGACCGTAAAGAAGCATGCTTTTCATATGCTTTACTATGCAGTTAAAGGGACACTAACAGGCTGATTTACCGGCTAAAGATATATCTGCTGGTATTTATCAGAGGATTAGGAATACAACTAGACGACTGTTACCCCCAGTTGAGGTTTACTTGTGTTTAAAAACATTTTAATCAATATGCAAATTCTCTACCTTTGTGCCCAAGGGGCAGGCGCACATGTAGAGTACTGTCAGCACTAGACCGGACTAGGTAGCGAGGAGGAAGAGAGAAAGCTGGCACAGCCTCAGCATAGCCAGACGAGGCTGCTGCCAGCACTCTACACGTGCGCCTGCGCAGGAATTCAGCGTTCGGCTAGCCTGAAAAAAAGGCCAGTGCAGTGAATAATAAAGAGGGAACAGCGCTGGGAAGCTGTACTCGGGCGCGGCTGGGCACAAAGCCGCAGGAGACGCTGCCCCATTGGGCACAAAGATAGTGAATTTGCATACAGATTAAAATGTTTTTAAACACAAGTACAGCTTAACTGGGGTAACATTAGTATAGTTTTATTCCTAATTCTCTGATGAATACCAGTGTATATATATATCTTTAGCTGGAAAATCAGCCTGTCAGTGTCCCTTTAAGGAGCGGCAATACTTACACTTTCCATTGTCTTGTGGTCTGCTGTTACAGGGAACCCATGGTTATCCTAGCCTCTCACTGATAACTGATTAAGGACTGGAGACACTTGTATAAGTGAAGGGAATGGATAGTCAATAGTTCAAGACTGAAGCTGTAAACAATTTGAAAAACTGCTATCATTCAGCTAAGGCTATAAAACATGTAAACTCAGATTGTTAGCTTAAATTTTAAACATGACTATGGGATTCTACTAGGAAAATCATGTTTTAAAATAAATGCCCCTTCCTGGATCCTCCCACTGCTCTATCTTCAGCAGAAGATCAGCACACAAAAGAGAAGGCAGCAGCTTCTGCTCAACTACCTCTCTGTGCTAGAGAAGATTAGAAGTCGGAGTCGGACAATTTATCTACCGACTCCACAGCCCTGGTCTGAATATACTCCATTGACTACAACCCTCTGTTTTCTGTGATTCAGCCACTGCCTAATCCATTCAACAATATGTGAGCTCAAGCTTAAAGACTGCAGTTTATTGATAAGCCTTCTATGTGGGACAGTATCAAATGCCTTACTAAAGTCCAGATAAGCGATGTCTACTGCACCTCCGCCATCTATTATTTTAGTCACCCAATCAAAAAGTCAATAAGATTAGTTTGACATGATCTCCCTGAAGTAAACCCATGCTGTTTTTATCAATCAACCCATGGGTTTTAGATGTTCCACAATCCTCTCCTTGAGTATGGTTTCCATTAATTTCCCACTATTGATGTCAGGCTTACTGGCCTATAGTTGCCTGATTCCTCTCTACTATCTTTCTTGTGAATTGGCACAACGTTTGCTAATTTCCAATCTTCTGGGACGACACCTATTACCAGTGATTGGTTAAATAAATCTGTTAATGGTTTTGCTAGTACACCTCTAAGCTCTTTTAATAGCTTTGGGTGTATCCCATCAGGCCCCTGTGATTTATTTGTATTAATTTTAGACAGCTGACTTAGAACCTCTTCCTCTGTAAAGACATATGCATCAAAGGATTCATTAGTCTTCCTCCTAACTGAGGTCCTTCTCCTTCATTTTCCTTTGTAAAAACTGAACAGAAGTATTAATTGAGGCAGTCAGCTAGTTCTTTATCCTCTTCCATATACCTTCCTTCTTTTGTTTTTAATTTGGTAATTCCTTTTTTAATTTCCTTTTTCATTTATGTATCTGAAGAATGTCTTATCACCTTTTTTCACTGACTGAGCTAATTTCTCTTCTGCCTGAGCTTTAGAAGCTCTTATAACTTGCTTGGCCTCTCTCTGCCTCATCTTATAGATTTCCCGGTCATCCTCGTTTTGGGTGTTTTTATACTTGCTAAATGCCATCTTTTTGTTTTTAATGATTTTGACCACTTCTGCTAAGTACCACAGTGGTCTCTTCCTTTTTGCCTTTACTGACAAGCCTAATGCACTTTTCTGTTGCCTTCAGTAGTGCCAATTTTAAGTAGTCCCATTTCTCTTGGACTCCATTGAAATTGTTCCAGTCTGATAGGGACTCGTATACCACTGATCTCATTTTAGAAAAGTCTGTTTTCCGAAAATCTAAAACTTTTGTTTTTGTGTGGAGTGACTCAGTCACTGTACTTATAGTAAACCTCACTGACTGGTGATCACTGGATCCTAAGCTTTCCCCTACAGTGATATCAGATACCAAATTGCCATTTGTGAACACCAAATCTAAAATGGCCTCCTTTCGGGTTGGCTCCTCAACTACTTGCTGTAGAGATAATCCCAGTAGGGAATTTAGAATGTCTGTACTCCTGGCAGAACTACCTATTTTGGTTTTCCAGTTTATATCAGGAAGATTAAAGTCTCCCATAATGACAACTTCCCCTTTCAATGTCATTTTAGCCATTTCCTCAACTAGTAGATCATCCAATTCTTTGACTTGGCTTGGTGGTCTGTATATGACACCTACACGAGTTACCTTATGATTACCAAGCTGCAACGTAACCCAAACTGACTCTAAATTGGTTTCGCTGGCTTGTATTAGATTAGATTTTATGCTATCTTTCACATATAAGGCCACTCCACCCCCTTTCTTGCCTTCTCTGTCTTTCCTATATAGAGAGAATCCAGGTATTATGTCCCAGTCATTACTCTCATTGAACCATGTCTCAGTAACAGCCACTAAATCTATATTCTCAGATGCCATTACAGACTCAAGTTCGCTTATTCCCTAAACTGCAAGCATTTGTAGACAAGACTCTCAGCTTGTCATTTCTTATCCTATCAGCTCCTGGCATCTTCTGGCATTGTTTTTCGGGGCAGCCGAACTGATGGATTGTCTCTTTGTGCCCCCTTTCCTAGTTTAAATGTTCCTTAGCAAAACTTTGAACTGTTCACTGAGGACAAAGCATACAAGCGTTTGCATTATAGGTGCGGATCCGTCTGTGCAAATAAACAGACGGATCCGCACCAATGTAAGTGTGAAAGTACCCTAAAACAACTGTCGTGTGCATGTAGCCTAACTGTGAACCTTTTATATAGCCATATAATGAAAAAAATGAATCCTAAATTAACTGCAGGCACTACCTGCAATTGCACTTGGAAGGAGTGGAGATGCCGCAGCGCTTCTGCAGCAGAACAGGAGGTATGCGATAATCGTTAATTTCTAACGATAATTTGTTTTCCTTAGTCCTAACAGCAGCACAGATGTGATGGGTTAACCACCCCCGTGGACTGGCAGGACCGGCGGAATGTTTAATGAGCCCAAGACTAATAACTCAATTTAACAATTAAGTGTCTCCTTAAAAGGAGGAAGTCAACCCCCAGCCCACTGTGTTTATAGTAAGAAGAAAACTAGACTTACTAGGGTGGGAAATTTGTGTGCTGCTGTTAGGACTAAGGAAAACAAATTATCGTTAGAAATTAACGATTCCCTTACGTCCTACCAGCAGCACAGATGGGGAGATAGCAAGAAGAAACCCCTAGGGAGGGCCTTCCTGCCTGGCAGAACTAAGAAAAGTCTGCCCAAAGGCCGAAAACTCAGCTAGACTGGCATCTAGTCTATAATGGGAGATGAATGTCGATTCAGAGCTCCAGGAGGCAGCTTTGCAAATCATGTTGAGAGGCAGAAGACTCCTCTCGGCAAAAGAAGTAGCCACAACTCTAGTAGAGTGGGCCTTCACGAATCCCGGAGGGTCCAGAGATTGTGGAAACAAGGGATTCCTTAATAGCCTCCTCAATCCACCGACTGATGGAAGGTTTGGATGCCTTACAGCCTTTAAACTTACCGGCAACAGGATTAGCAGATTCTCATCTTTCCTGAACTCCTTGATCTATCCACATAGATCCGGAGACATCTCGAGACGTCCAGAGGATGTCTAGCAGGTTCCTAGGAGGAGGTGGTAGATGTCGACAGAACCGGGAGGAATATCACCTGGTTGATGTTCTGGAAGGAAGGAACTTTAGGCCTACAATACGGGAGGAATCTAAGAAAGTCCCGGTCATGTAAGAATAGGGCTCATGTGCTGAGAGAGCTTGAAGCTCAGAGACCCTCTTGGCCAAAGTCACTGCAAGGAGAAACACAAACTTCCAAGTGATGAACTTGATGTCCACCTCCTCTAACGGTTCAAAGGGGGGAGATGCTAACCCCCTGAGAACTACTGAAAAACCCATTGAAAAAAAGGGGTCTCAGTACTGTAGGCTTTAATCTTTCAGCTCCTTTAAGGAACCGTTTGATCAGCGGGTCCTGAGAAAAAAGCCTGTTAAGGCAAGCTGAGATGGCTGAAACTTGAATCTTCAGAGTAAAGGGCAAGGCCTCTATCAAGGCCGTTTTGCAGGAACTGAAGGATAGCGGAGAGGGGCGGATCTGCAGACGCCTCCTCAGTTGAGGTACAACAGGATGAGAATATCCTCATAATACAAGAGTAGGCTCTCTTGGTAGGGTCTGCTCTAGAATGAGACAGCGTTCTCAGGACCGACTCTGAAAGCCCTTCTATTCCGGGAAGGGACTGATCAACCTCCAGGCTGTCAGGTTGAATCTGTGCAGATCTGAGCAGAGGTGAGTGTCCCACGACACCAGGGTCTGCTGTGGGGGAGCCTCCAATATTGTCCTCGACTCAACTGGGTGAGCTAGGTAAACCAGGATCTCTTCGGCCAAAACAGTATGATGGCTATCACCGAGGCCTGATCCTGACGGATTTTCATCAATACCCTCGGTATCATGGAAAAGGGAGGGAAGATGTAAGCCAGCCTGGACCTCCAGGATATTGACAGAGCGTCTAACGCCAGGGGTTGTCCTCCCTGTAGAGGAGCAGAACCTCTCCACCTTGGCATTGAACCTTGTTGCCATGAGATCCACCTCTGGCATACCCACTTGAGGACTATCTGCTTGATTCTCCGGATGTAAAGACCACTCTACCGACGGAAGACCGCGGCTCAGCCGCTATCATATTGAGGGAGCCATGGATGTGGATCGCAGATAAGTGGGAAGGTACAACTCTGTCTAATCCAGAATCACCCCGATCTCTGACAAGAGGGAAGTGATCTTGTGCCTCCCTGCTGGTTGATGTAAAGTACCGCAGTCACATTGTCTGACTGGAGTTTCACCGCTTTGCCCCGGATCTGAGGGGCTAAGTGAAGGAGGGCTAGCCGGATAGCCTGAATCTCACGGAGATTGGATGAAAGAAGCCACTCCTGAGGAAACCAGGTCCCGTGAACTGGAGTGTAGTCTAGGTGAGCGTCCCAGCCTACTTAGGACGCATCCGTAGTCAATATGACCCAGACTGGCTGGGTCATAGACTTTCCGTCTAAAAGATGGCACCACCATCTGAGGGAATACCGAGTTTGCCAAGTCAGGGAGCACAGGGAGTTTAGCCCAGCAGGGCTGCCATTCCATTAGGAGAGGACCTCCGACTGTAGAGGGCGGAGGTGCCATAGAGCCCAAGGGGCTGCTTCCGCAGACGCTGACATGAGCCCCAACATCTTCATGAGAGTTCGGATTGGAACTCACCGGGGAAAGGAACTTGCCGTGTTCTGAACCCGGAATCTTCTTTCTGGAGTCAACTGGAGCGACATCCCAGCGGAGTCGGTTATGAAGCCTAGATATCTTACTGAAGTCGACGGGCTCACGTTCGACTTCTACCAGCTGATGATCCAACCTAGGTGGAACAGAAAGGAGATTGTTACCTGAAGAAGTTGGGTTAGGACCGCTAGAGCAGAGGCTTTCAAAGCCAGTCGTCCAGATAAGGAATGATGGTCAGTCCTTGAAGCCTCAAAGCCGCCACCACAGAACCACCTTGGTAAAAGTGTGAGGGGCAGAAGAAATGCCAAAGGGAAGGGCAACAAACAGAAGATGCCTGACGACACCGGACACCTGGACCGTGATCCTGATATACTTCCTGGAACCAGGATGGATCGGGATGTGCAGATATGCATTCTTGAGGTCCAGGGTTGCCATCACGTCTCCAGATTGACGACGTGAACTACTGACCTGATGGTTTCTACACGAAACTTCACCTTCCTTATAGATCGATTGAAATATCTCAGATCGATAATCATCCGGAGATCTCCTGAAGCCTTGGGAACCAGAAAAACTGGTGAATAGATCCCTAGGCCCCGTTCTCCTGCCGGAACCTCCTCCAGAGCCCCTTTGCAAATGTAGTCCTGAATGTAGGCCTCTAGGATCGCCTCCTTGGCAGCTTGTAGAAGGTTGATCTTGACAAACCTGTCCAGAGGAAAAGAGGTGTTGTTGACTAAATAACCGTTGGAAATGATATTCAGGACCCAGGGATCCGAGATCTCTTGGATCCATTCTTCTCAGAAGTGGGAGAGACGACTCCCGACGGGTACATGAAGCTTAGGAATGGGGAAGCTTATTGGCAGGACGGCAGGAGTAACGGAATTAACCAAGAGCCTCGAAGAGGCCCGTAGTCAGGAGGTGGATTTTCCATCTTTGGCTCCTCCACGAGAGCACCTCAGCCTTTCGCTTGTGCTCTCCAGTCACTACAAGAGCTTGTTTGCTGGCCAGACCTGCCACCGCGGTCTTGTCTGCCCTGCGCTCGAAATGACTGCTGGGGAAGGCTCTTCACCTTCTAGTCTGAAAGGCCCTCCATGATCTTATCTAGCTCGAACCGAACAAACGGTTGGGCTCGAATGGAAGGCCATATAAGCTGTATTTTGAGGAATTGTCAGCGACCCAAGGCTCAAACCAAAATGGAATATGGGCCGCCGAACCCCGGGCCATGCTATATATAGGCCCCTGACATTATTTGATAGTATTGTTACAGGGTGCCAAAGGCGCACTTGGTCTCCCATGAGCCACAGACCTGCTGCTTAGCCTCAAGAGCAAGGATCTGAGTTTGGCCTCGCTCCCAGGACTTGCTTCACATCAACTTGAATTTGATCCAGGTGAGATCAGAGGAACGTAGAGACTTCAAAAGCCGCTATGGCTGTGGAAGCGGAAGCCGCAGCTGCCGTAACACCCCGTCTTAGTTTGCACTCTGCAAGGGGGTCCTGCAGCTAGACCCATCGTCTGCAGGAACCAGAGTGCGCTTGGACAACTTGGCAATAGCCATGTCCACCTTGGGAATGGATCCCCACGAATCCACCAAGGGTTAAGCCATCGGGAACATGGATTTAACTTCTTTGTTAAAACCGGACCTTTTCCAGGTTTTTCCACTCTATATCATGACAGAGAGGAGGGTCTCATCCGCTTCGAAGACACGATGTGCCCGAGTAGCGGGAACGGGAGGCTCCCCACAGTCAACATCATGGTCCCCCGACCTGATGGACTTGAGCAACTTCTGTGTCTTTCCAGGGGAGAAAACACAACGTCAGCTCCTCCTCATCCGAGGAGGAAGAAACTAAGGAGACCAAAAGGTCTCCTTACCGGGACAGAGGTCTCCATAGGGGCCTGGGCCCGAATAGGAAGCCTTTCCATCCAGCAGGCCTATGACTCCTTTAACAGAGCCATTGATACATATCCTGCAAGTAGGTTCACTAGAGGTCTGAACCTCTAATGGCAGCTGTAACACCTGGTGTAGGTTAGGTCAACAGACCAAGGGATTCCCAACCGGTCTCCCAAACTGGTCTTAGCCCAGCCTTAAGCTGTTTTGCTTCTGCGATCTCACGAGTGCAGGTATGATCAGCTTACAATAACCGTTGACTGCTGCAATGGTAGCAGGATAGATGCTTCCTCTTGAAATCCACTTTCCTGCCTTCCGAATCCCGCGGAGAAGACATCACTGCGGGGAAAAAAGAGACAAATAAAACATTTGTAAACCACCTATCTGCGCAGGAAAGGTAGAAAAACAGACCGGAGGAAGCTGAGGAAAAAAACACCACAAGTGGAACAACACTAATTTTAGGACTCTGGGAGCTGGCTGAAAAAGCATATGCAGCCAGAGACTGAACTGGAGCACACAGCCTCCAAAAATAGGGGAAGGGGAGGGATAGCCAATCCACCCTTCCCCCAGTAAATCCTCCACAGGAAGACGCATAAAAAAATCGTGCCCGTGAAAAAATCACGGCCGGATTATCCGGAGGTGATGAAAAAGGAGAGTCCCCGTGTTACCTCCGGAAGATGGCGGCACACAGGGACCGGGATCCCGGACCAAGGACGCCGCCAAAATACCCCAGCCAGGCGCACTGCGCGGGGCCGGCAGCAAACAAGCTGCCGGCCAAACTGACAAGGTACCTAGGAAAAAAGGGCAACGCCGTTACCCAAACGAAAAGAAGGCTCCCCGCACTTTCCATAAGAAAGGGGAACAAACCGCTTAGTCCACCTGTCCAGGAGGACAGAAAAAACACAGTGGGCTGGGGGTTGACTTCCTCCTTTTAAGGAGACACTTAATTGTTAAATTGAGTTATTAGTCTTGGGCTCATTAAACATTCCGCCGGTCCTGCCAGTCCACGGGGGTGGTTAACCCCATCCACATCTGTGCTGCTGGTAGGACGTAAGGGAAGCATAGTTTCTGTGGCTACATCAGCATGTCTGCCAAGCGCTCCCAGCAGACACTATCTTGGAAAAGTGAAATATAATCCAATTGCCCATATTCTTACAAATCTATAAAAAGAAAGCAAAATAGCTAATATAAATTGCTAGGTGATATACATAATGGGAAATACATTAATATACCAATATATTTAGTATATAGTAGAATTACACTACCCTAAAATCTGTAATGTATTATAATTACTATATTACATATAAATATATATAGCATGTAATATTTTGTAATGTTAATGTTTACGCTATTTCATTGCACAATTAATTTTTTTCATTATTTGTATATTATATTTAATATTAGATATTAGGGTAGTATAATTCTACTATATATGATGGTATATTAAGGTATTTTCCATTATGTATATCACCTAGCACTTTGTCACTTTATACTGTATTAGCCATTTCACTTTCTTTATATAGATCATTTGTAAGAATATGGGCAATTTGATAGCACTGACATTAAAATACAATAGAAAAAGTGCATTGTATTTGGAAGCCATCAAAAGATCAGCTATTATAGTCCCTATTAAATGGTTAAGACGTTTTAAAAACATTTTACTAAAGTTCCAATTGAAAAAATATGAATTTTCCATTGAAAAAACACTTTTCACATATTTGATATAGCTGCGTTTGTAACAACCCACACTTGGCAAATATATAAATTATCCCGTATGGTAAACACCATAAAAAACTGTGCCAGAATTGCAGCTTTTTGCTTAATCAACAAAAAAACTGAATAAAAAGCTATCAAAAAGTATTATATACCCCAACATGATACCAAAGAAAACTACAAGTCGTCCAGCAAAAATCAAGCCTTCATAAAGCTCCATAGAAGGAAAAATTGTTGTGGGTCTTGGGATGCGACGATAAAGGGTTATTGCGCAAAAGCAGTAAAATGTAAAAACTATGGGGGTCATTTGTTCAGACACACCTATATTAGGTGTCTTTCTGGTGCAGATTGCGGTATAACAGATAGTTGCGATGTAATTTGCTACTTCCTCGCTCTAAAAAGGTGGGTGTCGCGGGAAGGGGAGGCCTGTCTCATTCATCATTTTCTATACCTGTTTTAGCTGTAGAAAATGGTCTAAATCTAAGACTGTAAGGAACTTTGGCGCATCCAGCGCCATTCTTAATAAATGACTCCCTATATGTATTTGGTATCGCTGTAATCGTGCTGAGCCAGGGAATAAAGTTGGCATGTTATTTATACTGTTCATAGTGGACCCAAAGCTTCACATTTCTTAATCTAATGCACCCCTCTGCAGGTGGTAAGTACATCTATAAATAGGAGGACATTTTAAAATCCTTTCTTTGGCCCCTTTCACACGAGCATAGTTGCAAGCCATAATATATGGCCTGGATTTTTTTGTACCAGAATCTGCTGCTAATGTTAATGATTAGGGATATTCATTTGGCTGTATCGTTTCCCTCAGTATTTGAAATCCGCAGCATGTCCGAGTTTTGTGCATATTTGCTTCTAAATATGCACATTATAGTTTATGGGAGTGCATAAAAAATGCAGGAAGGAATATGCATTTAAATCTGGGTGAATTACAAATTCAATACTGAAATTTTCAGACATCCTTTTTATAAAGAGGTCTGATTGTCTTGCCTATGTAATAAAAACCACATGGTCAAGTTCTTACCACATACTAGTTATATCAATCACAAATTCCCAATCTCATGATTTCTGTCTCTTAATTAGGGGCAACACGAACAATTTCCGCACTTGTAATTCCCTTTGCGGTACTATATCACTTAGCCACACCTGTTTTCTCGCTCATATCATTGGGGACCACAGGACCGTGGGTATAGCTTGCTGCTGCCACTAGGAGGCGACACTAGGCTGAAAGCTGTTAGCGCCTCCCCTGCAGGCTATATCCCCTCCAGCCTGGAGAGAGCATATCAGTTTTTAGCTTAGTGTCGTAGGAGGCAGACCTCCCTGCTTTGCAGGGTGGCGTTTGTAATTTTTTTAAATTTTTGTTTTACACAGATTACTGGAAGGGGCACAGGGTCGCTTGTGTCCCTGTCTCCCGGGAGGCTGGCCGGTGTACCTAATTCACCGCCTTGCCTCCCCAAGAAGTTAAAGCGGACCAGGGCAGCCTTGCTCCTGCTTCCCCCAGCAAATGGGGCAACCCTCTCTTCAAGCCCTTTCCTGCCCGGACCCCTGGAGCTGAGGCACTTCATATTGAGGGACACTGGGCGCTCTTTATTCATACGCAGCGGTACCAGTACCGCTGCGGTCGGGGCACGGGAGAGATTCGGCCATTTGGTAATGGCCGCAGCATCGTCCGTGCGCTGGCCGGGCCAATCACAGTGCGGGCGTGGCTTCCTCACTTCAGCCTTGCGTGGCCGCTCTCGGACTCAAAGGGGCGTGGCTTATTCTCCCGCCCTAGCTCAGTTTCCTGCTTCTTCCTCGGCGCTGCTTGGGTAGGACACAGGACCTGGGACCTCCATACTCTGGTAGGCTATCGCTAACCCCATCCAGCAGGAGATTTGAACATGTCTGACCCGGCCACTGGCCAAACCCCCCAGGCACCCTGTAGGACCACCTACTATGCCTGCACTTCGTGCTCGGCAAAATTCCTCGTGGTCAGTCACTATCACTGTGCTCTGCATGTCAGACACCTGCACAGAGACATCCCCTAGGGCACAACAGCCCACAGGAGTGCAGGACCGCTCCTGTCCAGGGGGAACCAGACTGGGCAAGGTCCCTGTCACGGGCAGTGGAAGACCTCTCAAAAATCTCCCATTCCACCCTTTCATTGCTGGGTCATTTGGTCGAGAAATCGCCACCGGTGCAATCCGCACAGTCGCATAGCGCACAAACCAGAGGCAGACTTCCTAGTAAGCGTCCCAGAGCAGGCACCCGTTCCTCCTCTGACGCATCAGCATCCTCCCCTGCTCCTAGCTCCCATTCACAGACCTCCTCCTTTTTGGGCGACGCACTGTCAGAGGGGGAGCTTGAGGATTCATATGCAGATTTGGACCTGGAGCATTCCTCTCAGATTGCATCCATGGTGGATAGCCTGATATCGGCAATAAGGGACACCTTCCAGGTCCAGGAGGACCTTCCCTCCACTAGCCAACAAGGGGTGTCATTTCTGCGTGCAAAGAAGACGCCCGAGGCATTCCCATTGCACGACGACTTTTCTGTTGTTGTCACGAAGGCTTGGGACCAGCCAGGTTTGCGTTTCATTGTTCCGAAACGCCTGGACCTACTCTACCCTTTTCCACGCGAGTCCGTGGACAAATGAGCCTCTCCACCGAAGGTGGACCCACCAGTTGCTCGCCTGGCAAAATTCACAACCATCCCGGTGGCGGATGGCACTTCCCTCCAGGATCCTGTTGACCGTCGCATAGAGTCACTCTCTAAGTCGGTCTTTGCGGCGAGCGGTTCGGCATTGAGTCCGATCTTCGCCTGTGCCTGGGTAGCCAAAGCGGTCTCGGAGTGGTCCCTCCGTTTGAACCAAGACCTAGCGTCCGACCTCCCAAACCCCCCGCTGAACTTCAATCGTCAGCGCTCCAAATTTCTCAGGCGGGGAAATATCTCTGTGAAGCGGCTCTGGACGCTGGGACGATGGTCGCCCGTTCCTCGGCCCTCGCAATTTCTATCCGCCGGGAGTTATGGCTCAAGGCCTGGAAGGCTGACTCTTCCTCTAAGCGCTCCCTTTTGCGGCTCCCGTTCGCAGGATCTCGGCTATTTGGGACCAAACTGGATGAAATAATTTCAGAGGCGACGGGTGGAAAAAGCACCCATCTGCCCCAGCCCAAGGCGAAGCGCCCTTTTCAGCCGAGGACTTCGTCTTCTCGTTACCAGTCCTTTCGCCGGTTTTCGGGCACCCGTTCGGCACCCACCTCGACGGCGGGGCCACCCACTCAGGATCGGCGGAAAGGAGGCGTCTCCTCCTGTTTCAGGAGATTTGGCAAACCCATATTCCAGACGCATGGGCGCTTGAGGTTGTCTCCTCGGCCTACAAAATAGAGTTCAGGTCCCTTCCCTCCAACCGTTTCTTCCTCTCCCAGCCCTCCAGGGACCCCGTCCGGGCCGCGGACCTTCTGCATGCAGTCCAGTCCCTTCTCTTACGGGGGGTGATTTCCCCGGTTCCCTTGGAGGAGCGGTTTACAGGTTTTTATTCCAACCTGTTCGTGGTCCCCAAAAAGGAGGGCGATGTGCGGCCAGTACTGGACCTCAAGCTTTTGAACCATTTTCTTCAGGTTCAAAGCTTCAGGATGGAGTCCCTCCGTTCCGTGGTTGCTTCACTGGTGAAAGGGGAGCACATGGTGTCCTTAGACATCCAGGATGCCTACCTCCACATTCCCATCGCCGCCGCCCACCAACGATTCCTTCGCTTTGCCATTCATTCAGCTCATTACCAATTTGTCGCTCTGCCCTTCGGACTGGCGACGGCCCCGCGAGTATTTACGAAGGTCCTTGCCCCCCTTCTGGGGCTTCTGCGATCCAGAGGCATTACTTTTCTCCCGTATCTGGACGACATCTTGATCAAGGCACCTACAGCGTCCCAATGCGAAGAGAGTCGTCGGATCACGATGAGCACCCTCAACCGCTTCGGGTGGATAGTCAACCTGAGGAAGTCATGCCTGTCTCCCACCACTCAGATCAGATTCCTGGGCATGACATTGGACTCCAGGGCTGCCGTGGTACATCTACCTCTGGACAAGAGGTTCGACATTCAGAAAGTGGTGCGTCTGCTCCTCCAGCGCCGCAGGGTGTCGATTCGCAGTTGTATGCGGGTACTGGGTCTGATGGTGGCCTCCTTCGAGGCGATTCCATTCGCCCAATTCCACACCAGGGATTTTCAGCGGCTCATTTTGTCCTCCTGGGACAAATCCCGGGAATCTCTGGACCTTAGGATATCTCTGTCTCACCAAGTGCGCTCGGCTCTTGGCTGGTGGATCGTACCTGCCCACCTGTCCTCGGGAAAGTCCTTTCTCCCAGTGTCATGGACGGTGATTATGACCGACGCCTGCCTCAGCGGCTGGGGAGGGGTCTTCGGTACCCGGACAGCTCAGGGAGTTTGGTCTCCATCGGAGTCCAAACTTCCCATCAATATTCTGGAACTCCGGGCCGTCTACCTCTCCCTCTGCCATTGGACCCCCTACTTGCAGGGCCGTCCAGTCAGGATACAGTCGGACAACGCCACAGCGGTTGCCTATATCAACCACCAAGGGGGGACTCGCAGCGGGATGGTGGTGATCGAGGCCGCAAAGATTCTGCAGTGGGCGGAAGCCCACGTTCCGGTGATTTCGGCAGTATTCATTCCGGGTGTGGACAACTGGACAGCGGACTTTCTCAGTCGAACGACGGTGGACACGGGTGAGTGGTCTCTCCATCCGGAGGTGTTCGAGGACTTTGTCTCTGGTGGGGACGCCCGGAAGTGGACCTGATGGCGTCCAGGCTCAATTGCAAGCTCCCGTGTTTTCTGTCTCGCGCACTGGGTAGTTTCTATATTTTTATATGAACATAGGCAGGTTGAGGTGCTGTACATTAAATATAGAGTATGTAGTGCAGTAAGTCTACTGTGTTATGTGCCAGGGGTTGGGAGACTAGAGGCCCACCAGGGGATTTGCTTGTACCCCTGTGGTCAAGTCCGAGTCTGGTCATGTGAATGCGGTCTGTCCTAGAATGTTTGGAGGACTGGTTGCCTCTACCTGCAGAACTGCCTATTGAGCATGGGGCCAGGACCCTCACTACACATCAAGTTCTGGCACTCACAGTAGTTATGCCACATTACATCAGTTATGCTCCACTATATATTCTTGCTGTCCCTTTTGTGCACCCTTACAATAGCTTTCCTTAAAGGATAACTAAACTTTTGAATATATTTTTGTTAACATGTCTCTAATGCCCTAATAACAGCAGTGTGTGGAGAACACAATTTCTTAATGGGGCCGCAGCGCAGTGAGTACGGGCAGAAGCGCATATTGCTGCGTGCCATCCGGAGGTTTACTAACTCCTGGCATAAAATAATTTACTCTGGTAAATGACGCCAATGACGTCACAGCTGCACCCGGAAGAGAAGACGCAGGCGCACTGAGGAAGGAGCGGCCGAGCGAGAGTACTCCTCTCAGTGCGCCTGCGCCGACTGAAGAACGGTATGGCGCAGGCGCGAGATTTTAAACGGAGACAGGGCCAGCTGGAGGAGGAGAGTGCTCGCTGGCCCTGTCAATCAACCGCAGGAGGGGGCGTTTTTTTACAAGCGGGATGCAGCGGCTACCAGCAAGTAAACGCCCTACTTGCTGGTAGCAAGGTAATTTGCATATTATAAAATAACGTTTTATAGCAAAGTTAACCTACAAAAACGGTTAACAAGAATATGTTTAGAATAATCGCCCTATAAGCTTTTTAGTGAGGCAAAAAAAAAAAAAAGGCATTTGGGGGGTGACAGAAGCCCTTTAAGTGTGCAATCAAGAAGCCTCCTTACCATTTTTACAGAGGAGGAGAAATGTAAAAACATGTGAAGCTGTACACTTTGTGTTATTGTCATGGCCAGTTGATGTGGATCCACTGTGCCATCCGCTATAAACAAATCTGACCTTTGCTGCAGGCAATGCACCAGGCCTCTACCTGTTGGAGGAGTTTACCTATGGTTGGCTGCTGATCCACTGGGTTAAAGAGACTGGTGCAGGACACCAAGGGATCACGCTAAACTCGTAGTTTAGGCTGAGGTCAGGGCAGGCAGAGTTCATGCAACTCTGTAATTCAGTCCATGGGTACTAGTATGCGGTACTAGTCAGGACCGAAGCAGAGTTCGGTTTCAGGTTTTCCACTTTAAAAATCAACTACCGAAATTATTCAACGAAGTCACGCACGACTTCGTGAATAACTAACTTTCGGTCATCGGAGCCTGTACATTCTAATATTGTACGGAGACGGATCTCCGTACAGTATTATTCCGAGGTCTTGAACGAAGCGACTTTGGATGAAGCATTGTTGGCACAGGTTTCTGAAGCCACACTGACTGCAGTGCATTACACAGCTGCTGGAGGGTGTGTGGGGGAAGATCCATAGAGCAAACATGATGATTGAGGTGGTCCCACAGATGCTCAGTTGGGTTCAAGTCTGGAAAAATAAGGGGCCAGGGTAGTAGTTGGAAGTCTTGGTCATGCTCTACCAACCAATGTCAGAAATTTCTAGCCATGTGATATCAGATTGTCTTGCTGGAAGATTCCTTTTGCCCCAGGAAGTCAATTAACATGTGTGTACATGATCTGCGAGCATGGATTCATACCTAATCAGTTGAGAGTGTCTTCCGCATGGATGAGTGGACCCAGAGAATGCCACAAAATCATTCCCCAGACCATAACGATGCCACCACCAGGTTGTGCTCTTACAGCAATGGTTGCAGGGTGTTCTCTGATGTTTCTCTCCTGACGTGCCAAAATTCATCTATTCAATGAAGCAGAAAATGTGACTCATCGGAAAAGCCAACTCTTTGCCAATCATAGGAGGTCCAATTCCAATACTCCTGCAAAAATTGAAACCTTTTCTGCCGATTCAACTTTGTTAGCAGAGGTGCAGTGACCATCTATCTTCAGAGCTCCATATGCAGTAGGATTTGCTGAATTGTTTTAGACAAGTAGCCGCATGGTTTATTTTGGCAGTGAGCTGCTCCACTGTAGCATATCAGGCCGCCCTTGCGCACCTTCGTAGCCAACATTCAGCTTTCACATCAATGGCATGAGGGTGTGCCGCAGTTTCCACATCACTTATTTGCAATGGTGCAACTTGTCCACTCTCAATACAGTTTTACCACAGCAGCTGACAAACAGTTCACAAACTGTACAGTTTCAGAAATACTGCCACCTTTGGGCTGAAAGGAATCATCCATTTTTGCAACTCTGATAATTCCCCTCTTTACCCACGACAGCAGCAAGGGATATGTGTGTAGACAACCTATTGTACACCTTATGTACAGCCAGCCAGCTCACGTCACAATATTTCCTTCATGAGCTGCCAATGTAGCAAGTGGTCATAATAATGTGAATGTAGCAGCACCCTTGCCTGCCTGGGAGTGGTAGACAAGGGCCTCCAGTGTTGCACTAATAATGCATTTCTATTTGGTCATCAATGGTATTGACAGTGGTCAAAACATTTATTATAATATGTAATTCACTGTAAACTGGTTAAATCAAAGGTAGAATTTCCGGCTGTCTTGATGGAAGCCAAAAGGATAATTTAATTACCAGTGAAAATAGAAAACCAATAGCTGGGAATACATTATTGCATGCTAATAATTATTACTCTCAACCATTTAGTCAATTTTTGAGACTCTGCCGAATAAAGTGTGGAAAGTGAATTTGAAATGCAGGCGGCAGAATTAGAACGATTATATTCAAGAGGATACCCTAAAGATATAGTTAAAAAAGCTTTGAATGATGCCCCATGACTTGAACATAGCACCTTAATAAGGACTAGGGATGCATTGTTTAGGAAACAGAATGTGAATAGATTTGTGCTATCTTTTCAGTACAGTCCAGTGGCATAAAAAGGTAGGACTGCGATACACAAAAATTAGTATATGATAGAATCTGATGTAATATTTACAGAGAGCTTCAGGCCTCTTTCACACGGGCGTCATGTTTGACGCCCGGATACGATGCGGGTGTGTTGCGGGAATATGCGCGTGTGAAAAATCGCCATGTTTGGTACCCAGACCCGAAGCCGGACTTCATCACTGTACTCCGGTTGTGGGTAGAGTAGTCTGGTGAATTTGGTTATAACATAGTTATAAGGGGAAATAATAGCATTCTTAATAAAGAATGCTGTGTAAAATGAGGATTAAGGGGTTAAAAATAAAAAAACTTACCTTAGCCACTTGATCGCGTAGTTGGCGATCTGTCTTCTCTCTTCAAGCTTTAGCTACCAGCTAAAGGACCTGTGATGACGTCACATCACATGGTCCATCTTACCATGGTGATGGACCATGTGATTGGACCATGTGATGTGACGTCATCACAGGTCCTTTAGCTGGTAGCTGAAGCTTGAAGAGAGAAGACAGATCGCCAACTACGCGATCAAGTGGCTAAGGCAGCGTTTCTCGGGGCACGAGGCTCTGTAAAGGGGGGCTCCAGGTGACAGGAGATGAACGCTTCCACTGTGAAAGCGTTCATCTCCATAGTGATCTGTATCGCCGTCCTCTGGACAGCGATTCAGATCGCTGTGCTGTGCGGCAGGGGAGGGAGAGGCGTCCGGCAGCCTATCAGAGCGGTTCAGGCGGCGCGATGACGTCATCGCGCAGCCTGAGCAGAGTACCGAGCGGGACACAGACTGGAAGAGGCCTGCATCCAGCGCTTCCAGGGAGGTAAGTATTGGGTGGGGGGACCCTGGACCCTGGACTCTATTGGGGGAGAGCCTGCACATGATTTGGGGGAGGGGGAAGCCTGGACCCTGCACATGATTTGGGGGAGGGGTTAATGTAGCCTGCACATGATTTGGGGGTTAATGGAGCCTGCACATGATTTGGGGGTTAATGGAGCCTGCACATGATTTGGGGAGGGGGGTTAATGGAGCCTGTACATGATTTGGGGAGGGGGTTAATGTAGCCTGCACATGATTTGGGGGTTAATGGAGCCTGCACATGATTTGGGGGTTAATGGAGCCTGCACATGATTTGGGGGAGGGGGTTAATGGAGCCTGCACATGATTTGGGGGAGGGGGGTTAATGGCCCTCACCTGTGGGGAGATTGGTGTACTTATAACAATTTTATAGACAAATTATACTATTTACAGTCGCTGGGGCGCGAAATGTTTTCTACTTCCTAGGGGGCATGACAGAAAATAATTGAGAAGCACTGGGCTAAGGTAAGTTACGTTTTTTTATTTTTAACCCCTTAATCCTCATTTTACACAGCATTCTTTATTAAGAATGCTATTATTTCCCCTTATAACCATGTTATAAGGGAAAATAATAAAAATTGGGTCCCCCGTCTCCTAGCAACCATGCGGGAAAATCGCACCGCATCCGCACTTGCTTGCGGATGCTTGCGATTTTCCCGCAGCCCCATTTACTTCTATGGGGCCTGCGTTGCGGAAAAAACGCAGAATATAGAGCATGCTGCGATTTTCACGCAATGCAAAAGTGATGCGTGAAAATCACCGCTCATGTGCCTAGCCCCATAGAAATGAATGGGTCCGGATTCAGTGCTGGTGCAATGCGTCCACCTCACGCATTGCACCCGCGCGGAAAACTCGCCCGTGTGAAAGGGGCCTTACAGAAACCCATTGATCCCTTTCATTGTGCAAAAACCTTAGGGATCATTTGGCAAAAGGCTGCTTTCAATAGGGAAAAAACAGATATGGCTAAGTGATTCCGCAGGGGAATTACAAATACGGGGATTGTTTGTGTTGTCCCCTAATTAGGAGACAGAAAACTTTGAGTTATGGTTCGTGGTAGCGGAATCCTTAATGAAATCTTAGATATCACGATCCTGAACCTTGTACACCGAACTTGAAACACAAGTTCGCTCATCCCTAATTGGAATTAATATTACATCTGGTATGAGACCATTGTTCACAGATCAGATTTTGTGTATGTCTATGCATTGTTTTGCCCATGTGTTTTTTTTTTGCATAGGCAAGACTATCAGACCCCTTAATAAAAAAGTTTACAGGCAAAGGATGATCGAAAGTTATAAAACAATTTTAAGGTATACATAAAGGGAATTATCTTCTGTCATTTGCTGGTTTAGAAAGGATTTTGAAATGTCCTGCTTCAATTGATAGCTGTAGTTGCATAAGATATACTAATACAAACAAACTGTTGGCTCCCTTGCCCTGCAGCCTGAGCCAAGATGTGGCAGTGTCTGACTCACCTGATGGGGGGCCCGGAGGGGTCCTCAGGATAGGCCTTCAGTATCTGATCTGTGGGTGTCTGACACCTGGGATCCCCGTCGATCAGCTGTTTGAGAAGGCTTACCAAGCACAGCGCAATACATTGTACAGCAGCTTTGCTTGGTATCATATGAATGGGGCTGCGCTACACCTAGGCCACGTGATCGTGTCGTCACAGGCCTAGAGAAAGCTGCAAGAAGGCCACAGCTGATCGGCGTATCAGACCCCCACCGATCAGATACTAATGACCTTTCCAGAGGATAGGTCATCAGTTTTAAAAATCTTTATGGGTGCTTTTTTCAAAATATTTTTATACAGGGAGTGTTTAATACATTATTTACCTGAATATGAAAACAAGATTTTCTGAGAAAATTGAACTTACTACTTTTCAATGTAATTCCCCTTGACTTCAGCACACTTATTCCACTTTACCTCCAGTGAGCATATGCCCTCAGAATAGGAGACTTCTTTCTGCTGCTCTTACTGTCTCTTTGACTGCATTAGGCCTCATGCACACGACCGTGTGTTTTGTGGTCTACAAATTGCGGATCCGTTATTTTTGCGGATCCATTGTAATGCCTATCCTTGTCCGCAAACTAGAAAAAAAAAGGACATGCTCTATTTTTTTTTTTTGCGGGGCTACGGAACGGACATACTGATGCAGACAGCACATGGTGTGCTGTCCGCATTTTTTTCGGACTCATTGAAATGAAAGGGTCTGCATCCTATCAGGAAAAAAACGGAACGGATAAGAAAGCAAAATACGGTCGTGTGTATGAGGCCTTATAATCAGGAAATTGTTGCCCACACAGAAATTTCTTCAGGTTCCAAAAGCGAAAGCAATTACTAGGAGCCAGGTCTGGACTGTAGGGTGGATGGTTAAGCTCCATGAAGCTGCATTCCCTGATAACAGCTTGTGATTTGTGAGACTTGTGAGCTGGCGCATTGTCGTGAAGCAGCAACACACCTGCTGACAACTTCCCACAGTGTTTTTCTTTGATTGCCTCATGTAATACCCTCATTGTTAAAGCATAGGTGTCTCCAGTAATTGTCTTGTGTGCCATGCATTCTAGTAATAAAACACCTTCTGTATCCCAAAAAACTGTTGCCGTGATCTCCCCAGCTGACTGCTGCACATAAAATTTCTTTTGAGTTGTTGACTCCTTGTACTTCCATTGCATATAGACTCTTGTTTGATCTCAGGATCATGGTGGTGGACCCATGTTTCATTACCTGTAATATTTCGAGAATAGAAGTCTCTTGGATTTTCTCTAAGCCCAAAACTTTACTTGGTAGTAGCAAGGTGCGTCATCACTAAATACAGCAATTAACTTTTCATGAATTTCTTTAGGATTCTTTTTTTTCCATTATAAGGAATTTAATCCTGGAACGATGCTCCAAATCCATCACTTTCTTTGTATATCTGCACTGTACTAAGGACTAAGTGGACTTGTCCTTTAATTAAAAAAATGTAAACGCCAAAATCTTAAAATGTCAAAATTTCCCCAAAATAAATACCTTAGGGGGTCAACATGAAAAAAGTCACTTTGAAGGAGTTTTTTAATGTTTTGATACTGTACAACATCTGTACTGGCAGGATGACACCATAAAATCAGCAATAGAAAAATAGGCCTCCGAAATCTATAATGTGCTTCACTTAGTTCAGGTTTTGCAATGAGCCCAACCAGTAGGTAAAGTGCACAAATAACATCCATTTTCACAGTACAAACAAATAGTAAGGGTTTTAGAAATGTTTTGCCTTGAAATCTTTTGTAATAGAAAAAAATGATAAAAGTCTAAATATATATATTTTTTTATTATTTTCACAGTTTTTAAAATATTATATCTGTCACCTAATAGCACAAAAGAAAGTTCTAATGTGTTCTGAGAAAAATATCAAATACATGTAGGTGGGCTCAGAAATGAAATGCTGTATTTTTCGGATTATACACTTCTTCCCCCAAAAGTGAGGCCAAAATGGCAGTGCACCTTATAGTCCAATACTCATTATAAAAGCGGTCATCAGCATGCATGAGACGTGGGGAGCAGAGAAGGAAGCACTACTCACCCTCCATAATCTTCTAGGTGCCGCGCTGCACCATGTCTTAACTGCGTACAATGCCAGGACATTGTGCATATAGGAGTGCACTAAGACCTGACACTGTGTGGCATAAGATCACAGTGCAGTGTGGGCCAGAAGAAGAGACCTGTGAGTCCTGAATCGGGAAAGTGGCAGCGCCCGTCCGGAGCAAGCGAGGTAAGTTTATTTATTTTTTAATGTCTGGTCTGAGGCTGATGGAAGCTGGGGGTCTGATGGGGGTTTGGGGTTTGATCTAAGGCTGATGGAGGCTGTGGGGGCAACTAATAGGGGTCTGATCCGGGGCTGATGGGGTCTGATCTGAAGTTGATGGAGCTTGGAGGTCTAATGGAGCCTGTGGTTCTGATTTTTGGGGTCTGATCTGAGGTCTGATGAGAATTGGGGTCTAATCTGAGGTGTAATGAAAAATATTTTTTTCTCATTTTCCTCCTCTAAATCCTAGGTGCATCTTATAGTACAAAAAGTACGGTAGTTATTTGCAGTTAGATAGGCCCATTGCTAAAACTTGAAAATTGACCTGGTAAGAAAGGGGATAAACACTAATGAAGTCTTCAAAAAATCTACAAATAGAACAAAGTAGAATACTAAATATACAAATCTAATGTCTGTTAGAGTTCACAGAACATATATAATCATTTGAGGTCAATTCAAATAAATTAAATAGAGAAACTGAGTTATACAGATGTAAAAAAATATATATGCTAGTGGCCAAAATATATGCAAGTAGGAGTCATACCAAAAACCCCAAATAATGGAGGAACTGCCAACACATCCACCCTCCGTCAAGATGGATACAACTAAAGAACATTTAATCGGATTCGTAGCCAACCTAACAGCAACCAAAAAATACAATGAGGCCAAAATAGTGCATAATGTGACCCTTTACTCACATATGTAAGGTTATATATTTGAAAATAAAGATACAAAAAACAATTAAAAAAAGAAAACCAGAAATATTCCCATCTTCCTAAAATTCCACTCTCCATACAACACATTAACTGCCAATTGAAAACCACGATTCCAAGAGCCACTCTCCCAATAAATAGTAATCTGTTAGCTGCACAAGTACCCACAATGAATTGCTTTTGATACCAAAAATGGCCTGAAAACAAGAGTGTCATTTGCCCCTAGTGTGTTGGAGAAAGGAGGGAAATAACTGCCCCAGAGTTGGAAACAGCCTTTAATCCTCTTTATGCTGTGCCGCCTTCACCCAGTCCATTTTCATTAAGAAGGATACCTAATAACGTGTTCAAAAATAATTTAAGAGTAGTTTCTCTAGGGTGTTGCTATACCTGTAGGATTGATTTTCTCGCTGTGATCAGATGAAACAACTGAAAATCTTTTTTTATTGACGCTACTAATTAGTTAAGCAGTCATTCAGAAAAATAACTTAAAAAAAACAACATTTATTGCATTTCAGCCCTGCCACAAAATGACCTGCTAACATAATTTCAGTGATCTTAAGGCAGTTGATATCACTTTGTCACGCTGATTGAATTAGCAGACTGGTAGTTTTAAGACTGTTAACCATGGTTACCTCCAAAGAAACATGTTCAGTCATCATTGCTTTGCATCAAAAGGGCTTCACAGGCACGAACATTTGCTGCTTCTAAGGTTGCATCTAAATCAATCATTTATCGGGTAATCAAGAACTTCAACAAGAGAGATTCAGTTGCTGTGAAGAAGGCTGCGGCACCCAAGAAAGTCCAGCAAGTGCCAGGAGGAGGATTCAGCTATGGGACCAGTTCACCACCAGAGTACAGCTTGCTCAGGAATGGCAGTAGACAGGTGTGAGTGCATCTGCACACAGTGCAGTACAGTGAGGCCTCATGTACAAGGCGTGTGCGTTTGCGGTCTGCATTTTGCAGATCCGTAATTACATTTTTATGTTCTTTGTGCATCTGTAGTTATTCCGCATCCTTTCGCATGGCTGCAAAAACAGTCCATTTTACTTCTGTGTGACTTCCGTTTTTTACGGTCTGTAAAAATAAAAAACAGATGCAGGAAATTGTCATAATTGTCATTATTATTCTGTGATGTTTCACAACAATGGATTAGCAAAAACAGACTAAATACATGGACAAGAGTAGGACATGCTCAATTTTTTGCTTGGCCACGGAATGGACATACGTTGCTCTGTCCTCATTTTTGCGGACCCCTTGAAATGGGTCCACATCCAATCTGCAAAAAATGCGGATTGGATGCGGACAAAAAATACAATCTTGTCAATGGGGCCTGAGGGCTCATTCATACGACCGTTGCCTCTTTTGCAGTCCGCAAATTGCGGACCTGCAAAACTCGAATACCGGCCGTGTGTGTTCCGCATTTTGTGGAATGGAACCTGGCCCATAATAGAACTTTGTTATCCTTGTCTGTAATGAGGAGAAGAATAGGACATATTTGTATATTTTTGCAGATGCCACGGAACAGACATACAGATGCGGGCAGCATCTTTTGCGGCCCTATTGAAGTAAATGGGTCCGTATCAGACTCACAAAAAATACGGATGAGGACCATAAATATGTTTGTGTGCATGAGCCCTGAGGAAAAGGTTTTTGGAGGATAGCCTGGTGCAGGGCAGACACACACAAAAGAGGGCCCCTGTGCAAAGAATATACCTGCCCCCCTTTATGGCAAGGGGTAGGGTTGCACCCAGACTTTCTGCTGCCAAAGGAAAAAATTGAAATGGAACACCTCCCCTATGCCAAATTCTCAACTTAACCCCTTCCCTCCAGCCGTAATGTTAAAGACATACAGTACTTGTAAATCATTACATACCACACTAAAAACATACAGAAGAATACAGTGCACTTACATCCAGTGACATCTTCTCTGATGTGGACATTTTCTTTCCTCATCTTCTCCATCCAGACCAAACCGCCATGGTGACTTCTTTCAGCCATCTCTTGTCTCTGCAGAGTTTAACAAAAAGATTATAGATGGATAAATAAATAAAATAACAAACTAACAAAATAAAAATAGCTGCACCCAGGAAATAGTATTTCTAACACTAATAGTGTAAACATAATGTCCCCCAAAAATAATTGCGCTAAGCTGATACTGTGGCAGGGTACTCCCCACAGTAATAGTGCTACCCAAAGTCCCACCAATAGAAATAATTATCTGCCAGAGTGCATTTAATGTTAACAGTGCCCCCAATAGTAATGTCCCTATTGTGCCCCAAAAGTAATAATGCCCCCATAGTGCCCATACTAGTAATCGTGTTCCCCCTAGTCCCCCAGTAGTAATAATTTTCTTTACAATGTGTGCCAGTATAAAAAATGCCTCCTTATAATGTGCACTAGAACAAAAATACCCCCTTATAACGTGTGACAATACAAAAAATACCCCCCTTCCATTCAGATCAGATCCTCAAATCAAACCGCCATATCTGATACCCAAATCCAACCGTCATATCAGATCCCTCAGACACCCTTATCAGATCCTCAGACCCCCATATCAGATGCTCAGGCCCCCATATCAGATGCTCAAGCCCCCATATCAGATGCTCAAGCCTCCTGCAGTCGCTGGTCTCCTCCAGCCATGCTGCACTGCCACCTGACAGCATGCAGAGTAAGGTTATAGTGCGTGCTGTACGTCCTGGCGCTGTACGCAGTCAGGACAGTGCAGCGCAGCCCAAAGGAGACCAGGGAGGACCGGTAAGTACAGCGCTCACTGCACTTCACTCCCCCGTCTCCTGCAGACTAGTGAGTGTTTCCATTACTAGTAATAAAGAATGGGCCCCCTCCCACGCTGGGCCCCTGTACAGGTGAACGGCTGCAAAGACAGTATGTCCACCTCTGGGCTAGTGTCAAGAAGGGCAGTAAAGAAACCACATCTCTCTCAGAAAAACAGCAAGGACAGACTAACATTCTGCAGGAAGTACAGGGATTTGGATTGCAGAAGACTGGAGTAAGGTTATCTTTACGCAGTGGCACAGTACTGGTCATGGATGATATTGTTGGAGCACCAGGGTAGGGTGGATGATAGAAAACTGAGGAATATTAACCTGTCTGTGTGATAAACTCTGCAGAGACAAATCATGGCTGAAAGCAGTCATTATAATGGTCTGGTCCTAAAGGAGAAGATGAGGAAAGAGAACATCTACATCAGAGGAGACATTACTGGATGTAATAGGTATGTATTGCTGTGTTCTCCTATATGTTTGGGATGCTGAAGGTAGCATTGACTCTGTGCTATGGCCCATATCTCACATCCGCATTCCCTCCTCCAGATATTAATTAGAGACAAGTGGGTGAGGGGGAGGACAGACATGGCAGCTGGCTCTGGCCACCCAGAGGACAGCTTCTGGGAGGTACTTTGTGCTGCTGGGGCAGTGTATTGTGCTGCACTGTGTTATTTGGTTCTGCTGTAGCAGTATTTTGGGTTGCATTGTGGTATGTTGTTCTGCTGGGATATCATTTTGTGCTGCACTGTGTTAATGCTAGCCCTGCCTAACTACGTTATCAGTTTGGACCCACCTACAACACTGCGCTACTTTTAGTGTTTTTTTCCAGGGCCTCTTTATAATCCCAGTCTGCGTAAATGAAATAGTGTGGCTCTCTAAAAAATCATCTAAAGTTGCAAATACCTTCCCCAAAATTGTACCAGAAATATATGATGCCATTTCAGATTTCTGCTTAAGCCTTAAAGTATAACTGTCAATTTTTTTTTTTTTACTATTGTATTTTGGTGATTAATATCACCTTGTTGGCCCTGTTTTAATTTCTGATTATTTAATAAATAACCCCTAAAAGCCACCTAAAAGTCCCCAGTATTGGCTATTGTTACCTGAGATAAAATCAGGTTGCTATGCTCCTTCCGTCTACCAGATGCACAGATGAGGACGGAGCACGCTGCTGCGTGCACTGGGAACTGATAGTGAGTCAACATTGTAAGGGAATGTATAAAAAGCCAGGTTCTTCCTGACAGGAGATAACAGTGCTGGGCTGTGTGTGTGAACTTCTCCACATGCCTGTGCTTGGCAGACACTCACTTAGCAGTGCAGGACAATGTGGCTGCTCAGTGTATAAATGACAGCCTTATCTGATAAGAGGAGAGCTTGTAGAAAGACTACAGGCTTCAGCCAGACCTGGGAACTTCACTGAAAGACCCTCCTATACAGAGCTGGTCTTTACTAACTTCACTGCAGGCATCCTACGGATTAGCCTCAGGGCTGGGGGCAGCCATCTTAACAGAATAGTGAAATTGCAGTTTTATGCAGACTGGTTGCTAAGGGCTGAATCTTATTAAATAAGGGGTAAGTAAGTCTAAGGCCCTTTTCACACGGGCGAGTTTTCGCGGGTGCAATGCGTGAGGAGGACGCATTGCACCCGCACTGAATCCGGACCCATTCATTTCTATGGGGCTGTGCACATGAGCGGTGATTTTCACGCATCACTTCTGCGTTGCGTGAAAATCGCAGCATGTTCTATATTCTGCGTTTTCACGCAGCGCAGGCCCCATAGAAGTGAATGGGGCTGCGGGAAAATTACAAGCATCCGCAACCAAGTGCGGATGCGTTGCGATTTTCCCGCATTGTTGCTTAGCAATGGGACCCAATCTCTATTATTTCCCCTTATAACATAGTTATAAGGGGAAATAATAGCATTCTTAATAAAGAATGCATTGTTAAATGATGAGGAAGGGGTTAAAAATAATAAAAGTTAACTTACCTTAGCCACTTGATCGCGTAGTCGCGATCTGTCCTCTCTTTCCCTGCAGCATCTATGATCTAAAGGACCTGTGATGACGTCACATCACCTGGTCCAATCACATGGTCCATCTTACCATGGTGATGGACCATGTGATTGGACCATGTGATGTGACGTCATCACAGGTCCTTAGATCATAGATGCTGCAGGGAAAGAGAGACAGATCGCGACTACGCGATCAAGTGGCTAAGGTAAGTTAACTTTATTATTTTTAACCCCTTCCTCTTCATTTAACAATGCATTCTTTATTAAGAATGCTATTATTTTCCTTATAACCATGTTATAAGGGGAAATAATCAATTCTCAGTAGACCCGAAACCGGACTTCAGTGATGAAGTCCGGCTTCGGGTTGGGTACCAAACATGGCGTTTTTCTCACGCGTGTGCAAAACGTGTTGCAAGCGCTTGCACCGCGCAGGAAAACGCATATTCCCATAACGCACCCGCCTCTTATCCGGGCGTCAAACATGACGCCCGTGTGAAAGAGGCCTAACAGTTATCCTTTAAGTTTAAAATTTATAAGCACAGATTACTAACATAATCTGTTTTCCCTTTGTCCTAACAGCAACACAATACTGGGTATTTCTGTCCCTGTGTACTAGGACAGGGATGGGCAAACTGCGGCTCTCAGCTGTTGTAAAACTACAATTCCCACCATGCCCTGCTGTAGGCTGATAGCTGTAAGCAGTCTTTGCATGCTGGGAGTTGTAGTTTTGCAACAGCTGGAGAGCCGCAGTTTGCCATCCTGTACTAGGAGGACAGATGGAACTTTAATTAATCAAATGAATCACTAATTAAATAGAGATCCCTGAGCCTATATATGGGATACCTAGCCTCTCCTACCATGTGTTTATGAAGTAAGAGTAACATACTTAGAGTGAGAATCTTGAGCTGCTGTTAGCACTTAGGCTAGTTTCACACTACTGCTAAACTGTTCCAGTAGAGGCACAGCCTGCCAAAGTTTATTGCATCTGGAACAACCAGAAACTGACAGAGCACCGCCAGGCCCCATTGACTATAAAAAGACCCAGAGGGGATCTGGCCTGTTCTCGGCATTAGGGCCAAGATTTGGCCAGACAAATACCATTTCCTAATGCCAGAAACAGACTGGATCCCCGCCGGGTCCCATTATAGTCAATGGGCTCTAGCGAGGAAAGGTAGTATCCGGCTATAGGATTAACTACGGCAGGTTGTTCCTCTACTGGAACGGCCTGCTGGAAGAGTTTAGCGCTAGTGTGAAACTAGCCTAAGGGAAAACAGATTATTGTTAGAATCAATGCTTCCCTGATGTCCTAACCAGCAGCAGAATAATGGAGAATTAACAAGAAGTATCCCCATAGGGAGGGTCAGCTTGTGTGGGGGAACTGTAAATTGACCACCTGAGAGCTGTCTGCTCTGAAAACCGGAAATTAAATGTACAGTGCAAGCTCCAAGCAACATGCCAAATCAGATCCATCATGATCTGACTTTAATCATCCTGGTGGACACTACTCTAGCAGAGGTTTCTCTAACAAATTAGGTGGATCAGAGTTCTGAACAAAGTAAGCCAGTCTTTGGCAACCAAAAACTATGTACCCAGGGTAGGGGTAGGTATGGCAACTCTCAGGTTCTTTGTTTCTTCTGGAAATTATGTAATAAATTTATCTTTCTGATCTGTTTACTTCAGGCTAAATAGATATCAGGACATCCAGTAATATATAGGGAATGGAGATTACATTCCTCATTTGAGGAAAGCTTAGAAAAGACACTGGAAGGAGATTATCTAATGACAGTTTACCAAAGAACAATCCTTTGGAGTAAAGTCTGGAAAAACTCTGTTAGGGAGGAATCTAGACATATCCATAGATGACAAGGCAAGGATCTCCCCTCTTCTAATGGCAGATGTCATGGCCAGGAGGTATATATGTGGGACCTCTTTCAGAGGTTCAAAGGGAAATGAGCTTAACATTTTAGGACTAAGGCTAAGCGCCATTTTGACACAAAGTATGGAAGGCCAAATTTTAGCAAACCTTTCAGGAATCTTTTCTTGTTAAGTAAGCCTTTTAGGTGGATCGACACCACCTGTCTGTGACAAGTTCTTTATGATGATGTCCGAGAGGCCTCTGTGTTGTAATAGAAGCTGTCCCGTTTAATCATCTCAGGTGCCAACAGAATTGAGTGCTCTAAACACATATGCTCTCCACTGGGGGATGACTCCAGATATACTCCTGACTTAATTACATAGTAAGATAGTTTTTAGACTGAAAAAGACATACGTCCATCCAGTTTAGCCTGTTACCCTGCAAAGGTGGTCTAGAGGAAGGCAAGAAACCCTGTGAGGTAGAAGTCAATTTTCATCATTTTAAGGGGAAAACATTGCTTCCCAACTCCAATCAGGCCATCAGAATAACACCCTGGATCAACAACCCTTTTCCAGAATTCTAGTAACTATAACCTGTAACATTATTACAGTCCAGAAATACATAAAGGCACCTCTTGAACTCTTTTAGTAAACTCACCATCAACACCTCCACAGGCAGAGAGTTCCATAGTTTCACTCCTCTTACAGTAAAGAACCGCCTTCTATGTTGATGTAGAAACCTTCTTTCCTTTAGATGTAATGGATGTCCTCCAGTTATAGTCACAGTCACTGGGGATAAATAGATGATGGGAGAGATCTCTGTATTGACCTTTGATATATTTATACATCGTAATTAAATTTCCTCTCAGTCTTTTTTCTAAACTAAATAACCCTGATTTTGACAATCTTTCTGTGTACTGTAGTCCACCCATTTCATTTCTTAATTTAGTTGCCTCCTCTGAACCCTCTCAAACTCTGCTATGTCTTTCTTGTGCACTGGTGCCCAGAATTGTACACAGTACTCCATGTGAGATAGAATTAGTGATTTGTGAAGTGGCAGGACTATGTTCTCTTCGCGGACATCTATGCCCCTTTAAAAAAAAATATATATATACTTTTTATTGAATTTTAAACATTCTCACAAAATGGTACATTTTATATTGACATCCATAGTAAAGTATATGATCAAGAAGTTGACAATGTACATATCCAAAAAGAATTCAACAGTCAATGTATAATCCCCTCAAACCAAGTCCCCCCTCCCCCCCACAGGTGCCGCTCCTATATACCTCTCTCTTTACTACTTCTAGTCTATCTGAAGCCTTCCTAACTTATTTGCCTGTTTTTTTTTAGATAGCTTTCTGAGTGCATAAAAGGAGTCATCAGTTCCTTGATTTCACCATCTGCGAACACTACCCTAATAAAGGTCTCCCAAAAAAGTGTTAAAGGGATTCTGTCAGCAGATTTTACCCCTATAACCTAAACATATGTTCATGTCCAGACTAATAAGGAGAATCCTAAGATAGCCTTATTATACCTTACTGTGGCTCTATTTGGACAAAAATCAGCTTTTTATAACCTGTCAATCACTTACTTAAGGTGCCCAAGGGGAGGTCCGTTAATACAGGGTGCCCGGCCACACCCCTCGTCGTCCGGTGCCCAGAGCCGCCTTCCACTGCTCAGCGCTGCCTCCGCAATCCCTCCATCCCTCTGCCAGATCCTGCACCTTCGCTCAACGAAGCCGCTGCAAGGAGTTTGCACGGGCGCAGCAGGCTGAGCCTAGTGCGCAGGCGCGGGATCTGCTGGCAGCGGCTTTGTTGCGGCCGGGCACCCTGTATTAACAGGCCTTCCCTTCGGGAACCTTAAATAAGTGATTGACAGGTTATAAAAAGCTGATTTTTGTGCAAATAGAGCCACAGTAAGGTATAATAAGGCCATTTTAGGATTCTACTTATTAGTCTGGACATGAACATATGTTTAGGTTATTGGGGTCAAATCTGCTGACAGAATCCCTTTAATGTGTTTTCCTTTGTATTGCTCAGCATGGGTTTTTTCCACCTTAACCCCTTAAGGACACGGCCCTATTTCACCTTAAGGACCAGGCCATTTTTTCAAAATCTGACCACTGTCACTTTAAGTGTGGATAACTTTAAAACGCTTTTACTTACCCTGGCCGTTCTGAGATTGTTTTTTCGTCACATATTGTATTTCACGACACTACTAAAATTGGGTCAAAAAAGTCAATTTTTTTGCATAAAAAAATACAATTTTTACAAAAAATTTGGAAAATTTAGCAAATTTTAAAGTTTCAGTTTCTCTACTTCTAGAATACACAGTAATACCCCCAAAAGGGATGATTTTACATTTCCCATATGTCTCCTTTATTTTTGGAGCATTTGGGGAATGTCATTTATTTTTGAGATGTTACATAGCTTAGAAGTTTAGAAGCAAATTTTGAAATTTTCTGAAATTTCCCAAATTCCACTTTTATGGACCAGTCCAGGTCTGGAGTCACTTTGTGAGGCTCACATAATAGAAACCACCCAAAAATGACCCCATTTTAGAAACTACACCCCTCAAGGTATTCAAAGCTGGGTTTACAAACGTTGTTAACCCTTTAGGTGTTCCACAACAGTTTGTGGAAGATGGAGAAACAATTTTGAAATTTGGAATTTTTGGAAAAATTTCCATTATAATCCATTTTTCCAGTCATAAAGTGAGGGTTACCTGCCAAACAAAACTCAATATGGGTTGCCCTGATTCTCTAGTTTACAGAAACACCCCATGTGTGGTCCTAAACTACTGTTTGGCCAAACGGGAGGACATTGAAGGAGGAACGCCATATGGGTTTTGAATGGCAGATTTTACGGGACTGGTTTTTTACACCATGTCCTATTGCAAGCCCCCTGATGCACCCTAGCATACAAATTCCAAAAAGTGACTCCATCTAAGAAAGTACACCCCTCAAGGTATTCAAAGCTGGGTTTACAAACGTTGTTAACCCTTTAGGTGTTCCACAACAGTTTGTGGAAGATGGAGAAACTGTTTTGAAATTTGGAATTTTTGGAAAAATTTCCATTATAATCCATTTTTCCAGTCATAAAGTGAGGGTTACCTGCCAAACAAAACTCAATATGGGTTGCCCTGATTCTCTAGTTTACAGAAACACCCCATGTGTGGTCCTAAACTACTGTTTGGCCAAACGGGAGGACATTGAAGGAGGGAACGCCATATGGGTTTTGAATGGCAGATTTTGCGGGACTGGTTTTTTACACCATGTCCTATTGCAAGCCCCCTGATGCACCCTAGCATACAAATTCCAAAAAAGTGACTCCATCTAAGAAAGTACACCCCTCAAGGTATTCAAAGCTGGGTTTACAAACGTTGTTAACCCTTTAGGTGTTCCACAACAGTTTGTGGAAGATGGAGAAACTGTTTTGAAATTTGGAATTTTTGGAAAAATTTCCATTATAATCCATTTTTCCAGTCATAAAGTGAGGGTTACCTGCCAAACAAAACTCAATATGGGTTGCCCTGATTCTCTAGTTTACAGAAACACCCCATGTGTGGTCCTAAACTACTGTTTGGCCAAACGGGAGGACATTGAAGGAGGGAACGCCATATGGGTTTTGAATGGCAGATTTTGCGGGACTGGTTTTTTACACCATGTCCTATTGCAAGCCCCCTGATGCACCCTAGCATACAAATTCCAAAAAGTGACTCCATCTAAGAAAGTACACCCCTCAAGGTATTCAAAGCTGGGTTTACAAACGTTGTTAACCCTTTAGGTGTTCCACAACAGTTTGTGGAAGATGGAGAAACTGTTTTGAAATTTGGAATTTTTGGAAAAATTTCCATTATAATCCATTTTTCCAGTCATAAAGTGAGGGTTACCTGCCAAACAAAACTCAATATGGGTTGCCCTGATTCTCTAGTTTACAGAAACACCCCATGTGTGGTCCTAAACTACTGTTTGGCCAAACGGGAGGACATTGAAGGAGGGAACGCCATATGGTTTTTGGAAGGCAGATTTTGCGGGACTGGTTTATTTACACCATGTACCCTTTCAAGCCCCCTGCTGCACCCCTAGAGTAGAAACTCCATAAAAGTGACCCCATCCAGGAAACTACAGGATATGGTGGTTGTTGTTTTGGGACTATTTTAGGGTAAAATTTTTTTTGGTTGCTCTATATTATACTTTTTTGAGGCAATATAACAAAAAATTGAAATTCTAAAATTGTTAATACATTTGCCATTAATTTTTGTGGAACGCCTAAAGGGTTAACAAAGTTTGTAAAGTAATTTTTGAATACCTTGAGGGGTGTAGTTTTTAGATGGGGTCACTTTTTTGGAGTTTCTAGTCTAGGCTACATCAGGGGACTTCTAATGGGCCATGGTGTAAATAAACCAGTCCATCAAAATCTGCCTTCCAGAAATCATATGGCGTTCCCTTCATTCTGTGCCCTGCCTTGTGGCTATATAGCCATTTACGACCACATATGGGGTGTTTCTGCAAAGTACAGAATTGGGGCAATAAATAATATATATTTTTAATGTTAACCCTTGCTTTATTACTGGAAAATATGGATTAAAACGGAAATTTTGGCCAAAAATTATTTTTTGCACAGTTTTTTTTTTTTTAACACCGCTCCTGTAAGGGGTTGGGTCTAATGTTATTTTTATAGGGGAGATTATTACGGACGCGCCAATACCTAATATGTCTACTTTCTTTGAATTATTCAGATTTGACACTAGATTATCATTTTAGGAACAAAAAATAGATAATTTTACTATCTCCATAGCCTGGCTGCTGCATTTTTTTGGGGGTGGTTACTATATAATGTAGGGGCTCATTTTTGCAGGATGAGTTGGTGGTTTTATTGGCACTATTTGGGGGTGCATACGATTTTTGATCGCTCGCTATTACACTTTTGTAGTGTTAGGAGACATAAATGGCTTTTTTAACACTGTTTTTATTTTTTATTTTTAACGCCGTTCATCCGAGGGGTTGGTTCTAATGTTATTTTTATAGGGCAGATTATTACGGACGCGCCGATACCTAATATGTCTACATTTTTGATTTATTCAGATTTGACACTAGATTATCATTTTAGGAAAAAAAAAGATAATTTTACTATCTAAATAGCCTGGTAGCTGCATTTTTTTTTTTGGGGGAATATATAATGTAGGGGCTCATTTTTTGCAGGATGAGATAGGCGGTTTTATTGGCACTATTTGGGGGTGCATACAACTTTTTGATCGCTCGCTATTACACTTTTTGTAGTGTTAGGAGACATAAATGGATTTTTTAACACTGTTTTTATTTTTTATTTTTAACGCCGTTCATCCGAGGGGTTGGTTCTAATGTTATTTTTATAGGGCAGATTTTTACGGACGCGCCGATACCTAATATGTCTACATTTTTTGATTTATTCAGATTTGACACTAGATTATCATTTTAGGAAAAAAAAAGATAATTTTACTATCTAAATAGCCTGGTAGCTGCATTTTTTTTGGGGGGAATATATAATGTAGGGGCTCATTTTTGCAGGATGAGATGGCGGTTTTATTGGCACTATTTGGGGGTGCATACAACTTTTTGATCGCTCGCTATTACAATTTTTGTAGTGTTAGGTAATAACACAAATGTCTTTTGGACATAGTTTTTTTTTTTTTAAAGAAGTTTTTCAAAGAGGTTAGGTCAAATTTTATTTTTATAGAGCAGATTTTTACGGACGCGGCGATGCCCAATATGTATGGCTCTCAGACTTAGGTGACACTAAAACAGGCATCCTCAAAGCGGCCCTCAGATGTTGTAAAACTACAATTCCCACTATGCCCTGCTGATACCTGTAGCTGGGCATGCTGGGAGTTGTAGTTTTACAACATCTGGAAGGCCACATTTTGAGGATGCCTGCACTAAAACTAATATTTTTGGGGAAAAAAATGTTTATGTGCCTCCAAAGTCTTAGAGCCATACTTTTATGTTTTCTAGGGGACTGTCGGGACTTATAAAAATTTAGTACTCCATGGAAGTGTGATACTCCCTGAAGCAATTGATGACGCAGAGGCCCGGATGATCGGGGCAAGTGTCACATTGAGTGGTGGTGTCCTTCCGAATCCCCCTCTTGTGACACACTCTGCATCTTTTTGGGTTCGTCCCTTTTTCCAGTATGGGGACCACACCTGGAAAATGTTGGCCAGGGACGACCCGGGCGCCTCCAATTCCCGAGGTACTCCGACCTGCTCTTTCCCGGTCTGAAAAGATCAGGTCCTTGAGGACTGCCTCATAGAACTGGAGGAAAGTCCCTGTGCTGCCAGCGCTCGGCATAGTACAAAAGCGTTGTACATGGCAACCTGCACCATGTTGACCGCAACCTTTTTGTACCATGCCCGGGTTTTCCGCATGGCATTATATGGTTGGAGAACTTGATCAGACAGATCAACTCCACCCATATACCGATTGTAGTCGACGATACAATCGGGTTTGAGGACCGTTGCCGAGGATCCTCGCACAGAGACTGGGGTGGTGCCATTACCGTGGATTGTGGTCAGCATAAGGACATCCCTCTTGTCCTTATACCTGACCAACAGCAGGTTTCCACAAGTAAGGGCACGGGTCTCACCCCTGGGAATAGGTACCTGGAGGGGTGGGCAGGAGGCCGCGCTGATTTTTCCGCACGGTCCCACAAGCGAACGTGGATCTGGCGTAGAGGGCCTGGTACAAGGGTATACTGGTATAAAAGTTATCCACGTACAGGTGGTAACCCTTATCCAGTAGTGGGTACATAAGGTCCCACACGAGTTTCCCGCTAACACCCAGAGTGGGGGACATTCTGGGGGTTCAATACGGGAATCTCGTCCCTCGTACACACGAAATTTGTAAGTGTACCCTGAGGCACTCTCACAAATTTTGTACATTTTGACGCCATACCTCGCCCGCTTAGTGGGAATGTATTGGCGGAAACTGAGTCTCCCTTGAATGCAACGAGAGACTCATCAACCGCGACCTCCCTTCCAGGTACGTAGGCCTGCGCGAATGCGGCCCCAAAGTGATCGATGATCGGCCGTATCTTGTACAGCCGGTCATAGGCGGGATCACCTTGGGGGACATGCTGCATTATCTGCATAATGCAGGCATTTCCGGATGGCCTCAAACCTTGAGCGCGTCATGGCCATACTGTACAGTGGGGTCTGGTAGAGGACGTCCCCACTCCAGTATTGCCTGACGCTTGGTTTTTGCACTAGGCCCATGTGCAGCACGAGGCCCCAAAACGTCCTCATCTCGGCTGCACTGACTGGCGTCCAGCCACCGGGCCTAGCCAAAAGGAACCTGGGTGCTGAGCGACGAACTGTTGGGCGTACAGATTCGTCTGCTCCACCATCAGATTCACCAGCGGGTCACTGAAAAAAACTGAAATAGTCTATTTCAGTGAACCCCACTGTGGGAATCTGGATTCCAGGATTGCCAACGAAATCCGGAATCACAGGTTCATAGTCCACTGGGGACACCAGCTAAGTTCACCGGTGGGGGCTCCGGTGTGCTTATTTGGTGGGCCGGGAAACCAGTACGAGCCCCAGGGCTGCTCGTACTGGTGTGGGCCACAGGGTCCCTAGCATGTGGGGCCCCTGGCTCCACCTGGCGGCGTCTCCGCCGCCTTGGGGGCTCATCATCATCAGATGATGATGAGGAGGATGCAGATGACAGGAGGAAGGTGGGGTCATCGTCATCCTCACTGGCGCTCTCGGTGTCGGAGAGCATCTGGGCGTATGCCTCCTCCACTGAGAACATCCGGTGGGCCATGGGTGTGTGTGCGTGTATGTGCGTGTGTGTCAAACTTTATTCAATGTGCGTGTGTGTTGGGGCGGGTGTTCGCGTACAAAAAGAGTGGCGGAGGTGGAGGTAGGTGGCGGAGGAGGGCAGCGGGTGGTGGAGGAGGGCGGCGGTTGGAGGTGGCAGCGGAGGGTGGTGGAGGTAGGTGGCGGAGGAGGGCGGCGGGTGGTGGAGGTAGGTGGCGGAGGAGGGCGGCGGTGGTGGAGGTAGGTGGCGGAGGAGGGCGGCGGTGGTGGGGGTAGGTGGCGGAGGAGGGCGGCTGGTGGTGGAGGTAGGCGGTGGTGGAGGTAGGTGGCGGAGGAGGACGGCGGTGGTGGAGGTAGGTGGCGGAGGAGGGCGGCTGGTGGAGGTAGGTGGCGGAAGAGGACGGCTGGTGGTGGAGGCGGGTGGTGGAGGTAGGTGGCGGAAGAGGACGGCGGTGGTGGGTAGGTGGTGGAGGAGGCGGCTGGTGGGGGTGGCAGCGGAGGGTGGTGGAGGTAGGTGGCGGAGGGTGGTGGAGGTAGGTGGTGGTGGAGGTAGGTGGCGGAGGAGGGCGGCTGGTGGTGGAGGCGGGTGGTGGAGGTAGGTGGCGGAAGAGGGCGGCTGGTGGTGGAGGTAGGTGGTGGAGGAGGGCGGCTGGTGGGGGTGGCAGCGGAGGGTGGTGGAGGTAGGTGGCGGAGGGTGGTGGAGGAGGGCGGCGGGTGGGGGGGTCAGAACCCCTGGGTTGGTTTTAGGGGTCTGTGGACCCCAACCACCAGAGGCACTGAAAAAAAAAAAGTTTTTTTTTCTTTCCCTAAAACTTATACTATCCCTTCCTAGCCCTGCCTAAATAGACCTTTCCCTCACTGACCCTAACCTACCTGGAGGGTGCAGGAGGGTTCTGGATGGAGCAGGGGGGGAGCAAGGATGGAGGAGAAGCAGAGCTGGAGCGGTGCGGGCACGTCGGCAGCAGCGGGAGAAAGAGGAGGGGAGAGAGGAGCGCTGGGTGTTTGAATCACCCGCCTCTCTCCCCGGACCAATCAGCAGCCACTACCGCCACCAACGCACACAATTCAAGAATGGTGATTGGTGGTGTGATATTACACCACCGATCACCATTCTTTTCCGGTTCATCGGGTCACCGGAGACCCGAATGGATCGAAACGCAGAAAACCGCAGGTCTGAATTGACCTGCGGTTATCTGCGATCGCCCGATACTGGGGGTCACATGACCCCCTCGGCGTTAGTGTCGGGATGCCCGCTGAATGATTTCAGCGGGCATCCCGTTTGTATTAACCCCTTCACCGCCGCAATCGCCGTTAAGAAACATGACGTACCGGTACGTCATGTGTCCTTAAGGACTCGGGAAACATGCCGTACCGGTACGTCATGTGTCCCAAAGGGGTTAAAACAGGATTTAACATGGCTATATATGTTGGTTGCTGTTGGTACTCTCGGCTGCAGCCATTCTTTAAATAAGCACCTTTTGGCTGCTAAAATCAAAAGGTGGACTAGCGGGGTTATCGTTAACCTTTCTGGAGCTACATGAAACAAGATGAGTTCGGGTAATAATGGAATCTTAACTTTGAGGTGATAACTAATATGGTGTCTGACCATTTTCCAATATTTCTCATGACCATACCCCATGATATAGATCTGATCCTTTTAGATGACACTTAGGACAACTAGTTATTCTGTCCTGCAATGTAGCTTACGTGGAAAAATGAAACCCATAGATGGCTTTATGTATCATTCGAATTGGGTTTCCTCCATATCTCATTAGGTGTAACCTTTCTGATTGTGTTCCACCCTTGTAAGATATCCTTTCTAATGTCTACTGTTGGGAATTCTTTCCTTCATTGGGAGAACATTTGCTCCGCTATACACGATCATTTTTTGTCTTTAATTCCCTGATATAATTCTGCTAGTGCTTTTTTTCTGGAACCTTGGCCAATGAAGGAGTCAAAGTCATTAGCAGACATTTCTTTAGATATGTCTAAAACTCTGTTTTTAAGGAAACCCCGTACTTGAAAATAAGCTAATAAAGGTTGTGATCTTCCCAACTGATATTGGTCTGTAAATTCAGTAAAGGTATAGTACCTTTCTTCACTATTATTCCACATATCTCTTATGGTTTTTATGTTTCTGTCTTTCCAACGATGAAAATGCCTGGCATCTATTCCGGATGGAAATTCCAGTTGTCCCCAAAGTATCATATATTTGGAAAGTGTAAAGGGTAGTTGGAAGCTTTTACATATCGCCTTCCCGGAATCAATCGTATCCCTAATCAGTAGACTATGCTTAGCAGAAGGAGGAATTGCACTGTACTTGGTATGGAGTAAAGAAGACAAGTTCCAAGGGCGGACCAATTGCGTCTCCAGAGCGTAGTTGGCATAAAAGCCGTCCCATATATCCAATCAGTGCAATGCCTCATAAGACTGGCCAGATTATAACTTCTCAGATCTGGGAAATTCAGTCCCCTAAGTGCTTTGGTATTTGTAATTTGGTCAACGATATTCTCGTTTTTCCCTCTCCAAACGCCTTTTCCAATACATTTATGTCTGATTGTTTGAGGAGCAGAGGGATGGTCTGCATGGGATATAGGAGCTTGGATATACTTATCATTTTCAACAGTTGGCTCCTCCCTCCTAATGATAGAGGAAACTTCATCCACCTCTCAATCTCAATTTTCTTGATCAGAGGAGGGTAGTTAAGTAGGTACAAGAATTCAGGACTTCTCCCGATATGAATACCTAAATACTTTATGGATTTTGAGGCCACCTGAATGGGTAACGCTAAATCTTGTTTAGATGACCCCGAGGCCCCTTTACCAGGGAACAAATTTTAAGACTTAGTTGCATTTACTTTAAACCCCGAGACACTCCCGAAGTCGCTCAGAAGTTGAAATAAATGTGCCAAATCTCTATAAGGATTTTCGAGGAACACTAACAGGTCATCTGCGAAAAGTGCATGCTTGATTCTGAAGTTTCCAATTTTGATACCCTCGAGTTTACTATCTCGTTCTATTTTTCGGGAGAGTGGTTCTATAGCTAAATTAAAAAGACGTAGGGAAAGCGGGCACCCCTGTCTGGTCCCTTTTTTTCATGTGTATGGTATTGGAGATGAAACCCGGAGTATGGACCTTCGCTTGGGGGTTAGCATAGAGTGCTGTAAGGTAATGCCGGAAAGGGCCTGAAAAACCCATTACATCTAGCACATTGCTCATCCATGCCTAGTCTATAGTGTGGAAAGCTTTTTCGGAATCTATAGTAATAATAGCTGGGGATGGATGTTCTTTAGGTCTCATCTTGACTTCATCAAGTATCGTGAGGACTTTACAAATGTTTGTGACCGCTGCCCTTCCTTGGAAAATCCCACTTGAGAGGAAGATATTAAATGCGGCAAGATGCATGCCAATCTATCAGCAAGGATTTAAGATGCTAATTTAATATCAATATTAATCAGTGAAATTGGACGGTAAGAAGATGCTACTACCGGGTTCCAACCTGGTTTAGACAGAACTTTGATATATGCCATGTTTGTAAAGGCAGGTATTTGTGTCCCTGTCATATATCCCAAGTATAGCTGGGCTAATAATGATGATAATTCTGGTGCTAGGATGCGGTAGAATTTCCCGCTAAACCCATTGGGTCCTGGTGCTTTGCCTAGTTTTAGCATTTTGATGGCATTTGAGACTTCTCCCAACATAATGGGAGAATTTACTATTGTTCTCTCCTCTTCTGTCAATACTGGTAGTGGAATTGACTTTAACCAATCCGCCCACATTGCATTGGAAGAAGTGCCAGCTTCGTATAAATTATTAAAGTAATCCCTCAAAATCCCGTTAATGTCCCTTGGGTGTGTTTTAACTTCTCCCTGTTTGTTCTTGAGGGCTAATATGTTGGTAAGTGGTCTTCGACCCTTAGCTAGTGTCACTAGAAGTTTCCCTGTCTTATTCCCATGTTTGTACAGGTGAGATTCCCATCTCGATTGGGCCAAGTTTTCCCACTTTTGTAACCACCTTTCATACTCCTGTTTAGCCTGCTGCCAGCGTTTTTGAGATATAGGACATGGGGTCTTTTGAAAATCTGTGTAAGCTATTCGCAGCTCTCCGCTTAGGGTTGCAATTTTCTGTTTGATGGATTTCCTTTTACCATACATGTATGACATTATTCTCCCCTTATAACTGCCTTGCCCGCATCCCAGAGAGTTTGGGGACTATTTATTCCGTCATTCTCCTGCTTGTACTCCAGCCACCATCGCCTCAACAGATCCCTGAAACCCTCATCATTTATGAGAGTGGATGGAAATTTCACAGAAAGTCTTCAACTCTGGGAATAGCGTTCCTAAAGCAAATTGAGACTGGGGAATGATCCGAAATAATCATGTCCTCAATCTTTGGGTCTGAGAACCATCCTATTCCTTCCCTCTTGGAAAATATATAATCTATACGGGACCAGGATTGGTGTGCATGGGAGAAGAACGTGATTTCCCGGCCTTCTGGGTTAAGGGAGCGCCAGATGTCTATTAAATTTGAATCCTTTATAAATCGTGCTAAGCAACTATAAGTCTGCACCTGTTTTGCTTGAACTATGCCTCCTCTGTTTCTATCCTCCTATGTATATGGACAACCGTGTTCATGTCTCCTGCAATAATTTTAATCTCATTATTGTCGCATGACACCCTTCCCCCAAGTGTTTTAAAGAAATCAGAACCCCGTCATTGGGGCCATAAATGTTATAAACTCTGATCTACTCCCCTGCTGAGGATAAACGTATGTGCAATATCCCTCCTTAATCATCCTGCAAATGGTCGATGACCTTATGGCAGACCCCGTTTGATTAACGTTAATACTCTTGCCTTCCCACCACTAGCCTCTGAGCCATAGACTTCTACCCAATCTTTTTTCATCCTAAAGAAATCATCTTGTGATAAATGAGTCTCCTGTAAAAGGGCTATATCAGCCCTAACTCATTTCAGGTGTCTCAGTACCAAACAACGTTTATTAGGAGACCGTAAGACTTTGATGTTCCAAGACACTTTTTTTATGGAGCTAGCCATTCAGAAGGCATGGTTGAGATTTATATTGTTCTGTATACAAGACAAAGCTGGCACCCATTCCCTCTAGAACCCCCCAACAGTCCACTTTGGAGGTACAAGAAGATGATTTCTGCATCCCCTGTCCCTGTTCAGTGGAATCCCCCCCTAACAAAACAACGTTCTCAACTTCACTTTTTTCCAACACTAAAACAAAAACATGAACTTACGGTGCTGAATACATGTGAACTTCCATTCCTCTACATACATCTTTGTGTGTAACTATTGCCATTGAAGATAACGTAGATAAGGTAGATAAACATAGCCACAGCCGTATACCCCGGTACCCCCTCCCCCACAGTAATCAATCTGTCCTGATGTTTTTTTTGTTGTTTTTTAATACCTTTATTTTTTTTTTTTCATTTCTCCCTCCACCCCCTCTTACTCTCTTTGCCCCCATTCCCCCTTACAAATTTCACTCAGTGTTTTTAAACCCAAAGCCCTTCCCCTGGGGACCCAACATGTAGTTACTGACTTAACATCATGTGTATATTGACAGGTAATATGCACAGCCTCCGACTGAATGTCCCCTGCCCCAGTATTATACTTATCGTCCCTTCGGAGATAAAAAAAACTTTTTCATCCCATGTCCTTGGGTGTAAATAGTGGCGATCCAAGTCCCTGGTTCATAGGTGACCTCTTGTTGCTTGGGCTTGCACCCTTCTAGTCCCGTCTTGGTGAGCCGGAAACCTCGTTGAATGTGAGGGCAGGAACTCGTCGGGCTCGGACTTAAGTGTCTGTCAGCACCTGGGTAGCATCCTCAGGATCAGTGAAGGCTGTTGAAGACCCATCAGGGTAGAAGACCTTGAGGTTGGCAGGGTACGAAAAGGGCGAAGCGAATCTGCCGTTTGAAGAGCTGGGAACATAGTGGTGCGAACGCTCTCCTCTTTCGTGTCACATCCACTGAAAAGTCCCCAAATACCAGTACTTGCTGACCTCTCAACTTGACAGCATTGCCTCCTTTTTTGTAAGCTCTAAGTATTGCAGCTTTATCTGAATAGTCTAAGTACTTGACAATGACTTGGCGTGGTCTGTTGTTGCGGGCTGGGGTCAGAGATTCCCTAGATCGCCCAGCAGTGTAGACTGAGAGGTTAGGCGGGCCAACCCGAAGTGCCCTTTCCACTTTGCAGTCAGTGTTTAACCCTAAGGCTGCTGGGATCTCCTGTTCACATATGGAAATATGATTTTTGAGCGGACATGAAAGTACTGCATGCAGGACTTTCGTGTCCGCTTAAAAATCATGTTCTGAGCGGACACAAAGCGGACCCCATTAAAGTCTATGGGGTCTTTAGGCTCCGTTGGTGTCAGTTATGTACAGCATCCGTCCTTTCCGTTCTCCTGCTCCTGAACGGAGCTTGAGAACGGAAAAGACAAACGGTGATGTGAACGAAGCCTAAGACATACACAATCTGCACCTCCAGTTACACTCTGGACTCATCTGAATGAGATGGGAAACATGACATTTTAGTGGATTGAGGCCCAGAGTGTGGCAATGTCTTCATGACTGTATCAGAGAATCCTCTAGACAGTGTTAGAGGCTGGTCAACCTTCAGACTGTAGGGCTGAATCTTTTCAGGTCTTGGCACAGTTTAGTGCCCTAAACACACATTATCTGCACTGGGGAATACTCATCCATACCCTCAACTCATCTGAATGAGTTGGGAACCATGACCTCTCCAGCCTAAACGGTATGATAGCTGTTCCGTGGCCTGGTCTTACCTGATTTTCACCAATACTCAAGGTATCAAGGAAACCGAAGGGAAAATGTTGGCCATCCTGAACCTCCAAGTAATAGACAGGGTATCTGCTGCTAAGGGATTGTCCTCCTTAGGGCTCATGCACACAAATGTATTTTCTTCCGTGTGCATTCTGTGTCCGCATGGCCGTTCCCCAAAAAAGTAGTGCTGGTTCTATTATTGTCTGCAAATCACGGTCCGTGGGTCCATTCAAGTCAATGGGTCCACAAAAAAATACAGAACGCCACTGTATTTCATCCGTTTTTGCAGATCCGTGCTGTAGATTCTTAGGCCAGGCCCACAGCAGCATTCTATATCATGGCCAACATAGTGTTAATATCAGCTTGTCTTTGAGTATGTTTCAGCCAGCAACTGTCATGTAATGTCCTAAATGATTTCTTTATGTGCCACCATAGTGTGACCCATCTGTAAACTGTGTTTGCAGGTATTACATCATTTACAGTCTGATAGCAGCCATGTGCTTTCTATTCACTGCATGTTCTCTCATGTCCTAAGTGATGGCTGCGTTATTTCTGGATGCATGTTTCAGGTTATGACGTGCCTATTGTTCCTCTGTAAGCACATTTTAAGGTTCAAACTGTTCTTGTCATTATAACTAAACACTATTATTAACTAGTTATGTGCCATAATGTGGAATGAAGTTACAGTCATAGGTTTGTGTGCATTTTGTGTACTTGAATAAGACCACAGTAAGTTAATTATGTACTGTATATTGTTCTTTTTATTTTACAGTCAACAAAGTTAAAACACGTTGGGAGTCCTGCATGACCAGTACCAATTAAAGGGCCACAGTGGGGACGGTGCCCTTAAAAAAAAAAATATAAGTTAAATTGCGTTTTTATTATTGTACGATCCAATATAAGTGTGAACATATGTGTATATGCACATAATGTAATTCCCTATGTTTGTTTATTTTGACGCTGTTTAAACCTTTCTCATTCTCCTTTTAGTACTGTGGACAACCTTCATCCAGAAGCTGCTGCCGAGTCCTCCTCAAACCCTGATGGGCCCCACTTCCCAGCGGCCCATTTGTCAGAGGGACAAGGAATCCCGGCCCAGGAGCCCCTACGCCAGGAGCAAACAGAAGAGGCCTCCTATCCTGAGCCACCAGAAAATGTAAGGGGTGGGAGGCAACGACCCACAGAGACTAGAGATACTCGTGCACACATAGACCACCAAGTGCTCGAGTATTTCCAGAAAAAAAAAAAAGAAGAAACCAAGGAGGAGCGCCTTTTAAAAGGCTTTGCTCCCTATATAAAAAAATATTCAGACGAGAAGCAAACGATAGTTGCTAATGTGGTAACAACGGTCATCAACATAATGGACACCAACATGGATCCTTTGGAGTTGGTGAAATGCATGGATCAACTGAAACATCGGGCACTGGCTGGAGAAATAATCCCCAACCAGGCCCGTGTACTACTAGTCAAGGGCAAAGTCTGGCAATTTTTTCCCAGCCTTTGTTTACACAAAAAAGGCCTTATTATGGTTATCCAGTTTTGTCTGGACCCCATCCTTCTTTTGGCCCATATAGGGAAATGGGTGCACCTCAAAGGCATGGACAAGGCCCCTTTACAAGGGAGCTGTTTGATTTATAATTTTATTTAATATTTGTTTTATATTGTAATATATTTGTCTTCTAAAAGGCTGAAGTAAAAGCCTTTTTGTTATATTATACATACTGTTCTTTACTCAAAATCCTTTATTGCCTACTGTCATTATTCAACATAAGTATTTTTACACAAACATATTGTATGAGAATTTTTATAACAAACACATAATTTTTATTAGCACATACACTCGTACATTTAAACATTATAATATTTCGAGCCATTTCCGGGATTTCAAGGACATCTATGGTTTGAGTACGTACACTTCTCATCCTGACAATAGGACCTGAAAAAGAAGAAATATGACTTTTCTAATTAGAGAGGCTGTATAACGTATACCGTTTCAAATTTCGACATTATAAAATTAATACAAGCAGATTACAAGAGACTGTTAGTAGCTCTATTGCTTCCTATGCTGTATAAACCATTATACATTGCTCATTTCCAAGGTATAAACAACACCCTGCTATCCATCAGTGCTGGTAGTGCCTTCACACTAGATGATAAAGCGCAGGTGTCTTTAGTGGCCGGGACCATGGGAGCGCACATGAGCCATCGTTCTTTCATCAGTGTTCAAGCACTACCACCACTGATGATTGATGGCTGGTCGTTATCAATGGAAACAAGCATCATATGATGTAGAAAATAAGGCTGCCATCAAAGGAAACAATATGGTTAATAACAATACCTTAGTAACTGGCTTGTATTAAGTTTATGGTACTAATCAATGTTATTTGCAGAAGTAAAACAACCCCTATAATTAAAACATTTAATGAGGCATTATAGGGTATATATATTCAAATATATGGTCACTTTATTGTCACATGTTCTTATGGCCAATATACTGGCTCATGAGATTAAATGATTACATTGACCATGTTATTTGCCTACTATATACCCCAGCCCGCAAGCCTACGTCAAGGGTCCTCATTGTCTTGCGAGTCTCTACACTATCTAGCAAATAAGAAAATAATAATTATTAAATAATTACTAAAAAATAAAAAAACTAAGATGCCCAGAGTTCAGCATTCATCAATATCTACCACAAACTGCATCCATTTGCCATGGCAATGCCCCCTCAGGGCTGGAGAAATAGTGGTCATACATTTCCCGAACTGCCATTCCAGCTGTTCCAGGTCATCTATGGCGGCTATGTTCATATCCAACAGATGTAGCTGTCAGATTTTGGTCCACTCCAGGATCTGAAGGAGCATCATGAATCCTGACGAAGTTGTGCAGGATGACACATGCTTGAATAACCAGGGTGGCATTGTCCGGTGACATCTGTAAAGATGACAGGAAAACTCTCCATTTGTTGGTATTTCAAATGCACACTCAACATACTGACAGGCTTTTGTCAGCCGATAGTTGAATATACGTCTGCTGTCATCCATGTCGCGTCTGGGGAAGGGTCACATGACATAGGGTGTCAAAGCAAACCCTTTATCAGCCACTATTACAAACGGAGCCGGTGGTCCTGTAGATCCTGACAGCTGTCTGGGCTCTGGGAGGGTAAGTTGGTTGGCTTGAAGCCGATCCCCCATTCTAGAAGCCACGAAAATGCGGGCATCTGCGGTGCTCCCATAGGCCCCGATATCAACAATAATAAACTTGTAGGTACTGTCAGCCAAAGCGAAAAGCACTGTGGAAAAATATTGTTTATAATTGTAGAACCGCGACCCTGAGTAAGGCTGCTTCTTCACACGGATGTGTTTGCCATCCATTGCCCCAATACAGTTTGGGAACTGCGCATCACATTCAAAGCCCTCAGCGATTCGCATCCAATCATCGACCTTGGTCTCTGGCATCACCATGTCCTGGAGTTGCTGCCAAATGACTTGACATGTTTGACGAACAATCCGCGAAATGGTTGAGACGCCCAGCAGGAACTCAAAATGCAGTGAAGCAAATAAATTGCCGGTTACCAGGAATCTAAAGTGTAAAAAAAAAAAAAAGATATCACAATTACATTTGACTATATCATAGCCATCAGGAAATATATTGAAAATGACACTATAAAAAGGTAGCAGAAATTTAAAACACAAACTAATTTAGGAAACCTACCTCAACGTCACGATGAGCCATTCTTCTGGTGAAATCAGCGCCTCATATTTGTGTTCTGGTATGTGATGGCAGGACGCAGAGTCGCTAACAAAATGTCAAAGCTGCTCACAGACATACGACAAAACCCATAAAATTTCTCAGGATGCTGTCGCACATCTATTTACAGCGTGTGGAAGTAGCGATTCCAGAGCCGCTGGGAGACAATTGGGTGAACTCAATGCCTCCTCCTCGGTTCCTCAGTCCGCATAGTTGACTGCAGTCCGCACAGGAGAATCAATGCTGCAACAAGCTGAAGAAAATGCTGTCAAGTCAATCACATGACCATCTTATATAGGGGTGTAAAAAACAGGAAGTGGCTAAAATTTGTAACTCTTTATTGGCTTATTCTTTAGTGAGTATACGATTCGCAAAAAATGGAACACATACGGAAACCATACGGATATGTTTTGTAGAATAACTGAATAGATGCGGACTCAATACAGACCCCGCCCCCAGATACAAAAACGGAGCGCAAAACAACAACGGTTGTGTGCATGAGCCCTTATAAAGGGAAAGGAATGTCTCCATCTTGCCATTTAACCTGGTCACCATGAGATTAATCTCTGGTACTTCCCACATCTTGGTGATCTACTTAAAGATCTCTGGATTCAGAGACCATTCTCTTGGAACTGCTAGACCTTGACTCTGTCAATCAGCAACAATGTTGAGGGAGCCTCAAGCAAGTACGACAGACAGATGGGACAGGTTTAATTCTGACCATGTCATGATCATTCTCACTTCCCTGAGAAGGGGTTTTGATCTGGTGCCACCCTGCTTGTTAATAAAGAGCACTGATGTCATGTTGTCCAGCCTTAGGCCTCTTGCACACAACCGTATGTATTTTGCTGTCCGCAAAAAATGGATCTGCAAAATGATGCATTCACCAGCAGGTGGAAGGGAGAGAAATATCTACAGGGAATATATAGTTGTGTTCAAAATTATTCAACCCCCAATGCTGTGAAGGGTTTTAGGGAATTTAGTGTACATTTGTAATTGTGTTCAGAATGAAATCTTACAAGGACTTTTTAAAGAACCAAATGCAACTAAAATGACATCAATCGTTTTTGTAATACAGTATTAAATGTTTTTTTTTGTGATTTCTTCATTGACACAATTATTCAACTCCTTAAAAACTACCACTCTTAAGAACAGAGGTTCATTCAAGTGTTTTCGATCAGTTATTGAAAACACCTTTGGATGTCAAGAAGCAGCAATCAAGCATAATAAGCACCAATTAGGCAGATGCAAAATGACTGTGATACTCAGCTCCTTCTAGACATTTACTGGTGTGTTTACAGACATGGTGAAGTCAAGAGAATGGTCCAGGAAGACAAGAGAAGAGGTGATTTCTCTTCACAGGAAGGGCAATGGCTATAAGAAGATTGCAAAGATGTTAAACATACCAAGAGACACCATAGGAAGCATCATTCGCAAATTCAGGGCAAAGGGCACTGTTGAAACGCTACCTGGTCGTGGCAGAAAGAAGATGCTGACTTCGACTGCTGTGCGCTACCTGAAGCGCAAAGTGGAGAAAAGTCCCCATGTGACTGCTGAGGAACTGAAAAAAGATTTGTCAGATGCGGGTACTGGAGTTTCAGCTCAGACAATAAGGCGCACACCGCGTAATGAAGGCCCAGGGTAAGAGGGGCTAGGTATACTTACAGTGGATATAAAAAGTCTACACACCCCTGTTAAAATGTCAGGTTTCTGTGCTGTATAAAAATGAGACAAAGATAAATAATTTGAGAACTTTTTCCACCTTTAGGCTGCATTTACACATCCGTGGAACACGGACCGTGTGATACCGGACTGGCACCCTGCTTAGTGCAGGAGCGCACGGCATCATTCGTTGCAATGATGCCGTGCGCTTCCTGCTGCCGCCGCTGCACTGTAGTACACTCCTATACGCTTGCTTACTTCATTTTTTTCTGTATGTTATTCATTTTAACATTGGTGACCTATCCTCAGCATGTGTCATAAATACCAAACTGACAGGGGCCGACTCCAGGCTTAAAGAGGTTGCTGTGCTTGTGTGAGCACTGCTTCCTCTTCAAAATTACCTCATGCTATCTCACTTGGAGCGGCAGTTCAGTGTAATTACAACGGCTTGTCCCAGTCACTAGACCTATCCTGAGATATATGTCATCAATATGAACCCCTTTGCTACCAGATCCCTGCATGTACTGCGCTGGAGTGAAGTGCAAACATGGCACCCGCGGTTAATGACCATAACAGGTAATGGCGATCGCGGTCATTAAAGCCTTTAGATGCCGTGATCAAGTGACATCACAGCATCTGAAGGGTGAAAAACCCAGAAGCTCGTGCTTCCGGGCTTTTTAATGGCATCCTCTGCGGCCAATAAGGATGTCAGTAACTGATTTAAATGCGCTTGGTCTCTCTGAAGAGACCCAGGCCATTGAAGCTGCAATTCTTATTTTGGTCAGCAGGTGGTAGGCCAAAATAAGAAATGAGCAATTCTGTAAAAATAATGGATTTAAAAATCCATGTTTGTTCAGAATTAAAAAAAAAAGATTTTGTAGGCTCTGATATGAGCTTTAAAATCATAAAAATTAAAAAACATAAAAAATTTAAAAATATAAACATTTAAATCACTCCCTTTCCGTAAAAAAATAAATAAATATAAACTTCCATGGGTATCACCAAGACCGAAAATGCCCTTACTATTAAAATATAAAAATACTTTTCCAATGCGGAGAATGGCGTAACAGAAAAAAGGGTTCGCTCTGATTGGATCGCGATAAAAGCCAGGGAAAAAGAGACGCCCACAGCAGAAGACTGCGTCTCCGCCCTTCTGCGAGTTGACAGGTCGGTACAATACAGAATGGGGCTCTACAGCGGACCAATAGGGGTGGGGGGACTTTGAAAAAAAAACACACACATCGCATCAGTGGGGGCCACACTACAAGGTTTTGACATAGTTAGCCTATGTCAAAACTGATGAAAGGTCCTCTTTAATAAAAACTAGATTGTCCCGCATTTGAGAGAGTGCTGCTAAGGGCCATTTCAGACCCAGTTTTCTACCAAAAATAAACGTTTTGGCTAAATAAAGTCTATTGCAAAAATGTTACCTATCACATGCCCTATGTGACTTTAGCAAAAAAAGAGTTACCCTTTAAAAGAAAATACAACTGTGATCCATTAAAACTATCGGTGTACCGCTGCCACACTATTATGGTGTAAATAATCACATTTAACATCTCATAAGATATTGGAGTGAGGTGTTGGCTTAACCCCTTAAGGACCGGGGGTTTTGGGATTTTTGCGTTTTTGTTTTGCGCTCCCTGCCTTCCAAAAGCCATAACATTTTTATATTTCTGCTCACATAGCCATATGACGGCTTATTTTTTGCGGGACAAGTTGTACTTTTAACGCTACCATTTATTTTTGCATGTGATGTAGTGGGAAACGGGAAGAAAATTCCAAATGGGGTGAAATTGCAAAAAAACAATTTCACCACAGTTTTACGGGTTTTTAAATTACAACGTTCGATTTGCGATAAAACTGACTGATTAATTTTATTCTTCAGGTCAGTACGAATCCGGCAATACCTAATATGTATAGTTTTTCTTGCGTTTTGATAGTGAAAAAAATTCAAAGTGGGAATTTTTTATTTTATTTTTTTGTCGCCATGTTTTGACCCCTATAACTTTTTTGTAATTATGCGTATGGAGCAGTGTAGGGGCTCATTTTTTGCGGGGCAATCTGAACTTTTAATTGATACCATTATGGGGTGCGTATGATGTTTTGATCACTTTTATTCATTTTTTTAGGAAATGAAGCGTCCAAAAATGGCGAATTAGCCATTTGGACGCTTTCTTTCCGTTTTTATGTTTACCGTATGGTGAATATTTTTAATATTATTATAGTATGGGCGTTTTCGCACATTGCGACACCCATTATGTGTAATTTTTTTATTTATTTTATTTTCATTTTGGGGAAAGGGGTGATTTGAATTTTTATATTTTTTTATTTAATTTTTATTTTTTAAACTTTTTTTTTTACCACTTTCTTATAGTTCCCATAGGGAACTATAAGATGCAATCATCAGATTGCTATTCTCATATATTCCAATGCAATAGCATTGGAATATATGAGAAAATCGCATATTTCCTATGGAGCCTATTACAGTCATAGGCTCCATAGGAATACTATGTAGTACCCTAGGTTTCATTCACAGAAACCTAGGGTACTATCATCATGCTCCGGCTCCCCTTGTGGCCATCAGGGGCCGGAGCAAACCAAAGTGAAACTTTCGGTTTTGCACGATCAGATGCCGTGGTCAGGATTGACCACGGCATCTGAGGGTTAAATGTCCGCGATCGGCATCGCTGCCGGTCGCGGACATGAGCTGCGGGTGTCAGCTTGATGAATCAAGCTTTTACCCGCAGCTCGAGCGCCCGCTCCGTGCGGGCGCCATCTTTAAAGTGCGGACGAAGGGCGTACATGTACGCCCTTCGTCCTTAAGAGGTTAAACTACACATGAAATTCTGGTGGGGGGTTAATCCACCAGTATTTTGTGATGAATCTGTAGGTATCCAGATTACCCAATACGTCCCAGGTTTAGTGGTCTCAGTGTGGTCTGGCTGCAGGCTACTTATTAGATTCTTTCAAAGTAGCATTCGATTTTGTGATTGCTTGCTTTTGTCAGCAGTCATACATAGGTGTGGCAAGTGGCTTCTTCCACTCCTAAAAACTCCCCTTACTCCTTTCTTATAGGGGGAGAAGGTACGTTCGGATCACACACTGCTATTAGAACCTAGGTGCTGAGAGAGACCTCTTCCACTGCTGGGGTCTCCCCTTGCACTTTTTTTACCCCCCCTAAGCGGGGGAAAGAGAAGGGGGAGAAAGCACACTAGAGTTGTTCACACCCACCTTTTGTTTTCCCAGCAGAGCCCCCAGGGCCAGGGAACCTCACTGGGTGGACGGATCACCTGGGCCTCTGGTTCTCTATTTGTTGTAGGACTTGGCTATGCCACCACCCATATTTCTAGTCCAATCTCAAAGAGCTGATTGCTCTGACACCATGAGGGGGAGTGCCGTTCTGATACCATGAGGGGGAGTGTCGTTTTGACACCATGAGGGGGAGTGTCGTTCTGACACCATCAGGGAGAGTGTCGTTCTGACACCATCAGGGAGAGTGTCGTTCTGACATCATTAAGGGGAGTAATAACCACGCTCTGTTTTCTATCACTGAGCCAGTTACTTATCCACATACAGAAATTTTCTCCCAGTCCAAGCATTCTCATTTTATTTACGAACCTTTTATGTGGTACAATATCAAATGCTTTGGAGAAGTCAAGATATAACACATCCATTGATTTGCCACGGTCAAGTCTAGAACTGACTTCCTTATAGAAACTGATTAAATTAGTTTGACATGACCGATCCCTCATGAAGCCAATCTGATATGGCTTATTTTCATTGAGGTACTCCAAGATAGCACAACCTACAGGCCGGCCGAGATCCCGCGCCTGCGCACTGCTTCATCGGGCCGGGATCATTGCTTTAACTAATGCGCATGCGCCTGGCCAACACCCTCTTGCGGCTGGTTTCGCTTCGTTCGTCGGCGCATGCGCAATAATTAAAGCGATGCCGTGCCCACAATAGGCATCGCAGTGCGCATGCCCTGCCCGGCGAGACAGTGCGCAGGCGCGGGATCTCGGCCGGACTGTAGGTTAAAACAAGAGAATAGGAGGGCGGGTATAAGCACAGGCTGGACGGGGAAATGTTCAAAAAAGGCAGCTGATATGGCGTTATTTGCTTATTTTCATTGAGGTACTCCAAGATAGCATCTCTTAGAAACCCTTCAAACAGTTTACCAACAACAGATGTTAAACTTACCGGCCTATAAATTCCAGGCTCTGTTTTTGGACCTTTTTTGAATATTGGCACCTCATTTGCTATGTGCCAATCCTCTCTCGGTCTCTAGTTTGGCAATTTTTATTAGTTTTTTACATATTCTATTTTTTTCCTTATAGTTTATCAGTGCTTCCTGACTCCCCTCCTGTTTTAGTGATTTATTGCTTTCTTTACGGCTCTATTTATCCACATTGGTTTCTTATTGTTTCTTAGCCTTTTATTCCTATAAGGTATGTACCTGTCACAATTAGTTGTGAATGTTACAATGCTTTTAAAAATCTCCCATTTTGTGGTTGTATTTTTATTTTTGAGGACTTAGGCCTAACTAACTGGGACAATGGCCTCGCTTAGTTGGCTAAATTGTGCTTTTTTGAAGTTTGGTATTTTTGTTCCTCCCTTTAGAAACTCTTGTTTGAAGGATAATTGGAAGGTTAATACTTTATGGTCACTATTTCCCAGGTGTCCCCCAACCTGTACATCTGTTGTTCTGCCAGGTCTATTGGTTAATACAAAGTCCAGTATGGCCGTCCCTCTAGTGGGGTCCTGAACCAGTTGGGAAAGCCAATAGTCTTTGGCTATTGCCAAGAACCTGTTTCCTTTATGGGATGTACAGCTTTCAGTTTCCCAGTCTATATCTGGGTAGTTGAAGTCCCCCATAATAACGACTTCATTATGATTTGCCGCCTCGTCTATCTCGTTTAGTAATAGATTTTCTATGGACTGGTATATTAGGTGGTTTATAATAAACTCCTATTAGTAATTTATTATTGTTTGCTCCATGTATTTCTACCCACAGTGACTCCACATGTTCTTGTCCCTCACAGATGTATTCTCGAATTGTGGGCTTTAAACAGGACTTCACATAGAGGCAGACCCCTCCACCTCTCCGGTTTTGACGATCCGTTCTAAACAGATTGTAACCTTTTATATTAACTGCCCAGTCATAGCTATCATCCAGCCATGTCTCAGTTATTCCCACTATATCATAGTCCTCCTCGCACATCACTAATTCCAGTTCACCTGTCTTGTTAGTCAGGCTTCTGGCATTAGTATACATTAGGGATGTCCCGATACCGATACCAGTATCGGTATCGGTACCGATACCGGCATTTTCACGAGTACTTGTACTCGTGAAAATGCCGCCGATACCGCTGCCAATACCGGAAGTTCCGGTCCGGCAGCTTAAACCTAACCTGCCCAGTCCCCCTCAGGTCAGGCGCTCAGTCCCTCCATGCTCCTCCTGCCCCGCCTGCCTTCTTCATTCATAAAAGTGGGCGGAGCGAGCAGGCGGGACATGAGGCGCATGGAGGAACTGAGAGCTCAAGCTGCCCGATTCCTCCAAGCACCTCACGTCCCTCCTGCGCGCTCCGCCCACTTTATGAATGTAGAAGGCGCGCTGGGCAGGAGGAGCATGGAGGGACTGACTGACAGGGCATCAATAGTTAGTAATTAGGCCATTATAAAGATTAAGTTTAGGTCAATAGTGTATGGGGGATCTCTGGATGACACTATGGGGATCTCTGGATGACACTATGGGGGATCTCTGGATGACACTATGGGGATCTCTGGATGACACTATGGGGATCTCTGGATGACACTATGGGGTCTGTGGATGACACTAATGGGGATCTGTGGATGACACGTATATAGCATAATATTCTATATATGTGTCATCCACATAGCCCCTGACATTGTCATCCAGAGATCCCCATAGTGTCATCCAGAGATCCCCACAGTGTCATCCAGAGATCCCCATTAGTGTCATCCAGAGATCCCCATTAGTGTCATCCAGAGATCCCCCATTAGTGTCATCCACAGATCCCCCATTAGTGTCATCCACAGATCCCCCCATAACAGCGTCATCCACAGATCCCCATTACAGCGTCATCCACAGATCCCTCATTACAGCGTCACCCACAGATCCCCCATAACAGCGTCATCCACAGATCCCCCATAACAGCGTCATCCACAGATCCCCCATAACAGCGTCATCCACAGATTCCCCCATAACAGTGTCATCCACAGCGCCCCCATAACAGTGTCATCCACAGATCCCCATAACAGCGTCATCCACAGATCCCCATAACAGCGTCACCCACAGATCCCCCATAACAGTGTCATCCACAGATCCCCCATAACAGTGTCATCCACAGCGCCCCCATAACAGTGTCATCCACAGATCCCCATAACAGCGTCATCCACAGATCCCCCATAACAGCGTCACCCACAGATTCCCCATAACAGTGTCATCCACAGATCCCCCATAACAGCGTCATCCACAGATCCCCCATAACAGCGTCATCCACAGATCCCCCATAACAGATCCCCTGGAGGCACATTGGTTGGAAAACATTATTATATTCCCATTTATCAATTTATTAACACTTGTACAAAGGAAAAGAAAAGCCGTTGTCCATAGCAACCAAATTCCAGCTTTAATTTTTTTCATTGCTATCGGCAACTGCGCTGCTATTTATACGAGGTATCGGTAATTGGTATCGGCGAGTACTTAAATAAAAGTATCGGTACTCGTACTCGGTCTTAAAAAATGGTATCGGGACATCCCTAGTATACATACATTTGAGAGCTTTATGTGTATTTTTTACCCTACACCTTTCATTCTGAGCTGTTCTAGTCCCCCTTCCATTCCTCCCCCAGTCACACTACCTCACCCCTGGTCTCTATCTGCACTATCTTCCCTCCTATAATGTAATTACCCTCCCCCTGGTCCCTAGTTTAAACATTCCTCCAACCTTCTAGCCATCTTTCTCCCCAACACAGCTGCCCCTTCCCCATTGAGGTGCAGCCCGGAAGAGCTATTACTGGAAGGTTATTACTTTATGGTCACTATTTCCCAGGTGTCCCCCAACCTGTACATCTGTTGTTCTGTCAGGTCGATTGGTTAATACTAATCCAGTATGGCCGTCCCACTAGTTGGGTCCTGAACCAATTGGGAAAGGTAATTGTCTTTGGTTATTGCCAATAACCTGTTTCCTTTATGGGATGTACAGCTTTCAGTTTCCCAGTCTATATCTGGGTAGTTGAAGTCCCCCATAATAATGACCTCATGATTTGCCGCCTCATCTTTAGTAGTAGATTTTCTGTGGACTCTGGTAAATTAGGTGGCTTATAATATACTTCTATTAGTATTTTATTATTGTTTTTGCATCCATGTCTTTCTACCCACAGTGGCTCCACATGTTTATGTCCCTCACTTATATCTTCTCGGACTGTGGGCTTTAGACAGGACTTTATATAAAGGCAAACCCCTCCCCTCTCCAGTTTTGGAAATCCTTTCTAAACAGACTGTAACCCTGTACATTAACTGAACAGTCATAGCCATCATCCAACCATGTCTCAGTTATTCCCACTATGTCAACGTTCTCCTCACACATCACTAATTCAAGTTCCCCAGGTTTATTAGTCAGGCTTCTGGCAATTGTGTACATACAGTTGAGAGGTTTATGTATATTTTTTACCCTATACCTTTCCTTATGAACTGTTCTAGTCCCTCATTCAATTCCTCCCCAGTCCCACTACCTTGCCCCGGTCTCTATCTGCACTATTACCCTCCCCCAGTCCCTAGTTTAAACACTCCTCCAACCTTCTAACCATCTTCTCCCCCAAAACAGCTGCACCTTCCCCACTGAGGTGCAAACCTTTTTGCATCTCAAAGACTACCCTTAGCTGTAAAAGATGGCTCCCTGCAGATCAAAGAGATGCATTTGCCATCTTGAGCGTCCTCGCCAGCAAGCTTTTCAACTCCTGGGGAGCCAAAACAAAAATGTATCACCTGCTCCAGAGGACAAGTGGAACTGGAAAGCTCACATAAAAAGCTATTTCAACGAGACAGGAGATGGAGTCATTTTGCATAGACTGGAGGTCTCTCATAAGCTAGACACAGAGGCCTTGCAGAAGGACATTAATCACATTGGCAATAGAGTGGCTGATTTCGAGGAGGCCCAGGAGAAAACCCCGGAAACTCTGGATCCTTACAAGTCTGTCATTCAATATCATTCTTCCAAAATTGCAGACATACTTACCCACTTAGATGACAGAGAATCACCAAAGGAGGAAGAACCTCTGAATCCAGGGCTTGAGGGAAGACATCGAATCCTCCAAACTGGATTCCTGGACAAATGACTTTTCTGTAACCTTCTCCAGTGCACAGCTGGGTGCCCAATTGAAATTGTCGGGAATTCATCGTTCCTAGGGACCTAAACCTACAAACCCAAATCACCCTAGAGATGTGATTTGCAGGATTCACTTCTTTAAAGATAGAGAAGCCATCCTGAAAGAGAGAGCTGGGAACCATCCAACATCAGGGTATCTACTGTCTTATTCTCCCAGATCTGGCCTGATGCACCATGCACATATGCAAAAGCCTTAATCCCCTTCTAGCAGCTCTGATGGATAAAGACATCCTCTATATATGGGGCTACCCCCTACAGCTGATAGTCCAGAAATATGGCATCATTCCACTCCTTACTTAGATGATCTTATTAAGTTCCTTGGAACTTTTCATATACCTATAATCTCACTACTGTCATGGCCTGCATCATCTCTCCACCACAGAAAAAGCTGTGGCAGGTAGCAGGACCTAAACTCCAAAAAGTACACTGTAAACACCGTTCAACTCCTACTACATGAAAGGGATTAATGGACAATATTCTATTGTCCGAAATCGCAGATGGCATTGGATTAAGGGTACTTTCACACTAGCGTTGGTGCGGATCCGTCTGTTTTTTTGCACAGACGGATCCGCACCTCTAATGCAAACGTTTGTATCCGTTCAGAACGGATCCGTTTGCATTAGCTTTAAAGAAAAATGACAAAGTCCAAAACGGATCCGTTTTGAATAACATTGTAAGTCAATGGGGAACGGATCCGTTTTCAAATGCACCATATTGTGTCACTGACAACGGATCCGTCCCCACTGACTTACATTGTAAAAAAAAACGGATCCTCTTCAGACGGACACCAAAATGCTGCATGCTGCGTTTTGGTGTCCGCCTCCAAAACGGAATAGAAGCGGAACGGAGCCAAACTGATGCATTCTGAACGGATCCTTATCCATTCAGAATGCATTGGGGCTTAACTGATCCGTTTTGGACCGTTTGTGAGAGCCCTGAAACGGATCTCACAAACGGAATCCAAAACGCTAGTGTGAAAGTACCCTTACCCATGTTCATTTGACTGTCTCTAAATCACCTAGTTTTTTTTAAATTAATTTCTTGTTCTTCGTCACCTATTTTTCTGCAGCACAAATACAAATACCGCCTGACTTCTAACGCTTGCTTACTTAGCAAATATGTTTGACCTGTTAGCTAATGTTGGGTCATTGTCCCCCAGTTGTAAGCTTATATTTGGGGCTTTTAGGCTGGTTATGTCGGAATTACTAAGGCTCTTTCTTCTCGCATGGGGGCAAATAGAGTCTAGCTGTGTCCATGGCTTCCTCTATCCCACGTAGAGCCAATAGCTATATATATAGTGCTATCGCGCTATCACATACTTTGGAGAAGTCAAGGTATAACACATCCATTGATTCGCCACAGTCAAGTCTAGAACTTACCTCCTCATAGAAACTGATTAAATTAGTTTGACATGACCAATCCCTCATGAAGCCAATCTGATATGGCTTATAGTTATTTTCATTGAGGTATACCTAGCTATATATAGTGCTATCATAGACATCTGTTTTACAGGTGCTAACCTTTCTCAGATGTTTATTCTTCTATTTATGATTCTTATTTTTACCTGTTTTTTCTTTCTTTCTTTTCCACTATCCTACCCCGGCACTGCCCTCAATAAGTGGTTTGGAATGTACACAATGCATTGACCATGGCTAATCTGACCCTTTGCTACTATAATGCTAAGGGTCTTAATAAATCAGAAAAGATGAGAAAAATGCATTATCATTTACGAAAAAAGGGAGTCAGATAGCCATGTTTCAAGAAACACATTTCTGTGCATCTAATATACCTAAATGCTCTTTTAAGCCTTTTACTAGTTTGATAGTCGTCACCTCACTAGCAAAGCCTTTGGAATAACCATTGCCTTTCTCAAGTCTCTTCCGCATGTGCTCATCTCTACCAATATTGATCAAAAGGTTTGTTAAATATTTGTTACGATTTCTGTTGCAAACCTGATTTACACTATTGCCACTGTTTACTTTCCCAATCAGGCTCAGGTTCAATTTGACATTTGCCTTCTTTGCAAACTGGTTGAATTTGCAGACCGGATTGGCTATAATCGTAGTGGAGACTTTAACCTTTACTTTAATGCATCTTTAGATTCTTCTTCTGGTGAGTTCCTTCTTTCCTCCTCTGAAATGTGTGAAATTCAGAGAAAGATACCATCCCTGACACTTATAGATATCTGGCTAGTCCTTAAACCCGGAATCAGGGACTACAGCTACCATTCCCTGGCTCATAATAGTTAGAGCCGTATAGATCATATTGTCATATCCCACAAGCTGTTAGACCTGACGCCCAAATGTTCTATTGACTCATTCTTGTGGTCAGACCACGCCCCAGTACTGGGATCCCTTTCCAGATTCATCCCTGTGTCTGGGTGTGGTTCTTGGCACCTGAATGACAATCTCCATAATAACCTTTTATATTTGGCAGAACTTCAGCCTTCCATTGCAGACTTTGCCAGTAACCAAATACTTGATCCTACCAATGCTGCTGGTAAGTGGGAAGCACTTGAATGAATTCTCAGAGGAATTTGCATTTCCCACGAAATGTGATTGAAAAAGGAAAGATCTGCCAAGTTACATGATCTTCTCAGGGATCTAGATATTAAAGAGTCCCTTCTGAGATCTTGGAGGATGCCAAATTATATTATACCTCATGGATAATTCTACAGCCTCTGGGAAGCCTGCTGCAAATGCTATTTAGGAATAACTAGATCACCATTTTCCGGGAATATCCCTCAAGAAGGAACAGTAGTTGTTCACCGCTATTAAGACCATGAAGCCAGGCAAGAGCCCGGGTCCCGATAGCTTCATGCCAATATTCTACAACGTTATAAGGGAACATTTCTGCAAATATTACTTTTAGCTTTCAATATGGTCTCATCGGGGTGTCCATTCCCAGTGCAGCACAAAATACTGCTGCCCTTGCCACAGTATTCAATTGTACAGTTGAATTCAGAAGGGCACCTGCTGCCGACCAGGTGCATCAGTACTTAAAGCTCCCGGCATTAGTTAATGCTGACAGTTTCAGATTATACCTGGCCAATAACCATGAGAATGGTTCACTTGCAGTTTTCCCTGTAGGGTCTATGGCCAGTCCATCCTTGCTTCAGGCCCATATTTCAGTACTTCCTAAACCAGGCAAGGACCCTCATAAGTGTGGTTACTTCAGGACGATCTCTCTTATAGACATGGATGTTAAAATGTATGCTAAGATTTAGCACTGTGCCTTTACCCCTTCATGTCTGATCCAATCCACAGATCAGGTAGGGTTTGTCCCTACCAGTGAGACACAAGACAACACCATTAAATCTCTCTTTTTAATCTCGCTGGCTCGATTGTCAGGAAATGCATTGTGCCTTTTGGCTGTAGACACTGAAAAGGCATTTTGGGATTCTTGGGGAAAAAAAACCTACAAAAGATTAACCTGGGCTGCTGCATGGGTGGATAATGGCTCTTGTATCATAATCCAATGGCTCGGGATGGATATATGCCTCAAATTTTGATATATAAATGATTTATGAGATAGCCAATTTAAGCTATTGATTTAACCAACCAATTCCCCAGATCTCTATCTGATTGAGCACATGAGATATGCTGGAAAAAAGTCTGATCAATAGAGGTCCCACCACACAACTTACAGAACTTAAAGAGGACCTGTCACCACTCCAGTCATATCTGTTTTTGTAAATAATTGTATTCCACATAAAATGACAATCCTAGAACACTTATTCTTATGATTCTGTGTTCTGCCATCTCTCTATTATTCCTATTAGAAGTTTATGAATAATTTACATCTGGGTATTACTAGTTTGGGGGATACCTGTCTGATACTGTTCAGTCAGTGCTGTCAGTGTCAAACTGAGCAACCCCAACTGGTAAGAACAAGTTGGGCATTTGTTGCTAAACTTTTAGGAACGATAATAAGAACAGCAACATATAGTGGTGCTTGAAAGTTTGTGAACCCTTTAGAATTTTCTATATTTCTGCATAAATTTGACCTAAAACTACAACAGATTTTCATACAAGTCTTAGGGTACTTTCACACTAGAGTTATTCCTTTCCAGTATTGAGTTTCGTCATAGGGGCTCAATACCGGAAAAAACGAATCAGTTTTGTCCTAATGCATTCTGAATGGAAAGCAATCCGTTCAGTATGCATCAGGATGTGTTCCGTTCCGTTTCTTTTACGGTATTTGGCCGGAGAAAATACCGCACAATGCTGCTGTATTTTCTCTTGACGAAATTCCGGAACACTTGTCGGATTGCTGGATCCGGCATTAAATTCCATTGAAATGTATTAATGCGTAGACCTTTAAAAATGTGAAAAAAATAAATACCGGATCCGTTTTTCCGGATGACACCGGAGAGACGGATCCGGTATTTCAATGCATTTGTCAGACGGATCTGGAAACAAATGATATCCGTTTGCATACGGATTACCTTATCTGGCAGGCAGTTCCGGCAACGGAATTGCCTGCCGGATCCTCACAACGCTAGTGTAAAAGTACCCTTAAAAGAAGATAAAGATAACCAAATCAAACAAATGAGTTAAAAATCTATTAGTCCTGGTCATTTATTTATTGAAGACAGTGATCAAATATCACGTGTCTGTGAGTTGCAAACATATGAACCTTTGCTTTCAGTATCTGGTGTAACCCCCTTGTGTAGCAATAACTGCCACTAAACATTTCTGGTAATTGTTTATTAGTCCTGCACATTAGTTTGGGGGACTTGTCACCATGAAGTGCAATGCAATCTGCATGCAGCATGTTATAGAGCAGGAGGAGCCGAGCAGACCGATTCCGAAAATCTTGTTTATACATTTAAACCTCTGGTTTTTCTATACTTAAACCTTTCAGTACCGAGCCACTTTTTACCTTAAATCCCAGGCCGATTTTTGTAAATCTGACGTGTCACTTTATGTGGTAATAACTTTGGAGCGCTTTTACTTGTCCAAGCCATTCTAAGACACGTTGTACTTTATGACAGTGGTAAATTTCAGTCGATATATTTCACCAAAAATTTGAAATAATTCACAACTTTCTAAATTAGAATTTCTCTACTTTTGAGACAGATAGTAATACCTCATAAAATAGTTATCAGTCAACATTCCTATTTGTCTGCTTTATGTTGGCATAATTTTGTAAATGTCATTTTATTTTCTAGGACGTTAGAAGGCTTGAATTTTAGAAGATATTTTAAATTTCAAAATTTCCAAAACCATTTTTTTAGCACCAATTCAGTTATAAAGTGATTTTGAGGGGCTTACATAATGGACACCACCCATAAATGCCCCTGTTCTAGACACTACACCACTCAAATTATTCAAAACTGAAGTTACAAACTTTATTAAGGTGTTCCACAAGAATTCAAGGAAAATTTCACTTTTAAATTTTATTTTTTCTTGCAGCACAGCAAGGGTTAATAGCACAATAAACCTCAATATACATTACTCTGATTCTTCAGTTTACAGAAATAGTGGTCAGAAGAAAAGGAGTGCCATATGGATTTGAATGGTTTTTAGGCACCGTTTTGTATTTGAAGAGACTCTGATGTACCCCTACAGTGGAAACCCTCAAAAAGTGACCCCATTTTGGAAACTACACCCCTTAAAGAATATATTAAGGGGGTACTGAGCACTTTGACCCCCTAAACGTTTTACGGAATTTGGAAACACTTGGCTGTGAAAATTAAAAGTTTCATTTCTTTCAATAAAATGTTGCTTAAGCACCACATTTTTCTTTTTCACAACAGGAGAAAACGCACCCCATAATTTGTTACCCATTTTATTCTGAATACGGCAACACCCCATATGTAGTGGTAAACTGCTGGAGGGCACATGGCAGGATTCAGAACGGAAGGAGCGCCATATAGCTTTTGCAGTGCAGATTTTGATGGATTGGTTTGCAGGTGTCATTGGTTTTTATTTTTTGAGTGATTGTCTTATGTGGGGGCTCATTTTTTGCGGGATGAGGTGACGTTTTCAGTGTTACCATTTTGGAGTACATAAGACTTTTTGATCGCTTGGTATTACACACATTTTAGCATAGTTTTTTTAAATTTTGTTTTACAGCATTCACCTGAGGGGGCATATCATGCGACTTTTTTTAGAGCATGTTGTTACAGACACGGCGACACCCAATGTGTCTATTATTTTCATTTTTGTTAAGTTTTAGGGCCCATGCACACGACCATTTCGTTTTTTGCGTTCCGCAACTTGCGGATCCGCAAAACATGGAAGCCACCCGTGTGCCTTCTGCAATTTGCAGAACGGACCGGGCGACCCATTATAGAGATGTCTATTCGTGTCCGCAAAACACATATGGACGTCTGAATGGAGCCTTACAAGGGGTGTGATCAATGACAGGGGGGTGATCAGGGAATCTAGATGGGGTGATCAAGGAGTTAACAAGGGGTTAATAAGTGAGGGGGGGGTCCTCTGTTGGTCGATCCCAGCAAATGGGACCACCGGAGGAACAGGTATATCAGACGCTGTTAACAAAACAGCGTCTGATATACTTGTTTGATGCGAATTATTTCGCATCTACAGCCTGCCAGCGATTGATCATCGCTGGCAGGCTGCAGTACTAAGATTGTGAGACGCGGCACTGTGAGCGTGCGCACGTTCTTAGGAAGTCTCGCGTCTCTCGAGATTACGCACCGATGCGTCGAGTCAGAACTACAGGACCGCCCGCCGGACGCATCCGTGCGTTAGGCGGTCCTGTAGTGGTTAAGAGGGAGAGCCTCAGTTTTATGGGTGTTGACAGACGTACAAACTCTTGCAGTATGGAGTGAAGATTTGTGAGGGAGCTGTGGATTTTGGTGAGGGAAAGAAGGACATCATCTGCGTAAAGGGACAACTTGAACTCTTTATCTCTGACCATAACACCTCGGAAATCCTGACACGTTCTAATTTTAGCCGCTAGGGGTTTGACAAACAATAAATGGGATAGGGTACATCCCTGTCTCGTCCCGTTATTAATGCAGATTAGTCGCGAACATGTGGAAATTTGATTGTCGCTGTGGGGGAGGAGTATAAGCCCTGAATGGCCTGAACAAAGGGGCCAGAAAGCCCCTAGGCCTTTAGAGCCACAAATAGAAATGGCCAGCTTAATCGCTCAAATGCTTTTTCTGCGTCTAAACTAAGTAGCAATGCCTCTTCCCCCGAGCGACCAATCACATCCAACAGGTCAATGTTCCTCTATGTATTGTCACTACCTTGCCTGCATGAGACAAAGCCTACTTGATCCTTATAAATCAATGAGGGAAGGAAGGCATTTAAGTGAGAAGCTAGTTTTTTTAGTGAAAATCTTAATGTCAGAGTTTAGTAGCGCAATAGGCCTATAGTTTTGACATTCGAGGGGGTCTTTTCCAGGGTCGGGATTAACGTAAAATAAGAATTGGACATAGATTTGGGTACAGTGTGACCTGATAGGAACCTATTAAAGAGACTTGTCTGTGGGGCATCAGTTCTGGTTTGAAAGTCTTGTAGTATTTGTAGGGAAAGCAGTCAGGACTTGGAGACTTATCCTTGGGGAGATGGTCACTTGCCTCTCCCACTTCCTCAGTGGTAATAGGCCCGTTAAGCCCTGTAGACAGGGTGGAAAGACAGCACGAGGTCAGATATGCCTGTAACGAACGCTCTCTGGGCCCCTCATTTGCGGGAAGATCACTAGGCAGATTATAAAGGGCCGCATAGTAAGTGGAGAACCGAGCTAAGATCTCTTTGGGGTCATAGTGAACTGTTCCATCAGCCCCCCTGATAGCATGCGTACTGAGGGCGTCGTTTTGAAGTTGTTTGGCCAACAGAGTATGGGGCTTTTTATCCCCTTTACCCAGGGCTATCTTCTGTAGGTGGGCACGGGTGTCTACAATATGTTTAAGAGTATGGCGTGTAGGATAAGCAGCCATCGTCTCCTCTAAGCGATGCAGACATGACTTCAGAGACTGGGCAGTGGCTACAGAGTCCCTCTTAAGTCTGGCATCCAAGGCAACGCAATACCCGCCCATAACAGCCTTATGGGTTTCCCACAGGCAACGAACATCGCTAACCACCCCCCCCATTGAATTTGAAGTAGGATTTAAGGTGACCACACAGCTCATCCCAGAGCAGTGGCCGCTTAAGGAGGGTGTCAATCAGCCACCAGTGACATTGACGGGTATATTACGAACCAACATCTAGTCAGACCACTAATGGGGCATGATCAGACCAGGTGATTTGTCCCATGTCGGCTCCCTTCAGTACGCGCAGGGTGGAGATGGTTCCCAAAAAATAGTCAATTCTGGTATGCGTGCCATGGGGGGTGGAGTAGAATGAGAAGGATGTATCGGTAGGTTGGTTGATTCGCCAAAGATCGTACAGGGAATACCTTCTAATCAATCTGTGGAAATCCCTAGCAAGTTGCTGCTCAGCCGGGTGTAACGTTTTTTTCAGGTAGGGCCAGTCTGTCCATAGAATCAGAGAAGATAACTTTAAAGTTTCCCCCCAATGGGACCAATGAGTCAGAGCCTTTGAAGACCTTGTTAAATACTCTGTTCAGAAAATGGAGCTGGGATGTATTTGTGGCATATAAGTTACAGATCGTAATTGGTTTACCCAAGAGGTTTCCCCCTCAAGATAACGTTGCGCCCCTGAGGATCTAATACTTAAAGAGGACCTTTCACTGGTCCACAGTTTATTAGACAAAGGTATGTACATGGACAGTGGCACCCAGGGATGACCCTGCACTTACTTGTATCCCTGGGTGCCGCTCCGTTCATCCTCTGTAGCCCCGGTACCGGCGCTCGCGCTTCTCCCATTTTGCCTGGGGCGGAGACATCTTCTTTTGCCCTGGGCGTCTCCTTCTCCCAGGGCTGGAGCGCTGGCCAATCGCAGCGCTCAGCTCATATCCAGATATAAGTATTGCAACTCCAGCCTTCCAGCCGGAATGGGTAGCTAAGCATGCGGTGGGATATTGGTAAGCTGCAAAGCGAAAGTGTCGTTAAAGTGGGTTTCCTGGATTAACACTATGTCCGCTTTGAGGGATTTCAGCTCCGAAAGCAAAAGTCTCCTCCTGGCATTGGAGTTGATCCTATTAACATTTAGGGTTACACAGTGCACTATGTTGGTATAAAGGAAAATGCCTCATAGGGACAATACAGCGCACCAATATACCCACAGCATGGTCCGGTACGTTGTCTGTTAACTGCTTAACTACCTGCTGGATATTGGAGGGAGAACTCAGGAGGCCGGTGTCCCAGGTATACACGATGGCTGGAAGGAAACGGGGGGTTCAGACAACACAAAACATAACAAAAACCAAAGACATAAAGCTAACGATAGAAAGGCAATTCCCAGGGATGGGTATCACTGCTAGAGGTACTAGCCAAGGCCTCTGCTGGGGTCACTGTGTCAGAGGGCGCCTGACAAAGAGCATGTACTAACCAAAGGGACCTATAGAGGCCGTCTAATACTCAGTCGAGCCCGCACCGTGAGAGAAGACATGAAAAATAACAATATAAGAGCTGGTTAATTAGCATATAAGTGAAGACAACTAAGAACATTAACTGGCAGGATGGCCGTGATATATGCTGACTGAGGCTCATTGGGGAGTCACAACGTCAGGGCTAGATCCATTTTCCTCCATGCATAATGTAGGAGAGTTCAATCCGGCGAACAATGCCCTGGAGATAAGGAGGTCCACAAAGACGAGGATGAACCCATAGTCGGTCCCGCTCTCCGTCTCCACGTGACCTGGGACCAGACATGCGGTGGTGGTGGGTCGCCAATTTTCCCTGGTGGCGCGCCGACAAGGCAAACGGGAAGCTCCACCGATATGCAATTTTGGCGGTCCCGTAGCGATGATAAGAAAGGCTGCAGGTGTGTCTGTTTTTGCAAGGTTATCCATGAGAGGTCAGGGAAAAGCTGCACAGGTGCTCCATCAAACCTAAAATTGCATAGGGTCCAAGCTTTTGCCACGATAGCTTCCTTGAGGGCATAGTCAGGAACACAACATATTATATTTCTAGAACGGGCGACGGTACCCCTGGGCTTAAGTGCTTGGTGGGCTTTGTCAAGTTTAATTTTTTGCATAGACGGTTCCCCAAGAATCATGTTAAAGATGGCCTCCAAGATGACAAAGATGTGCTCTGGAAGACCCCGAACGCTGTTATTTCTGTGCCCCTGTTATCCAAGTGTCGACCAATGTCCCTGAGGGCCGTGGTTTGAGATGTTATGGACATATGGAGGGCGGAAATGTACTGCCTGGTGTCATCGTGGGCACTTTCCAGCGAGTCCACTTGATCTGCAATGTGTTTGATATCAGAACGGACCGCAGCAATCTCAACCCTGCAGGCTCTCTTAACTTCAGATATGAGCATCCAAAAGTCTTCCTTTGTGGGGAATTTGCTAAGGTATGCCTCCCAAGAGTGTGTGTGTATGTGGAGTGGGGGGTGGAGGAATCAGGCACAGCAAGGGGGATATGGCAGCCAAAGGGGGGGGGGGGGGGGTGAGAAGCTTGGTGTACTAGCCCAGGCATCTGCAGTAAGGAGGGGACTGCAGCTTTCATTAGCCAGAGCAGCATGTATCTCTTCTAGGAGGTCTGACCAGGAATCCCCTGAGGTGGCTGCACGTGTCCCCATGTGGGGGTGAAATACGGATGGGGTCTTTGAGGGGGATGGGGGCACAGTACCTTGTCCCGAGCACTGTTGCTTTCCACCGTTTTTGCAGGCCGCCATGTTGCCTTCCGGCTGGCTAGAAGCTGCAGGGCAGGGCTCCCTGCCGCCGGAGAAGATGGAGGGCCGGTGTCTGTGGGGGCAGCTTTGGAAGAGGGACGGAGGGTCTCTCCTGTAGGTTGGTCCTCCTGGAGCCCCGCTCTGCTACTGTGTCAGATGGGCGGGAGTTAACAGTGGTGGGGAGCCGCGTGTTGTGTTGAGCGCCTCGCCAAGAGAGCAGGCCGTGGGGTCCACGTCCAGCACTCCAAGGTCCTGGAAGGTAAGGGCGATCGCAGGGTAGGAGAGGGTCTGCGGGATCTCTGCCTCTAATGCCAGATGTAAGGCAGCTATCCTATAAATCAAAGTAGGACCCTTTAAGTAGGCCTTGAGACAAGTCTCACGCCGACTAAGGCACCATCTTCCCAAGGAGAGATAGTACCCCCCAAAAAATGTAGACAAAGTAATTTGAAAATAATCCACACGAGAAGATTCAAGGAGGTTTCGGCTTACCCGCGATACAAGACGATGGACCATCCAAGCCGGCATACAGCAGAGTTGGCGGCCGACTGCGACCCAGTAACACGGTCATAGCGCTGTGGATTCCGTGAGTAACTGATCCTCAAAACCACCACCAACACAGATAAATAGAACAAGCCAATATATGAAGTTTTCTCATACTAAAGTTATCTGATTGGATAAAGCGGGACATTTTATGTACAGCTCATTAGTACTACAAGTCCCAGCCTGAGCGCAGGAGCGCTAGGATATTGAACATTAAATACATCTTATGTGGATATTAAGTCATTTTTATAATTAAGATACAAATATCGACACAAGGAACTATAAGAATCACAAGGCCATATCTTGTATATCATTTATAAAAAGTTTTATGCGAGAGCTCCACATCCTAAAAATTTAAAGGGACGGTGAATGTGTTTTTGATCATTTTTAATACATTGTTTTTATGACTTATATATATATATATATATATATGTACTGATTTAGTTAATTGTATGCAAATTGACTGTGAGCCGGCCATTTTTTCCTTTCCTTCCTTACATTTTAAAACCAATAGGTAGTTGTTGGGCTGTGCTCCAGTCCACAGATTGGGGAGCATCTCGGACATTTATGTAACTTAAGGCTTAACTATGTTTTCCAGCAGTATTGCAAGTCCCTCTTTATGCCTTTTGTTCTTCTATAGGGTAGCATTATTGTTTGTAACTATATTACTTGATCACTTCATTGAGCTGCATTGGACCTACAATAATACTTTGACATCTAGGTGAAGAATTCGCATTGCCCCAAGACACCATTTGGTGTGTAGGGATGAAACACTACTAGCCTTGTGTTGAGTTGTGTACGTATTTTGTACTTCTTCACAATTACAACTGTATCTTTGCTCGTAGGCCCATTTATTTTCAATAAAAGAATTTACAAAAATAACAGAGCACATTTACCAAGACTAGCTTTTACGCTGGTCTTAATTTCCCCTTGCACTGCAGGTTTGTCTAATTTATTACGAGCTTTGCAGCTTGTCATAAATAAGATGCATCTGTGGCAGTCCTCGTATCTGCTGTAAAAACTAGTTTTACACTAACATTTATGCCTGTTTCTAGACGTAAAAGATAGTAAATTTCGCGGGGATGGAGTCCTGGCCCATGACAAACCCCGCCCAACTGGACACAGCATAAATATCGTCACACGGTCGGTTAAAAAAGGAGACTTGCGACTATTTTACACTAGAATAGTCGCAAGTCTGTTATTAAAGGGTTCTGCACTTTGTTTAAACTGATGATCTATTCTCTGGATAGATCATCAGCATCTGATCGGCAGGGGTCTGACACCTGGGACCCCCGCCGATCAGCTGTTTGAGAAGACAGTGGTGCTCCTGGAGTGCCGCGGCCTTCTCACTGTTTACCGCCCGGCCCAGTGACGTCACGACTAGTATCATTGGCCTGGGCGCGGCTAAGCTCCATTGAAGTGAACAGAACTTAGCCGCGCCCAGGCCAGTTGATAAAAGTCGTGATGTCACTGGGCCAGCAGGAAACAGTGAGAAGGCCGAGGCGCTCCAGGAGCGCCGCTGCCTTCTCAAACAGCTGATCGGCGGGGGTCTCGGGTGTCGGACCCCTGCCGATCAGATGCTGATGATCTATCTAGAGCAGGGGTGCACAACCTTTTCTGGTTGGGGGCCACATTGTCAGCCTGAACCAATTCCAAGGGCCAAAAATAAAACTTAAAGGGGTATTCCCAAATGAAATACTGTATTTTTGGCATATTGAACATACAGTATATATCATAAATGTCTGGTTACAGTTCTAGGATTCCCATCTAATAGGGGAATACATGAATGATACATGTAAGAAGCCATAAGACACAAACCTACATGTCTTTTACCAGATGTTTGGGGGCCGCACAGAATGGTATCGAGGGCCGCATGTGGCCCCCGGGCCGCAGGTTGTGCACCCCTGATCTAGAGGATAGATCATCAGTTTAAACAAAGTGCAGAACCCATTTAAATGTCCCTCAATATCTTTTCCAGGATTTTTACATTGATGGTTTATCAACAGAATAGGCCATCAATATCAATATGTGCGGCGTTTTGGACAGAGAAAATAACGCAGCATAGGAATGTATTGGTGCCTGATCCAGCATTAAAAATACCGCATTGACAGATGGGTTCTTCCGGTCTGCGCATGCGCAGACCTTTAAAAATTTAAAAAAAATATATAACGGATCCGTTTCTCCGGATGACAACCGAAAAGACGGATCCGTTCTTGCAATGCCTTTGTAAAAAGGATCCGCATCCAGATCCGTCTACAAATGCTGTCCGTTTCAACACAGATTGCCGGATCCGGCAGGCAGTTCCGGCGACGGAACTGCTTGCCCGGATCACTCTGCCACAAGTGTGTAAGTTCCCTTAAAAGGCTCTATCTATGGAAATACAAAAAAAAGTTATGGAGTGTCAAAATATGGGATACAGTTCTTTGTGTCCGTAAAATATTACAACACAGCAAAAACTAAGCGTGAACTGAAAAGTAAAAATGATATGGCTCTTGGGAAAGAGGAAGGAGAAAATGAAAATGATAATTGGCCTGGTCCTTGAATCTATGAAGTTTAATCCACCAATTTCCTCTGTAAATGCTATGTTTTAGCAGAGAGAGATTGTAGAGAGTTGGACTCTCTTCTGCCTGCTTTGCCTAAAGGAATGAAGCTTGCACAGGCAGACAACAGGCTACAAGTGAGCACGGTGTTCTTCATCTGACTGGGATGACGCTGACCTATGAGTCAACATCAGAGGCCACCTTACAGACAGATTTTTAGCTACCTGTAAAGAAAGACATGTTAAACCTGCTAAACAACTGAAGCTGCCATTTTTCTGCACCCCAGTTCCAATGTTTTCTGGCATAGTTGAGTTGCTTGGCCTGGTTATACTCAACTATGCATGAAAATAGGGGTGGGACGATATGGCGATATGAATTTGTGCCACGATATCGATTTTGTCTATATCGCCATATCGCGGTAGAACATGGTATGCGCCGCTCTCGGCGCATACCATGTTCTCCTGAGCCGGCACAGTGGAGAAGGAGGAGTCCCTCCTCCCCACTGAGAGTCACCAATGAGAGAGGAGGATGGGAGGGACTGTAGTCACTGCTACCAATGAGAGCGGAGGAGGGAGGGACTGTGGCCACTGCCACCAATGAGAGCGGGGCAGTGCAGAACGTCACAGGCAAGGGAGAAGGAACGACCAGGGAGAGAAGCTGATGTCTCCTCCCTGGTGTTCCCACCATGTGACTGGGGCCAGAGCGGGCGAACAGAGCCCCGCACAGATATAATAGTAAGTGCCCCCTATGTGCTGCTACCTAATGAAAGGTCCTATAGGCCTGTATGTGAAAGCCATATCCCATACCCGGCTTCTATGACTGCCTGCTGCGATCCGCCGCAATTAACCCCTCAGAACCTGAGGGGTTAATTGTGGTGGATCGCAGCGTGCAGTCACATAGGCCCAGTATGGTATATGGCCGGCACATGCAGGCTACGTTTCTATTCACTCATTGGTGGCACAGTGGCCCCCCCGATCATTGGTGGCAGTGGCAGTTGTGATCGGAGCCCCAGCAGTGTAATGCTGGGGCTCCGATCGATTACCATGGCAGCCAGGACGCTACTGATGTCCTGGCTGCTATGGTCAGCTCCCTGCTGCTGTGTGCACAGAGCACAGGGCAGCAGGGACAGTGTCAAGTCCTATTTACCCTGACAGAGATCTATCAGGGTGAATAGGACAAGGGTTCTAGCCCTAAGGAGGCTAAATAGTTATTAAATACAAAGGTGAAAGAAAAAAAAAAAAGTTTAACAACCCTCCCTCCAATATAGAAAATATATATCGCGATATATATCGCATATCGCACTATGGTTCATATTATATCGCAATATAAATTTTAGGCCATTTAGCCCAACCCTACATGAAAATATAGAACTCGGGTGCAGAAAATTGCAGCAGGTGCTTGGCTATTTTGGAGGTCACATAAAAGTGAATGGAGAGCACATCGTACATGCACAGCCACCTCCTCATTCAGGGGTGCACTGGGAACTTAAAGGGAACCTGTCACCTCTAGAAAGCACCCCAAGCCGTCAGCAGAACCTGACAGTATCCAGCAGCGGGTTTCTAATGATCCCTGTATTTCATAAGTCAGATGCGGTAAAAGCTCAGAAAATGATCTTTTATCCATGGCGGCGCACTCCTCGTGTCAGGCCTGAAGTCAAGGGGCAGCGGTCTCCTTGCTTCAAGCCGCGAGTAACCCGCCACCTTCCTGTGACTGACAGCGCTTATGCCCGACAACCAGCTGTTAGTCACAGCAAGAGGCAGGGTTACCGCAGCTTGAAGCAAGGAGGCCGCTGCCCTGACTTCAATCCTGACACGAGGAGCGCGTCGGCCGAGGATAAAGAACATTTTCTGAGCTTTACAGCATCTGACTTATGAAGCACAGGGATCATTAGAAACTACGCTGCTGGATACTGTCAGGTGCTGCTGGCGACTTGGGTGCTTCTAAGGTGACAGGTTCCTTTAAAGGCCCTGGAAAAAATGTAAGTGGCCCCATGTTGTAGATGGGTCCAAATTGACAGAAGACAGGACAACATATGTAGGGTGAGCCAAAACCAGTACTGTAAGTGGGGCCTGCAATACCGTGCTGCAACACAAAATACCGCACCAGCAGAACCCAACTGCCGCCTTCACCGGTACTGAACTGAGGCGGAGATACCGTTGAGTTCAGGAAGACACCTGCGGCCGTTGGTCTGGTGTATAAGTACCTGATGCCCCTACATTAATTAATCCTGAAGCGGCCATGAGGAGGGCTCGGGCGGCAACCTGGGCATCGACACATCAGGAAATTTCCCTGTAGGCTCTATGGCTAGTCTCCATTCACTGCTATGGGACTGACAACCGCCCAGAATGGAGGGTGGCCGCGCTTGCTAATGCACTCTCCATTCTGAAGATAGGAGCGGGTCCCATCGGTGAGACCTCCTCCTATGGTGGCATAGCCTAGCGATACGCCACCAATGTCCAAGATAGGAATACCCCTTTAAAGAAACAAGTCTTGACCCAATTCAAGCGTTTAAATAACCAGCAAACTAAAATATCCATAGGTTCTAATCTTTTTAGACTATACACAGAATACAACAAGGAAAAATAATTGACTTTTTTTTTTTTTTAAACGGCCGGATGTTAGAACTGCTCAGATCGGCTGTGTGAACGCAACAATGAAAACAATGCTCTTTCTGTCTCCAGACATACTGCTAGTCAGAGCTTTATACATGGAACTATTAATATTCACTTCTTAATCTAACAAGGGTGAAAACGTGAAATCTGTGATTAGCATTGACCCATTAGCTGCTATAGAAGTCAGGCCGGCAGCTGAATGCGATGCATGTGAATGCTCCACCATCCAGGTTACATAAAGAGAAGATTATGCAGTGATTGCTCTTTGCTGACATCCATCTTCTGCTCTCTTTTATTCTCTTCCAGTCACATTAGCTGCTCTGAGCCCATACGTCACAAAATGGCTGTTAATGCTGACAAAATCATTCATCCGAGATGTAAACCTAGTTCACACTGTCTGCGAGGCAGCATAAAGGAGGCACTGCCTCACAATACCGTGCCGTTTCTCGGCCATGAATGACATTAGACCGCGGGAAAGAAAGATTTACTCGTCAGACGGACCAGGATTTTATCTGACGTCTCCCTCGGGCTTTAGACAATACCTACAGATGCGGGGGTCTCCCAGGGGGCTGAAAATACATATATTATCTTATATCGACCGCTTTATGCAACATTTAGGTGTAAAACCTAAAATACGGTAACATTTTTTTTTTTTAAATTAACAATTACTACAAAATTAGGTTTTACCTCACGGAGCAAAATCCTCCCGCAGTCTCTGTTCACAAAACACAAAAATAAAATGAACATTAGTAAAATTCGACATTTTAGAAAAACGCCCACAAAATAAACCAAACCCAAATGACCTCTCTGCAGCGGCGAATATCGATAAAATGCTATTTTTCTCAGTAAAAGCTCAAAAACTGTATAAATACTGTCACACGCCTAACTCCGTGAACACGAGCGAGAGCTGAAGTAAAAATTAAAAAAAAAAAAAAAAATTTTTTTTGTCAAATTATAAGTTTTCTTTCTCAACCTCACGATATGTAATGATTTCTAGAAAAATTCTGCTTTAAAAAAAAAAGTTGGGAAAAGTTAAAAAAAAAAAAAAAAAGAAAGAACCCCCTCAGGAAACCTTGACAAAATGTGCAAGTTTGAGCCCAAAATTCAGAAATGGCAGTGTGAATAATGTGACAGGGAAAATGTCTGCGTTTTAGAAAGAAACCATGAAAAGAACAAAAAAATGCCACATCTCTATTGAATTTTCGTCTGGAGCCCCCAGGGTGAGGGTGACTGGGGGTCTGTGGAGGGACATGGTGTCTGGAGTCTTCATTGCATTGTGGGTGTCAGTACAAGTGACGCCATATTTGCCGGTGCCGCCGCTGTAAACAACAAAAAGTGTCTGAGGGAGACCGACAAGAGACGCTTCAGTGGATTTCAGGACATTTTATTTGTTGTTGTGGGTGATTTGCTCTCCTCTCGGCAGTCATGTCTCTGGGAATGTCTTACAAGCCCAACCTGAACGCACAGCTCCACGGGAACCACGGGGCTCCGGGTAAGTGAGCGTTTAGAGTGGGTAAGTTAGTCAGGGGGAGACGGGGGCTCAGGCCCGGGTGACTGGGGAGGAGGGAGGTGGATGAAGATACCTGGGGAGAGCCCCAGCCTGGAGTTGATGTGCTGGCCGGTGGAATAAGGTCACATCCTGTCACTAGCGTGCTTCTCAGCCGGCTGGAGGACAGGCCGGAGAGCGCGGGAGTCTCGGAGCGGCTCTGGGGGGAAGGCGGGCGGCCAGTCCGTGGCCCCGGTGACAGGCGCGGCGTACATGGATCAGCAGGAGCCCTTTGATCAAGTCCGTTTCAGCTTCTCCATGATCGGCTCCCCAGGGCTGCTGATTGATCTGAAGCGAGCGAGCGTTGCTGAGCCCTCTGCTGGCCGCGCTTGGTATTGCAGGGCGCTGCTGGGAGGGGGGTGAAGCCCAGTCAGTCCTGCCCATCATTATTACTAGCTGCTTCATTATTTATGGTGTGTGTGTTCCTGGGGAGGGGTCATGAGGGTAACTGCTTAGTGTACATTTTATGTCACAGACAAGGCACTATGTAAATGACTCTAATTACTGTAGCTTAGTATTGGCATGAGCATTTATGGTGGTGTCATGTCATAGTATTATGAGGTAACCACCATATACAACCTGGAACGTGGCTTTCTGTAACTTTCAGAAAATACATGACTTTTTGGGGACCACCGTATTGTAATTGTTATTGGTAAAAGGGAGGGAGTCTCACGGAGACCACTGTGAACATGGGCGCATGATGGTTCCACTTTGGGGTGTGCAAGTTTGAACTGGGCCACCAAAAGTATACCACAGACATATGCAACTGTATGCCTTACCCCTCGTAAGAAAAACGATATATACTGTATGGACAAAAGTATCAGGACACCTACAGGAGTGCCATTCTAAATCCATAGGGTGGTCCTGTCAGACACCCCCCATTCCCACCCATATACGATATATACTGTATGGACAAAGTATCAGGACACCTACAGGAGTGCCATTCTAAATCCATAGGCTGGTCCTGTCAGACACCCCCCGTATGGAGGTAAGACATCTCCCACTCTCCTGGGAAGGCTTTGTGTCTGTGGAAATTTTGTCTGTTCATCCAGAAAAAGAGGTCAGATGAGAGGACATGGCTCACAACCCCTGTTCTAGTTCAACCTAAAGTATACTATACAGTGTGTGTGTATATATATATATATATATATATATATATATATATATACTATAACGGTGACCTGCTACACTTGCATCATGTGTGAGGTGAGGTGACGTGACGCAGGCGGTGAAGGTCACTGCTGCAGCCTATGATTGGCTGCAGTGGTCACATGTGTCCCGTCGACAGATGTTGTCTTCGACGCACATCTGAGCAGAACTGCCAGCACGGGAGCCCAGGAGGCCATGTCCAGTAGCGGGGATCAGGCAAACATCACCCCTAAACTGGGTCGGGCAGGTCTGGGCCACCCTTTTAGTACTAAATAACCCCTTTAAAGGGAACCTGTCACCTCCAAAACACATATTAAACTGACATCATTACATCATCAAACAAATCAAACCGACATTATTACCCCCAGTGTGTTCCTAGTCATGTGTTTAATTCCAAAATCGGTGGCTGCATACTTTAATAAAATAATGTTTTATTCTCTGTTCGCACCGTTTTCCGAGTCGGCTTGAAGTCAAGGAGGCAACAGCCTCCTTGCTTCAAGTCAAGCTAGGGCTACATGCACACGACAGTTGTTTTTGCTGTCCGCAAATCACGGATCCGTCTTCCTTTTTTTTCACATCCACATCCATTCCGTATGTCCGCAAATTTTGTAGGTTATGTTTCCGCGTGTCTTCCGTTTTTTTTTTGCGGATCCACAAAAAAACGGAAGGCTTGAACCAGTTTCTTAAAGTGCCTGTACAAGTGCCCTGGTTTCCAAGCAACCATCCGCAAAAAAAAACGGATGCGGATGACAAACGGATGGCTTCCGTTGGTCATCCGCATTTTTTGTAGACCCATTGACTTCTACGGGTCCGCAAACCGCTTTATGCGACAAGAATAGGACATGCCATATTTTTTTTGTGGACGTGAAATGCGGACGCGGACAGGCAACAGAAGAGGCATCCGCATTTTTAACGGATCTATAGAAATGAATGGGAAACCATTGGATCCGCAAAAAAAACGGAACGGAGGCCGCAAAAAAACACTGCCGTGTGCATGTAGACTAAGCCTGTCTATGGCTCCCGCAGGCATCTGGCTGCTAAACTCTCACTGTGCATGCGCCAGCCATTTATATTGTGCGCGCACCCGGCATATCTGTTCCTCAGCGTCGGCGTGATCACTGGCTTCATGCGCAGGAGATGACGCTGATTAACAAATACGCTGGGCGCGCGCACAATGTAAATGGCCGGCGCGTGTGCAGTGAGAGTTTAGCAACCAGATGCTTGCGGGAGCCGGAGACAGGATGGAGCAGTAACAAGGTGCACACCACGCATGTGCAAGACTTCAGCGACCCCTGCCTCACGGCAGGATGTCAATCAAAGTGAGGAGAGGACAGGTAAGGGCGGGCTTAGCTTGACTTGCCGACTCGTAAAACGGCGCAAACAAAGAATAAAACATTGTGTGCGCCCCGTTCTCGTATTGCAGATCCGCAATACACGGGCACCGTTCCGTGGCCATTCCGCATCATGGATGCGGACCCACTCATTTTAATGGGTCTGGAGATGCGGAATGGTGCGGAACGGAACACTACGGAAGCACTACGGAGTGCTTCAATGGGGTTCCGTTCCGTACTTCAGTCCCGCAAAGAGGTAGAACATGTCCTATTTTTTTACAGAACGGGCAGATCGCTTACCCATTCAAGTGAATGGGTCCGCGATCCGCTGCGGCTGCCCCACGGTCGGTGCCAGTGCATTGTGGACCGCAATTTGCGGTCTGCAGCATGGGCACGGGGCTCACACGTTCGTGTGCAATAGGCCTTTAAAGTGGCCTTGGGAAAAAAAACTAAAAGTGGGCACATGTAGGTGAGTCCAAGTTGACAGAAGGCGGGGCAATGAAGTAGGCGGGGCCTGCAGTACTGTAGTGCAGCACTAAATACTGTCCCTGCAGAACCAAATACCACTGTCCTCAACACAGTATTCAACTGTATAACCCTCCTGAGAACAGTGATACAGTTGAGTTCAGGAGGGCATCTGCGGCCGCTGGCATTGGCCCAAAGGAAAATTTCCCTGTAGGGTCTATGGCCAGACTGCCCCTGCCAATGGTATTCCAAAAGACCACTCTTATTGGCCTGCATATGGACAACAGAGCCCTATGGGCACACAAGATATATGCCAGAAGCACTTCACTAAGCATACAGCTTTTGCAACATGATAAATAGCCTAAAACTGGCTAATACAGAGTGGGATTTATCAAGCACCCGCTCTAGAATAGTAGCACCTAAAAGTAGGACATTTTTGTGTCAGCCCTGTTATGCATAAAAAAAATGGTGACTTGGTGCCCTTTTACTGCTTGCCACAGTTTTCTGGTGCAAGTAACATATGAAGTCTCCACCAGCATCTAGCTGGAGTAGACCTCAGATTCTGGCACACAGACCTGCCAAGATGCCCTAGAATCGGGGCTCATGCACCCGGCCGTTGGCCAGCTGTGCCTGTATTGCGGCCCGCAAACAGCAGCTCCGCAATATGCGGGCACCGGCTGCGTGCTCACCGCATCACAGATGCAGACCCATTCACCTGAATGGGTCCGCAGTGCGGAAGGTGTGGTGCGGAACGGAGGCACAGAAGCACCACGGAGTGCTTCCGTGGGGTCTCTCTCCGTGCCTCCGCACTGCAAAAAAAAACAGAACATGTTCTATTTTCTTGCAGTGCGGACAGATCGTGGACCCATTCAAGTTGACTGGGTCTGCATCCGTCTGCAGAATACGCACTGATGTTGCCCTACAGATTGCGTCCCCCAATGCATGCAATGGCCGTGTGCACGAGCCCTTATTAAGAGGTGTGCTCCTTTTAATAACTTTGGCGCATCTCATGTCATCACTAAATAGATCAAGACTGGCGTTAGAAGCCAAGTCTTGATAAATCTCTCTGGTTTTTGCCACTTTCATGGTGTTAAAAGTTGTAAAATGTGTGCATTTTTTGGAGGAGCGATGGCCTTCTGCTAAATTAAACCTCCACCAGCTAGAGAATAGAAGAGTTCCTCTCAAACCAGAACCAGGGTGTGAAACGACCGTCTTGATACATTTCCGCAATATGATTTTTATGTTCTATGTTCCTGCAGGCCAAGAATTGTGACCATCTGCTCCAGAGTTGGAATGTGTGTGGGTGCATATTAAATATTCTGACACATAAGAGCCACACGAGCCTTAGAAAAAGTGGCTTTTCTGTCTGTAGTAACTAGTAAAAGTTCTGTTGTTTTTTTTTATACTGCACTGGAAAAATGATAAGGACACGGTTTGTCTGAGACCGTTCTGATGCATGTGGCCAGTGGTTGCAATAATGCATGTGCAGGCAATTGTGCAATATACAAAAAGTTTCATGTGTATTTCCATGCGTACTTCACACTTACTTGCACGGCTATCTGGCAGGTTGTTCGGTGGTGAACAGCCCGCTGGATCCGCCATGCCGCAGTACTGACAGTGCTGCTGCCCGTCCCCATTGACTATAATAGTCAATGGTGTTGGAGCGGCAGCACACGGGTACTTGTGGCATGGTGGATCCGGCGGGCTTCACCCACCGGAACAGCCTGCCAGATAGCCGTGCCGCAAGTATAAAAGTACCCTAAGACTTTCTTTGTTCGGAGGGTTGTATCAGCACATCCTGTGAATCCAGTCTGTAAGTCCCTGCCGCCTGCACCAGAAATCCAGGTGCGATTGGCAGGAACTGAACAGGCTTCACACAAGCTGCACTGATGACAGCGGTCTGGATCACTGCGGGATCCTGGCACTGACTGCTGCTGTAACAGCTGAAATTGGGGATAACGCAGATCCTGGACGCTTAACTCCCTAGATGCTGCAGTCAGTAGTGACCGCATGGCCAGTCACGGGGGCTGCCTTCATTTGTTCTGCATATGCAGGAAATCCATGCATTGCCATAGCAGCTAGGGCCTAATATGCCTGTATGTTCTATTACACTGTGCCGTACACGCCTAAGGCTAGGTTCACACGCATCGATTATTTGTCGTGTGAGCAAAGTCAAGACTATTGCCAAGTGACAGCTTATAAATGGGAGTCTATGGTGTCGCATTGTGACATGCAACAAACTGCGACGCGACTGTCGCAAAAAATCCATTCAAGATGGGTTTTTCTGCGACTGTCGCGTCGCAGTCGCGGCATGTCGCAATGCGACACCATAGACTCCCATTATAAAAATTGTTGCGCGACAATAGTGCGACAAAATGTCGCAGTGAAGTTGTGCCCTATTTGTTGCGCGACAAATGTCGTCGTGTGAACCTAGCCTAATAGACTACCTGTCACCGTTACAGGGTTAGGCGGTAATCCATTGGTATACAATATATACCAGTGCATTATAAAAGTGATCTCCTAGTGAGAGTGAAAAAAAAGAATAAAGTTTACTAAAAATTAAAATGTTTCCCATAAAAAGTGATTTTATTTTGTAAAAGTGGTAAAACACACATATGATATCACAGTGTTTGCCGCAACCATTGCCTGTTTTGTAGTCCGCATACTGTGGATCAGCAAAACACTGATACCGGCCGTGTGAATTCTGCATTTTGCGGAACCACCGGCTCTAATAGAACAGTCCGATCCTTGTCCGTGATGCGGACAAGAATAGGACATGTTCTATATTTTAGTGGATGGCACGGAATGGACGTGAATTAGGGCTCATGCACACGACCGTATGTATTTTGCAATCCGCAAAAAACACGGATGACGTCCGCGTGCAATCTGTATTTTGCGGAACAGAAAAGCTGACCCCTAATAGAACAGTACTATCCTTGTCCATAATGAGGACAATAATAGAACATGTTCTATTTTTTTGCGGAACTGACATACGGAAACGGAATGCACACAGAGTAACTTTTTTTTGCATTGAAATGAATGGTTCTGTATATGTCTGCAAAAAAAAACAGAACGGACATGAAAGGATAATACGTTTGTGTGCATGAGGCCTTATATAAACCTACCTGTGAACAATGTAAAAAAAAAAAAAGCTAAATAAAATGGAATAGTTTTTTTCCTATTCCCAGTAACATGTTAGTTATGCGCACAGTGAACATCGTAAGTGCAAAAAACTATTGCGGAACTGCTTTTTTTTCCCCATTACCACCCCAAGAAAGGTGTAAAAAAATAACAATAAAATTATATTTATATTTTTCCGGTTTTTACACCCAGCCATAACATTTTTTAATTTTTCCGTTCACATAGCCGTGTGAGAATTTGTTTTTGGTGAGACAAGTTGTACTTTCTAATGGCACCATTTAATATTGCATACAATAACAATTTCCAAATGGCTTGAAATTGGAAAAAAAAAAAACAATTCTGCCATAATTTAATGGGTTTTGTTTTTATGGAATTTATTTTTCATCCGTTTTAGCCATTTCCGTCAGCCCCTTTATATTAGAGGAGGTAAAAAAGTTCTGCATACAGGACTTTTTTTCCATCTAAAGTAACAGATCTCAGACAGAAATGGCTGAAACGGATGCCAAATGTATATAATTGATGCTCAGGATCCGTTTTTTTGCAAATTTTTCAGTTCTTCTAACGGATCGGAAGAACAGAAAGCTAAATGGTCATGTGAACTCAGCCTTATATAGTTTAATACTTGGAACTTAAAAACTTTGAAAAAAAAAACAGATTTTTTTCTTTGCATCACCATATTGTGATCTCCAAAACTCTTATGTCTAAGAGCTGTGTGAGAAATAATTGTTTTGTGGGGCAGTGTGTCGTTTTTATTGATCCCATTTTGGAGTATGTTTGACTTCCTGATCACTATTTATTACATTTTTTGGGAGGTGAAGCAGTTGAATTTTGTTTTTGATAGTATGGGTGTTTTTGGACATGGCGGGGTGATTTGAATTTTATATATATATATATATATTATTTTTAAAGCTTTTTAAGGGGATTTGAACATGCGATCACCAGATCTCTTCTGCCATAGACTGCAATGAACCACCATGCAGCCTGTGAGAAATTCAATACATTTCTACTGAGGAACATTTGCCTTGGTAGCCTCGAGCCCTCCTGAGGTTCAAGGCTATCACAAGGAATGAACGGCATTCCCAATTTCAGCGCAGAGGAGTCATTTGGGCCCCGGAAGCGTAGTAGTGCTCAGGAAAAGCCACTCAGATGCCATGGTCACAATTGACCATGGCATCTGAGGGGCTAAATGTCTGTAATCGGCATTATCGCCGATTCCAGACTTTAGTTCTGGGCGTCTGCTGTTTAAAATAGCCAAAACCCGGTGGCTATGGCACCCGCTCAGCTGCTGAGCAGGCACTGTTTAAATGCCAGACTTCCGCCATATATGGTGTCACTAAAAAATACAATTCGCCCCGCAAAAAACAACCCCCCATACAGCTACATCAACAGAAATATAATGCCAAAACCGCTTAAGGCCTAATTCTGACCTCGCTCAGTCTGGGAAACAGTCAGGGCTGTGGAGTCAGTACACCAAAGGTCTGACTCCTCTATTTTATCAGAGTCCGACTCCAGCTCCAAATTGTAATATCGGGCTTTTTCCCACCATGATATCAATAATCAGGCTGCTTAGATAAAACATGAAGCAGATTTGTTGGAATACAATTTCTGAACAAATAACAAAATTAACAAATAACTTCAAGGGAAAGTGTCACTTAGAAAACACATGGCAAACTGGTGACAAAGGGATGAAGACAGTGAGAATATATATTGTACTTGTCAATGCCCAGTCAAAGAGGCGTGAATAAGGCACTTAAAAGGCTATTCCCATATTCAAAAACATGGCCGCAGGGCGCTCTCTCCTGCCTCTTTCTCCCAACCTGGGGACACCAGGAGGCCAGAGAAAGCCAAAGTGGCAGAGTTATGCAGTTTGGTAGCTCCCATTGACTAGAATGGGAGTAGCCCCGGAAGCTAAGCTGTTTACATAACTCTTGACGTCCTGGGTCGGGATAAAAATGCCGGAGAGAGCCCAGCAGACATGTTTTTTCAAAATGGGAATACCTCTTTAAGTGCCCCGGCCCAACACCTCTACTGCTCTCCATCCTCTCTCTTCATGATTGATAGACAGAGCTCTCCCAGTCCTGCTAAAACCCTGTGCATGCACCATCAGTGCGGGACAGTAGTCGGGCGGACAGCCCAACGTGTATAGCGTCAATGTAATCTATGATGCTGTGCGCACGATCAATGTCGCTCCAGGACATATGGCTCAGCTCACTGGACCGCATATCTCGGAGTGCATACGGTCGTGTGCAAGAGGCCTTAATCAGATCCTCCATGGATGCCCGAGAGCAGAGAAAACCTCTCTACTACTCTGATGGTGGCAAACCAGTGACCACATGGGCAACATCTCTGACAATAAAATAAGAGCCTCAGATTGATAAAAGATAAATATATTTTATTATTAACATGTCTAAACTTCCTAAGAAAGTTAAATTAATTATACAAGATTAATCAGAGATTTTTTTTAAGCTGGAGTTGGTACTTTTGTTCTGACTCCAACTCCACAGCCTGATGGGAAACATTGTGTTGGCTGCATCATCAAAACTAACGGCGGTTCCCCTGACTCATAGTGATTTATGATCTAGTCAGTTCCTATTTGATAGTGGCTGTATTGTACTGTACTCACAAATAGACCCGTAATCAGATAGGAACTGACTGTATCATAAGTTACTATGATGCAGCCAGTCTGGGTCAGGGGATCCGAGTTTGGCCCAGTAGATGGCTCGAAAAATAGGCCGTGCTTCCCGAACTGAATACAGTCGTGTGAGTCAGACCTAAGTGTGTAAGACTAGGTTCACACAGTACAGTTTTTTCAAAGAAGACAGTAGGGAAAATAATGACAAAACATGTCAGAAAATGATTACCTATAGGGCATGTTGCAAGTGCACTGGGACAGATTTACTGTGCCTATAGATGGTGTAAACTTAAAGGGGTTTTGCCGCTTCAGCAAATAGCATTTATTATGCAGAGAAAGTTTCCATGGTTACGACCACCCTGCGGTCCACCAGCTGTGGCCGTGCTTGTACACTATAGAGAAAAGCACCAGCTTACCTGAACTCCCATGGTCCCGGCCACCAGAGAGGCTGGAATTTTTTCTGATGGATTGCAGGGTGGTCGTAACCATGGAAACGAACAGTGTATAATGTTACGGAAAAATGAATCCAGCCAGCAAAGGAGGCAATATGGATAATAACAATACATTAGTAAGTGGCTTGCCTTGTATGAACTTTCTCTAATTAATAAATGGATGCGGACAGCACACTTATTCGTGTGCTGTATACATTTTTTGCAGCCCCATAGATATGAATGGGTCCGCATATGATCCATAAAAGATGCAAACCGAAAATACGTGGCATGAGGCCTAAGTGTGCATACATATGTACATAGCTCTTAGTCACTGATAGTTGACCGGGGGCGGTCTTAAACGGTTGTCTCACTTCAGTAAGTGGCATTTATCATGTAGAGAAAGTTAATACAAGCCACTTACTAATGTATGTGATTGTTCATATTGCCTCCTTTGCTGGCTGGATTCGTATTTCTATCTCATTATACACTGCTCGTTTCCATGGTTACGACCACCCTGTAATCTATCAGTGATGGCCGTGCTTGTACACTATAGGAAAAAATGCCAGCTTCTCTGGTGGCCGGGACTGTGGGAGCTCACGTAAGCTGGCTGGTGCTTTTCTCTATAGTGTACAAGCTGGACTGCAGGGTGGTCGTAACCATGGAAACTTTCTCTGAATAATAAATGCTATTTACTGAAGTGGCAAAATCCCTTTAAGGCCCATTATCATGGGCCAACAAGAAAGAGCGTTCCTAGGAAGGCTCCTTCCCGATAATTGCCTCCAGTAATGGTGCCACCGATCACCTGATGAACAAGAAAATGCTGTTCATTCGGTGAAGGAATTGGTGCTGTGGACACCTAGGTCATCATTTCTGGGAAGCAGATCCTGCTCTGTAAACATGGATCTGCTGACCAGAAACAATAAATCTGTATAGACATGAGCTATCGCAGCAGCGATTCCTCCTCTCAATACATCGGCGGTGATTTGCTGCATGGCAATTATTGGGAATGAATGATTCATCCTCAAAGCAAGCTTATTAATCAGGACCTCTGCCTTAGAGAATGTTCGCACATCGGATTTTGACTCCTGCCCTCCACTGAATGGAGCTAAACCGCAAGCAGACTCCCACTGTGATTTTCTGAGGTGTCTGCAAGGTAACCGCACCATGAATGCATGTCTTTAAGGCTACATGCACACGACCGTAAGTGTTTTGTGGTCCGCAAATTGCGGACCCGAAAAAAAACAGATGACATCCGTATACCATCTGGGTTTTTTTTGCGGATCCATTGTAACAATGCCTAAAATGGCCAAGAATAGGACATGTTCTATTTTTTTTACTGGGCTACGGAACGGACAGACTGATGAGGACAGCACACGGTGTAATGTCCCCCTTTTCCGGACCCATTGAAATGAGTGGGTCCGCATCCTATCCGCAAAAAAAACGGAACGGACACGGAAACAAACAACGTTCGTGTGCATGTAGCCTAAGGGTCCATTCACATGTCCGCAAAATAGGTCCGCATATGTTCCGCAATTTTGGACAATCCATTCCGCAATAGCGGATAAGAATAGGCATTTTCTATTATAGTGCAGGCCATGTGCACATGGCTGGTTCTGTGTTTTGCCGATCCGCAAAACACTTACGGACGTGTGAATGGAGCCTTAAACTGCACATGAAAAATTCTAGACCGCATAATCTACAGTGTGACCTCTCACTGAAAACAATTGAGGCGGTTTCAGCCCAGATTCCGCACCAAATCTGCATTGAAACCCATGCCAAAAATCCACTATGTGAACATACCCTTGTTAGGTAATCAACAAATACATTAATATCTTGGTTATCACAGTCTGGTTAACAGGTGGTAAAGGGGTATTTCCAACTTGGAAAGGTATGGCTCAATCATTTTCTGATCATAGGGGTTTCTGGTTTCAGAAGGAATGCACCTGAAATAATGAACAGGTAAGGGTACTTTCACACTTGCGTTCGTGTGATCCAGCAGACAGTTCCGTCGTCGGAGCTGCCTGCCGGATCCGCCGTTCAGTGTGACAACTGACAGCATTTGTAGACGGATCCGGGTGCGGATCCGTCTACAAATGCATTGCAGGAACGGATCCGTCTCTCCGCTTGTCATGCGGATGGACGGATCCGTCCTGCAGTCTTTTTCACAGTTTTCCCGGTCTGCGCATGCGGATCCGTCCTTCGGTTGTTTTGCAATGCCGGATCAGGCACTTATGCAAGTCAATGTGAATTAATGCCGGATCCGGCATTCCGACGACTGATCAGGCATTTTGGACGGACATAATACCGTAGCATGCTGCGGTATTATGTCCGGCCAAAACGCCTGACAGTGACTGAACGGAAGGCATACTGATGCAAACTGAACGGATTTCTATCCATTCAGATTGCATGGGGATATGCCTGATCAGTTCTTTTCCGGCACAGAGCCCTTTTGACTGAACTCTATGCCGGAAAAGAATAATGCAAGTATGAAAGTACCCTAAGATCCTACTCTGCCGATCAGGTTCTTCCGGCCATCGCACTGCTGCAGTTACTCGCTGGCCTTAGCAGTGCACCCGACGTGGCCATTGATTGACTGCAGTGGTCATGTGTTGTCAACTGGCTCAAAGAACTGGAGCGTAGACCTGCGATCTGTCAGATAAGTATTTCAGGTGGATCCCAAGGGTTATCTGATTTGTTCCTGAAACCAGGCAACCAGTTTAAGGATTATCAATTGTAATCAAATTTTTTTTCTCCTTTGTTTTTTGGCCATAACTTTTTTATTTTTTTTGTTGATGCAGATGTGGGCAGCAGTAATCTGGTGCCTACAAACAATGAATCTGTATACAAGCAATCGCTAGCAATAGCTCGTCTCCATACAGTGGAGGTCATTGCTGCCTGTAAATACGACTCTCACCTCTGGTCATAATCTGACAATTATCAGGAATGTTAATAAGGGGAATAAGAGCCTCAGAACAGAACCATGAAGCAATAGAAGAAGGTGGCACCAAAATGGGAAGAGGGGCAACTAGTGGAGGCAGTGTGACGCTCTGGACAGTGTTCTGCTGGGAAAGCTTGGGTCCTGACGTTTATGTGAATATTACTTTGGCACATGCCACCTATCTAAACATTGGGCAAATTCAGTTCAACAGTTTTGTTGTGTGCACAGATTTAACAACTATAACATTTTCTATCCATTAAGCCACCTGAATCATTCATATTGTTATGTGTATGCTCAAATTCACTCCCTGTGCTTTGTATATTTTTCAGCAGCTGTAAGTGCACATTCCCCTTCTACTAGCATGGCATCATCTGCACAATACAGACAGCTGGTGAACGATTATGGACCTCCATCTTTAGGATATACCCAGGTAAAATGCTACCTAGACTAAGAAAAATTATATAAAGTGGACAACCCTATGTCACATGATTTTTACCAATAACATATGTTAGACATTATTTTCCTTATAGCGACGCCATATTTTACGCTTTATAAGACACACCCTAGATTTTAGAGGAGGAATATAAAAGAAAAATATTTTTCATCAGATCAGACCTCCATGAAACCTCTATGCCATACCCCATCAGACCTCAGATCACACTTCCATGCAAGACCTCCATGTCAAACCCCCCCATCAGACTTCCATACCAGACCCCCATCACACCTCAGATCAGAGATGAAATAAAGAACTTCACTTAGGGTCCTTTCACACTAGTATTTTCAGGATCCGGCATAGAGTTCCGTCATTTGGGCTCTATGCCGGATGAATATACTGATCAGTATTATCCCCATGCATTCTGAATGGAGAGAAATCTGTTCAGGATGTCTTCAGTTCAGTACTGACACTTTTTTTGGACTGAGAAAATACCGCAGCATGGACAATCTGCCACAATAGAAAACGGATCCATCCTCCATTGACTTTCAATGGGGTTCATGACGGATCCGTCTTGGCAATGTTAAAATATAGTTAAAGTTAATACAAGCGGATCCATTCAAACGGATGCATGTGGTTGTATTATCTGTAACTGAAGCGTTTCTTTCCGGCATAGAGCCCCGACGACGGAACTCTATGCCGGATCCTGAAAACGCTAGTGTGAAAGGACCCTTACCTCTCCTCTCCAGGTCTCACAATCCCTCCTCCAGTCGCACTCCCTTGTCTTCTCTGCCCACGCTGCACTGTGACCAGACTGCATGCAGCGTTGGGTCATAATGCGCTCACTATGTCCAGACGCTGTACGTGGTCAGGACCTGTAGTGCAGAGCGGCCCCATAGAAGAAGACAAGGGAGGGTGAGTACCGGCAGCGCTTCAGCTGCTCCCTGCACCTAATGTATACACTAGAGCAGTGATGGCAAACCTATGGCACAGGTTCCAGAGGCGGCACTCAGAGCCCTCTCTGTGGGCACCGCACCCTGGAAAAAGTCTATGGTGTACCAATATGCCTTAGACTTTTCCTGCCATTCATCAGCGCAGGACGCACTATGAACAGCACAAGCAGTGCATTGAATGCAGACAGGCTATTATAGATATATGATAAAGTACATGGAGGATATACTAGATTAGACTGTAGTATTCAGGGTAAATTGCCGTGTTGGCACTTTGTGATAAATAGGTGGGTTTTGGGTTGCAGTTTGGGCACTCAGTCTGTAAAAGGTTCGCCATCACTGCACTAGAGAGCACTTCCATAATTGAAGCAGTCACTAATATTCGCTTTTCCCCACACCTTTGAGAGAAAAAAAAGTGTCTTATAAAGCTAATAGTCTCAAAAAAACATTCACTCTGAAGTCCTCAGACTCTAACATGTGAGTTCTTCATTCTAAGCAGTGTTGTTCCATTTTTTTATTTTTTATTAACCATTATCCTTAGCTGAAAATGTAGGTTTCTCATCCTGGTTACCTGTATGGTCATGTTTCTGAGGCCCGCACACCTCCTTTTCACCATTTGGCATTTTGTCTATATGCTATGTGATTCCACATCATGGAACCTTTAACAAAAATAGATTTTTAAAAATTCACTCTAGAGCTCCAAGGGGCATATGTTAAAGAGGAAAAGTTCTCTTAAATGGATTTTATGGAATAGTCGGTGCTCCAGATAAGTCCTCCACATTTCTTTTTGTCCTCTTGATTTGTACACCGCCAGTAGCACACAGACTCCTTCCCTCTCCACAATGAGAAACCATCGGAGCCAGTTACAAACAAGTCGTTTTATTCTCCACACTCACCAGAATGACATAAAAAAGCACTTCAATAAAATCACAAATGCATCGCTAACATGTTTGTCTGGATTGGCTGAGCCTGCATATTTATCTCAGTGGGGAGGGTGTAATAAGACATTTCAGACACTTTTGGTAGAATTTGTGTCCCAGGAAATCCAACACAACCAACCCTCCCTTCATCCAGCATGAGATGTCAGCCCCTATACACATTCGACTGTTGGCCTATTGAATGAAAACTGGCAGGTATGGGCATCTTTAGCTGTGACTGTGTGGAAACATTTCAAGGAAATCTGTTATCCCGATTTGGGATTATACCTGCATACTACTGTAGATATGAGGTCCAGAACACAATTTTTTATTTTCCCACTACCTCCCATTCCTCCGTGGTCAGCATTGAAAGCTGCACTGAAATACACAGTCTGGACTGCTGTGCTGTTCTAACATAATGGACAGGGACTCCTATGCGCATGCACGGCAGTCCTGACAATGTATTTCAACGCACCTCTGAGCAGTGACAGCGGGGGAAAGAGGGGCGTAGTAGGAAAATAAAAATTGTGACCTGGACTTCATATCCTCAGTACTACATATGCATACTCTAGATCAGGCATCCTCAAGCTGCGGTCCTCCAGCTGTTGTAAAACTACAACTCCCACAATGCCCTGCTGTAGGCTGATACCTGTAGGCTGTTCGGGCATGCTGGGAGTTGTAGTTTTGCAACAGCTGGAGGGCCGCAGTTTGAGGATGCCTGATCTAGATAATGGTCCAGAAAAGGGATGACAAATTTCCTAACCTTAAAAAGTTTTTGTGTGATTTTACAATGATGATAGGCTATAATGGCATCTGTTTAATAGATACATCATGAAAAGCTCATGACATATACTTAACGGAGTCTATTACTGCCTATGGCTACTTTTACACTAGGCAGAGGAACAGCCTGCTGGAGTTCTCTGGATCCAGCCTAGCCAGATACTGCGCGCAATGATATTTATCCGACTGAACCACGGCAGAAATGCTGGATTCCCACAGGATCCCATTACAGTCTATGGGGTCCAACGGGCATGCAGCACTATCCGGCTATGCTGGATCCAGAGAACTCCGGCAAGCTGTTCCTCTGCCCATACTAATCCATCTGTGATGCATGCCACCTCTAGGTATTCATCACAGCCTATATAACATATACGTCTAGAGATTTTCTCAGCTCATATGTTAAGCAGAGGAAAAAACGCAATGTGGACAGGGCCTATTCAAGATGTGGATCCATTGGCATCAGCCACTTGCTGCACCCCAACATATCCAGGTCACTGAATAGCATGATAACCCATTTTTCCAAATGTCTATGTCCGTATTTTAGTATAGCTTTATATGGTTGATAGTAAAAACCTAATTCTGCATTTGTGTTAGCATTATTCAAACTTTGCTCTCCTTTCAATTCCTATATTATTGCAGGGCACTTCTATTAATCAGGCACCTCAAAGCAAGTATGCTGAACTCCTTGCCATCATAGAGGAGCTAGGTAAAGAAATTAGACCAACGTACGCTGGCAGTAAAAGTGCCATGGAGAGATTAAAACGAGGTAAGAATGTGTTTGACTTCTATTTAGGGCAAGATCTATTAACCCCTTAAGATCTCCGCCATATATGTACGGTGGAAGTCTGGTCCCTAAACATGGCGCTCGCACGTGCAGCAGGCGTCATAGCCTCCGGGTTTGAGACCCGCGGCACATTTATGCAATCAGCCGTAAGGCTGATGGCATACATTTTACCCTTCAGATGCCGTGGTCAAATGTGACCATGGCATCTGATCAGTCCGGAAGGGGAAGTCACACGCTTCCGCTCCGGTAATAGCGTTCCCAGATTGAGATCGGGAAACCTGTTACATCTCTGAAATAGCCCGAAGCCTCAAGCAGGCTTCGCTGCCTATTTTAGGAATATACCAATACAGGCCACTGTATTGCCAGTTATTGTCACCCAAGGTGACTTAAAAAATAAATAAAAAAAAAAGTAAAAAAAAAAGTTTTTACAAATATAAAAAAATAACCTAAAATAAAAATACTTAACCAGCATCGCCATGTGCGAAAATGCCCATACAATTAAAATATAACAATATTAATGGCATACGACAAAAAAAATAAAAACAGCCAATTTTTTCAACTACCCAATAATTTTTTAATAAAAAGTGATTAAAAAGAATTGGTATCACTGAAAAGAACAGATCGTCCCACAAAAAATAAGCCCTCACACAGCCCTGTAGACATAACTTTAAAAAAGTTATAGGAGTCAGAATATGGTTATGAACATTTTTTTTTCCCTCAAAAGTTTTAATTTTTATTTTAGTATTAAAACGCAAGAAAAATTATACAAGTGTGGTATCGTTGTAACCGTACTGACCTGGAGAATGAAGATAACAGGTCAATTTTACCGAATAGTGTACAGTGTAAGAAAAAAAAAAAATTATCAGAATTGCGTTTTTCCCAATTCTTCGCCATTTGGAATTTTAATTCCGCTTCTTACTACACGGTATGCAACCATAAATGGTGCCATTAGAAAGTACAATTTGTCACGCAAAAAATAAGCCCTCATAAGGCTATGTAAATCGAAAAATAAAAAAGTTAGCACTATGGGAAGGCGGGGAGTGAAAAACAAAAATGCAAAAATGGAAAATCCCAGGGTTAAATATAGCAATTTTAGACTGTAACGCCAATGTCTTGCTCCTTTACTACCGCTACTGACAGTAGCAAACAAATGCATGTATATGAATAACAATAAGCTGGAGCTGTGGTGCACAAAATGGCTGGAGCACTTGTTGAGCATCACTACCAGCTAATGCTTTTCAGGGGATTAACCAGCTCTGGACCGCCGCACGCACGGATGCGTCCAGGCGGCGGCAGGTTTATTCCTCCTGGACGCATCCACGCGTCATCTTGCGAGAGGCGAGATTTCCTGTGAACGGCGCGCTCACAGGATCGCGTCGGGGAGAAGTTAAACTACAGCCTGCCAGCGCTGATCATGAAGTTAAAAAAAATCGCATATCAGACGCTGTTTTGTTAACAGCGTCTGATATGCCTGCTGCTCGTTCCTCTGGTGGTCCCTTTTGCTTGGGACCACCAAAGGAAACATATGTAGGTGCACCAATCGTCACACAGACCCCCCCAACCAACCCCCCCCCTGTCACTGATTAACCCCTGATCACCCCATGTCACCCCCTTGATCACCCCATGTCACCCCCGTCAGGCTCATTCAGACGTCCAGTATGTGTTTTGCGGATCCATGGATCCGCAAAACACGGACACCGGCAATTCCACATTTTGCGGATCCACACATTGACAGAACTATATAGAAAATGCCTTTTCTTGTCCACAATTGCGGACAAGAATAGGACATGCTCTATCTTTTGCGGAGTGTGCTTTTAGGGGCCCTAAAGCGTGAGAAGAAGTCTGGAATCCAAATGCTTTAAAATGCCCTCCTAAAAGGTACTCATTAGAATTTGGGCCCCTTGTACATCGCGGCTGCAAAAAAGCGTCACACGTGGTATCACCGTACTCAGGAGAAGTAGGGCAATGTGTTTTGGGGTGTATTTCTACATATACCCATGCTGGGTGAGAGAAATATCTCTGTAAATTGACAACTTTGTATAATATTTTTTAAAAAGTTGTCATTTACAGAGATATTTCTCACACATAGCATGGGAATATGTAAAATACACCCCAAAACACATTGCCCTACTTCTCCTGAGCACGGCGATACCACATGAGTGACACTTTTTGCAGCCAAGATGCGCAAAGGGGCCCAAATTCCAATGAGTACCTTTAGCATTCACAGGGCATTTTTACGCATTTTTCTTCTCATGCTTTACGCTCAAATGCCAGGGCAGTATAAATACCCCACATGTGACCCCATTTTGGAAAGAAGACACCCCAAGGTATTCCGTGAGGGGCATGGCGAGTTCATAGAAGATTTTTTGACACAAGTTAGCGGAAATAGTTTTTTTTTCTTACAAAGTCTCATATTCCACTAACTTGTGAACTCACCATACCCCTCACGGAATACCTTGGGGTGTCTTCTTTCTAAAATGGGGTCACTTGTGAGGTATTTATACTGCCCTGGCATTTTAGGGGTCCCTAATGTGTGAGAAGAAGTCTGGAATCCAAATGCGTAAAAATGCCCTGTGAAATCCTAAAGGTACTCATTGGAATTTCTCTCACCCAGCATGGGTATATATAAAAATACACCCCAAAACACATTGCCCTACTTCTCCTGAGTACGGCGATACCACATGAGTGACACTTTTTGCAGCCTGGAGCGCAAAGGGGCCCAAATTCCAACGAGTACCTTTAGGTTTTACATGGCTGCTCACAATTTAGCCCCGCCCAAAATGCCAGAACAGTAAACACACCCCACAAATGACCCCATTTCGGAAAGTAGACACCCCAAGGTATTCACTGAAGGGCATAGTGAGTCCGTGGGAGATTTTTTTTTTTTTTTGCCAGAAGTTAGCAGAAATGGAAACTATTTTTATTTTTTTTCTCAGAAAGTGTCATTTTCCGCTAACTTGTGAAAAAAAATTAAATGATACATGAACTCACCATGCCCCTCAGCAAATACTTTGGGGTGTCTTCTTTCTAAAATGGTGTCATTTGGGGGGTATTTATACTATCCTGGCATTCTAGCACCTGAAGAAACATGATAGGTGCCCAGAAAGTCAGAGCTGCTTCAAAATGCGGAAATTCACTTTTTTGCGTGAATAAACGGTGAAAGTAGTGTAGTGCGGAATTGTAAAAAGTGGTCTGGTCATTAAGGGTGTTTAAGCTAGGGGGGCTGAGGTGGTTAATAACTCTTCATTACCAATTTACTTGCTCCCGCTTTGCCTCCCAACACTCTCCAGTTTGAGCCCATGGGCAACAGCACGGCTCCATTTCCCCACTACTCCTCGGGAATCTCTGAACTCCAGTGAGTGAGGTCCCTTTTCCCCTGAAGTTATCCTGGCCTTCAGACGGATATACTGCTCTCCCAGATGCAGGGGCTACTGTAGAAAGAACTGACTTTGGGAACTTTCACACTTGCGGCATGGCTATCCGGCAGGCTGCTCCGGCGGGTGAACAGCCTGCCGGATCCTCCATGCCGCTCCGTCCCCGTTGACCATAATGGGGCGGAGCTACGGCGCAGCACGGCAGGAGATCGCCGGACTAAAAGTACTGCAGGTCCGACTTTTTAGTCCGGCGATCACTGACGTGCTGCACCGTAGCTCCGCCCCCCGCCCCATAATAGTCAATGGGGACGGAGCAGCAGCACATGGGTACTTGCGGCATAGCGGATCCGGCAGGCTGTCCCGGCGGGTGAACAGCCTGCCGGATCAGCCATGCCGCAAGTACCCATGTGCTTGGCCTAAATCTTTCCATCTTTCTCACCATCCTTAGCACCTTACAGCATTTGCGGCGTTGGTCCACCACCATCTAACTGAAGCCTCGCACAAGGTCAATCCTTAAAGATTATGCACACTTCTCAGCGTACCATTTGCTCTATGCTACAATACACCATATCATTTCCTCATTCTCCCTACGATGTCAGATCACAACGTATAAACTTCTGTCTACTCCATGGTTCCCTTTTGTCTAAGCCTCAAACCACATCTTAAAGCATTAACCATTCCTTGATTTAGTCTACCCAACCAGTTGGGTGGGTGTCCTTGCACAGTCTACCACTGATTAAATAGTTGAGACTGTGCATGCCCCACCCCCAACTGGTAACACCCAGCTGGACCTTCACTGCAAACTTCTAGAAGAATGAATTGAAGAATGGTACAACACAGAGTTGTAAGAATAGATGCTCCAGAATTATTACACGGGGAATGGAAGTACCGTATATACTCGAGTATAAGCCGAGTTTTTCGGCACAAAATTTGTGCCGAAAAACCCGAACTCGGCTTATACTCGAGTCATAAATTAAAACTGTGAAGAGCGGAGTGGGAGGAGGAGCGGGGGGAGGAGCTGGGGGCGGGCATTTGCGGCAGGGCCGATGCGCTCACTGCGCTCCGGCCCCACCGCTCATGTATACTTTTAAATTTGATTATACTATACACTTATTACAATTCTTGCCCCCACTGTACCTCATTACATGCGGCAGGCGGGCAGTGAATACTTCAGGCCGGGCGGACGAGAGCAGCGTGACTTGCTGATGTCACGTGCCTGCCCGGCCTGCTTTATGAATGAAGCAGGCGGCGCAGGCACGTGACGTCAGTCACACTGCGCTCGCTCTCCCGCCCGGCCTGAAGGATTCACTGCCCGCCTGCCGCATGTAATGAGGTACAGTGAGGGCAAGAATTGTAATAAGTGTATAGTATAATCAAATTTAAAACTATACATGAGCGGTTATGGAGGATGGGGGATGTGGATGGCACTGTTATGGGATGAGGGGATGTGGATGGCACTGTTATGGGGGATCTGTTATAGGATGGGGGATCTGTGGATGCCATCCACAGCCCCCATCCCATAAGTGCCATCCACATCCCCCTTCCCATAACAGTGTCATCCACATCCCCCTCATCCCATAAGTGCCATCCACATCCCCCCATCCCATAACAGTGTCATCCACATCCCCTCATCCCATAAGTGCCATCCACAGCCCCCCATCCCATAACAGTGTCATCCACAGATCCCCCATAACAGTGCGTCATTCACAGATCCCCCATAACAGTGCGTCATCCACAGATCCCCCATAACAGTGACATCCATTTCCACCTCGACTTATACTCGAGTCACTACTTTTCCCAGGTTTTTGGGTAAAATTAGGGGGTCGGCTTATACTCGGGTCGGCTTATACTCGAGTATATACGGTAGTTACTAAAACAGACAGGTCTTCTTTGAGTCATACTAAAAGGTAAAGTAAAGCTCCAAGTAAACTGTTAACACTAAGAGTATTTTTCTATATATTGGGGCTCATTTAATAAAGACTGGTGTATCACACAGTAAAACATTGTGCATGAGTAAAAACAGCTAATTTATTAATAGGTGAATGTCCCAAATTATTTATCTGTGATGTTCGTGTGGCAGAATCTGAACCTACAGAGCTAGGTGTAAATTCCATTCATAACCGATGCCAGTTTCCTTGTGTAAATTATTGTAAATGTATCGGCCCATGGTGGCCCCTTCCCAAAAAAAAAAAAAAAAACAGCAGAGAAAGCAAAAATTCACAAATTTGCATCTTTTGTAACCAGAAAACTAGTGTACAGCCTTTGTAAATTATCCCCATTTCTTCTTTCTCAGGAATCATCCATGCAAGAGGGTTGGTACGAGAATGTTTAGCCGAGACAGAGCGAAACGCCAGGTCCTAGCCATGCAAATGCCTGCCTCTCTGAAGCATACAAAGCGAATTCCGGATTCTTTTTTTTTTTTTTTTTAAACTTCAGGGCAGTCTTTCTGAATATTTAGCCAGTGGGGTTCACCAACTCTCGGGATCCCTGTAATGTACTGTAAAGCTGCTAAACACAAGATGCAATTTTTACTTAGCAGACAGAATTTCCATGTACAGTATAGTATTTAAGGCTCTCTGGTTCTTTTTCTAAGAGTCCAAGGAAATTCATGATTCCTTGGATCATAAGCTACCATATATTTTGTTTAACTTTCCTGCTTATTAATATTCAGGTTCTAACAACTTTTATGCATAATTAGATGCTTTTTTAACTTGCGCTGGTCTTACAAGAACATCGCATGTTTTCTTTGTAAATACGTTTTTATGTTTGCTGTATTGACCACCATTTTTGATCTTTAGACAAAGCAACAGTATTAAGATGGACTTCTGTGTTTTCATTTCAAATCTGGATTGAACAAACAAACAAACATAAAAGTCATAAAACACTTTCCCCAAATTCTATGGATATATTCTAAGGGTACTCTTGCTGAACATTTGGCTATTCTGGACTTTTCGAGGCATATACAATAAGCATTTCGAGTATGAACAGAGGGAAAGAGTGATACATGCAGTTGTATGCAATACTTTCGCAAACATTTTTTTTCTTTTCATCTTTGTCAAAGTACATATACTGTTAAGACAGCCTTTGCAGGAAAGAAACAAATATATCTTAAAAATTTAAAGGGATTTTCCAGGAACCACCCTAATTACTCATATGCCTGAGAAAGATTCTACTATACTTAACGCCTTAAAGTTGAGTGGCTCGGCCCTGCAGGAACCTGGTCACGAGATGCATCTTTTCTAAAAATCCTGTTCCTGCCAAGGTCACATCATTTAGCAGGTTTCTGGTTTGGTTGATGAGTCGGCAGCCCAGGGCAGGGGAGGCACTGTGGATGGAGCCATAACAGTTCCTCTCCTTGGTACATGTGCAAATGAGGTGGATTCAGGAGTTTGCACATTGTGCCAGGGACAGGAATAGTTTTGGCTCTGTCCACAGTGGAAACAACGTCTCCATCCATCGACCAGATTGGAAACCTGGTAAAGGATGTGACGCTGGCAGAAGCAAGATTTTCAGAAGAGGAGACTGGGATCCCCAGCAATTTTTCTTCCACAGGCATGATATGAGGAATTGAAGTGGATTTGTGGGTCCTGGAAAACCCCTCTAATGTTCCATTATTGCTTATCTTCTGAATATATCTTAAAGCAGTTTTCCAAGTGTTGAATAAGTATGTGATCGGAGGGGGTCCGACACAGGGCCCCTCACCAATCAGCTGTGCTACGCATTTTCCTTAGCTCCCATGCACTGCAATGGGAGTTATTGAAACGGCAGTGTGCCAGCCCGCTTTGCTGCTTCCTGGCCACCTGCTGGTGTTGGGACTAAAGCTGGCCATATAGTTTTACGTTGGTCGGCCTAACATACCGAAAATAACAGGCTCTGCCCGGCCTACACACTAACGTGAGTGGGGAGCTACTGACTCTTTCCTGACATCATTGTAGGAAATTTCGTTAGTGATGGTGTAAAGGTGCCACAGATTACCCTATAAACGTCATTTGCAGGCAGCAGATTGTGCCGACTAAACGGCATCCTGTTGCCGGCAAGCAATGATTCTGTATGGGGATGAGTGATGGCATTAGTGATCGCTCCTCCCCATAATGTGGAGGAAATTGCTGCATGTGAATGCAGCAGTCACCTCCACCGATAAGCAGACTATTGCCTGGAAGGAAAGTTTCCCTCGCCAACAATCATCTGCTCAGCTGAGCAGTAAAGGGCCTTTAGTAACATAGACTTTTAAAAAATCTCAGTTGAAAAATCTGGTGTATATCAGCTCAAAAAGCTAATCGTGTCCACTTTCCCACCCACTTCAAAAATTGAAAAATTAAGTGAGTGGAGTAACATAAAAATGTCTTAATGTTTTTAAGCGCATAAGACCAAAAAGCCTCAACATCCCATTCTGAGACTTTTTTGAAGCCAGAATCCCCAGTATGTTTAACCCTTGCTTTTATAACTCTGAACATCTTTTCAAATTCAGTATTCCCACTCACTGTTGAACATCTTTCAGTGCCCGTGTCAATAGCTGCCATAAGAGTATATTGGACTTACTCCTATGTTTAAAACCCTGCATGCAGTTCATGTTTGCGCAAAGAAAAGGATTCCACTACTGCCAATGTAGCAACAAGATACTCCTTAGTGATATAAGGGTTTTCCAAGGATTGTTTTAATAGGCCAAAAAGGGTTAGAAAGAAAGAAAGAAAGGAAACCCATACTCACCCTCACCTTTTGCCCACCACTGCCGTTAAGACGCTGGTCAGCACGCAGAGAACACCAGGAAGTGAAGAGTAGCATGGAGCGGGCTTGTATTCCAATGACAGTGGGAGGGGATCAGTGAGCACGAGTATGGTTTATTTTTAAAGGGGTTAGCCAGGATTTTTATATTGATGGCCTAATCTATCGTCAAAATCAGATCAATCAGGGGTTCAGTCCCTGATCAGATGTTCTGCATTAGCTCTGGCCCCATAACTATACAGCTCCGATGACTGTGTGGTGCATGGGTCAGCAACCTCTGACATTCCAGCTGTTGTGAAGCTACAGTTGCCAGCATGCACCACTGACTTACATAGGACTTCCAAGAAAAGTTATGCTTGGAGTTGCTGACCCATAGTGTAGTGGAAGGAGGTAGTTGTGTAGTTCTGGTGCAGGTTCTGGTGCAGAACAGCCGATCAGTAGGGACTGGACCCCTGTCCATCTGATATTGATGACCTACTCAAGACCTTAGGGTCCTTTTACACGGGCCGATGATCTGACAGTTTATCGAGAACAAAGCAGATGCTCCAGATCACTGTTTGATCATCAGGAGAGATGAGGGCTGCCTTAACATGCAGCACCTCCATTGTAGGGGGACAAGCAGAAGATACAGCGATTGCTTGTCTCCATAGAAAATCATTGCGCCAGTGCAGCAGATCATTGTTCATACACCACGTTCTCCTGCATAGGAACGATGATTTTCAGTGCCATCCAAATGACGTAATCACCTGCTTGTTCATCGCGTGATTGCTGGCACCACTGGTAGAGTATCTAGAACAAGTGTTCATACACTCATCCTCGACAATCTGACAGATCAAAGGTCTGTGTAAAAGATCCCTAAGGATAAGCTGTTAATATAGAAACCTCTGAGAACCCATTCAAGTTTTAGCCCTTTTATGTGTTCCTCCGGAAAAGCCCTTTAAGGCTTTACAAAAAAAATATATGGATCAACTGGTCCACTGCAATCAGCAAATAATCAGAACAAGTGGTCTCAAAATACTTGTATAAAATACTACAAATGTGTCTACCCATGGACATTGATGAGCATTGCCAGGTTAGGAGGATAAGGGTGTTGCTTTTAGTTTTTAGTGTTTTTTTTTTTGTATTAGTCTTACATTATTATAGGCATTATATACTTTTAATTTTAGTTTTTTTGTTCTTAGGTTTGTATCTTTGACCTGTGCATCAGCATGTCAACGCTTTCTTAACCATTCAACATGCATGTGTTCCTTAACCCGAAAGAGGGCGGAAAAACTTTTCTATAGGTAGATTAAAAGGTCTATCTTATGGTTATTATTGCATATTCACATTAGGCTGTGAGAGAAAAAAAAGTCTTAACGATTTGCATCTTTGTATGTATTTATTACTTGATGTAATAAAGCTTATTTTCACTAAGGATCTGAATGGTGTACATTTGTTTTACAAATATTTCTATGTTTATCCATCGGAAAACACATCGAGAATAACATTTCTGGACTAATCTTTGAAAACCGCATCTTCTCTATGTTATTCCCTGTTGTATAAGGAGTGTAAGGCTGGGATTTTATGCAGCAGCCGCAGGGCGGTGGTTTTCTCGAGTTTTCTGCAAGTGCAGGTGGAAGTGTAAAAAAAACACGTATTTCACTTCTATTTGCCAAGTAAGTGCGGCAATGTGTGATAAACCACTGCCTTAATAGGAAGGGTACATCCACAAGAGAAGAAAAAAAAAAACAGGATTTTACGTTTTACGGATGTGGGGGGTACTATCTCTTCTTGGGGAGACTTATAGACTATACATGCTCTTATAGTATAGCTGCCTTACATCTGGTGGCATTAGAGGCAGAGCTTTTTTGGGATGGGACAACCACTTTAAGCTCTGCATTATGCTATTCCTTTATTTTTCCTACTGAAAATGTAGGAACTGGCAATTGGGCATTCCAAATTCCCTCTTAGTAGAGTACCCCTACACAGTCTGACACTGTCGGCCGGCAATGAATGGACAATGTCAGTGTGTGTTGAGTTCTCCAAGAATGAGAGAAAAGGTGTCTGATTAGTGGGGGTCTCATCAGTCGGACTCCAACCAATCACGCAAATGTGGTCAAGTGTTCCCCTAAATAGTCTCAACGGATCGGTTCAGCCTATTTATACCTCATTTGACTGCCCGTAATTGCCGAGATCACTTGCTTAGTGTGAAGCTAATAGTATGTCGGTCACTTAATTGCTTCAGCAGTAATGAGTTTCACAAATTTAGATTCATCTATACATATTTATTGCTTTCCAAATTCACGCAATACAAATCTTTAACCAGTCCACCCGTTTAGTGTGGCGACAAGATTGAGGCTTGGTTGCCGACAGATAGTTCATACAGCACATAAAATCATCATCTGTCTGCAGCATATCTGACAAACAATGATACTGTAATGGGATGAACAATTATAGTAACGACTGTTCATCCTCCTACAGCAACGATCACTGCTACATGTAAAGGCAGCTAAGGGGCCATCCCCATGGGTCGATACACAAGGCAATGATCAGGAACGAACCGTTTGTTCCCGATCATTGCCAACCTGTGCGTACACAGGGTACTGCATTTATAAGCAGCAAATGTTTCCTATGTATGAGGATAAACAATCGCTACTACGATCATCTATACCTATACAGATTCACAGTTTGCTCGCAGCACATTCCTGGGAGATTGTTGATTTAAGATGCTGCATAAATGAGTGGGTCAATTAACAAACTAGCATTTTGCTTTTCCGAGCGATCAAGGCAGTTATCGTGACTGAGCGTTTTGGAGTAACATTTGTACCTGATAACTAGCCCGATCCTTGATCCACGTATACTGGCCTTAAAAGGGTGTGCCAAATTTGAAAGTTATTTGAAAGATATTTCATAAGCCGACACTAACAGTTCCATCAACTGATAACTGAGGTCTGAATTTTGGGAGCCCCACAGATCCCGAAAATGGAGGTCCCATTCTTCCACCCCATAAGGTTGAGTATGTGCCATGACACTCCATTCATTCTCTATGGGACTCCAGGAAATAGCTGAGCTTCTTCTTGGCCATCACCGGCAGCCCTGCTGCTCCACCAGAACCAGGCAACAGAACACACTACTCAGGACTGGTGGGCTTCCTACAGTTGGACCCCCACAGATGAGTTACCCTCTGTGGATAGGGAATATCTTTTAAAGTTGACACAACCCTTTTGAGCAAACGGGCATTCATTTGGAACGATAAAAGGACATTACACAGCACAACACTAGTCCTTGATTTCTGAGTTCTGAATCTCTTTGAAATGTTTTTTCTTTTCCAAATTATCTTTGGCTTTTTTCCTTTTCTCTTGTTTTTTTCTTTCCGATTCTTCTTTTTGCTTGAAGATATCACTGCTTTCTCCTTTATAGAAAAGATCAACTTTTCCCCGAAGTATTCTTCTAGCTCTAATCCTATTAACCTCCATGGACCTGGTTTGGTGGCACTAGTAAAAAACATAGAGGGACCAAGTGAAGTCTTCTGAGATGAAGATTTTAAACAAAACGTTAGATAGTTTGGCGAGGAGGTATGTAATCTTTATCATTAACAGATGCCAATGTGCATACTGGAAGAGGTTATCCCACACAAAAAAATTATTAACGCTAGGGACCCAACCACTTGCTAAAACGGGTTCCAATCCCGCTGCTCAAGCATGTACCCTGGCGCTCTATTCGATATCTATGGGACTGATGGAGATAACCAAGCACTGGACTCTGCTATCTCCATCAGTCTCAAACTCTAAATGTAGCAGTAGTGGGAATGTGTGATCACTGTGCTTAAGAAAGACCCCTGCAAGAGTCCAAACATTGTACTATGCATGTTAGAGGAATAAAGGCTCTTTCATCCGGATGCTCCACTGCTCCATTCACACCTTCATCACCTATTACCACTTGGAACCAAACCCGAGTTCGGGAAACTGTACGGAGCTCCTACTTTGGAACGAAGTTTTATGTCAATGTTTCATCCGAAGTCGATTCGCTCATCCCAAAATGTAATGTTAACAAACATAAGCATTCGATTTTTATGTAAGGCCTGTCTGACTAATTAACAGCACACAAAGTCCCTACAGGTTTGGCCTCAGTGCCACCATATTATCACTCCATAAGTTGCCATATTCTCTCCTAGAAGAAAATCTTAACAGCTATATACAACATGGATCCACAAAGCAGTCATGTATATAAGGCTTTATACTGACAATGGCACTAATCTTAATCCATTCTTTCTTTAAACTAAAAGAGGTTCTCCAAGAACTATTCAAAATGGCTGCCATCAACCTGTCCTAGAATATGAGCAGGACTGGTTATCTCCACTTGCAGGGCTGCACTCTGGTACTTGCATATACTACACATTGGTGAGCTTTCCTGCCAGGCTGCTCGGCCATGATGGCAGGATCACATCATTACCATCTATTGTAGAGCAGTGTAGTGAGGCCCAGCCCATCATCCCCCAGGCAGCTCTGCAAGTGGAGGCGACCAGTCCTGCTTACCTTCTAGGACAGGTTGCTGGCAACCATTTTAAATCATTCCTGAAGAACCACTTTAAGGTATGTTCAGACAGCATTTTTTTGTGAATTTCAGCATGTTTTCTGTGTTGAAATGTGCAGTTAAAGAGGACCTTTCACCTGTCCAAAGTTTGTTAGTGAAGCTATGTACATGGATAGCGGCACCCAGGGTTGTCCCTGCACTTACTTGTATCCCTGGGTGCCGCTCCGTTCGCCCGCTGTAGCCCCCGGTACCTGCGCACGTGCTGCTGCTAGTTTTGCCTTGGGCGGAGACATCCTCTTTGCCCTGGGCGTCTCCTTCTCCCAGGCTGGAGCACTGGCCAATAGCAGAGCTCAGCTCACATCCTGCAACCTCCCAGGATATGAGCTGAGCGCTGCTATTGGCCATCTCTCCGAAAGAGTTGGAGGAGAGGTGTCTGTAGTGCATCAGTGGTGTCAAAACTGGCCAGAATAGGGCACTCACAGAGGTACAGAGGGTTCTGGACAGTCCAGACAATCAGATGCAAGGCAAGATCACTAAGAAGAGCTGCTGTATCTCCTGCAGTGCCCACCTGGACCATAGAAAACCATCTACTTGAGGCATGGCTGCATTCACGCACTACACTAACTCTTTGCCACTGACCTCTCATCAATGCCAATGCATGATTGGCAAACAAAAGTGTGATGGGCGCATAACAGTTTGCAGGAGGGTTGGAGAGCGCTTAAAGGGGATATCTGGGAATTTATATTGATGACCTATTCTCAGAATAGCTCATCAATATCACATCAGCGTGGGTCTGACACCTGGGACCCCGATGATCAGCTGTTAGAAGAGGCCGGTGCTTCTCTTCCTAAGCCATGTGACATCACTGTTCATCAGTCACATGGCCTAGCCCTAGCTGCAGCTCACCCCTATTTAAGTCAATGGGTCTGGGCTGCAATACCAAGCACTGCCACTATACTATGTACCTCGCTGTCCTTGAAAAATGCCTGGAGTCGGCTGCGCTCACCAGAGCTCCGGATGGTTTCCATATCAGCTGGAACTTAGACCCCCACCAATGTGATAATAATGATCTATCCTTAGGAAAGGTCATCATTATTAACTTCTGGATAACCCTTTAATGCCATGATGCATAGTGCAGAGACACACAGGACCAACACCAGGAGTCATGCTGTGAGCCTCGATTACCTACCATGGCCATTCCCATCTGGTATTTGTGAAGGGAACACGGGCAAGCCTTTGGTATGTCCAGGACATTGAGGTATCTACTGCCCCCGACAAGATGCCCGTCCACATACTGCCCGTGCAACACAACATGCTCTTCAGGGTATCCAGCTGCTTGCCTAGCCAGCCCAATCGCCAGATCTCTGCCCCATGTCTAGCAGTGGATGGGGCGACGGATATTCCGTGCACAGCAGCCAACAATCACCTTGGCTGAACTACGGGTCCAAGTTGAAAGAGCTTGGAATGACATACCACAGGAAGATATCCAGCATCTGTATGTTTCCATGCCAGAGGAGATACCATCCAGTATCGATGTGACCCTGCCTCAATATGCACCCTGCTGCAGAACCCAAAATAAAGGGTGCCCCACCTTGCTTGTGAGATCACTGACCAAACACCACTAGCAGTTTATACTTTATCGATCTCAGCTCAATCGCATTCAGTTTGCCAGGTGTTTTTTTCACCACTAGTGTGTGTGTATTTATAAACCAAAACTGCCCAACTTTGAGGCTGGGTTCACACGAGCGTGTCTGGATTAGGTCCGGATGCGTTGCGGATGTGTTCAGTGAAAACTGTGCGATTTCACAGGCAAAGCCATTCAGTTTTTCCTGCGATTGCGTTCAGTTTTTCAGTTTTTCCGTGCGGGTGCAATGCGTTTTGATGCGTTTTTCACGCGCGTGATAAAAACTGAAGGTTTACAAACAATATCTCCTAGCAACCATCAGTGAAAACGCAACACACCCGCACCTGCTTGCGGATGCAATGCGTTTTCACGCAGCCCCATTCATTTCTATGGGGCTGCGGATGCGTTATAACGCATAAGATAGAGCATGCTGCGATTTACACGCGTTGCAGAAGTGATGCATGAAAAACGCAGCCCCATAGAAATGAATGGGTCAGGATTCAGTGCGGGTGCAATGCGTTCACATCACGCATTGCACCCGCGCGAAATCATGCTCGTGTGAATGCAGCCTGAAAGAATATCCCTTTAATGTCTATTAATCTGTTCATTAATATGTTGATAGTACCTAATAATGCATAGTTCCTTATGGCAGTGTTTCTCAACCAGTGTGCCTCCAGCTGTTGCAAACCTACAACTCCCAGCATACCTGAACAGCCAAAGGCTGTCCGGGTATGCTGGGAGTTGTAGTTTTCCAACATCTGGAGGCACACTGGTTGGGAAACACTGCCTTATGGGATGAAACTGTAGTGAACACCCAGGCCCACATTTACTAATATTAGTGCACCTAGATTTCGGCGTAATGGCACAAATAAGTGGAGCAATTTGGCGCATCTAGAAAATCTTCTGTGCCTAGTCTGTTAATGTGCCAGAGTGGCAGCCTGTATGGCATCAAGGGGAGATGCCACCCGCTACCAATCACCACTAGCAGTCTGTCACTCTCAGCTCATTTGTATTAGGCCTCATGCACACGACCGTATGTGCTTTGCTGTCCACAAATTGCGGATCCACAAAAAAAAACGGATGACGTCCATATGGCATCCGTTTTTTTTGCGGATCCATTGTAATAATGCCTATCCTTGTCCGCAAACTAGAAAAAAATAGGACATGCTCTATTTTTTTTGCGGGGCTACGTAACGGACATGGTGTGCTGTCTGCATTTTTTGTGGACCCATTGATATAAATGGGTCCGCATCCTATCAGCAAAAAAACGGAATGGACCAGGAATCAAAATACGGTCGTGTGCATGAGCCCTTAATGGGGTTGACCAAGATTTTGATTTTGATGACCTATCCTCAAACAGCTGATGTGTATATGTCAAAGCTAGAGGATTCTGTGATTTCTAAAAAAGCATGACATGCTATGAAAAAAGAGAACTCCCACCATCTAGGCATTGCAGAAACAATCGCTATCATTTTCACGTTTCTGCTTGTCATACCTTAACTACTATACCAGAAGGAACGTGCTTCAATACAACACAGTTGTTCGTTTTGTTTGTAGCCTGTCCTCCAGGGCCATGTCCTCGGACAAACTGTTCATCCAGTTCCTTCTCGTTGAGTTCTAGCAATTCAGAGGATGAATCTTTTGTCAGCACTCTTTGGGTTAATATCCCCGCAGTCCATGGTTTTAAGAATTGGAGCTGCTTCCCAGGAATCCATGGTTTCCAAGACAGCAGGTTAGACAAACAATAGATGACGGAAGACGACATGGACTGGGAACATCTGTACAGTAAGAGACAAATACTATTAATAGGAAATCTCTTTGAAAACGCCACAATTCAGAAACGGCTTCATAGCTCTATTATTAGCATACTCAGAATATTAACCCCTTAAAGAGGTTGTGCCAAGTTATGAAATCGGCTATCTCAACTGGTTTGGGAGAACGGGACTCCCATTCTCGTGATCAGTGGGGGTCCCAGCGATCATCATTTGCTTATCCCCTATGTAGTGGATAGCAGATGAGGATGGGTCATCAATACAGGGTCTGACACCCGGGCCGGCACCCTGCTGGAAGAAGCCGGGCGCTCAGTGACCACTGCAGCCTTTTCCTAGGCCACGTGATGTCACCGTACATAGGTCACGTGGCCTTGTGAGCCCCATTCAAGTCAATACGACGTAAGACGCTGTCGGGAGCTCCTGAAACAGGTGATCGGACCTCGGCAGATGTGATAATGATGACCTATTCTGAGGATGGGTCATTATTATCTTTCCAGGCTAACCGATTTAAGGCTGAGGGTAAGTTCATGGTGGAAAGTCTGTCTGTGGTTTTGGCCCCATTCAGTGGGGCTAATATGAAGTGGTTATTTGTGGGTTCCACACGGAAGCCATGCCAAATATATATATTTTTGTTTTTTTCTACTATGGTGTGGATTTTCATTATAATGAATGACAATGTTTGGCATTTTTCCACTAATTTTGTCACAGAAAACATGCTGAAACCCACAGCAAAGAAAAGCCATGTTCAGTCTGGGTCCTGAGTGATGCCCCTCTGACCTGAACTCACAGCATCATAACGATGACTTCCTGTCACAATGCTGTGATTACAGTACAGGAACTCCCAGCACTGTAAACCATAAGGTCAGAGGAGCAGTGCTGGCTCCGGGAAATGTCGTCATCACACAGCACACAAGACTGAACTGCTTGTGTGAAATCAGCCGCAAGGCAGGCAGGGATACCGGGTTACTACACCCGCGGTCAGGCATGGCTGCCCATTCTGCTAACATCCACTTTTTATATATCTCAGCGGTGTCTACTGGATAGGACTCCGGCCTCTCCCGTGCAGTAACAGCACGGCGCCTCAGATAACGCGTTAAAAAAAAAAAAACCACACGGCACGAGGTCGTTTATAATAAAAGCAACTGAACGCCAGAGTTCCTATCAAACTGTGCATGTACATACCGCACGTAGGTGACCGTCGCCGCGCATGCGCTAAGAGCTGTCCTAAATTCTCCGTCCAGTCTTTTCTACATGAAAAGAAACACAGAGGCGGCCATATTATCGAGGACCAAACTGCATTCAGTACTACGCAATGTAACTTCACAAAATGGCTCCTGCAAGGCGACATTCTTGCTGTAAGGAAGGATTAGCTCTCTTGCCACCTTTTCGAACGCATTTTAAACCATCCACTGTTTCACATCCTGACTGAATAACCTTTTTTATGACTTCTTTAATGTTCTTGTATAGATATACCAAAATACTGACTTTTTAGTGTAAAGAAATTCCAAACGTGCAGTCAGGAAAGTTTTCCATGCTCAGATCTGTCAGAAGCCAAAGAACAATGCTCAAAATAATACAAGTAAGGCCCCATTCACACGTCCGCAAGTGTTTTGCGGATCCGCGGATCCAAAAAACACGGACATCGGCGATGTGCGTTCCGCAATTTGCGGACCGCCCATCGCCGGCACTACATAGAAAATGCCTTTTCTTGTCCGCAATTGCGGACAAGAATAGGACATGTTCTATTTTTTTTCGGGATTGCGATTGCAGACCCGGAAGTACGGATCCGCAATTGCGGAGCCGGCCAGGACATCGTCTGTCCCCATTGAGATTAATGGGTCCGCAATTCCGTTCTGCAAAATGCGGAACGGAATTGCGGACGTGTGAATGGGGCCTAAGGGTACGACTATACAGCAATTTTGGGTGCGACGTGTCGCACTCCCAAAGATCACGGTGTAGAGGGGCTGCTATAGAACTGATTGGGGTCTCAGTTCAACTCGCACTTCTGCTGTGACTGCGACACGTTAATCACAAAAAAATCCAACACTGCGACTCCATTCATTCCGAAGGCAGTCCTATTACACTGCGATACTTGGGAGCACGGCATTCAAATCACCATGTAGCTGTACCCTAATGTGTGAGCGGTTATTTCACAAAACATTTTTCAAACCAGCACCTGGATCTAAATATTTTTTTGTAATTGCATATAATTAAAAATTTTGTATAGCCACTGAGTTATTCAATAAAATGTATCTATATAGCGCCACCTGCTGGTAGTTCTTTTCCTTATTTTTTTTATCCTTGGTGAGCTGGTGCAACCTGCTTAGTTTAACCCCTTAAGGACATAGGACGTATGGGTACGCCCTAATGTCCGAGTCCTTAAGGACACAGGACGTACCCATACGTCCTAAATTAAATCGCGTATTAAAAAAAAATAAAAATCGCTAGAAACATGGTTCCTGCTGCGATCGTGCAGCAGGAACCATGTTCACATGCTGAGGGGGTCGTGTAACCCCCCGCATCAGCGATCGCAACAAACCGCATGTCAATTCAGACATGCGGTTTGTTACGCTTCCGGTCCATTCGGGTCCCCGGTGACCCCATGAACCGGAAAGGAACGGTGATCGGTGGTGTGATATCACACCACCAATCACCGTCCTAGCTTTGAGGGCGGTGGCAGCGGTAGTTCAAGCTGATTGGCTGGTGCGGAGGAGGCGGCAAGTTCAAACGGCCGCCGCAGCACTCTCCTCCTCCCATTCGTTGCAGCGCCGCCATTGTGAAAGGAGCTCGTCGCTGGATCCTGAGAGCCTGGACCTGCATCCCCATCGCCTGGACCTGCATCCCCATCGCCTGGACCTGCATCCCCATCGCCTGGACCTGCATCCCCATCGCCTGGACCTGCATCCCCATCGCCTGGACCTGCATCCCCATCGCCTGGACCTGCATCCCCATCGCCTGAACCTGCATCCCCATCGCCTGGACCTGCATCCCCATCGCCTGGACCTGCATCCCTAGCAGCACCTTCAGGTAGGACAGGGAAAGGAAGGGAGAGGGAATATTTAGGCAGGGATAGTGAGGGAAAGTTATGTATGGAAAAAAAAATCTTGACTTAGGCGCCTGGACCTGCTTCCCCGCCTGGACCTGCTTCCCGTCTGGACCTGCTTCCCGCCTGGACCTGCTTCCCTGCCTGGACCTGCTTCCCTGCCTGGACCTGCTTCCCTGCCTGGACCTGCTTCCCCGCCTGGACCTGCATCCCTAGCAGCACCTTCAGGTAGGACAGGGAAAGTAAGGGAGAGGGAATATTTAGGCAGGGATAGTGAGGGAAAGTTATGTATGGAAAAATAATTTTTTACTTTATTTTAGGCACCTGGTTCCAGTGTCAAACCCAAGGCACCACCAGCATCCCCAGCACCACCTGCATCCCCAGCACCACCCCCAGAGCCACACACTTTTTTTTTTTTTTTTTGTGCGTGCGCTGACTGTGGCCGGCACTCTTTAGGTCCGGCCACTGTTAGCACATAGCCTATTCAACCGCTGATCAGCTTTCCGCTGCTGATCAGCGAGTTTGAATTTTTATTTAACGCGAACACCCGCCCCCACACACACGCACACCAAATAAAGTTTTACACGCACGCACATACACACGCACACACACATACCCATGGCCCGCCAGATGTTCTCAGTGGAGGAGGCATATGCCCATATGCTCTCCGACACCGAGAGCGCCAGTGAGGATGACGATGACCCCACCTTCCTCCTGTCATCTGCATCCTCCTCATCATCATCTGATGATGATGAGTCCTCGAGGCGGCGGAGACGCCGCCAGGCAGAGCCAGGGCCCTCACATGCTAGGGACCCCGTGGCCCACCCCAGTACGAGCAGCCCTGGGGCTCGTACTGGTTTTCCGGCCCACCAAATAAGCGCACCGGAGCCCCCACCGGTGAACTTAGCTGGTGTCCCCAGTGGACTACGAGCCTGCGATTTCGGATTTTGTTGGCAATCCTGGAATCCAGATTCCCACAGTGGGGTTCACTGAAATAGACTTTTTAGTTTTTTTTCAGTGACCCACTTGTGAATCTGATGGTGGAGCAGACGAATCTGTACGCCCAACAGTTCGTCGCTCAGCACCCAGGCTCCTTTTGGCTAGACCCGGTGGCTGGACGCCAGTCAGTGCAGCCGAGATGAGGACATTTTGGGGCCTCGTGCTGCACATGGGTCTAGTGCAAAAACCAAGTGTCAGGCAATACTGGAGTGGGGACGTCCTCTACCAGACCCCACTGTACAGTATGGCCATGACACGCTCGCGTTTTGAGGCCATACGGAAATGCCTGCATTATGCAGATAATGCAGCATGTCCCCCCAAGGTGATCCCGCCTATGACCGGCTGTACAAGATACGGCCGATCATCGATCACTTTGGGGCCGCATTCGCGCAGGCCTACGTACCTGGAAGGGAGGTCGCGGTTGATGAGTCTCTCGTTGCTTTCAAGGGGAGACTCGGTTTCCGCCAATACATTCCCACTAAGCGAGCGAGGTATGGCGTGAAAATGTACAAAATTTGTGAGAGTACCTCAGGGTACACTTACAAATTTCGTGTGTACGAGGGCGAGATTCCCGTATTGAACCCCCAGAATGTCCCCCCACTCTGGGTGTTAGCGGGAAACTCGTGTGGGACCTTATGCACCCACTGCTGGATAAGGGTTACCACTTGTACGTGGATAACTTTTATACCAGTATTCCCTTGTATCAGGCCCTCTACGCCAGATCCACGTTCGCTTGTGGGACTGTGCGGAAAAATCAGCGCGCCTCCCTGCCTACCCCTCCAGGTACCTATCCCCAGGGGTGATACCCGTGCCCTTACTTGTGGAAACCTGCTGTTGGTCAGGTATAAGGACAAGAGGGATGTCCTTATGCTGACCACAATCCACGGTAACGGCACCACCCCCGTCTCTGTGCGAGGTACCATGGCAACGGTCCTCAAGCCCGATTGTATCGTCGACTACAATCGGTATATGGGTGGAGTTGATCTATCTGATCAAGTTCTCCAACCATATAATGCCATGCGGAAAACCCGGGCATGGTACAAAAGGTTGCGGTCTACATGGTGCAGGTTGCCATGTACAACGCTTTGTACTATCCCGAGCGCTGGCAGCACAGAGACGTTCCTCCAATTCTATGAGGCAGTCCTCAAGGACCTGATCTTTTCAGACCGGGAAAGAGCAGGTCGGAGTACCTCGGAATTGGAGGGGCCCGGATCGTCCCTGGCCAACATTTTCCAGGTGTGGTCCCCATACTGGAAAGAAGGGACGAACCCAAAAAAGTGCAGAGTGTGTCACAAGAGGGGGATACGGAAGGACACCACCACTCAATGTGACACTTGCCCCGATCATCCGGGCCTCTGCGTTATCAATTGCTTCAGGAGTATCACACTTCCATGGAGTTCTAAATTTTTATAATTCCCTACAGTCCCCTAGAAAATATATAAAAACTATGGCTCTCAGACTTTGGAGACACAGAAACAACTTTTTTTTTCTCCAAAAATGTTATTAGTATTAGTGCTCAAACTGCGGTCCTTCAGATGTTGTAAAACTACAACTTCCAGCATGTCCAGACAACCTACAGCAAGACATGGTGGGAGTTGTAGTTTTACAACATCTGGAGGGCCGCAGTTTGAGGATGCCTGTTTTAGTGTCTCCAAAGTCTGAGAGCCATACATATTGGGCATCGTCGCGTCCGTAAAAATCTGCTCTATAAAAATAAAATTTGACCCAACCCCTCGGATAAACAGCGTTAAAAAAATTTAAAAAAATGAGTAAAAAAAAGCCATTTTTAGTCAAATAACATTACAAAAAGTGTAATAGCGAGCGATCAAAAAGTCATATGCACCCCCAAATAGTGTTATTAAAACTGCCATCTCATCCCGCAAAAAATGAGCCCCTACATTAGACAGTCGCCCAACCAAAAAAAAATTGTAGCTCCCAGGCTATGGAGATAGTAAAATTATTTATTTTTTGTTCCTAAAATGATAATACAGTATAAAATCTAAACAAATTGTATAAAGTAGACATATTAGGTATCGCCGCGTCCGTAACAATCTGCCCTATAAAGATAAAACTTGACCCAACCCCTCGGATAAACAGCGTTAAAAAAAAAAAAAATGAGTAAAAAAAGCCATTTTTAGTCAAATAACATCACAAAAAGTGTAATAGCGAGCGATCAAAAAGTCATATGCACCCCCAAATAGTGTTATTAAAACTGCCATCTCATCCCGCAAAAATGAGCCCCTACATTAGACAGTCGCCCAACCCAAAAAAAAATTGTAGCTCCCAGGGTATGGAGATAGTAAAATTATTTAATTTTTGTTCCTAAAATGATAATATAGTATAAAATCTAAGCAAATTGTATAAAGTAGACATATTAGGTATCGCCGCGTCCGTAACAATCTGCCCTATAAAGATAACATTTGACCCAACCCCTCAGATAAACAGCATAAAAAAAAAAAAAAAAAGGTGCCAAAACACTAATTTTTAGGCAAAATTTCCATTTTTATCTATTTTTTCCGGTAATAAAGCAAGGCTTAACAGCCAAACAAAACTAAATATTTATTGCCCTGATTCTGTAGTTTGCAGAAACACCCCATAGGTGGTCGTAAATGGCTATATAGCCACACGGCAGGGCATAGAACGAAGGGAACGCCATATGGTTTCTGGAAGGCAGATTTTGATGGACTGGTTTATTTACACCATGGCCCATTAGAAGCCCCCTGATGTAGCCTAGACTAGAAATTCCAAAAAAGTGACCCCATCTAAGAAACTACACCCCTCAAGGTATTCAAAAATTACTTTACAAACTTTATTAACCCTTTAGTTGTTCCACAAAACTTAATGGTGAAAGGAGAAACAATTTTAGAATTAAATTTTTGTTACCTTGCCTCCAAAAAAGTGTAATATAGAGCAACCAAAAATCATATTTACCCTAAAATAGTACCAAAAACAACCACCACCGTATCCTGTAGTTTCCTAGATGGGGTCACTTTTATGGAGTTTCTACTCAAGGGGTGCAGCAGGGGGCTTGAAAGGGTATATGGTGTAAATAAACCAGTCCAGCAAAATCTGCCTTCCAAAAACCATATGGCGCTCCCCTTCTTCTATATCCTGCCGTTTAGCCAAATAGTAGTTTAGGACCACATATGGGGTGTTTCTGCAAACTAGAGAATCAGGGCAACCCATATTGAGTTTTGTTTAGCTGTTAACCCATTTTTTCCAGTAATAAAGTAAGGGTTAAAATGGAAAATTTTCCAAAAGTTGAAATTCCAAAATTGTTTCTCCATCTGCCATTAACTGTTGTGGAACACCTAAAGGGTTAACAAAGTTTGTAAACCCAGTTTTGAATACCTTGAGGGGTGTACTTTCTTAGATGGAGTCACTTTTTTGGAATTTCTGTTCTTGGGTGCATCAGGGGGCTTGCAATAGGACATGGTGTAAAAAACCAGTCCTGCAAAATCTGCCATCCGAAACCCATATGGCACCCCCTCCTTCTATGTCCTGCGGTTTGGCCAAACAGTAGTTTAGGACCACATATGGGGTGCTTTTGCAAACTAGAGAATCAGGGCAACCCATATTGAGTTTTGTTTGGCAGTTAACCCTTACTTTATTACTGAAAAAATGGATTTTATTGGAAAATTTTCCCAAAAATCGAAATTCCAAAATTGTTTCTCCATCTGCCATTAACTGTTGTGGAACACCTAAAGGGTTAACAAAGTTTGTAAACCCAGTTTTGAATACCTTGAGGGGTGTACTTTCTTAGATGGAGTCACTTTTTTGGAATTTCTGTTCTTGGGTGCATCAGGGGGTTGCAATTGGACATGGTGTAAAAAAACAGTCCTGCAAAATCTGCCATCCGAAACCCGTATGGCGCTCCCTCCTTCTATGTCCTGCAGTTTGGCCAAACAGTAGTTCAGGACCACATATGGGGTGTTTTTGCAAACTAGAGAATCAGGGCAACCCATATTGAGTTTTGTTTGGCAGTTAACCCTTACTTTATTACTGGAAAAATGGATTTTATTGGAAAATTTTCCCAAAAATCGAAATTCCAAAATTGTTTCTCCATCTGCCATTAACTGTTGTGGAACACCTAAAGGGTTAACAAAGTTTGTAAACCCAGTTTTGAATACCTTGAGGGGTGTACTTTCTTAGATGGAGTCACTTTTTGGAATTTCTGTTCTTGGGTGCATCAGGGGGCTTGCAATAGTACATGGTGTAAAAAACCAGTCCTGCAAAATCTGCCATCCGAAACCCATATGGCGCCCCCTCCTTCTATGTCCTGCGGTTTGGCCAAACAGTAGTTCAGGACCACATATGGGGTGTTTTTGCAAACTAGAGAATCAGGGCAACCCATATTGAGTTTTGTTTGGCAGTTAACCCTTACTTTATTACTGAAAAAAATGGATTTTATTGGAAAATTTTCCAAAAATCGAAATTCCAAAATTGTTTCTCCATCTGCCATTAACTGTTGTGGAACACCTAAAGGGTTAACAAAGTTTGTAAACCCAGTTTTGAATACCTTGAGGGGTGTACTTTCTTAGATGGAGTCACTTTTTTGGAATTTCTGTTCTTGGGTGCATCAGGGGGTTGCAATTGGACATGGTGTAAAAAAACAGTACTGCAAAATCTGCCATCCGAAACCCATATGGCGCTCCTCCTTCTATGTCCTGCGGTTTGGCCAAACAGTATTTTAGGACCACATATGGGGTGTTTTTGCAAACTAGAGAATCAGGGCAACCCATATTGAGTTTTGTTTGGCAGTTAACCCTTACTTTATTACTGGAAAAATGGATTTTATTGAAAAATTTTCCAAAAATCGAAAGTCTAAAATTTTATCTCCATTTTCCCTTAACTCTTGTGGAACACCTAAAGAGTTAACAAAGTTTGTAAACCCAGGTTTGAATACCTTGAGAGGTGTAGTTTCTAAAATGGGGTCATTTTTGGGTGGTTTCTATTATGTAAGCCTCACAAAGTGACTTCAGACCTGTACTGGTCCATAAAAAGTGGGATTTGGAGAATTTCTGAAAAATTTCAAAATTTGCTTCTAAACTTCTAAGCTGTGTAACATCCCCAAAAATAAAATAGTATTCCCAAAATGCTCCGAACATGAAGTAGACATATGGGGAATGTAAAGTCATCACTTTTTTGGGGGGTATTACTTTGTATTATAGAAGTAGAGAAACTGAAACTTTAAAATTTGCTAAATTTTCAAATTTTTTTGTAAAATTTGTATTTTTTTACACAAAAAAATAAACTTTTTTGACCCAATTTTAGTAGTGTCATGAAGTACAATATGTGACGAAAAAACAATCTCAGAACGGCCTGGGTAAGTAAATGCGTTTTAAAGTTATTCACACTTAAAGTGACAGTGGTCAGATTTTGAAAAAATGGCCTGGTCCTTAAGGTGAAATAGGGCCGTGTCCTTAAGGGGTTAAAGGGGTTTTCTGAGATTTTAATACTGATGACCAATCCTCTGGATATGCTATCAGTATCTGATCGGTGGGGGTACACCTGGGACTCCTGCCGATCAGCTGTTCGAGAAGGCAGAGGCACTCACAGTAGCACCTTGACCTTATCGCTGCTTTTCCTAGGCCAAGTGACGTAACATTCATCGGTCACATGGCCCAGGCGCAGCTCAGCCTCATTGAAGTGAATGGGGCTGACCTACAGAGGATAGGTCATAGGATATTAAAATCTCAGAAAACCCTTTTAAATCTTCAACTGCCACCAGCCATATGTTTTGCTAGAAGCTGTGGCAATTACAGGGAGAGAGGTGAAGCAGAAAGGACATGCCCCCTGATCTGCTAGGCTGAAGATGATCTCAGAGCAATTGGAACAATGATCTCTGGATCCATGTGCAGTATAGGGCTGGTTCTAGCTTTGTTAGATTACACCAATCCTAGCATAACCCCTTTAAGGTTGGTTTAGCCCACTTTCTGCTGACCGCCAGCACCTTTTTGTGACATGAATGGCTATGACATGCGCAGATGGTCGAAACATGGCGGCATCCATATTATAACCACAACATACAAATAGTATTCATCTAGATTTTGTTGGTGTGGCCCCATGGGCACCAAGACTGATCAGTTTGGTCAGATTAGTTTAATTATAGCCTGCTATGGCCTGTATACAGTGGATATAAAAAGTCTACACACCCCTGTTAAAATGTCAGGTTTCTGCGTTGGTGCGGATCCGTCTGTTTATTTGCACAGACGGATCCGCACCTATAATGCAAACGTTTGTATCCGTTCAGAACGGATCCGTTTGCATTAGTTTTAAAGACAAATGACAAAGTCAAAAACTGATCTATTTTCAATTACATTGAAAGTCATTGGGGAACGGATCCATTTCCAAATGCACCATATTGTGTCATTAAAAACAGATCTGCCCCATTGACTTACATTGTAATTAAAAACTGATCCGTTAGGCTCCGCCTCTACAGATGGACACCAAAACGCTACATGCTGCGTTTTGGTGTCCGTCTCCAAAACGGAATAGAGGCAGAACAGAGCCTAACTGATGCATTCTGAACGGATCCTTATCCATTCAGAATGCATTGGGACTAAACTGATCCGTTTTGGACCGTTTGTGAGAGCCCTGAAACGGATCTCACAAACGGAATCCAAAACACTAGTGTGAAAGTACCCAAAGTTAAATCATTTCAGAACTTTTTCCACCTTTAATGTGACCTATAAACTGTACAACTCAATTGAAAAACAAACTGAAATCTTTTAGGTAGAGGGAAGAAAAAATAAAATAAATGGTTGCATAAGTTTGATTTTATTACAGCACTCAGTCTTTTTGGGTATGAGTCTACCAGCATGGCACATTTTGACTTGGCAAGATTTGCCCACTCTTCTTTGCAAAAACACTCCAAATCTGTCGGATTGCGAGGGCATTTCCTGTGCACAGCCCTCTTCAGATCACCCCACAGATTTCCAATCGGATTCAGGTCTGAGCTCTGACTGGGCCATTCCAAAACTTTAAAGGGAGTCTGTCACCACATTTTCACGTTTTAAACAGTTCACATAGCGCTGTAGCCTAACCATAGATGATTGAAATGGTACCTTTCTTTGTTTCTGTTGAGCTGAAACAGGTAAAACGCACTTTAATTCATATAAATGAGGGCCGCAGTGCCCAGGAGGGTTGCTATTGGGCTCAGGCTGCTCGGCCTCTGGGCTCATCCCGCCTCATCCTCTGCCTCAGCCCGCTCTTCTGTTCCCTGGTGTTCGTCTTCTTTCTATTGCGATACAGTGATCTCGCGATGCCTGCGCTCTCCTCACTGGGCCAGGGCATGCGCAGTAGCGACAGTGAAGCCGTGCCCACAATGGTCATCGCAGTGCGCATGCCCCGGCCCAGCGAGGGAGAGCGCAGGCATCGCGAGATCACTGTATCGCAATAGAAAGAAGACGAACACCAGGGAACAGAAGGGCGGGCTGAGGCAGAGGATGGGGCGGGGATATGAGCCCAAGAGGCGGAGCAGCCTGGGCTCCAACGAAGTAAACCCCTCCCTGGGCACTTGCGAGCCCTCATTTACATATGAATTAAAGTGCGTTTTTGCCTGTTTTGAAGCTCAACAGAAACAAAGAAAGGTACCATTTCAATCATCTATGGTTAGGCTACAGCGCTATGTGAACTGTTTAAAACGTGAAAATGTGGTGACAGACTCCCTTTAATCTTCTCCTGGAGAATCCATTCTTTGTTGATTTGGATGTATGCTTTGGGTCGTTGTCATGCTGAAAGATGAAGTTCCTCTTCATGTTCAGCTTTCTAGCAGAAGCCTGAAGGTTTTGGGCCAATATTGACTGGTATTTGGAACTGTTAATAATTCCCTCTATCGTAACTAAGGCCCCAGTTCCAGCTGAAGAAAAACAGCCCCGCAGCCTGATGCTGCCCCCACCATGCTTCACTGTGGGGATGGGGTTCTTTTGGTGATGTGCAGTGTTGTTTTTGTGCCAAACATATCTTTTGGAATTATGGCCAAAAAGTTCAGCCTTGGTTTCATCAGACCATAACACCTTTTCCCACATGCTTTTGGGAGACTTCAGGTGTGTTTTTGCACAATGTAGCCTGGCTTGGATGTTTTTCTTGGTAAGAAAAGGCTTTCGTCTTGCCCCTCTACCCCATATCCCAGACATATGAAGAATACGGGAGATTGTTGTCACATGTACCACACAGCCAGTACTTGCTAGATATTCCTGCAGCTCCTTTAATGTTGCTGTAGGCCTCTTGGTCGCCTCCCAGACCAGTTTTCTTCTCGTCTTTTCATCAATGTTGGAGGGACGTCCAGTTCTTGGTAATGTTACTGTTGTGCCATATTTTCTCCACTTGATGATGACTGTCTTCACTGTGTTCCATGGTATATCTAATGCCTTGGAAATTCTTTTGTACCCTTCTCCTGACTGATACCTTCTAAGGGCTCTTTCACACTTGCGTTCTGAGGATCCGGCGGGCACTTCCGTCCCTCCGATCCCTCAGAACGCAAGTGGACTGACAGCATTTGAAGACTGATCAGTTTCCTGATCAGTCTTCAACATGCTTTCACTGTTACCATGGCAGCCAGGACTCCGCTATTGGAGTCCTGGCTGCCATGGTACTCCGCAGCAGTGTACTTACCTGCGCTGCGGCCGCCGGGCGCTCCTTAATGACGTCACAGGTCATTAGCATTGATCTGTGCGCCGCCCGGACCTGTGATGTCATAATGGAGCGCCCGGCGCCGCAGCGCAGGTAAGTACACTGCTGCGTTAGTAGCTTACATGGCAGCCAGGACTCCAGTAGCGTCCTGGCTGCCATGGTAACCGATCGGAGCCCCAGCTTACACTGGGGTGCCGATCGGAACGGCTGCTGCGCGATGCGCAGCGCTAACGCCGGATCCGGCGATGCGCCGAATCGACGTTTAAGTAACGCCGGATCCGAATAATGCTCTTCAATGGGCATTCATTCCGGATCCGGCATTGCGGCATGTCTTCCGGCTTTTTGGACGGAGACAAATCCGCAGCATGCTGCGCTTTTGTCAACGTCCAAAAAACGTTCACATACTGAACGGAAGACATCCTGATGCATCCTGAACGGATTTCTCTCCATTCAGGATGCATTGGGATTATCCTGATCAGTTTCTTTCCGTCCTAGAGCCCCGAGGACGGAACTCTAGGACGGAAAGAAACAACGCTAGTGTGAAAGAGGCCTTACAATGAGATCCCTCTGATGCTTTGGAAGCTCTCTGTGGACCATGGCTCAGGCTGTGGGATGCGACTAAGAAAATTTCAGGAAAGACCAACTAGAGACAGCTGAACTTTTTTTAGCGCTGCCCTAAACTACGGCTAGGGCAGCGCTAAAGCACGCCCATCAGAGCCGGTGACATCACTGAACACACTGCTGGGTGGAAGCTTCCGCCCGGCAGTGTGTTATTGTAAACAAAAGAGCCCTCGCCCTGCACGATTTAGCGCAGGGCAAAGGAGAGCATCAGAGCATGAACTGCTCCGATGCTCGTCAGGGTGGGCTGCCTAGGTGAAAATAAAAGCATGTCTGGGTTCAGCTCTGAACCAGGACAACCCCTTTAATTTATGACAAAGTATGCGCCTTTTCATAAATTAAGTGCAGGGGATATCAAGACTGGAGTAGCCCTGTTAGGCCTCATTATAAATTAAATGCCTCTTCCCTGGCAGTCAATGTGCTAGTCTGAAATATATTTTGGCATAAATGATGATAAATGTGCAGAAGCCAATGTCACCACCCTCACCACACACCCTTGTTGACACCAAAAAACAGACATAGGGAGATGGCAAATCTCCCCAAATGTCCCTGAAATTCCAATGTCACCGTCTTCCATTCTCTGCCAAACCATCGGAGTAACAGCTTTCACCAAGTACCACATTTCTACTATATTAGGGCTCATGCACACGACGCGGACCCATTCACTTCAATATGTCACCATGTGCTTTCTGCATCCGTATGTCCGTTCTGTGGCCCCACAAAGAAACTGAACATGTGCTATTTTTGTCCGTTTTAGGGTACTTTCACACTAGCGTTTTTCTTTTCCGGCATAGAGATCCGTCGTCGGGGATCTATGACGGAAAAAAACTGATCAGTATTATCCCCATGCATTCTGAATAGAGAGAAATCCGTTAAGTATGAATCAGGATGTCTTCAGTTCAGTATGTAAAAGTCTTTTTGACGGGGAAAATACCGCAGCATGCTGCGGTATGATCTCCGTCTAAAAACCTGGAACACATGACAGAATGCCGGATCCGGCATTAATTCCCATTGACTTGTATTAGTGCCGGATCCGGCATTACAAATACCTCAACGATATTTGATCCTCACACCGCAAGTGTGAAAGTAGCCTTACAGACAAGGATAGGACAGTTCTTTAGAGGGCAGGGCATTCCATTCCGCAAAATGCAGAACACACAAGGGCACTATCCTTGTTTTGTGGATCCACAATTTGTGGACCGCAAAAAAGGCTATGGCCGCGTTCATGAGCCATTACAGCCCCCCATAATCTCACTATTGTCAACAGACTATCATCCTACCTTCATTTCTGTGTCTCCAACATGTTCCAGTAGTGCGTCCACATAACGTACTTCTCAGGTGGACAAGACACATAACAGGCCAACCTTCTGTAAATAATCGCCTGACATTAGAGCCCTTGCATCGCAGCCACCAGTTAAGCAGACGTCAGGAAACTGGGGGTAGAGACACACATTTCTATGGATCTCAAGATCCTCTGCAGTATTTAAACTGATCTGCATCCTGAGGACACAGATAAAGTTGAAGGTGGAGCTTGGTCTGCAGGGTGCTTTAGTGGTCAACGGGTTTCCAACCTCTGGGCTACAGTAAAAAAAAAGAAGAGATAATAACACGGTTGGCTAAATTTTTAATAGTATTACATGGTGTTGATTCAGGATTGCTTTTAGATGCTGGGAATCACTTTTACCCCTTATCCATCAGAGCCCAACGAAATGAAGGTAGTGGCAAGTTGGGCATGAAGATAAGTCGAGCGGCAGTGTGCATGCTCGACCTGCTGCTCTGTTCATTTTTTTTCCGGCCTTTCTGTGGATTAACTTGCAGGATAACAGGCTGAAATGGATGGACAGATGTCTTTTTTCAGCCTTACAGTATAAACTATGTTACTATGGGGCTGCCAGTCAAGGCCGGCGTCAGCACCTGGCATACCCAGGCAAGTTCCGGGGCCCACTGCACAGCTTATTATAATTGTGAAGCAGGGCTGTGGCGTGCTAAGGGGGGGGGGGCCGTCCACCCCAGATGCCCGCTCTCAGAGGTGCCAGAACACAGAAGCAATAAGCGCTTCCATCAATACAGATAGAAGCGCTCATTGTTGGAGTGCAGGGAGCTGTCACTCAGCTCCCCGCGCTCCTCCCTTACTTCTGCCCGGCAGCGCTCTGAATGGTGAAGCAGGGAGACTTCAATCCCGCTCCACCATTGAGCCTGCAGGCACAGATCGAGCTGGGTGGAGTCTGCAGCCCAGAAATCAGAATAAGCTCCGCCCACACAGTGCTGCAGAGCGATCTGTGCCTGCAGGAGAGAGAGGTATGTGAGCTTCAGGAGCGGGACAAGGTGAGTAGTTACTGTGTTTTTTGTTGTTGTTGTTTTAATACGGAGGGGGCACAGAGGACTTTATAACTATGGAGGGGGCACAGAGGTCATTTCTACTATGGAGGGGGCACAGAGGTCTTTATTACTATAGAGGGGGCACAGAGGTCTTTATTACTATAGAGGGGGCACAGAGGGCATTTCTACTATGGAGGGGCAAAGAGGTCTTTATTACTATGGAGGCGGCACAGAGGGCATTACTAATGTGAAGGGGGCACAATGGGCATTTCTACTATGGAGGGGGCACAGAGCCAGAGGGCATTACTACAATGAAGGGGGCACAGTGGGCATTTTTACTCTGCAGGGGGCACAATGAGGATTTCTACTATGGAGGGGGCACAGAGGGCATTACTACTATTAAGGGGGCACAATGGCATTATTACTGTGAAGGGGGCACAAAGGGCACTACTACTATGAAGGGGGCACAATGGGCATTATTACTGTGAAGGGGGCACAGAGGGCATTACTACTATTAAGGGGCACAATGGGCATTATTACTATGAAGGGGCACAATGGGGAATACTACTATGAAGGGGGCACAGAGAGGGCATAACTACTGTAAGGGGGCACACATCTGTACAAAACTACTGTGAAGGTTGTACATTGAGGACAATACTACTCTGAGGGGGTACAATTTATTTGTTAAAGTATGGGGGGGGGGGGCAGAGAAAGGACCTTCCCCGGGTGCCAAACACCCTAGGCACGCCACTGAAGCAGGGAACTATTTGCTCCCCGCTCCACCATTGAGCTGCCAGCGCTCCACAGCAGCAGCAGCACAATATCCTCACACATCGTCCTGCTGATCTGTGTAGGAGGAGGAGCAGGGCAGGCTGGGAATCAGCCTCTGCTCCTCCTACACAGCAGTGCGATGTGTCACAGTATCCTGCTGCTGCTGATGAGGAGTGCAGATCATCAGAGGAGCGAGGTGACTGAGGCGAGGAGTATTTATTGTTTGCTTTTTTTTACATCCTGTGAAGGGGGCACATCTGGGCATAACCACTGTGAAGGGGGCACTAGGCACATATCTTGGCATATCTACTGTGAAGGGGGCACACATCTTGGCATATCAACTGTGAGGGGTCACACATCTTGGAATATCAACTGTGAGGGGGCACATATTTGGGGATACTACTGTGAGGGGGCACATATCTGTGAGTAGACCTGAGGGACTGAAACACTGGGTAGAAAATAAAAATCTATAATACGTGCAGTTTCATTGCTGTAAGTGCCGTGCAAAATGCCACAAGGGGGCCCACTGAGACTTTATCACCCAAAGGCCCACATGTACCTGGAGCCGGCCCTGCTGCTCACATGCTAAAATCACACATTGGAATCGGGGTCACCCATTCACAGCGTCAGACCCCAAACTTATCAAAAATCCTGTGGGTGGGTGATACGTTTCTGCAGGACTGCCATCATAAATTTTGGGGCCCCTTACACAGCTCAATACCTGGGCCCCCCTCCGTCGCGGGACTACGGCGCCACGCGGCAGTGCACGGCAGTGCATGTTGTAGTTTTAGTCCGGTGTCCTCTTTCTGTGCCCTGCCGCGCTGCGCCATAACTCCGCCCCCATTATAGTCAATGGGGACGGAGCGGCAGTCCGGGGGCACAGCGAAATAGCGGGAGATCGGGAGGAGGGGCAAGCAAGTACCATATTTTTCTCCCCATAAGACGCACCGGACCATAAACGCACCTAGGTTTTAGAGGGGGACATTAAGAAAATAATATTTTTCATTATACTTCTGGTCAGACCCCTAATGTTAATCAGACCTCAGCTAACAGCCCAAAATAAGACCCCAATAAGACCTCAGATATGACCCCAATATGAATGACCCCCAATCAGACCTCAGATAAGAGCCCCATGCTTCTCATCTGCCCCCAGTGCCACTCCGTCAGTCCCCCAGTGCCTCTCCATCAGCCCCCCAGTGCCTCTCCATCAGCCCCCCAGTGCCTCTCCATCAGCCCCCAGTGCCTCTCCATCAGCCCCCCAGTGCTTCTCCATCAGCCCCCAGTGCCTCTCCATCAGCCCCCAGTGCCTCTCCATCAGCCCCCCAGTGCCTCTCCATCAGCCCCCCAGTGCCTCTCCATCAGCCCCCCAGTGCCTCTCCATCAGCCCCCTGTGCCTCTCTATCAGCCCCCTGTGCCTCTCTATCAGACCCCTGTGCCTCTCTATCAGCCCCCTGTGCCTCTCTATCAGCACTTGAGTCTTGACATGGGCGTGCATCTCTGTCTCCATCCAGCCAGGCTGGAGCGCTGGCCAATTGCAGCGCTCAGCTCATAGCCTGGGACCTTAGCTTAATGCCGGATCCGGATTAATGCACTTCAATGGGCATTAATTCCGGATCCGGCGTTACTGCATGTCTGCCGGATTTTTGGACGGAGACAAATCCGCAGCATGCTACGGTTCTGTCAACGTCCAAAAAACGTTCACATACTGAATGGAAGACGTCCTGATGCATCCTGAACGGATTTCTCTCCATTCAGAATGCATTAGGATAATCCTGATCAGTATCTTTCTGTCCTAGAGCCCCGAGGACGGAACTCTAGGACGGAAAGCGAAAGGCTACATGCACACGACCGTTGCCTGCCTCCGCGTCCGCTTCTCCTGCAAATTTTGCGTCCATCAAAAAAAACGGATGACGGGCCGTTTTTTTTGACGGATCCGATTTTTATGGCAGATCCATTGTAAAAATGCCTATCCTTGTCCGCAAACGTGAAAAAAATAGGACATGCACTATTTTTTTGACGGAATGAAAACACGGATCACGGATGCGGAACAAAAACGGTTGACCATCCGCATTTTTGACGGACCCATTGAAATGAATGGGAAAGCATCCTATCCGTGAAAAAAAACGGAACGGACACGGAAACAAACAACGGTCATGTGCATGAGGCCAAAGTGTGAATGAGCCCTAAATTATACAGCGTGTCCTAATTATAAGTAAATGGGACATCATGGTGGTGCTGGCTGAGACTCACTACTTGGCAAATTGAAGAAGCTCAGTCACTGTGACATGTCTGAGCCTGAAGGGGTTAAACTTTAAACAACTGGAGAAAAAAAATAAAAAAACACCTTACTAGTTTAAAGACCAATTCTGCAGGGGGGAGGGAAGGACAGCAGGAGGCACTCTGTGTCACACAAGAACTCACATGTCAGGGGAAGGAGGACTGCAGGAGGCAATGATCGGGTCATTTTCCTGGGACCCGGCAGTCCTTCTGTAAGTCTCTCAGTGCTCCCCACTCCCCAGCACTCTCTTCCCGGGCTCTGTGAGGAGGCGGGGCCAAGGACGAGGCATCAGAGAGACAGGAGGCTGGATGTCAGGGGATGGGCTTAGCAGACGTGCAGAGCGTGGTGTCTGCTGAAGAAATATTTTTTTTTTTCTTAAAGGTACAGCACCAGACGGACCGTCTGGTGACAAAAAAAAAAAAGCTTGGGACCGGCGGCCGGGCCCCTTACTGGGGTATTGGCTGTACCCCCCTAATGGCGGCCCTGCATTTCTGTCGTGGGTCAACCCCTTCAAAACACTTGGTCTTCGGCCAAGTTCACACATCAGTTATTGTGAGCCAAAACCAGTAGTGAAGCCTACTGAGAGACAAGGTATAATGTAATGATTCCCTCCTGTTCTGTGTTTAGAGCTGCACATGGTTTTGGCTCACAATAACTGATGGAAGTAACTGACCAAATAACTGAAGTATGAACCCAGCCTTAGGCCTCTTTCACACGGGCGTCACGTTTGACGCCCGGATAAGAGGCGGGAGCGTTGCGGGAAAATGCGCAATTTTTCCGTGCGTGTGCAAACTTTTGTAATGCGTTTTGCACGCACGTGTGAAAAATCCGCATGTTTGGTACCCAGACCCGAAGCCGGACTTCATCACTGAAGTCCGATTTCGGGTTGAGTATTCTTTATATTTTATTATTTTCCCTTATAACATAGTTATAAAGGAAAATAATAGCATTCTCAATAGAGAATGCAAAGTAAAAAGGGCAAGAGAGGGTTAAAAATAATAAAAAAAACTAACTCACCCCCTCCATTTGATCACAGAACAGGAGCCCGGTAACCAGCAGCTACGCAATCAAATGGAGGGGGTGAGTTAGTTTTTTTTATTATTTTTAACCCTCTCTTGCCCTTTTTATTTTGTATTCTCTATTGAGAATGCTATTATTTTCCTTTATAACTATGTTATAAGGGAAAATAATAAAGATCGGGTCCCCATCCTGATCGTCACCTAGCAACCATGCGGGAAAATCGCACCGCATCCGCACTTGCATGCGGATGCTTGCGATTTTCCTGCAGCCCCATTCACTTCTATGGGGCCTGCGTTGCGTGAAAAACGCACAAAATAGAGCATGCTGCGATTTTGACGCAACGCAGAAGTGATGCGGGAAAATCACCGCTCATGTGCACAGCCCTATAGAAATGAATGGGTCCGGATTCAGTGCGGGTGCAATGCGTTCACCTCACGCATTGCACCCGTGTGGAAAACTCGCCCGTGTGAAAGGGGCCTTAGGCTTCATGCACACAACCGTATTATTAATCATTGTGCTTTATGCATTTTTTTTGCATAACACACTAACCAATTTATTTCTATGGGGCTATACACGCATCCATATTTTTGCAGATTTGTTTGGCCATCTCATAACTAATAGAACATATCCTATAGTTGTCTGTATTGTGATTAAGAATAGCCCTCTCTATTGAGGAGAATGAGAAAGATGCAGAATGCACATGGAAGGCATTCGGTTTCGTTGTTTCTGGACTGAAATACGGACACGACTGTGTGCATGAGTTCTCAATGGGACTGTTTAAAAAAAAAAAAAAAGAAAACAATGCTGTGAAATAATAATAATAATAATAAAAAAAAAAAACGACTCACCTTATTCAGTGCAGAATCCCCAGCGGTCCTCCTATTCTTAGTTTACAGGTTATGACACACTGTATGGTCTCATGTGCACAAACATATTTTTGGTCCGCATTTTTTCCGGGTCAGATGAGTACTCATTCACTTCAATGGGGCCGCAAAAGATTTGGACAGCCACAGAGTGTTCCATTCCATGCTGTCTGCAAAATTACAGAACATTTCCTATTCTTGTCCGCATTATGGACAAGGATAGGACTGTTCTATTAGGGGCCGGCTTTTCATTTCTGCAAAATGCGGAATGCACATGGGTAGTATCCCTGTTTTGAGGATCTGCAATTTGAGGACCGCAAAACAGCCAACGTTGTGTGCATAAGCCCTAACCCTGGGTTCAGACCTGAGCGTTCTTGAAACGCGCGTTTTAGTCACTCGTATTTCAGCGCGTTTTTGCAAATAGGAAACGCGCGTTCGTACGCGCGTTCTTGTGATTGACTACTGTGGTGTCAATCACAAAACGCGCGACAAACGCCCCAAAAAAAGCTCAAGTATTTGTTTATGCGTCGGGCGTTTTACAGCGCGTTCAAACGCGCTGTAAAACGCTCAAGTGAGAACCAGGGCCATAGGAAAGCATTGGTTTTCATGTGTTGAGCGTTTTACAGCGCGTTTGAACGCGCTGTAAAACGCTCAGGTGTGAACTTAGGGTAAGTGTCCACTACAACCAGCCAGTGGCCGTGCTTGCTGCTGACTCCTTTAAAGAGATTGTCCAGTTTTCCTATATTGATGACCTATCCTCAGGTATATCCTATGACTTAGATAGGCGGGTGTCCGACTCCTTGCAACCCTGCCGTTCGGCTGTTTGAAGAGTTTACAGTGCTTGTGCAAGGGCTGCGTTCCCTGTACTGTTTATCTGCTGACTGTTGACATTGTAGCAGCGGTGCAGTATAATTATAACTGCACCGTTGCATTTACTTGAATGGGACGGAGTAGTTGTAGTTACACTGTACTGCTGCTGCACTGTCAACTGCGTGCAGGTAAACTGTGAAGAGAACACACCAGCACCACAGTCTTGTCAAACAGATAATCGGCAGTTGTGCCAGAAGTCAGACCCCCACTGATCTGATATTGATGATCTATCCTGAGGACAACCTGGCTTCCATGGAAAAATACATTGCGCCAGTGGGATTGAAGTTTTTACTTGTGTATTGTGTATTTTGTGCCACATTTCCGCACATTCAAAATATAAGCAAAAACTTCCAAAGGGATATGCTGCAGGCGATAAATAGACAAGTTTACCAATCAGAAAAGTTAACTCACTGACACTACTGCAGAACACCCTGTGTTGACTAAGAATTCAACTTGAGCTGCACTGCAGAATGCCAGGACGGGAGATTTTATGACTAGAAAATGCTGCATTTTACACATGAATAGGCAATTAGAGAAGTGGCATATTGCCAGAGAATGACTATACGTACTCATATAGTGAGTCAATATTAAAGAGCATCTGTCACCTGACAGTGCTCTATGTTTAGGACATCTATAAGGCATAATGCACACGACGGTATGTATTTTGCGGTCTGCAAAAAATACGGATGACGCCAGTGTGCATTCCGTATTTTGCGGAACGTAACAGCTGGCCCCTAATAGAACAGTAGTATCCTTGCCCGTAATGCGGACAATAATAGGATATGTTCTATTTTTTTGCGGAACAGATTTACGGAAACGGAAGGCACATAGAGTACCTTTGGGGTTTTTTTGCGGACCCATTGAAATGAATGGTTCTGCATACGGTCCACAAAAAAAACGGAACGGACACGGAAAGAAAATAAGTTAGTGTGCATGAGGCCTAAGGCCTCTTGCACACAAAGGTTTTTTTTTTCCATTTCCGTTCTGTTTTTGCGGATTCTGTTTGCGGTCCGTATGCGGAACCATTCATTTCAATGGTTCCACAAAAAAACTGAATGTACTCTGTATGCATTCCGTTTCCGTATTTCCGTATATACATTCCGTTGAAAGATAGAACTTGTCCTATTATTGCCCACAAAAACGGTCCGTGGCTCCATTAAATTCAATGGGTCTTCCGTGTGTCTTCCGTTTTTTTGTGGATCCATGCCCATTTTGCCCATGTGTTTACTGTTAAAACAATTTATATTAACAATTAAAAATTTTATGTTTCTGTTTGCAATCTGCAAGCAACGGATCGCATACGGAAACCATACGGAGATTTTTTGCGGAACTACGAAACGTAAACACAATAGAAACAAAAAAAGGAACAACGGATCTGTTAAAAACTGACCGCAAAATACTGAAAAAGCCATACGGTCGTGTGCAAGAGGCCTAAGGGCTCTTGCAGACGAGCGGATCTCCTGCGTGTTATCCGCAGCAAGAATGAGAGCCAAGCTGCGCGGTGGACATCAGAGGCACCAAGAAGTAACATGATAGATACTGATCCGTGCCTCTCTGTGACCCTTTCACTACAAAATCACTGTGACAACTATCTCACAGTGATTTTGTAGTGAAAGGGGCACAGAGAGGCACGGAGCAGTATCTATCATGTTACTGCTTTGTGCCTCTGATGTCCACCGCGCAGCTTGGCTCTCATTCTTGCTGCGGATAACACGCAGGAGATCCGCTTGTCTGCAAGAGCCCTAACCCTGGGTTCAGACCTGAGCGTTCTTGAAACGCACGTTTTACGCGCGCGTATTACAGCGCGTTTTTGCAAATAGGAAACGCGCGTCGTACGCGCGATTGACTACTGTGGTGTCAATCATAATACGCGCGACAAACGTCCCAAAAAAAGCTCAAGTACTTGTTTATGCGTAGGGCGTCTTACGCGCTGTAAAACGCTCAGGTGAGAACCATGCCCATAGGGAAACATGGGTTTGCGCCTGTTGAGCGTTTTACAGCGCGTAGGAACGCGCTGTAAAACGCTCAGGTGTGAACTTAGGGTAAGGCAAAGTCAGTGGTTGCAGAGATGCCTGCTGTTTGCATCCTGATCTTCATCAGATCCACCTGTGCAGCATGCAAAATTGGGTCATGTGTGCCCTGTAGATGCTTCTTCTTTTGCAGCCAGAAGGAGCTCATTCTAGCCTCCCCGCCTACTAAGGATCACTGAGAGTACTTCACAAGGCAGCATTGCTTCCAGAAGAGACAGCTCTCTGTGAGAGTGCATCTTTTTCCTTGTTTTAACAATTGGTGGGGCATTTAGCACCTGGACGCCCACCGATCAAAACCTTTGATATTTCATGACAATATATGAAAAGTTTTGCCAAAATAAGGCTACTTTCACACTGGTGTTTTTAATTCCGCCATTGAGATCCGTCATAGGATCTCAATAGCGGATGAAAGCGCTTCAATTTTATCCCCATTCATTGTCAATAGGGACAAAACTGAACTGAACGAAACGGAGTGCACCAAAACGCATTCCGTTCCGTTTGGTTGAGCTCCCATCTAGAGTTGTTTCGGTACCAAAATTTTGATTCGGTATCGATACCATAAAAAAGTATTGCGATACTCGATACCATTCGATACCACGCGAAAAAAATAAAAACGCCAAAAAAATCCGCGTGCATTCCACATTTTATGAAACCGCCGGCTCATAATACAACAGTCCTATCCTACTTTTTTGTGGGGACAAGATGACTAAAAGAAAATGGCGAATCGTGCATTTTTTCTTTTTCTTTTTTTTTCTTTTACGGCGTTCACCGCATAAAAGTGGATTTTTTAATAGTTTGGACTTTTGAGACGTGGCGATATGTAATATTTTATTTATGTATTGTTTATATATTTTATATGTAAAATTGGGAAAGGGGGTGATTTATAATTAATATTTTGGTGTACTTTAACTTTTTTTTTTTTTTTTACAGTTTATTTATTAACTATTTCCACCCTAGGGGCTAGAACCTGGGATATTCTCATCCTATTCACCCTAATAGAACTCTATCAGGGTGAATAGGATCTCACTCTCTCCCTGCTGCCCTGTGCACAGTGCACACAGCAGCAGGGAGCAGACCAAGGCAGCCAGGACTTCAGAAGCGCCCTGGTTACCATGGTAACCGATCGGAGCCCCAGCATTACAGTGCTGGGGCTCCGATCACTGCCACTGCCACCAATGAGGAGGAGGTGAGGGGACCCTGTGGCCACTGCCACCAATGATTTTATTACTGGGGGAAGGGGGGCACACTGCCCACTGCCCACCAATGTTTTAATACTGGGGGGCACACTGCCCACCAATGTTTTAATACTAGGGAGGGGAGGGGGCACACTGCCCACTGCCCACCAATGTTTTAATACTAGGGAGGGGCGGAGCACTGGCCAGCAATGCCGAGTAGTTTCTTATATAAATGCAGGCAGAAGACACAGGCTGCCGGCACCTGCCTGTGAACGAGCGCTGCGATCAGAGGCTATTAACCCCTCAGGTGCCGCACCTGAGGGGTTAATTGCCTCTGATTGCAGTGCTGGGTCACAGGCAGGTGCTGGCAGGCTGTGTCTTCTGCCTGCATTTATATAAGAAACTACTCGGCATTGCTGGCCAGTGCTCCCGTCCCCAGCTCCGCCCTCCTCCCGCCCCGCTCCGCCCCCTCTCCCTCTATTGGTTGAAGCGGCAGCACAGGGGAGGGAGAGACTGCCTCCTTCTCCCTGTGCTGCCGAGGAGAACATGGCCGCGCTGAGAGCGGCGCAGCCATGCTCTCCTATACTGCGCTGTGCAGTAGTGCAGCCCAGTATCGATAAAATACTTTTCCTGGTATCGAGTGCGATACCAGAGAAAAGTATCGATCGGGTATCGAAAGTTCGATACCCGAAACAACCCTACTCCCATCGCGGACAGAATATCATTGCAAGCAGCATTTTTCTGTCCACGATGTGGTGTGAAGCAAGACAGATTAACCCTGACACATAATATAAGTCAATGGGGACGGATCCATTTTCTCTGACACAATGGAAAACGGATCCGCCCCCCATTGACTTTCAATAGTGTTCATGACGGATCCGTCATGGCTATATAAGACATAATACGACCGGATCCGTTCATGATGGATGCATGCGGTTGTATTATTGTAACTGAAGCCTTTTTGCAGGTCCATGATGAATCCACAAAAAGCGCTAGCGTGAAAGTAGCCTAAACTTTAAAGGGACACTGACAGGCCGCTGGATAACGTCCCTGGCACCCTCCAACTTCAGTACCTGCGTGCGCCTGTGCCGATAATGGAAGCCAGCGCATGCGCATACAGAGAAGATGAAGCCGCTGCCAGAATTCTATGTGGCGAAGGCGCACGCAGGTACTGAAGTTGGAGGGTGCTGGGGACGTTATCCATCGCAGGCGCGGAGCTACAAGATGAGGCTGATGCCAGGAAGATGTTACTGGGCATGCTTGGGATTTCAGTGCGTCGGAAGAAAAAAAAAGACGCCCAGCGCAGTGAATGCTAATGAGCTGGGCGGCGCTAGGAGGAGGCAGTTGGGGCGCAGCTGGGCACAAACCTGAATGAGGGACAGCCCCTTGAGCACAAAGAAAGGTAATTAGCATATTGATAAAAACGCTTTTTATAAGTAAAGGAAAGGCAGCAAGGGGTGATATTGGTATAGTTTTATTAAGCATATTAAGACCAATAGAAGCATATATATCACTTTATATGCTCAAATGGCCTGTCAATGTCCCTTTCAGTGGCCTTACCAGAGTAATCTATAGATGCCCTAAATTAAAGAGCACAATCAGGTGACAGATCAATGTCTACACAAGAGGAAGATATCTGTTAAGAGCCGCAGAAGGACTGTAACAAGTAATCGATGAGGCCCATTGCAAAATTCGTAACAGCCATGACCATCTTTCAGTTCTAGAGCACCTTTTCTTAGAACTCCACATTGTGACATTTCCCTGTTACCCCACCTGAATATTTATGAATAAATGACTATGTCACCACTCCCCTTGTCTCAAACTGTCCAATCAGTGCTCACCGTGTCAAACTGTACAGAGGCAAAGCTTTTTTTAGAGGCACAAGGGAAATGACAACACCCTGCTAATTTATTTGTACATTTCCAGAAGGCATAATAGAGGAATTGCACAAGGCAGAGTTCTGAAAAGCTCCAGAGTTGTTATTTCATGTTTTAGTATATACACTTCTCAACAATGAAATTGCAAGAAGAAGCCACAAGGTTATGCCAATCGAAGGAGTATCAGATCTGTAAATCGCTAAGATATGTAAATGATCACATTTTAAAGCGCCTAGCTCCAATCTGTGGCATGTGGGAGGGGCATAACAGCCAGATTGAAAGTAAAGTTTTTTTTAGCCACATCCAAAAATCGGATGAAGTCATGTGGGTTGATTGTGGGATGCCTCCTGTTCATCAACATGCCAGTTATCCCGACTTTTCACAAACTGAGATGGACAGAATCTCTGAACTAAGAGACCTTGGTTTATCACTCCGGCAGATCACTACACACCTAGACCGAGATATCAGCACTGTTCAACATTGTGTGTCCCAATGGTTGGGAGAATAACGACGAACTGGAATGACAGCAAGAGGTGCAGAAAGTTGAAGCTCTCTATGGACGGATAGTCTGATTAGAAGTGATCAGAGTGTCAAAGTAAAGGTCCCATTAAATGTGGTCTTTCTGAACCAGAAAGAAGTGCAGCAGCGTCTTAAGATTAAAATAGACAAATCGCCAGGACCAGATGGACAAGCCTGTATTCTAAGAAAATTAAGTAATGCTATAAACAGACCCTAATTTCTGATATTTAAGGGATCTATAATGACAGGGAGCGTTTCACAGGATTGGCGCATAGCAAATGTGGTGCCAATATTCAAAAAGGGGTCAAAAATAGAGCCCGGAAACTATAGGCCTGTAAGTCTCTTGTGGTTACACTGTGAGAAGGTTTTCTAAGAGATGCTATCCTGGATTATCAATTTATCTGGATTATCAAAATTTCATCTTATGTAGGATGTCCATTGTGGTACTTGTAGTCCGTTGCTGGCATCATCCATTGTATGCATTTTTTGCTGGTGATTGCCATTAGCAACGGACTACAAGTGCAGGATGTGCTCCCCTATAGAAATGCACAACTGCATATGGGTATGAGCGCATCCTGCTTTCTTATCACCACATTTTTTGATGGTTTATATATATGTATGGAGGTGTATAAACTCCAATTCAAATGTGCCTGTTTTTCATCTTCAGGTCACATTTAGGTGCACCTGTTAGGCCTTGGGCTATATCAGTCAGTCTTGGGTAGGGCTCATAGACACCTCCCACCTCCCATTGCAAGCATGGCCACATGCTGGAGGTAACAGAGGAGATGTTTGTGAGTCGTCCTAATGCTCCTGTAATTGCCCACTGGCCCCTGATATCGCCCATATGGTGCAGGTAGGTGAGTGTTAGGGCCCACGGGCTACTTGAGAGACCTTGACGCTGGTGCCCGAGGCTTAAGACATGTCCTCCTAGTAGGATATGTCGAACTAACTCTCAATTTTTAACATCAGTGTGAGGGTTTAGTATGACGGCAGTGTGCACCTATCTCTGGTTCTGTGTTTGTTCTGAATTCTTGCCACATCCACATAAATTTCATCTTATGTAGGATGTCCATTGTGGTACTTGTAGTCCGTTGCTGGCATCATCCATTGTATGCATTTTTGCTGGTGATTGCCATTAGCAACGGACTACAAGTGCAGAGATGTGCTCCCCTATAGAAATGCACAACTGCATATGGGTATGAGCGCATCCTGCTTTCTTATCACCACATTTTTTGATGGTTTATATATATGTATGGAGGTGTATAAACTCCAATTCAAATGTGCCTGTTTTTCATCTTCAGGTCACATTTGGGTGCACCTGTTAGGCCTTGGGCTATATCAGTCAGTCTTGGGTAGGGCTCATAGACACCTCCCACCTCCCATTGCAAGCATGGCCACATGCTGGAGGTAACAGAGGAGATGTTTGTGAGTCGTCCTAATGCTCCTGTAATTGCCCACTGGCCCCTGATATCGCCCATATGGCGCAGGTAGGTGAGTGTTAGGGCCCACGGGCTACTTGAGAGACCTTGACGCTGGTGCCTGAGGCTTAAGACATGTCCTCCTAGTAGGATATGTCGAACTAACTCTCAATTTTTAACATCAGTGTGAGGGTTTAGTATGACGGCAGTGTGCACCTATCTCTGGTTCTGTGTTTATCCTGGATTATCTCTATTTAAATAATTGTAAAACCCTCTTTCTGCACGGGTTTATGAGGGAACGGTCATATCAAAATACTTTAATCTAGTTGAAGACTAGACTGGGTTGAGTCAATGGATGTCACATATCTTGACAAAACATTTGATACTGTGCCACATGAAAGGTTAGTATATAAAATGAGAATGCTTGGACTGGGAGAAAATGTCTGTACGTGGGTAAGTAACTGGCTCAGTTACCTAATGAACAAAACCGCCAGTAGCAAAAAAAAAAAAAGTTGTGCCCTGATATTTTCCATAGACGTCCAGCTATCGAGTGGAGCTGACGTTTTTACCGAACAAAATAAGTACTAGTGATGAGTGAATTGATTTGTATGAATCAATTCATCTCATCAGCTAGAGTTTCTGTCACGCTTCCGTGGGAGGTAAACACCACACCGAGCATAGGAGGGAAGAGGAGAACAGGAAATCAGGCCTGAGAACTAGGGAAGGAAAGTGGACATCTCCTAGTGAAAACCCTAACCAAAATCCTGACTGACTACCAGTATGAACAGACCCGAAAGGTAGGTGAGTTCATATGCAGGAATACCTAGAGTCCTATCAAGCCCTAAATACTCTCTCATGGCCAGTCTTTCAGGTCCAGAAAGGTTATACAATCTAGATTTTGGCAAATTAGCTCCGGGAATAAAAAAAGTTGTGCCCTGAAATTTCCCATAGACGTCCAGCTATCGAGTGGAGCTGACGTTTTTACCAAACAAAATAAGTACTAGTGATGAGTGAATTGATTTGTATGAATCAATTCATCTCATCAGCTAGAGTTTCTGTCACGCTTCGGTGTGGGAGGGAAACACCATACCGAGCATAGGAGGGAAAGGGGGGAACAGGGAATCAGGCCTGAGAACTAGAGAAGAAAAATGGACACCTCCTAGTAAAAACCTTAACCAAAATCCTGACTAACTACTAGTAAAAACAGGCCCTAAATGTAGGTTAGTTCAAACGCAGGAATACCTAGAGTCCTATCAAGCCCTATAGGACCCTGGTACTAATGGCAGGGACGAGACTACCTGTTCCTCCAAAATGAAGGACGAACAGGAGTCTACTTCAGGCCTAATACAAACAATAGGGAAATGCAACACACAGAACCGAAACAAAATACAAAAGGGAAAGGAAAGACCTAACTTCAAAGGAGCAATGGAAGCACCAGGAACTCAGCCGAGATCCAACCAGAATCTATCCAAAGTTCCAAACAGAAGCTACAGCATTGTGGGAGAAGCAACCATAAATAGAGACGGTTAAATGACCCTAATAGCCACACCTGGGGAAAGAAGATGTGGCAACCACCAGAAACAACACAGACGTCATTTGATCCAAGCGGAAAACATGTCAGCTCAAACCACGTGTTGCCAGTCTCACCAATCTCCTGCCACCTGTCGCGGGAACGTCCGTGACAGTTTTACACCTGTGAGGGGCTATCCCCGCAAGTGAAGATGCTTCCCCTGGTAAGAAAATTACGTTCATTACAGATGTACCTTTCTAACAGATCAGAGAATAACAATTTTTGCGGGATTTCTTCTTTAACTGTGTAAAGTAATTAAGACGGAAGAGGACAGTATACTGCTACACATGGATCTGGATAGAATCATTAGAGGCTTGGGCAGAGAAGTGGCAGATGAGTTTTAATACTGATAAATGTAAGGTTATGCACATGGGAAGGAATAATGCAAGTCACCAGTACATACTAAATGGTAAAAGACTGGTAACACTGACATGGAAAAGTACCTAGGAAATTTAGTGAACAGCAAACTAAGCTGTAGAAACCAGTGTCAGGCAGCTGCTGCTGCCAAGGACAATAAGATAATGGTTGCATCAAAAGGGGCATAGACGCCCGTGATGAGAACATAGTCCTACCTCTTTATAAATCACTAGTCAGACCACACATGGAATACTGTGTACAGTTCTGGGCTCCTGTGAACAAGGCAGACATAGCAGAGCTGGAGATGGTTCAGAGGAGAGCAACTAAAGTAATAACGGGAATGGGGCAACTACAGTATCCTGAAAGGTTATCAAAATTAGGGTTATTTACTTTAGAAAAAAGACGACTGAGGGGAGATCTAATAACTATGTATAAATATAGCAGGGGTCAGTACAGAGATCTCTCCCATCTATTTATCCCCAGGACTGTGACGAGGGGACATCCTCTATGTCTGGAGGAAAGAAGGTTTGTACACAAACATAGAAAAGGATTATTTATGGTAAGAGCAGTGAGACATGGAGGTAACAAGGGACAGCACACCATATGTGCGGGGACTGTGCTCTTGAAAAATGCGCTACAGCATGAATAGGTTAGCACAGGAACCTGCCTGAACTGAGACCACCTTGTCGCCGGTAGGTGGGCTTAGATGTATTTTGATCAAAATGTATTGACCAAGTGTCTCAGTTTTTATCAAGAGTGAGGGCTTAGTCCATATGTTATGTTTGCATTAATTTTTATAGTGAAAATTGGCTTCTGCCTCACAGGGGTTTTTTGCCTTCCTCTGGATTGACTTGTAGGAAACAGGCCAAACTGGATGGACAAATGTCTTTTTTTGGTCTTATATTATATACTAGTACAGAGATCTTTCCCATTATCTATTTATCCCCAGGACTGTGAAGAGGGGACATCCTCAGCGTCTGAGGAAAGAAGGTTTGTACACAAACATAGAAGAGGATCCTTTAGGCCCCTTTCACACGGGCGAGTTTTCCGCGCGGGTGCAATGCGTGAGGAGGACGCATTGCACCCGCACTGAATCCGGACCCATTCATTTCTATGGGGCTGTGCACATGAGCGGTGATTTTCACGCATCACTTCTGCGTTGCGTGAAAATCGCAGCATGTTCTATATTCTGCGTTTTTCACGCAACGCAGGCCCCATAGAAGTGAATGGGGATGCGGGAAAATCGCAAGCATCCGCAACCAAGTGCGGATGCGTTGCGATTTTCCCGCATTGTTGCTTAACAACGGGACCCAATCTCTATTATTTCCCCTTATAACATGGTTATAAGGAAATAATAGCATTCTTAATAAAGAATGCATTGTTAAATGATGAGGAAGGGGTTAAAAATAATAAAGTTAACTTACCTTAGCCACTTGATCGCGTAGTCGCGATCTGTCCTCTCTTTCCCTGCAGCATCGATGATCTAAAGGACCTGTGATGACGTCACATCACATGGCCCAATCACCTGCTCCATCACTATGGTGATGGAGCATGTGATGGTCCATGTGACCATGTGACATCATCCAAGGTCATAATCACTATCCTCAGGCTGTGGATGGTGCTTAGGACCTTGGATGATGTCACGTGGTCACATGGACCAATCACATGCTCCATCACCATAGTGATGGAGCAGGTGATGAGCCATGTGATGCTGTGACATCATTACAGGTCCTTTACATCTTTCAAGCTAAGGAGAGGAGGCCGGGCTTCGCGATCAAATGGACCAGGTAAGTTATGATTAGTTTATTATTTTTAACCCATTCTGCACCGGGTTCAACATTAGGGAGATGGCCAAGGGTATTATTTTACATTATAACTATGTTATAATGTGAAATAATACCAGCGGGACAATTTCTGACCCAAACATGCACTTCTGTGAACAAGTGCAGGTTCGGGTCTGGGTACCAAAAGTGCCGATTTTTCTCCCGCGCGTGCAAAACGCATGACAGCGCTTTGCACTCGCAGGGAAAAATCGCGGCAATTCCCGCAACGCACCCGCACTGTTTGACGGAGTGCACCCGCAACGCCCGTCTGAAAGAGGCCTTACAGTAAGAGCAGTGAGACTATGGAACTCTTTGCCTGAGGGGGTGGTGATGGTGAATTCACTAAAAGAGTTCAAGAAGGTCCTGGATGTATTTCTGGAGTGTATTAATATTACAGGTTATACTTACTAGACTTCTGAAGAAAGGTTGTTGATCTGATTGGAGTAAGGCAGGAATTATTTCCCCTATAATGAGGAAAATTGGCTTAGAGGGTTTTTTGCCTTCCTCCAGATCAACTTTGTAGGATACCAAACTAAACTTGAAGGACATATGTATGTCTTTTTTCAGCCTTATAAACCACATTACCACGGCACATAGTGATCCATTTTGTGCTGCAAGGTAAATTGGTTGTCTCATGCCAAGCCTAGGACGGCACAAACCATCAAAAGACATTTGCACGACATTGGGCTACAAGACAAATGTCCAACTACACGTGTTTTGTTGTCCTTACCCCACTGCTCCCAGAAGCTATCATAGTGCATAGCAAAAAAGAAATGGAGGCTGGAATGAAGGTCTATTCTCTTCAGCAATGAGTCCTGCTTTTGTCTCAGACACAATGATAGGGTCTATTCACACGTCCGTAAAAACACGGACATCGGCAATGTGCGTTCCGCAATTTGCGGACCGCAATTCGCCGACACTATAAGGCTCCATTCACACATCCGTGTGTGTTTTGAGCATCCACAAAACACGGACACTGGCAATGTGCGATCCGCATTTTGCGGACCGCACATCGTCAGCACTCTCGTAGAAAATGCCTCTTCTTGTCCACAATTATGGACAAGAATAGGACATGTTCTATTTTTTTGCGGAATGGAAGTGCGGACCTGGAAGTGCGGATCCGCAATTCCGGATCTGGGCGGGACATAGTGTGTCCCCATAGAAATTAATGGGTCCGCAATTCCGTTCCGCAAAATGCGGAACAGAATTGCGGACATGTGAATGGAGCGTAAAAGAAAATGCCTAATCTTATCCGCAATTGGGGACAAGAATAGGACATGTTCTATTTTTTTGCGGAAATGGAAATGCGGAATTGCGGATCCGGAAATGCAGATGCGGACAGCACATAGTGTGCTGTCCGCATATTTTCCGTCCCCATTGAAAATGAATGGGTCTGAACCCGTTTCGCGAAATTGCGGAACAGATGCGGATCCATTTTGTGGACGTGTGAATGGAGCCATAGCCGGAGATTGGTCTGGAGACCACGTGAGCAATGACATGAAGAGCACTTCAGAAGCGTACGTCACACCGGTCCTACTTCCAGGATTATGGTGAGGGGTGGAATAATGTATGGTAGCCAGACCTCTCTAGTGTTCACTAACAGCTCAGCAATAAATTGATTTCGTTACAGTGGTACAGTCATTTCTTCAAAGTGTCCCAGGAGCTGCTTTTCAACAGAACAATGCTAGGCTGTATGTTGCTCGTGTTACTATGAGCAGCCTGCCTGGCATAAATATGCTACCATGGCCTGCAGCATCTTTGTGTCAAATCTCTTTTTATTATTTAAAGATATATTGCGATAAAAACAAAACATTGTACAAAGAGAATTATTTACTCACATCAAACAGCACTTATCACTTGTCTTAGAGGTTAGATTATTATCCTTGACAAAGTGTTCCAGAGTGACCAGGCTATTCTTCAGTTGATTACATTTGTATGTCTGCCTCTATAGTGCTGGTGAGATTTACAGCAATAAATTTAGAAACATGTCAACAATTAAAGATGTCATAATAGAGACAATTGGACATGTCTCCCATCAAGCACATCTGACTGGGACGTCATTGGTTAGCTTCAAGCATCTTCACCTGCGGGGACAGTCCCTCACAGGTGTAAAACTCTAGATCAGGCATCCTCAAACTGCGGCCCTCCAGCTGTTGTAAAACTACAACTCCCACAATGCCCTGCTGTAGGCTGATACCTGTAGGCTGTCCGGGCATGCTGGGAGTTGTAGTTTTGCAACATCTGGAGGGCCGCAGTTTGAGGATGCCTGCTCTAGATGATGAGACAAATTGATTCATATGAATCAATTCGCTCATCTCTATAGTACTTATTTTTTTGTGGTAAAAAGTCAGCTCCACTTGATAGCTGGAGGTCTATGGGAAACATCAAAGGCAGGACACAACTTTTTTTTGCTACTGGCAGTTTTGGTCATTAGGTGGTTTTTTTTTCTTTCTTTCTGGCTTTCAAAAACGCAGCATGCTGGAGCTCTTGTTTTTCTTTTCAGGCATTTTTACATCTCTTTTGCTATACGGAAAAAAAGCCACAAAAAATAACAAATTTCACCACACAGTCACACACACGCATGAGCATATTGTAGCGTGTTTACTGGTACAAAAGGCCAGAGCAAAATTCTTGTGTATAAGGACCATAAGCAGTGGTAAAACTAGAAATGACTGGGCCCCCCATAGCAAATTTTTTAACACCTCTTTTCCCATGCACCTCTTTTGCCTAGCCAAGATCGCTCTCTCAGACCAAGCCCAGTAGCTGCTCCATCCGTTTTCTACACATATATACTGTATATCATGTCACTGTATATAGTGTCACTGTATATCATGTAATTATATAATACTGTTGAGGGGCCTGACAATAAAATCTTTTAGCCCTCCTCCATCTGTTTCCCCTATAGCTACGCCCCTGATCCTAAGGCTACTTGCACACATTGCGAATATTGTGCATTTTTTCTTGCAGAAAAAACGCATAATACAGTACCGGCAAAGCGTATGAGATTAGATTCCATGTAAAAAAATTGTGCAGATTTCACTCTTTTCAATGCAAGGGTGAGATCTGAAAATAATCCACATCAAAACTCACAAGTAACATATGCGTTTTTTGGCACGGAAAAGCACAGAAATCAATACAAAAACTTGCAGATTTTCTGTTTTGAAAGCCGTCTGCATGCAGAATAAAAGCATGATCCTTTCAGAAAAAGGAATCGTGCAAACAGTGATGTAACAATACAAATATAAAGAATTCAGTGATGTCACTGGATTAATCCATAGTGATGTCACAGCCCAGGAATAATGTCCATGCTCTTTGATTATTCATAGTTATTACCAACCTCTGAGTGGAGGTTGTCCCCCTTAAAGGAGTTTTCCAGGATAATGGTCATTTTATATTGGCCCCTGAAGCGTGCGGTACCTAATAAAAAAAACTCTTACTCACCTGCTCTCTGCCGGTCTGTATTGGCACTCTGTTTAGTGATATCAGGTCCCAAGTCTGTTTACTTCTGGCCGGGGTCAGGTGTGTGTCCCCAGGTGGCTCATGACCCAGAAGTGTAACACCCAGTACCTACACTGATCATCCGTTGAGAGAGCTGGAAGCACAGTCTCTACATAGATTTGATATTGAGGATAGGTCATCAATGTCTACAGTAAAGAATAGCAAAACCCTTTTACCTCCCAATTCAAGCAGAAAAGGACAATACTGTGTGGCTGCAGAAGGAGGGCCAATTCTGAGGCCTGTTTCACACATATGTGTTTGGCCCAGGAAAGACGACCTGTGTTTAAGCTGGATCTCCAGGGCCGATCATGTTTCCTCTGAACTTACTGTAACATAATGTTTTACGATGCAGTCAGTTCATATCTAATTGTTCTAACTGTAGATCTCTTGTACTGAACTAACATGATGATATGAGTTCAGTACAAGAAATTCACGATCAGATATGAACTGGCTGCATTATAAAACACTATGATACAGTCAGTTCAGTTCAGGGGAGCGCAGCCGGCCCCAGAGATCCAGCACACACACAGCCAGGCTCGGACTGGCCCACAGGGGTACAGGGGAATCCCCCGATGGGCCCCTGAGCAAGGTGGGCCGCTAGTCTCCAACCCCCTGCATAAGTGGCACATAACACATTAGATTTACAGCATTACATACAATGTACAGCACCTCAACCAGCTTATGTTCATATAAAAAACTTGTTAGATTATTTATTATATTTGAATGTATCCGTACGGTGGGCCCTCAAAATAAATTTAACTGGTAGACCCTAGGTATCCCAGTCTGACACTGCACACAGCCCCTTTTCCCCGGGCCGATCACATTCGTGTAAAATAATCCTTAGGCTGTCATTGGGTTACAGACACAGTTTTGTTCTTGTTTTAAAGCTGGTATTCTAAGCTTTTAAATAAGACCAAGGTCCTGGCACTAGCCCTTACAGATTGCAAGTTACAGCCCGTAGAAATTGGTCCAGTGAAAGCTGCATATACATGCAGTTTTCACTCCTGACCCAATTTCTAATAGCTGTATCTCTCTGTGTATCTAATCTGGCACTGTAATCTTATTTAAATGCTCAGATTGTTTGCATCCAGACATCAAATCTGTAGCTGCTACACAGCCCAAGATATAATGGGTTAAATTAGCCCTTTTTCCCATTCAGCTGGCTGTGATCTCAGCCAGCCAGGAAGAGCTGACAGGCTGCAGGAAGAGAGAAAATAAAAAGTCTCTCTCCCCGTTTTATCTGTACATGTCTTCAGGGGGAGGGTAACATGGACTTCTGTGCATGTGTTATCAACCATTAATCAGATAGCATACCTGCTCTCTTATTGTTACATATGGGTGTCTTTTTTTTTTTTCTTCCAGAAAAGGAGTGTGAAGATGAACGCTTATTCATGTAATCATCCTTTTGTGCTGTTCATTAAAGCCATGACCCTGAATTTTATCCATTAAAGAATGCAAAGATTGATACATTCCAATGCAGTGCTGCCACCTGCAGCCTTTAATTGGAATATACCAGTAATAGGACTAGAAGCCTAGTACAAGCTTTGGCTTATTAATTCTAAGGATCGCCTTGTCCTATCTCAGTCAGCGGAAGGCGTTCCTGCCTGGGAACCACGCGCTTTAGGTTTGTTTTTTCGCCTTTCAGATGCGTTGCCATATTTAAATTATGACATCTGAGGGATTAAATGTCCATGATCGCTGTTACGGCCAATTGCAGACATTAGTCCTAGGTGTCTGCTTTGTGAAACAGCAGAAACATGGTAGCTATGGCGCTAGTTCCGCTCCAAGTGCCAAGTGCCATCTTTAAAGACCCGACATCTGCCAGAACTGGAAGTAGAATACATGGAGTGACTTCAAAAAATAATATCCAGAAATTCACCTGCTTTTTGTAAAAAGAAAAAAAAAAAGTTACGTAGAATATATATATACTTTACATTATGTATTAGGGTTGTCACAATACCAAAATTTTTAATCAATTTCGATACCATAAAAAAGTTTTGTGATACTCGATACCATTCGATACCACCTGAAAAAAATAACACCAAAAAAGCCACGTGCACTCCTCATTTGATGGAACGTCCGGCCCATAATAGAACAGTCCTATACTATTTTTTGGGGGACAAGGTGACTAAAAAATGGCGAATTGTGTGTTTCTGTTATGGCATTCACCACATATGAGTTTTTTTTATATTTTAAAGCCCATTTCACATGAGCGTGACAGATTAGGTCCGGATGCGTTCAGTGAAACTCGCACTATTTTGAAAGCAAGTTCAGTCAGTTTTGTCTGCAATTGCGTTCAGTTGCTCAGTTTTTTCCGCGTGGGTACAATACGTTTTGATGCTTTTCATGCACGTGATAAAAAACTAAAAGTTTACAAACAACATCTCTAAGGCTACTTTCACACTAGTGTTTTAGTTTTCCGGTATTGATTTCCATCATAGGGGCTCAATACCGGAAAAAAACGCTTCAGTTTGTCCCCATTCCTTGTCAATCGGGACAAAACTGAACTGAACGGAATGCTCCAAAATGTATTCCGTTCAATTTCATTGCGTTCCCAGACCGGAGAGCAAACCGCAACATGTTGTAGTTTGCTTTCCGTCCTGGGATGCAGAGCAAGACAGATCCGTCATGGCCCCCAGTGCAAGTCAATGGGGACGGATCCGTTTTCTCTGCCGCAATAGAAAACGGATCTGTCCCCCATTGACTTTCAATAGAGTTCATGACGGATCCGCCTTGGCTATGTTAAAGATAATACAACCGGATTGGTTCATAACGGATGCAGATGGTTGTATCGTTAGTAACGGAAGTGTTTTTTATGAACACTGCCGGATCCAGCAAAAACGCTAGTGTGAAAGTAGCCTTAGCAACCATCAGTGAATAACGAACTGCATCCGCACTTGCTTCCGAATGCAATGCGTTTTTCACTGAAGCCCCATTCACTTCTATGGGGCCAGGGCTGCGTGAAAAATGCAGAATATAGAACATAATGTGTTTTTCACGCAACGCAGAACTGATGTGTGAAAGAAACGCTCATGTACACAGACCCATTGAAATGAATGGCTCAGGATTCAGTGCAGGTGCTATGCGTTCACGTCACGCATTGCACCTCCGCGAAAAACTCGCTTGTGTGAAAGGGGCTTAATAGTTCAGACTTTTTCATTTGTGGCGATAAGTAATATGTACATTTTTTTTATCTATTTTATATGTAAAATTGGGAAACGGGGGTGATTTAAATATTTTTTTTTAACTTTTTATTTAATAACTATTAGCCCTTTTAGGGGGTTAGAACCCTTGTCCTATCCACCCTAATAGAGATCTATTAGGGTAAATAGGATTTTACACTGTCCTTGCTGCCCTGTGCTTTGTGCACACAGCTTACTGTGCCAGCCATGGATGGCTTCAGTAGTGTCCTGGCTGCCATGGTAACCAATCAGAGCCCCGTGATTTCACTGCTAGGGCTCTGATCGGAAGCTACCACTGCCACCAATGAAATCACTGAGGAGGAGAGGGGACCCTGTGAGAGGGGACCCTGTGGCCACTGCACCACCAATGAAGATAATACTGAGGAGGAGGGGAATGGGGTGCCACCAATGAAGATAATAAAGGGGGGGGGGGGGAGACTGTTGGCCAATGCATATAATTAACCTTTTAATCAAATGTACGCGGCAGGTGCCGGTTGTATCACACAGCCGGCACCCGCCCTCAATCCCGCCGATCCAACGCCAACAGCCCCTCCTCCTCGATGCTACTGTCATTGGTGGCAGCCGTGTCACAGTGGGGAGGGACTCTTCTCCACTGTGCCGGCTCAGGAGAACATGGTGTGCGCTGAGAGCAGAACGCACCATGTTTTCTAATAGATACTAGGCTGTGCAGTAGCGCTGCCTAGTTTTGGAAAATAGCAAATCCCGGTATTGGATCTATCCAGGTCTAAAAGTATTAATTGGGTATCGAGATCGATACCCGGTACAACCCTATTATGTATGATTGGGCGCGATAATGGAGGGCTGTCTGGGGGCAAAATTACTTTGTGTGGGGGCAAATTACTTTGTGGGGGCAATTTACATAATGCAGGGCTGTCTAGGGCAAAATTAACTTGTGAGGGGGGCAAATTAGTCAGTGGGGGGCAGTGTGGCGGGCAAACTACATAATGGAGGACCGTTTGGGGGCAAATTACATAATGGAGGGCTGTCTGGGGGCAAAATTAACTTGTTTCGGGGAAAATTACTTAGTGGGGGGGTCAGTGTGGCGATTAAACTACATAATGGAGGGCCATGTGGGGGGCAAAATTACTTAGTGTGGGGGCAAATTACTTAGTGGGGGCAAATTACATAATGCAGGGCTGTCTGGGGGTAAAATTAACTTGTGTGGGGGCAAAATTTACTTGTGGGGGGAGGGGCAGCCTGGGTGCGCAAAGGGGCTCACATTCCAACGAGTACCTTTAGGTTTTACATGGCTGCTCACAATTTAGCCCCACCCAAAATGCCAGAACAGTACAAACACCCCACAAATGACCCCATTTTGGAAAGAAGACACCCCACAGTATTCGCTGAGGGGTATAGTGAGTCCATGAAAAATTGAACTTTTTGTCAAAAGTTAGCGGATAGGGAGACTTTGTGAGAAAAAAGAGTAAAAAAATCAATTTCCGCTAACTTGTGCAAAAAAAAAAAATTCTTCTATGAACTCGCCATGCCCTTCACGGAATACCTTGGGGTGTCTTCTTTCCAAAATGGGGTCACATGTGGGGTATTTATACTGCCTTGGCATTTTAGGGGCCCTAAAGTGTGAGAAGAAAAATGCGTAAAAATGCCCTCCTAAAAGGTACTGTAAGAGGGTGCAAGGTGTCATATTTGATGGCAGGTACGTGTCACCGAGGTTGCTGGCCTCGGTGAGGTAAGAGCCTGGTTTTTTTGTCTGCAGCAGCTAGTGCTGTTTGACTCTGTTAAATAGCATGGCTGCAAAGCCGATCCGGGCCGGCTCTTACCGGGAGCAGCTAAAGTGTAGGGTGGGTGGCTGCTCCCCATGATCCAGTCCTGGTTTTGGGCTGGGTATAAAACACAGCCAGCAGCTGTGTCTGAGGTGGTGATTATCCTGGAGCCTGCTAACAGGGCTCTGGAGTTCTCTGTCCTGGAGGAAAGAGCTCAGCAAGGAGGTGGCTTTTGTTCCTGGCTACCTGAAGGTGGATTCTCCTGCGGCTGGGCCGACAGCCTGGTGCGAACCTGCACCTACACCTCCCAGGTGACTGAACCTGTGTTGGCCTGTTTTATTTTGCCTCCTTGTTTCTGACATGTGTGAGTTACCACCGAAAGACTGTTTGCTGTGTATTTTTGTGTCAGTGTGAATAAAACACTGTTTATTGCACATCCTGGACTCTTTGTTTTGCCTCGGTACTGCACCCGCACCGCTGTCTACCAGAGCGACTCCCCACATTTGGTGTCGGATGCGGGCATGCGCAGTGAGGCTGGCGTGAACGCCAAAGTTTTTTTTGCTAAAGTGCATGATATATTAAGCCAGCAAAGTTGCAAGCAGGAATTTTTGGCAACATGGAGGCTGCTGTGAAGGCTCTCATAGAGGCTAACGTGCAGCAGCGGGAGACCAACCAGCTACTGCTACAACATGTGATGGCGTTACAGGCGGCAGGAGCGTCCCACCACGTCCATGATGCCCGGAAAGTGGTCCGTTCGGCGATCCCAAAGATGACCCCCGCAGACGACGTGCAGACATACCTGGCGGTCTTTGAGAAGGTCGCCGTGAGGGAAAAGTTACCCCGTGACCAGTGGGCCGAGGTGGTTGCTCCGCTCCTGGCATCCGGACCCCAGCAAGTTTTTTTGATTTGGCAGATGACCAGGCTGCTGACTATTCCACGGTGAAGGGGAGATCCTGGCCAGACTGGGGGTAAACGTGTTGGTCCGGGCTCAGCGGGTCCACCAGTGGGACTTTAAAGCGGCTGAACCCGCCAGGCCGCAGTACTATGAGTTGCTGCACCGGTTGCAAAATGGCTGCAGCCTGACATTCTAAGTCCGACTGCTATGCTGGACCGTCTGCTGGCTGACATGTTCTGGAGGGCCTTGCCTTACCCCCTTCAACACTGGATCCGCCAGGTATCCCCCACCAATGCCCTTGAGATGGTCGACCTGGTGGAGCGATATGAGGCCACCAGAAACCTGCAGGGGGTTCTTTTGGGAGGGGGCCAGTCAAACCCCGGAAATCTCCACCCCAGTCCCGGCGGCCGGCCAAACCCGCCCGGGATGTACCCTTGCAGATCCATCCCCAGTGGTCTGCTGGCAGTGTCGGGAGCCTGGACACATAGGGCCAACTGTCCCCATCGGGGGAACCCATGGAGACTAATTATGGGTACCGGGCTTCCATGTATGCCCGGAGACTGTGTGCGACCGGCACCCCGAGACAATAGACAATCGTCATCTGTGCCAGGTGCAAGTCGGGGATAACCTGGCAGTGGCGCTGTTGGACTCAGGGAGCCTGGTAACCCTGGTAAGTGCTGCCCTGGTACAGCCCACCCAGTATACGGGCCGGAAAGTGGGTGTTGTGTGCATTCACGGAGACTTAAAGGACTATCCCACTGCTGTAATGTCTCTGTCCACGGCGGCCGGCACCTGGACTTGTGAAGTGGCGATCTCCACAAAGCTACCCTATGAACTGATAATTGGGAGAGACTTCCTGGTTTTCCGTCACTGTGGCCTGAGGTGACAGTGTCTAATAGCCCTGAGACAGGGGTAACCCTAGCAGAGTGGCCTGATACCACTGGAAGGCCAGAACCCTGGGAGCCAGAGTCTGAAGGGCCAGCGGTAGGGGTGACCACTGCTGCAGCGGTAGTGGGGGAGACAACCCCACTGAGTGTAATGGTGGGAGACACGGAGGACTTGCCACCGGGACCTGAGTTGGCAGACCTCAATGTCTCCGGGAAAATTTTGGGACCGCACAACACCGGGACCAAACCCTAACCAGGGCCTGGGAGAATGTGCTGGAAATTGATGGTAAACCCCAGAAACCAGGGGCTGAATTAATGTTTCCGCGATTCATTGTTCTGCAGGATATGTTGTATCGGGTGAACCAAATCCGAGGTGAACCTGTTGAACAGTTGGTGGTGCCCACAGCGCATCGCAAGCTTGTCATGGAGCTTGCCCACCAACATGTTCTTGGGGGACACCTGGGGTGGCAGAAAACCCAGGACCGCATACTGCAGCGGTTTTATTGGCCCAGCGTGTTCAAGGAGGTAGAAAATTATTGTAAGTCCTGTCCAACCTGTCAGGTAACTAGCCCCCAGCCACATTTCCGTAGTCCTCTGGTACCTCTGCCAATTATTGAAGTACCGTTTGAGCGAATCGCTATGGATTTAATTGGGCCTGTACCAAGGTCTGCCAGGGGCCACCAACACATTCTGGTAGTTCTCGACTATGCCACTCGGTATCCGGAGGCGGTGCCTCTGCGACATACCTCAGCTAAGCTCATTGCCAAAGAGTTAATGGAGATGTTTTCCCGTGTGGGCCTGCCAAAAGAGGTTCTGACAGACCAAGGGACCCCTTTTATGTCCAAAGTAATGAGGGAACTGTGTAAATTGTTGCGTATAAAGCAGTTACGGACGTCCGCTTACCATCCGCAAACAGACGGTCTTGTGGAGAGGTTTAACCAAACTCTAAAAAATATGTTAAAGAGGGTGGTGTCTAGAGATGGGAAGGACTGGGATCTGCTTCTGCCCTATCTCATGTTCGCAGTGCGAGAGGTGCCCCAGGCCTCTACTGGGTTCTCGCCCTTCGAACTGCTTTATGGCAGACACCCTCGGGGCCTGTTGGATATCGCCAAGGAAGCATGGGAACAACAGCCTGTCCCCCACAAAAGTGTCATTGAGTATGTCGCCCAGATGCAGGAACGGATGGAAAGGGTGTTGCCCTTGGTCCGGGAGCATATGGAGGCAGCGCAACAAGCCCAGAGTAGGGTGTACAATCGTCAGGCTCGGGTACGGGACTTCAATCCGGGAGATCGGGTTTTGGTTCTGGTACCCACCCTTGACAGCAAATTCCTAGCTAGGTGGCAGGGCCCCTATGAGGTGATCGAGAAGGTAGGGGAAGTAAATTACAAAGTACACCAGCCAGGCGGCGCAAGCCGGAGCAGGTGTACCACGTGAATTTACTTAAGCCGTGGAAAGATAGGGACGCGGCCGACGACCACAGCCCCCGGCCAGGGCTTCTAGGTGAAAGGGTCCAGCCCCACAGTTCGAGGCCTGTGAAGCAGTAACCACGGTGAAAATTGCAGACAGCCTGTCTTCCAAACAAGTTCAGGAAGTCAGGAGTTCCTCAGTCGGAACACGGATGTGTTCTCGACCTCCTGGCCGCACGCCTCTCATCCGACATGACATCGTCACTGAGCCTCAGGCCAAGGTCCGGTTAAAACCATACCGGGTACCCGAGGCTCGGCGGCGGGCCATCGCGGAGGAAGTGCAGTTAATGTTGAAGCTCGATGTCATTGAGGAGTCGAAAAGTGAGTGGGCCAGTCCCATAGTCCTAATACCTAAGCCGGATGGGACGTTGCGGTTCTGCAACGACTTTCGCAAGTTAAATGAAGTATCCAAGTTTGACGCGCATCCCATGCCCCGAGTAGACGAGCTTGTTGAAAATTTAGGACAAGCCCGTTATTTTTCTGTGCTGGACCTCACTAAAGGGTACTGGCAGGTACCCTTAACGGAGTCGGCTAAGGAAAAACCGCGCTTGTTACCCGCAGGGCCTGTATCACTACAAGGTGTTACCCTTGGCCTGCATGGCGCCCGCCACTTTCCAAAGGTTAATGGACATAGTGCTGCGACCACATCGTCGGTACGCCTCGGCCTACTTAGATGATGTAGTCATCCACAGCACCGACTGGGAAAGCCATTTACCCAAGGTGCAGGCGGTAGTGGATGCCCTGAGGAAAGCTGGACTAACCGCCAATCCAAAAAAGTGTGCGATTGGGTTGGAAGAGACCAAATATCTGGGATATGTAATCGGGCGGGGAGTCATCAAACCTCAGGTAACTAAGGTAGAGGCCATTCGTAACTGGCCCCGACCGGTCACCACCAGGCAGGTAAAGTCGTTCCTGGGGATTGTAGGATACTACATGAGGTTTGTGCCCCACTTTGCCACAATAGCAGCGCCATTGACAGACCTGTTGAAGGGGCGAAAGTCTGGGAGGGTTAGCTGGAGTGAGAAGGCGGAGGAGGCTTTCTCCGCGTTGAAGTCGGCCCTGTGTGGGTCCCCGGTTTTGGTGACACCCGACTTCAACAAGGAGTTTGTCGTACAGACCGATGCCTCGGAGGTAGGCCTCGGTGCGGTACTGTCTCAGGAGGTCAACGGGGAAGAACATCCCGTTGTCTTCCTGAGCCGTAAGCTCAGTCCCGCCGAGTCCAGATATAGTATAGTGGAGAGGGAGTGCCTGGCTATCAAGTGGGCACTCGAATCTCTCCGCTACTACCTGTTAGGAGGAGGTTCTGCCTGGTGACCGACCATTCCCTCTCAAGTGGATGAGTCAGGCCAAGGAGAGGAATGCTCGGGTCACCAGGTGGTTCCTATCCCTTCAAAATTTCAAATTCTCCGTGGAACACAGGGCAGGCCGCTTGCAGGGTAACGCAGATGCCCTGTCCCGCGTCCACTGCCTCACGTGTGTTCACCCCTCAGGGCTGAACAAAGGGGGTGTAAGAGGGTGCAAGGTGTCATATTTGATGGCAGGTACGTGTCACCGAGGTTGCTGGCCTCGGTGAGGTAAGAGCCGGGTTTTTTGTCTGCAGCAGCTAGTGCTGTTTGACTCTGTTAAATAGCATGGCTGCAAAGCCGATCCGGGCCGGCTCTTACCGGGAGCAGCTAAAGTGTAGGGTGGGTGGCTGCTCCCCACGATCCAGTCCTGGTTTTGGGCTGGTATAAAACACAGCCAGCAGCTGTGTCTGAGGTGGTGATTATCCTGGAGCCTGCTAACAGGGCTCAGGAGTTCTCTGTCCTGGAGGAAAGAGCTCAGCAAGGAGGTGGCTTTTGTTCCTGGCTACCTGAAGGTGGATTCTCCTGCGGCTGGGCCGACAGCCTGGTGCGAACCTGCACCTACACCTCCCAGGTGACTGAACCTGTGTTGGCCTGTTTTATTTTGCCTCCTTGTTTCTGACATGTGTGAGTTACCACCGAAAGACTGTTTGCTGTGTATTTTTGTGTCAGTGTGAATAACACTGTTTATTGCACATCCTGGACTCTTTGTTTTGCCTCGGTACTGCACCCGCACCGCTGTCTACCAGAGCGACTCCCCACAGTACTCATTGGAATTTGGGCCCCTTTGCGCATCTTGGCTGCAAAAAAGTGTCACTCATGTGGTATCGCCGTACTCAGGAGAAGTAGGGAAATGAGTTTTGGGGTGTATTATTACATATACCCATGGTGGGTGAGAGAAATATCTCTGTAAATGACAACTTTTAAAAAATTTTTATACAAAGTTGTCAGTTGACAGAGATATTTCTCTCACCCAACATGGGTATATGTAAAAATACACCCCAAAACACATTGCCCTACTTCTCCTGAGTACGGCGATACCACATGAGTGACACTTTTTTGCAGCCTGGGTGCGCAAAGGGGCCCAAACTCCAACGAGTACCTTTAGGTTTTACAAGGTTGCCCACAATTTAGCCCCGCCCAAAATGCCAGAACATTAAACACACCCCACAAATGACCCCATTTCGGAAAGTAAACACCCCAAGGTATTCACTGGGGGGCATAGTGAGTCAGTGGGAGATTATTTTTTTTTTGCCAGAAGTTAGCAGAAATGGAAAGTTTATTATTATTTTTCTTTCCTCAGAAAGTGTCATTTTCCGCTAGCTTGTGAAAAAAAATGAAATGATACATGAACTCACCATGCCCCTCCGCGAATACTTTGGGGTGTCTTCTTTCTAAAATGGTGTCATTTGGGGGGTATTTATACTATCCTGGCATTCTAGCACCTGAAGAAACATGACAGGTGCTCAGTAAGTCAGAGCTGCTTCAAAATGCCGAAATTCACTTTTTTGTATCATAGTTTGTAAACGCTATAACTTTTACCCAAACCAATAAATATACACTTATTGGATTTTTTTTTATCAAAGACATGTAGAACAATAAATTTTGCGAAAAATTTATATAGAAATGTAGTTTTTAAAAAAAATTTACAACAGAAAGTGAAAAATGGCATTTTTTTGCAAAAATTTCGGTCATTTTTGATTAATAGCAAAAAAAGTAAAAATGTCAGCAGTAATAAAATACCACCAAATGAAAGCTCTATTAGTGAGAAGAAAGGGAGGTAAAATTCATTTGGGTGGTAAGTTGTATGACTGAGCAATAAACGATGAAAGTAGTGTAGTGTAAAAAGTGGCCTGGTCATTAACTTCTTTCCGACCGCTGTACGCAGGATTGCGTCCTGCGGGCGGTCGGTTCATTCCTCCTGGACGCGCGGGCGCGTCATCTCGCAAGACGCGAGATGACACGCTCCTGAGCCCGGTGGAACGCAAATGGAACGCACCGCCGGGCTCAGAAGAAGTGAGTCACCAGCCTGCCAGCCAATGATCAGCGCTGGCAGGCTGGTGATTTTCAAAATCACCTATGGAAATAGGTGATATAAGTTTTATTTACAAATATATGGCTTTTATAAGGGATCTGTGCCCTCTCCTGGGTCCTTTTCATCGGTTGGACCCAGCACAGAGCACAGATCCCAAGTAAGTGCACCAATCACTACACATCAGGCCCTGATCACCCCCCATCACCCTAATTAACCCCTTGATCACCTGTCAATACATAGTGAAAGGGAAAAAAGTGATCAGTGTCACTTTTGTGAACTGTCACTTTTTTTTTTTTCACCAGTATTGAATGCTAGGTTTAGGTTAGTTTAGGTCCCTTTGGTAGGTAGTTAGCGTTAGCGCCCAGCCCACCGCACCGCAGTCACTGATACGCTGATTAGCGTAGCGCTAATCATCGTTTGTACTTTTATAGTATCTGTAAGTGATCAGAACTGATCACGGTCAGATCTAAAATAGTACTACTGTCACTTTAGTTCGCCCTCCACCCCAAACGCAGTGTTTGCCCGATCAGACCTGATCGGTCGCCCACACCTGCGTTCACCCACGCCCGCCCCGCCGCAGTGACCAAAAAAATTTTTTTTTTGTATCGCTGCACAATCACTTCACAAGCGCTGCGGCGATAAAAAAAAATCAGTTTTGATCTTTTTTATCAATCGCAGCGGCTTCTGTACTTCGCTACCCTCCCATTTGTAAGACAGGCTTGCTTTTTTTCTTGGGTAGTCTCAGGGAATACCCCCTAAATTTAGTCGCCCAAATGTCAAACAAGGGGTATTCCTCTGAAGAGGCCTACAGGATTCTGACCCAGTCGGATGAGGAATGGGAACCCTCATCTGACGAATCTAGCGGGTCAGAATACGAACCTGTAGAAAGCAGTGGCAGTCTGACCCAAAGTTCGGACGAGGAGGTTGAGGTCCCTGATACCACCAGGCGTACCCGGCCCCGTGTCGCTAGACCGCAGGTAGCGCAGGATCCGTTTCAAGGGCAGCAGAGTGGGACTGGCCCTGCCGGATTACGTGGTGAGGCATACCCCAGCAGCGCAGCCCGTCCTGGACCTTCTACCAGCACTGCCGTACAACATGGTGAAGTGGCGAGCACCAGAAGGGCAGTTGAAGCTGGTACGGTGGCACGTGCAGTAATTCCCCCGTCGCAGCCACCGCGCAGACAGGCCCGTAGAGCCCCTAGAGGCCCTGAGGTGCTGGCAAATCCTGATTGGCAGCCCCCAACTTCAGCCGCACCAGTAGTTCCCCCTTTCACTGCCCAGTCAGGAGTTTGGGTGGAGACAGCTCAGATAGGATCGGCGCTGGGGTTTTTTGAGCTGTTCTTCACTGCGGAGCTCTATGACTTAGTCGTGGCAGAAACAAATCGGTATGCCACTCAATTTATAAACGCCAACCCGGGAAGCTTCTATGCCCAGCCTTTCCGGTGGAAACCAGTCCAAGTTTCAGAATTTAGAACTTTTCTGGGCCTTCTCCTCAACATGGGCATTACAAAAAAGCATGAATTGCGGTCATATTGGTCCACGAACCCAATTCATCACATGCCCATGTACTCTGCTGCCATGTCCAGGACACGTTTTGAGACCATCCTGCGTTTCCTGCACTTTAGTGACAACACCACCTCCTGTCCCAGAGGCCACCCAGCTTTTGACCGGCTCCACAAAATTCGGCCCCTCATAGACCATTTCAACCAGAAATTTGCAGATTTGTATACCCCTGCACAAAACATCTGCGTAGACAAGTCCCTAATACATTTTACCGGGCGCCTTGGCTTCAAGCAGTACATCCCAAGCAAGCGCGCCCAGTATGGGGTCAAATTGTATAAGCTCTGTGAAAGGGCCACAGGCTATACGCACAAATTTCGGATCTATGAGGGAAAAGATCAGGCCCTGGAGCCGGTCGGTTGCCCTGACTACCTGGGGAGCAGTGGGAAGATAGTCTGGGACTTGGTGTCACCCTTATTCGGCAAGGGGTACCATCTTTATGTGGACAACTTTTACACAAGTGTGGCCCTCTTCAAGCATTTGTTCCTAGAACAGATTGGCTGCTGTGGCACCGCGCGACCTAGTCGCCGGGGCTTCCCCCAACGGCTCATTACCACCCGACTTGCGAGGGGGCAGAGGGCTGCATTGTGTAACGAAGAACTGCTCGCGGTGAAATGGAGAGACAAGCGTGACGTCTACATGCTCTCCTCCATTCACGCAGACACGACAATACAAATTGAACGGGCAACCAGTGTCGTTGAAAAGCCCCTCTCGGTCCACGACTATAACCTCCACATGGGAGGGGTGGACTTCAACGACCAGATGTTGGCCCCGTATTTGATTTCCCGACACACCAGACGCTGGTATAAAAAGGTGTCTGTATATTTATTTCAATTGGCTGCCTATAATAGTTACGTTCTCTACAGTAAGGCTGGGAGAACAGGATCCTTCCTCAAATTTCAGGAAGAGATCATTTCGGAACTCCTGTATTCAGGAGGTTCCGTGGCCCCATCCACCAGTGTAGTGAGCCGCCTACACGAGAGACACTTCCCCAGTGTCGTTACCGGTACCTCAACCCAACCGCCACCCCGAAAAATGTCTTGTCTGTAGCAGGAGTGGAATAAGGCGTGACACCCGTTATTTCTGTCCTGACCACCCTGCCCTATGCCTAGGGGAGTGTTTCCGGAAGTACCACACTCAGGTACACTTAGGGACCTAGGGACAGCACATCACAGGTAGTTTTTACAATCAGGCTCAAGGGTCTCTCAGGATACTAGGTTTTGAGAGACCCTAACACATAGGGGACGGTGCTGCTGTGCTACTGCAGAAGTGTGAAACAGTAGAAACCTCTCCTTTCATTTGGGATAACGTGTATAATGTACTTCTCACCATCTCTGTGTGATTTACACTTTACACATTGTCCCATGTTTCTGCTAGGAAAATAAAGAGTGATATGGTTAAAAAAATAAAAAAAAATTAAACAGTAGCAAGAAAAAAAAATCTTGAGTTAGTTCAGGTTTTAAAAGTTCCGTTTTTTTTCATGTTCAGGTTTTATTCATGTTTTATAAAGTTTGTAACGTTCAAGTTATGTGCCTGCTGCCTGTTTTTTCTTCTTTTTTTTTTTTCCCCCCTAACCACCCTTTGTTTTCCAGGTAGATCAACGGACCAACCGATGAAAACGCCGCAGCACTGATGTGAATTCTGAGAGAAGCATTGCGCTGCTGTCAGAAGACACGTGAAGTCGGTGTATGCGGCGCTGCAAGACGAGATTTCTCCTCTGCAGTACAGGTACGTTTGCCCTGGCATGTGAGCTGAGGAGAGGTGTTGGAGTTCATATGCTTTGGCAAAAACACTTTGTATCAAAAAATCTGGCAAAGATGTCTTCCTCCACACCGATCGTTTGATCGATGTGAATGGAGAAATCACGTTTGCCAGGACATAGGAGCTGAAGTGGGTATGGATGTTTGGGCGGAGCCCTTATGTCCTGGCAATCGCCAGGCCCCTCTTTTTGTTTTGCATATTTTTTGGCAGAGATTTTTTCATCCACATTGATCGATGCGAATGAGGAAATCTGTGCCGTTCATTTTTAATTTCAGCCTAGAGGCTGAACGGAAAAAAAATCTCATTACCTGTATGCTCCATATAAGGAGAATAGCAGAAACTCCTAATGCTGGCCATACATGTAATGATTGCGGAGACCCTCAAATGCCAGAGCAGTACAAAAACCTCACATGTGACCCCATTTTGGAAAGAAGACACCCCACGGTATTCGCTGAGGGGCATATTGAGTCCATGAAAGATTGAATTTTTTGTCACAAGTTAGCGGAAAGGGAGACTTTGTGTGAAAAAAAAAATATCAAATTCCGCTAACTTGTGCCAAAAAAAAAAAATCTTGTATGAACTCACCATGCCCCTCACAGAATACCTTGGGTGTCTTCTTTCTAAAATGGGGTCACATTTGGGGTATTTATACTCCCCTGGCATTTTAGAGGCCCTAAAGCGTGAGAAGAAAAATGCGTAAAAATGCCCTCCTGAAAGGTACTCATTGGAATTGGGGTCCCTTTGTGCATCTTGGCTGCAAAAAAGTGCCACACATGTGGTATCGCCATACTCAGGAGAAGTAGGGCAATGTGTTTTGGGGTGTATTTTTACATATACCCATGCTGGGTGAGAGAAATATCTCTGTAAATTGACAACTTTGTATAAAAAAATGGAAAAAGTTGTCATTTACAGAGATATTTTTCACACCCAGTATGGGTATATGTAAAAATACACCCCAAAACACATTGCCCTACTTCTCCTGAGTATGGTGATACCACATGTGTGGCACTTTTTTGCAGCCAAGATGCACAAAGGGGCCCCAATTCCAATGAGTACCTTTAGGATTTCACAGGACATTTCTACTCATTTGGATTCCAAACCGCTTCTCACGCTTTAGGGGCCCCTAAAATGTCAGGGCAGTAAAAATACCCCACAAGTGACCCCATTTTAGAAAGTAGACACCCCAAGGTGTTCTGTGAGGGGTATAGTGAGCTCATGTAAAATTTTATTTTTTGTCACAAGTTAGTGGAATATGAGACTTTGTAAGAAAAAATTAAAAAATAAAATAAATCCATTTCCGCTAACTTGTGATAAAAAATAAAAACTTCCATGAACTCACTATGCCCATCAGCGAATACCTTAGGGTGTCTACTTTCCGGAATGGGGTCACTTGTGGGGTATTTTTATTGTCCCGGCATTTTAGGGGCCCCTAAAGTGTGAGAAGTAGTTTAGAATCCAAATGCGTAAAATTGCCCAGTGAAATCCTAAAGGTAATCATTGGATTTAGGGCCCCTTTGCGCATCTTGGCTGCAAAAAAGTGTCACACATGTGGTATCGCCGTACTCAGGAGAAGTAGGGCAATGACTTTTGGGGTGTATTTTTTATATATACCCATACTTTGTGTGATATATACCGCTGTAAACGACAACTTTTTAAAAAGTTTTATATAAAGTTGTCAATTTACAGTGATATTTCTCTCACCCAACATGGGTATATGTAAAAATACACCCCAAAACACATTGCCCTACTTCTCCTGAGTACGGCGATACCACATGTGTGGCACTTTTTTGCAGCCAAGATGCGCAAAGGGGCCCTAATTCCAATGAGTACCTTTAGGATTTCACAGGGCATTTTTACGCATTTGGATTCTCACGCTTTAGGGGCCCCTAAAATGCCAGGGCAGTAAAAATACCCCACAAGTGACCCCATTTCGGAAAGTAGACACCCTAAGGTATTCGCTGATGGGCATAGTGAGTTCATGGAAGTTTTTATTTTTTGTCACAAGTTTGCGGAAAATGAAATTAAAAAAAAAACAAAAAAACATTTCTGCTAACTTGTGACAAAAAAAATAAAATTCCATGAACTCACTATGCCCCTCAGTGAATACCTTAGGGTGTCTACTTTCTGAAATGGGGTCATTTATGGGGTGTTTCTATTGTCTGGGCATTGTAGTACGTCAGGAAACAGGACAGGTGCTCAGAAAGTCAAAGTGCGGAAATTCACTTTTTTGCACCATAGTTTGTAAAAGCTATAACTTTTACCCAAACCAATAAATATACACTTATTGCATTTTTTTTTATCAAAGACATGTAGAACAATACATTTTGAGAAAAATTTGTAGAGAAATGTAGTTTTATTTGACAAATTTTCAAACAGAAAGTGAAAAATGTCAATTTTTTTTATAAAATTTCGTCAAAAAAAGCAAAATGTCAAAAAAAGTAAAAATGTCAGCAGCAATGAAATACCACCAAATGAAAGCTCTATTTGTGAGAAGAAAAGGAGGTAAAATTCATTTGGGTGGTAAGTTGTATGACGGAGCAATAAACGGTGAAAGTAGCGCAGTGCAGAATTGTAAAAAGTGGCCTGGTCATTAAGGGTGTTTAAGCTAGGGGGGCTGAGGTGGTTAATCAGAGGGTCCACAGGTCGCCAATCTGGCACAGCATAGTGCAGATGTGAATCCAGTCTTTGAAGAGGTTCTTCAGCAGCTGCAGACCTCCTTTCTGAAAAAGAAAAGTATTCAACTCAATCAAGAGGCTCCCTGTAAAGAGGTGCTGCAGCAGGCCCATGATGAGGTGAGGTTGCTCTGCCCTGCTTTGTTCTGTATTTGAATTCTCCCAGGAGCCAATGGCCTCATCCTCCCCTGTAAACCCGCCCACCGGTGACTACCGCGCCAGCCTTCCGCCTAGCTTTATTGACAACACGACAACGTTGACATCGCAGGATGGCCGGGTCTGGAGCTGCTCGGCATGGCACGGGCTAGCCAGGTTAGCCGCACGTAATTAACTCTTTAATGGACCATCTGTAATGCCCTGAGGGGCGCTCATTGAAGGGGGAGGGTGGCGGATGTCCTGTGCTGGTCAGCGCACGCGTCCTTTTCTGGAAGTTGCCTGCAGCGGTAATACACACGAGACATAAATACTGCGCGTCGTGACATTTATTAGCAGTGCCGCTCGCGTGTTACACAGCTGCAGCCCTGTCATGATGTGACTGATGTCTGTGTCGCAGCTGCACGGTGTGTGACAGTAGCCGTCCCTCAGGTGACCCACATTCGCTGCCTTTATCCTGAAGGGCTGACAGCGTTGTATGTAGAGTAACTACTGATACGAGCTGAGCAGGACACTCCACGGTGCCCGACCGCTTATGTCTGACTGTGACACGTCTCCTTCTTCCCGCCGGCATCCGCTTTATACGGCTGGAGAAAGGGGCGGGTCAGGCGATGATTGACGTGTACGGTGTCCAATTAGAAACAACTATTGTTATTAACGGTCTACAATAACAACTGTCCAGCCAATGGGAGACGAGTGTGTAGTAGGGGCTGTACCAGTTAGCTGCTGCTGAGGGGGTTACACACCTAGTAATTGATATGACTATTATATTATTGTATTATGTGTGCTTTATAACAAGAGGTTTGAGTGGGAAAATAACCATGGTCCTATATTTTCTAATTAGTGAGGTCTGGAATACATAACATGTATTAACCTCTTTATAGTGGCAGATCCAGGATTGTATACTAGACATCGGATGAGGGACAAAAGTGTCACACAAAACGCTGCTTGGCAGATTTTCCTTAAAGGGGTTGTTCATCCCAAGGGGCCTTTTGAGCAGACCCCCTCCCCCACCAAAGTGGCCAGACCTGTGGAAGGAATTGTATTTATCTAATCCCTGCCACTGCAGATTTTGGGTTTCCCCGCGCCAACATTCGGTTTGATGCTGGTCACCTGGCCGCAGTGGTGACGTGTGCTCTGTGAGTCATGTGACCCACTGACATGATTCATGGGGGGGACACATCACTACTGCGGCCACTCATTGTCTGCAGCAGGCAAGTGACCCACGTCAAACGGGATGTTGATACGCGGAGACTCGAGCAGCGATGAAGCAAAGGAGCTGGAACCAGTGGAAGGGGTTAGCTAAGGCCTCATGCACACGGGCGCGGACCCATTCACTTCAGTGGGGCCGCAAAAGATGCCGTCAGCACTCCGTGTGCTGTCTTCATCCGTTGCTCTCTTCCGTGGCCCCGCAAAGAAAACAGAGCATTTGCTATTCTTGTCCGTTTTGTGGACAAGAATAAGCATTTCTACAATAGGCCGCGTTCTGTTCAGAAAATTGCGGAATGGAACGTGTAGCAGCTTCCGTGTTTTGCGGATCCACGGTTTGCAGACCGCAAAACACATACGGTCGTGTGCACGAGGCCTAAGAAAGATGCCCTGGGGGTGAACAACCCCTGTAATTTGTCAGGGATAGGGCTGTTCTATAAGGGGCCAGCTGTTCCATTCTGCAAAATACGGAATGTACTCGGATGTCATCCGTATTTTCTGTGGATCCGTTTTTTGCGGACGCAAAATACATACGGTCGTGTGCAAGAGGCCTTAGGTGGTTAAAGGAGTTTATCACTGTATGGTAACTTATAGAAATATGCTATATTATCAACTTACTAAGGGCTTATGCACAAAGCTGTCTTTTCACAGATATCACTGACCTTTATTTATGTGGGGCGATGCACATATCAAAATTTTTTAATGAGTCCGATCCACAAATCTAAGGACCTATTTGTTTCCATATTTACGGATGAGAATAGCCCTTTGTATTGATGGGAGTGTGAAAAAAAATCAATGCACATGGAAGGTAACCATTTTTCAGGGACAAAAAAAAATCGGATATGGCTGTGTACATGAGGCCTAATAGTTTATAATCAGATCATCTTTGTTGTTGCCCCTCACCCCCGCAGTAGCACGGTCTAGTATGGAAAAAACGAACATCCCGATACCGAATCGATACTGGCATAAAAGTATCAATTGGGTATCGAAAGTTCGATACCCGAAACAACCCTAGACCCAACACGAGAAGAAACCAAAGAGTACACATGCAAGCCTCAATTTTATGACCTCAGGGTGCTGATGGGTTGCCACGACCTAACAGTGGCTTCCAGGTCTACCAAGTAGCGATGCCTATTAGGCCCTGAGGCAGGGTCTAACAGGCAGTCTGTCTTTTTCAGTTACAGACATAATATACTGCAATACAAAAGTAGTCCAGTGTATTGTATGAGCGATCAGAGGAATGCATGTTCCAGTCTCCTACTGGGACTTGGAAAAAGGTCCAAAAGTGAAAAAAAAATTCAGTGGGAAAAAAAAAAAAGACTGGTATCACTTCATCTCTAACAACCAGTAAAATAAAATGATCAAATTATTTATCCCCTATGGTGAACACTGTAAAATAAATAAGTGAAAAAAAGTTCTGCTCCAGTGTATTGGAGCGACGCGGCAGTAACCAGGCATGGCCACTACACAGTGTACAGATCTATGTACTCCTGGTGCCTAGTTCAGGTGCCGCAGCTCCTGAAAACAGCTGATCCGTGGGGGTGCTGGGACTCTGACCCTGCCAATTCGATATTGATACCCTAACCTAAGGATAGGTGATCAGTAGTCAAGGGATTAAAAGCAATACATTTGCCTGACATCAAAACCCACGCTAATTGTGCTTATAAATAGTCCACATTGAAAATATACACTTAGCGACCATTCATTCAACCAGCCGCGTGTGGAAAGTAAAAGCCAATCACTCGAGCGAGTTTTCGGTCTGGATGCGATGTGTGTAGCGCAGGGCTCGACAAATCCCAGGCGCCAGGTCGTATTTGTCAGCCCGTTCTCCCAGGTGTCAGGGCGCAGGGCCGGCGCGGACTAGGAGCCTCATGCTGCAGCCGCCCGAGCGCTCTGTATAGAGCCTCAGGCGGCTGCAGCACTGCCCGGGCTGGCGCGTCCATGAGGGCGCACCGCCCGGGCGCAGCATGAAGAGAGTGACTGACAGGAGGGAAACGCTTAGCGCTCCCTCCTGTCAGTTCCTCATTGTAGCGTGGCCGAGCCTACCGTGGTCCGTGGGTACAGGGAGCATCTGTCTCCTGTACCCGGCCAGACTGACAGGAGGTGCGCACACAGTGTGCACTTCCTGTCAGTTCGCCCGAGTACAGGAAACTAAAGCTCCTGTACCCGTGGAGCATAAAGAGCTCGGCCACGCTACATTACAGGCGGGGGAGGGAGGGGGGAGAATGACAAGATGGGGAAAGACAATGACAAGGGAGGGAGATAATGACAAGGGGGAGAAAGTGAATGACAAGGGGGAGTGAATGACAAGGGGGAGAGAGTGTATGACAAGGGGGAGAGAGTGAATGACAAGGGGGAGAGTGAATGACAAGGGGGTGAATGACAAGGGGGAGAAAGTGAATGACAAGAGGGGAAAGATAATGACAAGGGGGGAAAGAGAATGACATGGGGGGGGGGGGAGAGAATGACAAGGGGGGAGAGTGAATGACAAGAGGGGGAAAGAGCTGGGCGTTGTAGTGATGCGGGGACTGAGCGCCAGCTGGGGGTTGTAGTGCTCAGTAAAATGTAATGGTGCCCGCTGTGTTTGTGCCCTCCAGACCCCTCTGCCCTCTCCTGCGGACCCCTCTGCCCTCTCCTGCGGACCCCTCTGCCCTCCCCTCCGGACCCCTCTGCCCTCCCCTCCGGACCCCTCTGCCCTCCCCTCCGGACCCCTCTGCCCTCCCCTCCGGACCCCTCTGCCCTCCCCTCCGGACCCCTCTGCCCTCCCCTGCGGACCCCTCTGCCCTCCCCTGCGGACCCCTCTGCCCTCCCCTGCGGACCCCTCTGCCCTCCCCTGCGGACCCCTCTGCCCTCCCCTGCCGACCCCTCTGCCCTCCCCTACGGACCCCTCTGCCCTCCCCTCCGGACCCGTCTGCCCTCCCCTCCGAACCTCTCTGCCCTCCCCTGCGGACCCCTCTGCCCTCCCCTGCGGACCCCCTCTGCCTTCTCCTCCAGACCCCTCTGCCCTCCCCTCCGGACCCTGTAATCCTTGTAAGGGTTTCCACATGTCATGGCGGACGCAAGGGGCGATCACTTGGACGCTGGCAGCATCTGACGTGTCATATAACCTATTGAAGAGGGGAAGCATTATGGGGGCCCTATATACTCGCACATTATGGGGGGCACTATGGAGAACAGGGGAAGGAATACTATGGGGGCATCTACTGGGGGCCCTATGTACTGGCATGCATTATTGTGGGGCTCTATGGAGAAGTGGGGGGGGGGGAGCACTATGGGGGCATCTATTGGGGGCTTTATGACGTGGCTCCGCCTGGCTCCTAACTTTTTTAGCTGGCTCCTAGATTCCAAGGAAATTTGTCAAGCCCTGGTGTAGCGAATGCATAGCACCAACCCTGAATCCTGAAGTTTTTCATGCATCATCTTTGCGCTGAGGAAAAATTGCATCATGGATATTGTGCATTTTTCACGCAGCTCTGGCTCCATAGAAGTGAATGGGGCTTGTGTGAAAAACGGAAGACATCCGGATGCAATGAGTTTTTCACTGATAGTGGCTAGGAGATGTAGATTGTTGTTCTTCAGTTTTTTATTATGCACATGAAAAATGATGCAATCTGGATACAATCCGAGCGGAAAAAAATGCAAAGATTGCATGCAATCGCAGAACAACCTGATTGAACTTGTGTGAAAAACCATCAACAGCTTTTTTTTCCCGCTAAACAGACCCTGACGCTGGGTTCAGACCTGAGCGTTCTAAAAACGCGTGTTTTACGTTTTTGCAAATAGGAAACGCGCGTTCTTATGATTGACTACTGTGGTGTCAATCACAAAACGCGCAACAAACACCCCAAAAAAAGCTCAAGTACTTGTTTATGCATCGGGCGTTTTACAGCGCGTTTGAACGCGCTGTAAAATGCTCAGGTGTGAACTTAGGGTAACACAATCCGGATCACTCGTATGAAAGAGGCTTTGAGACCCTGATGTGCTGCCTACTGCTTCTGGGACTATGGTGTTTGCATCACAAACTGATTTTTGTGAAGACTCTTTTAGGCTACTTTCACACTTGCGCTTTCCGTTTCCGCTATTGAGATCCATCATAGATCTTAATAGCGGGGAAAAACGCTTCAGTTTTGTCCCCATTCATTGTCAATGGGGACAAAACTGAACTGAAGGCAACGGAGTGCACCAAAATGCCTTCCGTTCCACTTCATTGCATTCCCATGAGCGCTGCAAGCGCTGTGTCCGTTCATAACGGATACAGACGGTTGTATTATAATGACAGAAGCGTTTTTGCTGATCCATGACGGATCAAGCAAAAAGGCAGATGTGAAAGTAGCCTTAATGGCCAAGAAGGCCGTTGACAGTGGCGACAACAACTATTCTTTAGGCTAGGTCTACACGACGACATTTGTCACCAATGTTGCGCGACAATTTTTTTAATGATAGTCTATGGTGTCGCACTGCGACATGTCAGACGCAAAAAATCTATTCAAAATTGATTTATCTGCGACTGTCGCAGTAACAGCATGTCGCAGTAGACTTTCATTATAAAAATTGTTGCGCAACATTGGTGCGACAAAATGTTGCGCGACAAATGTTGCAATGTAGTTGTACCCTTATTGTCTTTGTGTAGACCTAGCCTTAATTTGAAGAGGCCACCTACAAAAATCATGTGCTCTCAGAAATTTTCCAAGATTTGGTCCTCTTGAAGTGCAGCTGATGGCACTATAGATCCAGATTTGAACTATTCCTTCATTAGTCCAGAAGCTCCTCTTCCTGATCTTCAGAGGGATGCATCTCTTGCTGTATGAATCAATGACCTTTCTGCACATCGGGAACCCTGTTGTGGTTGTAAAGTCTGATATTACACTACTGTAATATCCTTTTCTTTATGGCTTTATTAGGCCTTCTCATGAAGGTAAGGCCTCTTTCACACGAGGGTGACAGATTGGCTCCGGATGCGTTCAGGATGCGTTCAGTGAAACTCTCACCATTTTGCAAGTTCAGTCAGTTTTGTCTGCGATCGCATTCAGTTGTTCAGTTTTTTTCTGCGTGGGTGCAATGCGTTTTGATGCGTTTTTCACGCGCGTGATAAAAAACTGAAGTTTACAAACAACATCTCCTAGCAACCATCAGTGAAAAACGCAACGCACCCGCACTTGCTTGAGGATGCAATGTGTTTTTCATACAGCCCCATTCACTTCTATGGGGCCAGGGCTGTGTGAAAAACGCAGAATATAGAACATGCTGCGATTTTCACGCAACGCACAAGTGATGCGTGAAAAAAAACGCTCATGTACACAGACCCATTGAAATGAATGGGTCAGGATTCAGTGCGGATGCTATGCCTTCACGTCACGCGTTGCACCCGTGTGGAAAACTCGCCCGTGTCAAAGGGGCCTAAGTCTTTTGTCCCTGATCTAGCTACAGATTCCTATGGACATTTATTTTTTTGTCTCCTCAGTGTGTAATAGACAACAGCTAAAGCAAACACGAACATGGAGGCATCAAATGTTGCAGTATTACCCCAAGAGCTTCCAGAGCCAATGGATTCAGCCTGCATAAAAAATCAGACCGATAGGTAATACTTTAAAGTTGTCATCTGTTGTCAAAAATAGAGAGTCTCAGCCATTTTTATATGGTAATGTGTGTTGTTTGTCAGTGCCCACAGAGTAGTGCCCATGTTCCTCACTGCACTTGAAGGGGTATTCCAGTTGTTAGAAGTTATCCCATATCCACAGGATATCTATTAAATTTGTGGGGGTGCTACCACTGGGTCCCCCACCGATCACGAGAATGGGGGCCCCCTGAGATGAACGGAGTGGCCGGTCGCACATGCGCGTGGCCTCTCCATTTATTTCTATGGGAGTTCCGTAATTCCCATAGAAATGAATGGAGCTACACTGTGGACTGACCAGCGGCAGCTTTTATGCAGCCTTTATACTACACTGTGGACTGACCAGTAGCAACTTTTATGCAGCATTTACAATAGACGGTGGAATCAGCAGCAGCAGCTTTTATGCAGCCTTTATACTACACTGTGGACTGACCGGCGGCCACTTTTACGGAGCATTTACACCAGACTGTGGACTCGCCAGCAGCAGCTTTTATTCGGCATTTACACTACACTGTGGCTGACCAGCAGCAGCTTTTATGCAGCATTTATACAATACTATCGACTGACCAGCAGCTTTTATTCAACATTTAAACTAGTCTGTGGACTGACCGACGGCAGCTTTTATGCAGCATTTATACTATACTGGTCAGTCGACCAGCAGCTTTTATTCAGCATTTAAACTAGTCTGTGGACTGATTGACTTGCAGAATACAAAACACTCTTGTTACCTACACACGCCACAAGTTGGTCTGTAGCAACCTACTGCTTACGTTGTGCATTGAACTGAAGAATAACTTGCTGTAGTGCACAGCTCCCTCTAGTGGCAGCTGTGAGCAGGCAGAATGTTATGTTTTAAATCTGTGTCTATATCGTAGGGCATTTGTCTCTTTGTATCAAATGTGCATCTTTTGGCCGCATTTGCAACATTTGCCCTTTCTAATGTAAAAGTTTTTATGTTTTTTTATTTGTTTTATTTCTCTTGTGTGTAATTGGCGTCTAGGAGTGAATCAAGCAAAGGAGCAAATGTGGCTGAAAGTTCTACCCAGTGCGATGACTTGCAGACCTCTTTCTTAAAAAATTTGTGCGTCAATGATCAGACAAATCTAGAAGCCAGGAAAAGTTGTGAGGTATCACATAATTTATATATTTTGGTTATGCTGAACATGTCTAATAGGTAGAGATGCTACCTCCATGACACCCACCTTTCAGGAGAATGGGGCTCAATTATAGTAACATAGTATTTAAGACCGAAAAAAGACATTTGTCCATCCAGTTCGGCCTGTTTCCTACAAGTTGATCCAGAGGAAGGCAAAAAACCCCTGTGAGGCAGAAGCCAATTTTCCTCACTTAACCCCTTAAGGACACGGCCCTATTTCACCTTAAGGACCAGGCCATTTTTTGGAAATCTGACCAGTGTCACTTTATGTGGTGATAACTTTAAAACGCTTTTACTTATCCAGGCCATTCTGAGATTGTTTTTTTGTCACATATTGTATTTCATGACAGTGGTAAAATAAAGTCGAAAAATTTCATTTTTATTTATAAAAAAATACCAAATTTACCAAAAATTTTGAAAAATTTACAATTTTCCAAGTTTCAATTTCTCTACTTCTAGAATACATAGTAATACTGCCAAAAAGTTATTGATTTACATTCCCCATATGTCTACTCCATGTATCGATTATTTTGGGAATGCCAATTCATTTTTGGGGACATTACAAGGCTTAGAAGTTTAGAAGCAAATCTTGACATTTTTCAGAAATTTTCAAAACCCACTTTTAGGGACCAGTTCAGGTCTGAAGTCACTTTGCGAGGCTTACATAATAGAAACCACCCAAAAATGACCCCATTCTAGAAACTACACCCCTGAAGGTACTCAAAACTGATTTTACAAACGTCATTAACCCTTTAGGTTTTCCACAAGAGTTAATGGCAAATAAAGATAACATTTCTGAATTTCGATTTTTGGAAAATTTTTGATTTTAATCCATTTTTTCCAGTAACAAAGCAAGGGTTAACAGCCAAACAAAACTCAATATTTATTGCCCGATTCTGTAGTTTGCAGAAACACCCCATATGTGGTCCTAAACTACTGTATGGCCAAACGGCAGGGCGCAGAAGGAAAGGAACGCCATATGGGTTTTGGAAGGCGGATTTTGCTGGACTGGATTTTTGACACCATGTCCCATTTGAAGCCCCCCGATGCACCCCTAGAGTAGAATCTCCATAAAAGTGACTTCATCTAAGAAACTACACCCCTGAAGGTATTCAAAACTGATTTTACAAACTTTGTTAACCCTTTAGGTGTTCCACAAGAGTTATTGGCAAATGGAGATGAAATTTCAGAATTTAAATTTTTGTTACCTTGCCTCAAAAAAGTGTAATATAGAGCAACCAAAAATCATATTTACCCTAAAATAGTACCAACAAAACTGACACCTTATCCCGTAGTTTCAATAATGGGGTCACTTTTTGGAGTTTCTACTGTAGGGGTGCATCGGGGGCTTCAAATGGGACATAGTCTCAAAAAAACAGTCCAGCAAAATCCGGCTTCCAAAACCATATGGCGTTCCCTTCCTTCTACGCCCTGCCGTTTAGCCATACAGTAGTTTACAACCACATATGGGGTGTTTCTGAAAACTACAGAATCAGGGCAATAAATATTGAGTTTTGTTTGGCTGTTAACCCTTGCTTTGTTACTGGAAAAATGGATTAAAATGGATAATTTGCAAAAAAATAGCTGTTTTGGGACAGTTTTGTATTTTTGTTATTTACATCGTTGAACTGACAGGTTAGATTGTGTGCTATTTCTATAGAGCAGGTTGTTACGGACGCGACAATACCAAATATGACTACTTTTTGGGGTTTTTGTTTCAGTTTTACATAATAAAGCATTTTTGAAAAAATGATTTTTTAGTGTCTCCACATTCTGAAAGCCATAGTTTTTTTTGTTTTTTTGCGATTGTCCTATGTAGGGGCTCATTTTTTGCGGGATGAGATGGCGGTTTGAATGATACTATCTTGGGGTGCATATGACCTTTTGATCACTTGCTATTACACTTTTGTGATGTAAGGTGACAAAAATGACTTTCTTTACAACGTTTTTATTTTTATGTTCACGGCGTTCACCTGAGGGGTTAGGTCATGTTATATTTTTATAGAGCAGGTCGTTACTGAACGTGACGATACCCAATATGTATACTTTTTTTATTTATTTTGGTGTTACACAATAATATCCTTTTGAAACAAAAAAACATGTTTTAGTGTCTCCATAGTCTGAGAGCCATATTTTTTTCAGTTTTTAGGCGATCGTCTCAGGTTGGGTATAATTTTTGCGGGATGAGGTGGCGGTTAGATTGGCACTATTTGGGGGTCATATGACTTTTTGATCGCTTGCTATTACACTTTTTGTGATGTAAGGTGACAAAAAATGGCTTTTTGACAAAGTTTTTTTTTTTTTTTTTTACAGTGTTTACTTGAGGGGTTAGGTCATGTGATATTTTTATAGAGCAGATTCTTACGGACGTGGAGATACCCAATATGTCTACTTTTTTAAATTTTTTACATTTAACACTAAAAGCATTTTTGAAACAAAAAAATCATGTTTTAGTCTGAGAGGCATAGTTTTTTATTTTTGGGCAATTGTTTTATGAAGGGGCTCATTTTTGTACGGGATGAGATGGCGGTTAGATTGGTACTATTTTGGGAGGCATACGCCTTTTGATCGCTTTGTATTACACTTTAGTGATGTAAGGTGCCCAAAATGGCCTATTTACACCATTTTTTTTTTTTTTTATGGCGTTCACCTGAGGGGTTCAGTCATGTGATATTTTTATAGAGCTGTTTTTTACGGACGCGGCGATACCTAATATGTGTAGTGTATTTTTTTTTTTACTTTTTATTCAGTGATTTGTGTTTTTCTTATTTTTACTTTTTTCACTTTTTTACATTTTTTTGGACTCAGACCCACTTGGTTCTTGTAGATCCAGTGGATCTGGTGTCTATATAATACAGTACAGTACACCATATAGTGTACTGCACTGTATTTTTACTTTTCACAGTCTGGTCAGACTTCTGCCTTTAGCAGAAGTCTGACCAGAGTTACTATACCATGGCAAGCAGGACGCTTCTGAAAGCGTCCTGCTGCCATGGTAGCTCATCACCCACTGCCATTAGAGAGCAGTGGGTGATGGATGGGGAGGGAGGGGAGCTCCCTCCCTCTGCGATCCCATCCTGGGGGCTGCATAGGCACAGCAGCCCCCCGATGGGAGAGGGAGGGAGCTCCCTCCCTGTTAACACCTTCCATACCGCGGTCCGTCCGGACCGCGGTAAGGAAGGGGTTAAACGGCTGGCATCTGCAGCACAGATGCCAGCCGTTTTTCTATCAGAGTGCCAGCAATGTGCTGGCACTCTGATAGAACCACTAGACACCAGGGAATTATTACAAGGGAGGCGGGCGGGGGATCGCTATTGCCTCCCGCACCACCTACCGCCGCCGCAACCACCCGCCGCCATAACAAGATTGGGGGCTGCAGGGGGGGTTAAAATGATTATGTTTGGGGCAACTAACTCTCTGATCCCCGCGGTCACAGACCGCGGGGATCAGAGATCGCTAAAACCGCTGCAAACCGCAGGTCTGAATTGACCTGCGGTTTGCAGCGATCGCCGATACGGGGCGGTCACATGACCCCCCTCGGCATTAGAACATGGTTCCTGCTGCATGATCGCAGCAGGAACCATGTTTCTAGCAATTTTTTTTTTTTTTTAATACGCGATTTAATTTAGGACGTATGGGTACGTCCTGTGTCCTTAAGGACTCGGACATTAGGGCGTACCCATATGTCCTATGTCCTTAAGGGGTTAAGGGGAAAAAAAATTCCTTCCCGACTCCAATCAGGCAATCAGAATAACTCCCTGGATCAACGACCTCTCTCTAGTAGCTATAGCCTGTAATATTATTACACTCCAGAAATACATCCAGTCCCCTCTTGAATTCCTTTATTGTACTCCCCATCACCACCTCCTCAGGCAGAGAGTTCCATAGTCTCACTGCTCATAATAGTGAGCAATTGAGCCCCGTTTTGTGGCACAGGTCACGTAGTATCTGTTTTAGCGGTGGAGAAGCTGAGGATAATAGAGAGATGCTTGGCAAGATATCACTGGCTTCTTGTTTTCATATGGAATCAGTGCTCCCCAGTTCTCGTAGTAAACAGGGAATGTATGGCATATCTTATTGTTATGTTGTCAATGCCATTTAAGAGAAGTATTTGTTGTGTTTTTATATTCCTATTCTAGGTATAATGAAACAAATATTTTCACTTGCTCCAACAGACTGAGCAGGTTATGGATTAGCAGTCACCCCATGGAGCCCCCCTGAAATGGACAGAACGGCTGGTCACAAATGCGCACCGCCGCTCCATTTATTTCTGTGGGAGAACCAGAGATAGCCGAGTACAGGGGTTATAGGAGGGCTCCATGGGGTCCAGGGACCCCGTTCTCATGATTGGTGGCGGTCCCAGCGGTAGGACCCCTACTGATCTAATAGTTATCTCCTATCCTGTCGAATACCCCTTTAATAAATTAGAGCATCTCCAGCGCAGTGGAGATCATGAATAGCGTAGGAAACATCAATCTTGATAAATCTTCTGTTCTAGGCCCGATGGTTGCAGTTATTTCAGATGGTTGAACGGCAATGTCAAGAACAGCTAGATGCCCAACAAGAACAGTTCAGCCATCAGCTCCAGGTGAGGACGGAGGCTTTCCCACTTCACTTTGAAATTTCTGTTGAAGGGAAGTTTTGATACGTTTAACATTTCTGCTCTAACATGATAACTTTGCTGTAGATATTGCTATCCAAGCTCCTTTCTTGCATTGTAGTAACTCATCAGTATTAAATACAATTGCCATAAGGCACAAAACCCTTCCATCTATCCCTCTTTAAAATAAAACCTTCATTAATAATCTAACAACATTGTACAAAATATGATAGTCCACATTAACGAACTTGTGTTGCGTAATTTGTTCCAAGTTTTTGACACTTTTCGACACATTTATCCGACATTTTCACCAAAAAGAGCATTTGTTTCTGACATAGGCAATTATCCAAAGTGTCTAGACAAGGGGGTGTGGTTTAGAGGTGACAACATGCCCCCCAAAAAAAGACCCAAGTGTCTAAAGATGCTCCAGATTCATCATCCAGCATGATAAACTTGGGACATTTTCTTACTTCCTGGCGTAAGTTTCTGAATGTTAGACGGCATTAGTAAATGTGGGCTAATGTGCTTTTTACTTTTTGCGCTTCTTATATATACATACAGTGATCTGTTTATATTTCTAGTAGGGCTATTATTTTAATTTGGACCATTGCCACAAAGTCGTGGACTAAGATTAATAGGGTCCTTAGGGTAATGAACTAGGTCATGTAGAAGTTTACCCAACTACATGTGGCTTCCATCCTTGCACTGTATCGCACATTAATAAAATATGACTTTCTCTGTTGCTCCTCTTCTACTAAAGCCTCATGCACACGACCATATGTATTTTGCAGTTTGCAAATCTTGGATCCGCAAAATACGGCTAAGTATAAGACATGTTTTATCATCCGTGTGCTTTCCACATCCCTGTGTCCATTCCTCAAAATGAAGACCACGGAGTGTGCTTTCCACATCCCTGTGTCCATTCCTCAAAATGAAGACCACGGACCTATTGAAGTAAATGGTTCTGCAATAAAAATGTGGAGAACACATGGATCACATCCGCATTTTGCAGGTCCGCGATTTGCGGACCTCAAAACGGATACGGTCATCTGCATGTTAGGCCTTACATGCAGACCAGCCACGTGCCGTCTATTCTCCGTTGTGATCTCCGGACTTCGACTCCCATCATGGTCCACTATGATGACGTCGTATAAAGCCATGCAGCTGTGACATGGGCACATCGTGGACGCCAATGTGCCACCTTGTAAACACTAACTGGCGTTGGGGCCTGGAAGGGGCTGCAGAATTAGGGCTGGAGGCTGAAAGCTTTATACTTTAGTAATGTGGCCACAATGCTCTAGTTTTCAGAGATTTTTATTTTAAAAATGAAAATGCCTGTTTGCCTTGTGAAGCCTCTGCTTCTTTTAAAGCTGATATGCTTCTAGTTGTCAAGCAGTACGTGCAATCCCTTACACTATAGCTTATTAATAGCAGGTATTTTATATTGTACGTGTATTATTTAGTAAAATGTTTTTCTTAAACCCTGTTTGACTCTTTCTTTCTTTTTTTGTTGTTGGTGCCTACGTTATGTTAGTGTCATTATGGAAAGGTTAATGTTTCTGCTTCAGGGATGTCATGCTTGGCTTGCCAGCCCTGTAGCTGCTGATATTTGTTCACATTTCGGCATATATTCACAGCACATACAAGCACATAAAAGTGAGAAGATAAAAAGGCTTTTCTTACATTATAAAATATGAGTCGATTGTGTGCACAGTTCTTTTGTAGTATTTCTGTGCCATTTCATTAATCAGTCTTGGTACTAATGGGATATATTTCTGCTTATTATTCTTTATTTTCAGCTCATCCGCGAAGAAATTAAGCACTTGGCCCATTTACAAGAAGGCAGCTCTCCTTGGAGTTATGTAACTGGCAATGCCGTTTTACCTGTGACAGATGATACCCATTCTCTAAAACCTCAAGATGAGCCGCATACACAGGCTGAAGAAAGGGGGAAGAACTCGAGCAACCCATTCCATCTGTTTAGAGAACTTGATATTCGGCAAAGAGCTTTTATTACACAGGAGCATTTTTTGGAGAACACATCCATCAGCAGCGGCTATGGAACACATTCTGCCTCGGAGCCAAACGCTTGTTTAAGCAGCTGCAGTCAAAATACCTCAAGGGAGACAAGACTGCCTGCAAAAGAGTGCAGGGCTGAGTCTGTAAGACCGCATCATTTAAAGCACGTACCTGTAGAAAGTGAAAAACCCTTTACGCTGCTACCTGGTGCATGGTGTCATCAGAAATCCTCTGAGGGGCATTCAATGGAGCATTCAGAATCCCATTTAAACTGTGATAAAAGCACTACCTGCAGCAGTAGTCCGCCAAACAGGTATTAAAGACAGTGTGTCACTTCTATATGTTTTCATTGGTCATGTCTAAAAACCATTGTGCAGATGGAAAAATGATTCTAAATCCGCTATGTATAAAATCTTGTGTGATCATGATGCTTTGTGAGAACAATATCAAGGAAAGAGGGGATCTACAGAAACTTTTTGGTGAAGCCCCTAAAGCCTTGCAAGCTTATTGTCAGATATTCCTGCTTGTACTGGGAACAATTGGGACAACCTGTATATCACACAGGGAATAATTGTAATGCCGATCTCAGACATAGCAGGTTTCCTGCAGATTCCACTGCCACAAAAATATTGGTTCCAGGGCACAATATTTTTTGTGCCGTCTTGGCTAATGGTAGCATTGTCCGTGACGATTCCGCCATCATATTTACTGAAGACCCTTGTCTTGAGAATCACAGGGTGGACAGTCATGCATTTTGTATATAAATCATTTTAGTTGCCTAATTTTAATTATACATTGGGATGTGTATACAAAAAAATGTATAAAAAAATTGTCTTTCGAAGTTTTGAACATTGATGTCATTGTGTTTTTTTTTTTTTGCTCCTACTACTAGATCACTGACAACCTGGGCTCGGAAGCTGAAAAGAGCTCAGTGTAAAAAGTCTACCAAAATGGACCAGATTCCTGCTCATTCAGCTGAGTTACATTCTCCTTCTGATGTAAGTCATTCTCACTTGTTACATACAGCGAGTGCATACATTTTGGCGTAAATCCACATACAGCACTTTTGCTAGCAGAGCTAGCCGGGAGCGTTCTTGGTATCTCAAGGTATCATATGTTCTAAAGCATTGCTAAATTCCAGAATGCCGAAGCTTCAGGATTAGGTCTTGAACAAACTTTTAAAAACACCTTTCACCAAGATACTCTTATATATTCTGCGCCACACTGAATTTTATAGGTCAGAGCCTTCACTGCAGCTTCAGACCCGATTGCCTCCAGAGGTATTACAATGTATTGTATAAACAATCTCATGTTCTTTTGAGGCTAAAAAAAAAGTTTAATATTTTTAAAAGTATTTTTAAACCCCCCAAATAGTAAAATAAAGCCATCTTCCTGTATACTGCACAATAAAAAAATTTAATTTAAATGCTATCGCGCATTAAAGGGGTATCCCATGATTAATATGATAAATGATCAGACATCATATAGTAAATGGCAATGTCTTTCTAACAAAGCTAGAACCAGCCCTTTACCTCACATGGACTCAGATATCTCCCCATTCATTGCTCTGCTAGACTTAGGCTACTTTCACACTCGCATTAATATTTTTCTGTCATAGGGCCTCAATACCAGAAAAAAACGTTCCGTTTTGTCCCCATTCATTGTCAACGGGGACAAAACGTAACTGAACAGAACGGAATGCTCCAAAATGCGTTCTGTTCTCATTATGGAGAATTTGTATAGTTTTTGTGTCTTACTACTTATACCATTAACAAATGGTTAGTAAAGAGTGTTTAGTTTCACCACAAATCACAGCTGATCAATGGGAGTTTCAGCAGGGGTGACTTTGTGATCTGCTTATTTTTAAAGGAACCTTTGAAGGGGTTTTCTGAGCATTTTAGGGCTCATGCATACGAGTGTAATGGCTCAGTGTTGCACTGTGGACCTCAAATAACAGTCTGCAATGCACGTGCCCTCTCTGCGTGCACTCCATTTGCAGATATGGACCCACTGATTTGAATGGGTCCGCGATCCACAACATACATCCAAAGATAGAAGATGTTCTATCTTTTTGCGGTGCGTAGGCACGGACCCGAAAGTTGTTCTTCCGTGTGCTCCAATCCTTGCCTCCGCTATGTAAAGTCCTATTATCACGCTTTGGTGTGAGAGGGAAACACCACACCGATCATAGGAGGGAAAGGGGAAACAGGGAAGGAAGATGGACACCTCCTAGTGACAACCCTAACCAAAATCCAGACTAACTACCAGTATGAACAGACCCAAAAGGTAGGTGAGTTCATACGCAGGAATACCTAGAGTCCTATCTAGCCCTATAGGACCCTGGTACTAATGACAGGGATGAAACTACCTGTTCCTCCAAAAGGAAGGACAAACAGACACACAGAACCCAAACAAAATACAAAAGTAAAAGAAAAGACTTAACTTCAAAGAGGCTATGGAAGCACCAGAAACTCAGCCGAGATCCAACCACAAACATTCCACAGGCACAGAAGATATAAACCGCACAGCATAGTAGAAGAAACAACTATAAATAAAGAAGGTTAAATGACCACATAAGCAACACCTGGAGGCAAGGGGTGTGGCCATTACCAGAAACAACACAGTTACCTATTGATCCACAAGGAAAACCCGCCAGACCAAACCACGTGTTGCCAGTCTCGCAGATCTCCTTTCACTCACTGTCACCTATTCAAGTCAATGGGTCCGCATCTGCAAATGAAGTGCACGCGGCCAGTGCTCGCATTTTGTAGACAGGCCGTTTACGGTCCGCAATACGGGCACTGAGCCATTACACTTATGTGCATGAGCCCTTATACTGATGACCTATACTCAGGATAAGCCATCAGTATCTGATTGGTGAGGGCCGACTCCCAGCAACCCCACTGATCAGCCTCTTCAAACAGCTAGCTCATCGGCATCCTGAGGCTAGGTCATTGGAATAAAACATTCATAAAAGTCTTTGAGGATGGCCTAAAGCTGAGAACCCCTGTAATATGTTAGGTCAGACTATCCTCATTTTGTCAGGCCCATATTGTAAAGGTTACCTTCGGATGTAAAACTTTGCCCTACATCCCGGAATAATTCATCAGTAGTTTCTATAATCACAGGGTGAACAAAGTGAAGTACCACACACAGATGACATGTTTTGTGATCGTGCACACATTTTCTATTCTTTCTCTAAAAATTATATTTATTTTTTTCAGCTTGAATGCACAGATGGTTCATCAAATACATTTTACCTCAACAATCGGACAGAAAGTGTAAATTCTTTATTTTCTGGGGGATCTGGTAAATACGCTTGAATATAGTACTGGATGTTGTGTTCTTTCTTTGCCGAAAATGAAAACCATGAAACTAATAATTTATTATGGTAATAGGGTTTACATACTGGATGATGGATGACAAGGAGATGTACCATCCTTTACCTGAACATTTTGAAACTGGATTCTCAAAACTTTTTACACCCAAAGAGGTATGTGTTCTGTATATCCTGGTTCTGTGTATTTACTGTATTTAGCGTATGCAGTTTATAAGCAGACGAGGTGGTGGGAATTTCAAATTCATCCCTCCGTGAATCCTAATACCTTTTGGTACTCTATAAGATAATGCAGAGGCAATGTCCATCAGGATGGAGACCTGGTATCAGGGTTGCCAACCGTCCCAAAATTTCTAGACAGTCCATATAGGCGACATATTGCCTGTGTCCGTAGAAAAAAAATTGATGTCTGTGAATTTTTTAGGCTAGTGGTGCATGTCTAGATTATTTTGGTGGTGATTGTCATGATTTTACAGCTCACAGTAAATGCTGGTAATGAGCTCTTATCAGTATGTTGAACTATAGAAATGGATTACTTATAATCTTTATCATGGTTTTCCAATTTGTCCATAAAAAATGTTGGCTGTCCGTGATTTTGGGATAAGTGGGATTCTGGTTGGCAACCAGGCTCGGACTGGCCCACAGGGGTACAGGGTAATCCCCCGGTGGGCCCCTGCACAAGGTGGGTCCCTAGTTTCCCACCCCCTGCACAAGTGGCACATAACACATTAGAATTACAGCACTGCATACATATATTCAATGTACAGCACCTCAACCAGCCTATGGTCATATAAAAAACTTGTTAAATTGTTTATTATATTTGAATGTATCTGTACGGTGGGCCCCCAAAATAAATTTTACTGGTGGGCCCTAGGTACCCCAGTCCGACACTGTTGGCAACCATTCCTGGTATTAACCAAAAAAAGTGCACATTATGAGGCAACTGAAGTCCTCTAAAAAGTATAGCATTTTTCCCAAAGGAATACACTCTACAAATACATATATAGTATAAATTAAGTAGCGTATAATATAAAGGATTAATGTCAGTACCATTTTTTTTTCTTTGTTTAAGCCTGGAGAAGTGACGATTCCGTCTCTAACAGATATATATCGCCAGAAACAAAGAGGGCATGGGCAGTGCTCTGTCTGGGAACCTGTGTCTCCTTCTGAGCACACTCATCCTCCAGAGGTAAAAATCACATTGACATAAAGGTCCGTGGGTAGTAAAATGGAGTTACTGCTCATCATTATGTGAAATCACTATGAATGTGAAGTTCAAGATCGGAGCAGCCGAGTGGGGAACATGCATTAAATGATGATGGCCTCAAATGATTTAAATGTTTTTCTGTTTTGGGGTTAAGGTGCCTTAGGATATGTTCACATGTATGGGATACGATGCAGGTTTTCTGACCTGTTTTGGGAAGGGGGCATTTGTTTTTGTAACATGCATTACACTGCAAAGCCCTCTTTTTCTTTGTGAATATGAAGACGGAATAAAAAAAATATAGCCCAGAGGCCCGCTAAATGGGTTGTCCAGCTTTTTGGACTTTTTAAAATTTGAACCCCACCTTGTTGTACCTGTTGAAGAAATCCTACTCGCCTGCTCCATTCCAGGTCACTGGCTCCTTTCAGCGATCATCTGGTCCCTGTCCTGTAAACTTCTGGATGAATGGGGTCACGTGAGCTGCTGCACTCAATGGCTGCCCACACCCGTCACTTGTCCCCACGTAGCAGATCACCGCTAGGTCACATGACACCTGGGGACACTTCATTGCTGAGGTAAGTCATTGGCACACATGACCCTGTCTGTTCAGAGGTTTGCAAGACAAGACTGGAAGGAGCCTTAAAGGATTGACTGCAAGCAAGTCATTTTTATTTTCAGCAGGTGCAACAGGCTGGGGTTTAAAGGAAAAAAAGGCTGGACAACTTCTTTAAGCATTAGGATATGTTCACACAACGAATTTAGAAAAATGATTCCACACTGGAAGATTCATTTTTCATGCAGTTTTTGATCCAGTGGCTATTGTACTTCACTTGTACTTCAATACGAAACTGCATTTTCATCTCGTGCTTTTTGGCGCAGATCTGCTCATAAAACGTGCAAAAAAACACACTGACACGTACAAAGCGTTTTTTTTTACGCTTCATATTTATTTCATTGGGAGATTCAGAGTGGATTGCACCTCAAAATAGGGCATACTGCTTCTGTTTTCCACTCTTAGGACCAGTTCACACGACTGATTTTGAAAAACAGGCTTAAAAAAATTGGCGAGGCATACACTCTTTTCAGCGTGAAAAAAGTGTGGTTTTTCATGCGGTTTCCGACGCATCTTTATTTAACCAATTGGTTCAATACAAAGCTGAGTTTTCAGCTTGAGTTTTTTTAAACAGATCTGTGCCGAAAATGCACACAAAACGCATGGACTTTCATTGAGCTATTTTTTTCTACTTCCTATTCATTTCAATGGCAGATTCAGTGCTGATTCTGTCCCAGTATAGGGCATGATGCTTCTTTTTTCCACTTGTAAAAAAAAAAGCAGGTTCTGCATCTCATTGAAATGGCAGTTTTTTGAGGCAGAAAGGCTCTAAAATCAGCGCCAAAAAATTCTGTGTGAACTGGCCCTTACAATGAATGGGATGCTGTTTTGGGGTGTTTTTTGGAGCTGATTTTGGGACAGAAATGAGCCACTCAACCCTTAGGCCCCTTTCACACGGGTGTGATTTCCACACGGGTGCAATGCGTGAAGTGGACGCATTGCACCCGCACTGAATCTGGACCCATTCATTTCTATGGGGCTGTGCACATGAGCGGTGATTTTCACGCATCACTTCTGCGTTGCGTGAAAATCGCACCATGCTCTATATTGTGCGTTTTTTACCCAACGCAGGCCCCATAGAAGTGAATGGGGCTGCGGGAAAATCGCAAGCATCCGCAAGCAGGTGCGGATGCAGTGCAATTTTCCCGCATGTTTGCTAAGAGACGGGACCCGATCTTTATTATTTTACCTTATAACATGGTTATAAGGGAAAATAATAGCATTCTCAATACAGAATGCTTTGTGAAATGTGGATTAAGGGGTTAAAAATAAAAAAATTAACTCACCTTAGCCACTTGATCGCGTAGTTGCCGATCTCTCCTCTCTTCTTCAAGCATTAGCTGCCGTCTAAAGGACCTGTGACGACGTCACATCACAGGGTCCAATCACATGGTCCATCACCATGGTGATGGACCATGTGATGAGCTCAGTGACCTCATCACAGGTCCTTTAGCCGGCAGCTAATGCTTGAAGAAGACAGAAGAGATCGCAACTACGCGATCAAGTGGATATGGTGAGTTAATTTTTTTATTTTTAACGCCTCCATCCACATTTTACAAAGCATTCTGTATTTAGAATGCTATTATTTTCCCTTATAACCATGTTATAAGGTAAAATAATAAAATCTACAGAATACTCAACCTGAAACCGGACTTCAGTGATGAAGTCCGGGTTCGGGTCTGAGTACCAAACATGCCGATTTTTCCTACGCTCGTGCAAAACGCATTAAAACGCTTTGCACTCGCATGGGAAAATCACGCATTTTCCCACAACGCACCCGGGAATTATTTGTTATACAGGTTCCTGGGCTGGTTTTAGCAATTAGTGATCAGATCCTGAACATACAGGCAAGCAGATTACTTTGAAATGGTTTAATACATAGTATGTTGAGCTCATGATCTGTCCTCCCTTTATTAGATATTGACATTGGATCCAACGCTACACAGAAAACCTTCTCACAATGCAGTATCTTCCAAACCTGCCTCTCAATGTAATGAGAGCTACGCGGCCCCTGTGACGCCTGACTCCATTTTAGAAAATCCTTCTTACAATCAGGATGATGAAGAGACTGCTTCGAATACTTCATCTTTGTTGGGTGATTCATCAAATAGGTCACCCCAGTGTCTGGCAGCAGGCGATAAGCATTGGAAATCCACCAGATACAAAGTGAAGAAAAATATAGACTACCAGCTGTGTCATGGAGGCGCTAGCAGTGATGAAAGAATGAACTGTACCGAGGATGAAGCAAACAGTTTGGCGTCATCTCCACTATCTCAATCACCATTGCCGCCTGCAGACAAAACACCTTGCTCCTCTGGCGTCTATCCTATGGACCATCCCGTAATGCTTTCCAAGTAGGTGCTGTGTAGGTACTGATTATTGATCCATTGGTAATTAATGGCTTGTATGTATTAGATCCAAACATTTTACAAAGCTGCTGTCAGTGAGCAAAATGGACGACTCTGAAAATAAAGCAGTGTTTTAAGGGGAGACAGCTCCGAAATGCTGCATGCCATATTGGTCCTCTTTCACACCATGTATTTTGTTTTCCAGTAAACGTATCTATTTTTACTCAGAAACCTTAGAACAACGGATGCATGTTAGGGATACGTTGGCTTATATAGGAAAAACATGCAGTGCATACATTTCATCTATTTTGCGTTCCTGTGATTTTATTTTTTTTAACTAGATGGAAAAACGCACTATTCCAATCAGCAAAAAAAAAACTGATCAGATGCTTTCTGTCAGAAGTATCTGTCTAGAGCTTTTCCTGGCATATACAGTACGTCAATCTGAGGGTCATAGTGTGATGTGAATGGGGCCTAACAGTGACTGTTTCCATCTGTTGCTAAACCTAACCTTGCAACCATTTATATGAGATAGCTATTTTCCCCAGGTCGCCCATGAACAGGTACGATGTTTCAATAAAAGGAGTGATATTTGCAACTGCTGGGCACCTCTGGCGCCTGTTATCTTCATTGGAAACGATGATTTGACAGGTTACAATCCAACCTGTTGCTTCTGCCAATCAAAGACGGTGGGGGAAAGTCAGAATGTACCCCTACACTTTAGATTATTGAACCACTACTGAGTGGTAGTGATTCATTCAACAGGTATAATCGATATTGTGACTACTATAGATTCCTGAACTTTGGGCAGTAGGATCTTTGATGGAGTTAAAGAGGTCGTTCCACTAAGACAACTTATCCCCCTAGCCACAGGATTGGGGATATGTGTCTGATTTGTGGGGATCCAACTGCTGGGGCCCCTACTGATCTTGAGAACGAGGGCCCATGTGCCCCCATTTGAACTGAGCGGTGGTCATGCTTGCAGGCTGCTGCTCCAATCAGCTCTATGGCTATCTTCTACTCGGGTATCTCTGGCAGTCCAGTAGAGTTGAATGGGGCAGTGAACATGCATGCCCCTGTTCTCCTGATCATTGGGGGCCCCAGAGGTCGGACCCATATCGGTCAGGCACTTATTCTCTCTCCTCTGTGGATGAGGGATACGTTTTATTAATGGGGCAATCCCTTTAAGGTATTGTGTGAGCAGGTTAACAAATTGTGACAAATAAAACAAGCTTTAGGGCTGTATTAGACTAGCAGATGAGCATTATGATTGTCGAGAAGGAAGCGTTCCTCCCCAACAATCACCTGCTCATCAGTGGGGGAGACCGCTACTATTGCATGCAGCGATTTCCTCCACAGTATGGGGAGGAGCAATCGCTAATGCCATCGCCTCATTTGTTCACAGGTTGTATGTAGTATTGCAGTTCAACCCTATTCTCTTAAAGGGGTTGTCTGGTTTGAAGAGGAAGCTGAAAGCTTAATTGTCATTTATCAATTCAACATGAGAGACTGGCTGATGTAGAGAGAAGGAATAGTAGATAACGGGTTTCCTCTCTTAGGCCTCTTACCCGCTGAGACATACGGTCTGTGAGCGGGCCATATGTCCAGGAGCGGCATTTATCGCGCGCACGGGAGCGCACAGCATTATAGATTACAATGATGCTGTGCACGTCGGGCCACCCGTGGGGCTATTGTCCCGCACTCATGTGACCGACGTGCACAGCATCATTGTAATCTATGATGCTGTGCGCTCCCATGCGCATGATCAATGCCGCTCCGGGACATATAGCCCACTCACGGACCGTATGTCTTGGAGGACATACAGGGTGTGTGCAAGAGGCCTTATTCTGTTGAAAAGGTTGTGGTATCTTAGCATCTGTCAGCAGCATGATCAACCCTAGTAAGCAGTAGGGTGGAGCATGTTAAGTGCAAGGACCCCCTCTCTTGCAGCAATCTGATGTCTTTATTGAGAGTGGGAATTTCTTAATGAAGACATAGTATAAATGTAATTTTTTTTTCCTTCTCATTCTCATGCTGCTTTTTGTTAATTCTTAGCATCCGCCGAAGTTTAAGGGAAAAACATGCTCGACACTTGGCGGATTTACGAGACTACTATGAGTCGGAAATCAGTAACCTGAAGCAGCAACTTCTTGGCAGTAACAAGTCCACTTCGACTGAAGACCTGATGAAGATCAACAGTCTTACTGAACGGTAATGGCTGCTTAAATTTTATGTTAAAGGGGTTGTCTCACTTCAGTAAGTGGCATTGATCATGTAGAGAAAGTTAATACAAGGCACTTACTAATGTATTGTTATTATCCATATTGCTTCCTTTGCTGGCAGGATTATTTTTTCCATCACATTATACCCTACTCGTTTCCATGGTTACAGACAACCCTGCAATCCATCAGTGGTGGTCGTGCTTGCACACAATAGGAAAAAGCATCAGCCTCTCTGGTGGGCGGTACCATGGGAGCTCACATAGGCTGGTGCTTTTTCCTATATTGTGCAAGCACGACCACCACTGATGGATTGTAGGGTGGTCTGTAACCATGGAAACGAGCAGTGTATAATGTAATGGAAAAATGAATCCAGCCAGCAAAGGAAGCAATATGGATAATAACAATACATTAAAAAGTGGCTTGTATTAACTTTCTCTACATGATAAATGCCACTTACTGATTGATGTGAGACATCCCTTTTAATAATTCTTTAATTGTGTAATGCCATCTATCAACCATCAACGTATAAAGAGCCGCTTAGGCTGTGTTCACATACGTGGCAGAGGCTCCAGCAGGGGCAGATGTAGTACATTCTGGCAAACATTAGGACAAAACACAGCAGCATGCTGCATTATTTTGTCAGACAGAAAGACATAAAGAGAGTCCACCAGGAAATTCACTGTTAAACAAGGCACAGCCTCTTGTAGGGCAAGCTCATCCGGATGTAGTGATACCTTTTACTTAGCGATCCATTTTTTCATTCTGGAGAAACAGTACTTAAAATCCATATGCAGGTAAGTGCACTGAGGACAGTCCCGAGCCACTTTGTGCACCCTTGCCTCTTCTGCTTGCTCTCCTAGACTCTCCCTACCCTTCCTAATTGACAGGTCAAGGTTCCTGCATTCTGACATAGTCGTGTCGCCTGGCTTTGTCAATAAAGGAGTTGCGGGAGGAGAAAGGTGCACAAAGTGGCTAGGGCCCGCCCTCATTGCACTTACCTGCTCATTTGCATGTGGATTAAAATGACTTTTTCTCCAGAATGAAGCAATGGATCGCTAAGTGAAATGTATCATTACATTTAGCTATGTCACAGCAGACTCTAATGTCTTTTCTAAACATTAGAAACTTAAAGTTCTTGTCACATGTAGCCAGTACTCTGCAGATTTTCGAGATGGATTTGTGGGAACAAAAACACAGAGAATTGCAGTAGCAGTGGATGAGATTTTAACAGATCTCATCCATGTGGTGCAAATTTGGATTCCAGGCCATGTCAATTCTTTCTGGGGGGTTTTAATTTTTTTCATTGCAACAATATCTGTGACAAAGTCGACATTTAAAGAAAGTAAAAATATTCGATACATCACATCGGTGTTAAGGGAAAGCTTTATAACCCTATGGAACCATTCTGTTTTAATGGTACAGGCTTACTTCTAGTTAGTTTCAATTTTTTTCTATATTTTATTGATATTGTGTTTGAAAATCAGCTTTTAAATTTTTTTAAACTTTGACTAAATGTGGAACCGTTATTGAAGATACAGTTAGTTTTATATTTGACAACCATTGTTGCAGTCAACACAAATTGTTGCAGTCAACACAATACTGTAGCATAATATTCCAAAACATTGTAATCTATAATCATGCAAAAGGGTATGAATGCAAATTCCAACAAGGCAAGTATAGTCAGGATATTCTAACTTATGTCCAATTTATTTGTATAAATTACCCCTGAACTCACCCTCTGAGCTTTATTCTTTATCTAGATGTGCCCAGATGGAAGCAGCTTTAACAGAAGCAAGTAAACGAATCCATGTACTTGAGAACAGAAATAGTGAACTTGAAATGCAAGTAGTAAGTATTCATAATTGACCAGGAGTGTGCCGTGTGATGGTTTCATCATACAGCAGTGACAACTATTTAGTGGCTTGCACCAACATTTACTTCAATATCTGGTTAATAGTAAATTAACACAATAGTCAGTCACATAGGGGATCGAGCGACGTGTTGCAGGTAATTGACGTCACGACGGAGGAATAACAGAGTTCAGCAGAAAGGACACAAATAGACTCACTGAAGAGTCAAAAGAACCACCCTAAAAATGCACATCCAGCAATAACCATAAGTAAAAATATATAAAGTTTATTAGACAACTAAGACAAGCAGACACATTAAAAAATTGTATACAATATAAACAACGTGTCGGTAACTGAATAAGACTGACACATACAGGATCCGCTAAATGTCCACAAAATCAGGACATGGGATATATGCCAGCTATGCACAATGTAAACATATAGGCAACATATAGAAAATGTTAAATAAGGTATGGCCACAGATAAATGGAAACAGACTGCAATAAGGTCAAAGAGTAAGAGCCAGAACCTGTAAAAGCAGCTGTTACAGTGGATCTGAACAGGGTAAGAGACGCCAAACGTGTATTGCCGGCGCAGTCCGGCTTCCTTAAGGTCATTCAAATTGGCAGGCGGCCAATCGCCATCTTCTCGTTGCGCACTTAAGAAATTTAAACACAAAATACAGATCCTATAAAATTGCTACCAAGGAAAAGCTGAAAGCTCCTTCATCACTAGCGTTAACATAAGCAAGGGTTCTTCTTCTAGTTCCATTAAAGGGGTTTTACTAGACTTTTTGTGGATGATCTATCCTCTGGATAGGTCATCAGTATCTGATGAGTCGATCAGCTGTTAGTGCCGCAGCCTTCTCTTAGCATAGCGCCATGTATTGTACAGCGGCTGTGCTTGTAGCTCAGCCCCTTTCACTTCAAGGGGGATGAGCTACACCTAGGCTATGTGACCAGTGAATGTCACATGGCCTAGGCAAAGCTGCGGGAAGGCTGTAGATCTTTCTTTTTTTTTTGTTTTTAGCAGGCCATAAATAACTGCTGTCGGAAATTGGACATGTCCTAATTTGTCCTTTTTCACGGACCACCAACCTCCATACCATTCATTTTTCAGAAAGGCATCCCTGAAAAAACAGCTTCTCTGCATTAGTGGACGGGATTTTCACATGAAAAGTTTATTTTTCAGGGAACCTGCCCTACTTGCCCATATGCTTACTTTAAAAACTTTTTTGTCAGTAACAGTCCTGGTAACACTTTTACTGTGTAAATGCCCACCCCCTCAGACCCTTCTTTTGGCATGACACAGTCCATCAGTTTTTCTCAGACTGCTCCTTTAAATGAGTATTCCAACAGGAATCCCTGGATGCAGATGTGAACATAGCCTTGGTTTTGTTGGATTACTCTATTGGTTGGTTGTCATTTTCTGTCCTAGGCTGCATGGAAGGAACGGTATTGCACGGCAACTGACACTTCAAAGGACTTACAAGAACAAATTGAGGAAATGAGAGCAAGGAGTAAAGAAAAAGAAAATGCCATCAGCAGATTACAGTCCAGACTCAAAGAAGTTGAAGAATCACTTCAGAAGACTATTAGGCAGTCAGATGACAAAGAAGCACGAATAAAACAAGAGCATAAAATGTTTCAAGACGTAAGTTAAACAGCTGCAACCGCCCGACAGTTTATTTTCCTCTCATAGGAAAGCCAATGTTTTTGGGTTTGCATACATTTCAAGGGTGCATACCCCGGACTGTATGGATTTCATGGTCCACAAAAAGCGGACCTGCAAAAATTACAGATGACATCTGTGTTGCATCCGTTTTTTTTGCGGATCCACTGTAACAATGCCTATACTTATCTGCAAAACGGACAAGAATAGGACATGTGCTGTGTGTATTTTTTTGTAGGCCCATTGAAATGAATGGGTGCGCATCCGACCTGCAAAAAATGCTGATCGGATGTGGACCAAAACTACGGTCGTGTGAATGCACCCTAATACTGAATAAAAAGATGGAAATTCACATTAACAAAGGGTACTTTCACACTTGCGGCATGACGGATCCGGCAGGCTATTCAGCCTGCCGGATCCGTCCTGCCGCAAGTAGCCGTGCACTGCGGTGCTGCCGCTCCGTCCTCATTGACTATAATGGGGCAGGGGGCGGAGCTACGGCGCAGCACGGCTGCGCACGGCAAAGATCGCCGGACTGAAAAGTCGGACATGCAGGACTTTTATCTTCAAGCGAAGGAGAATATTAAAACGAGCGGCACTCACCGATTGTAGAGGGATACGCTTTATTCCATAGCAGGAGGGGGGTACATACGGTGCAAACACAGCATGAAGCAACAGACGTTTTGTGTGTGGAAGCCAGAAGAAGCGCACACGCCTGAAACGGCTGTTGCTTCATGCTGTGTTTGCACCACCCTCCTGCTATGAATAGCATCCTCTACATCGTGAGTACCGCTCGTACTATTCTCCTTAACAATCTCTGCATACTACTGCTGCTACAGGCTGAGCACCACCGTGAGGCATCACTCCTCGCTATTGGTATCCAAATTAACTATAGGTGCGGTGTAGTGCCACTGGTTACCTTCTCTACATTTTATATGCAGGACTTTTAGTGGCCACTTGCGGCAGGACGGATCCGATCCGTCCTGCCGCAAGTGTGAAAGTACCCCAAGGGTATGTTCATAGATTGTGAAAACACTGCAGATTTTCTGTCGCGTAATTGCATGCAGAAAATCTACCGCGTTTTACAGTACGGGCAAAGTGAACACGTTTTTAATGATTCTCATCTACATGCTCCAGAAACAATTAGTCAATTTGGTGCATTTCCACAGCATATTAACATACCGTAAGGGTGGCTGCACACGATGCAGATTACTTGCGGTTCTTCCGCATGGATATTCATGCGGAAAAACCGCAGAGTAGTACAGTACCCTGAGGTTGCCCTTATGTGTTCAAATTTTATTCAGGTTTTTTTTATCCATTTTTGTAACTAAAACCAGGTGTGGATTCACAAAAGAGAAGTCAAATCTGCCTGTTATACATTCCCTCTATAAGGACTCAGCTACACAATGTTTGTTACGTGACTATTTTCGCAGCAGTGTTGCGCGACTTTGTTTGTAAAGATAGTCAATGGTGTGGCACAAGTTGGATTTTTGTGCAACTGTCGCGTCGCAGTTGCAGCATGTCACAGTGTGACACCATTGACTGTCATTACAAAAAATTTTGTGCGAAATTGATGAAACATAAATGTTGTGTAGTCGTACTCTTAATGATCCCTTTTCTTTCAGATATTGATCACTCCTCCTTACAAAAAGTGTGCTGTTAACAGTATTTTAAGGGATAGCTTGGAGTGCTAAATTAAAGGGTCTTAAATATGTACCTTTAGTTTCTCTTGGCCGTGTCTCCTACCAGAAACTTAAATGTGACCATGGGAGACAAAGCCAGCAGGTCGGATGGTACAACCAAGCATACAATGCTGATAGCCTCTCTTGCATGGCTTCCAGTGTCACACGATTGACTCTCCAACGGTACCACCAGATCTACTGGTTGCATCTCCCATAGTCATATAAAAACTTTTGGCAGGAGTCCCAGCAGTGAGCAGTTCTGGAGGTACACCTAATGTTAGCAAAACCACAGAAATTATATTTGTCCACCATTTATGCAGATTTAGTTTCCAGCCAACAAACTTGTATTCTCCACGTTAAATTGTTTTCAGCTGATAACGATTGTAAATAGGGAAAGTTCTGCTGCTGCAGACCTTTCGTTTAACATTTTATTGTTTTTTTCCCAGCTTTTATTGGAATATGAATCACTTGGTAAAGAACACGAAAGAGTAAAGGTTAGAGAATTTCCCTTTTAGAGTTACATTTTTTTGCTCACCAACAAATAATATTCAGGTAAAGCAAACAGATATTACGGCTCTCACCTGCTCCTTCTCTCCTATGAGCACGGAAGAAAGACCGCACTTGGATGCGGGCAGCTTGAAATCCAAAACAGTAAACGAATATCCAGCTCAATCTCGCAAAGGTTCAACGGTACTTTATTAATGCGGTTAAAAAGTATACATTCAGTCTAACTGGTCTTAGTCTACGCGTTTCGGGCTGTTAGGTATATCAGCCCTTACTCATGACATACTAAAGACATAAATAAATGCAGCATTTGAACTGGGTCCACACCTGTGCCTCTAATTGGGCTATCACGTGATCCAGATACGATGCTGCCAATCACATGCATCGTCTCTTACATTTAAAAGTTATATATCCTTTAAAAACTCATAAATTAACACAGAAACAAACTAGAGCGGGAGAGAATGCATCTTTATATCTCATAACGCTATTGTCGTAATATCAGATCCAGCCTTTTGTTAAGTCCCCTGGGTTGATGGCTGTCCATTTGAAATATCCAGAAGGATTCCCTGTTAAGGCCTCATGCACACGACCGTTGTTTGATTCCATGTCCGTTGTGCAGTTTTTCGTGATTTTCTGCGGACCCATTGGTTTTCAATGGGTCCGTGGAAAACTCGGCAAATGCACCGTTTGTCCTCCGCGTCCGTAGTCCGTAATTCCAGTCCGTCAAAAAAATATAACCTGTCCTATTCTTGTCCGTGAAAAAGGGTTCACGGACCCATTCAAGTCAATGGGACCGTTAAAAAATGCGGCTGGCCATCCGTGTGTCATCCGCATCCGCGTCCGTTTTTTTTTTGCGGATCCCTTGGCAGGCACTTGGCAAAAATTGTCAGCCTCTCTTTTGGTAAAATCTTTTGGATCATGTCCGCTAAAAAAACCGGAAGACACACGGAAACACAACGGAAGCAAAAACGGACACGGATCACGGAACAACGGAACCCCGTTTTGCGGACTGCAAAAAAATACTGTCGTGTGCATGATGCCTAAGGAGTTTCCTCCTGTGATCACCACCTCTAGCTGGTGCTTTAACCCTCTCAATCCCCAGCACTTGCATACCGGACGTGTTCCCACCATGGGCTACCGCAAAGTGCATGCTAGCCGCAGACACACTACGGCTCCCATGGTGCGGTATGTCCGAAATATGCTTGCGTATCCCAACTTTAATCGCATTCGTGGTGCAACCAACATATTGTAAGCGGCAGATTGTGCAAGTAATCAAATATACAGCTTAGGTTGTATTGCAATTAAGGTATGACTTTATCACAAAAGCATTTCCGTTTGCAGTAGATTGAAATGATTTAGCTACTGCACTGTGATCGCAACATATACATTTCTCATGTCCGCATTTGTAACTGCCTTTAGTTACTAACCAAGTTGGTTGTGACCTATTCCTCTCCTGGTAGAAGTTTGGGCTAACAGAAGTAGCAACAGTTGGGGCTCTACGGGCCGCACATCTTATACCTCCCGCTGCTATTTCTGCCCATTGTTTGTCATATGCTAGAATTGGGAGGTGCTTTCTGACAATCTTGCAGACCTCAGGATAATCCACAGTAAATTGTGTCACAAAGGTACTCTGAGGATTCTTATTTACTAGCATATGTGGCTCGATGGTTCTCTGTTTTATCTTTGGATAGACCAACTTGTCTCTATCCGTATCTGATGCCTGTCGCATACAACTAGTAATGTGCTTTCGAGAATAAGCCCTCTACATTAGCCTGGTAGTAGTCTCCCCTGCTTCCAATACAAAAGAATCCTTGTCCGAGCAATAGCTCTTCTGGCTTTGCCCCTAGGTATATTGTGTAGGGTATGTGACGGATGGCAAGAAGATCAGTGCAATATGGTGTTAGGGTACTTTTACACTTGTGGCAGGACGGATCGCCTGCCGGATCCGTCCTGCCACGAGTACCCGTGCACTGCCGTGCTGCCGCTCCGTCCCCATTTACTATAATGGGGCGGGGGGCTGAGCTACTGCGCAGCACGGCAGTGCACGGCCGAGATCACCGGACTAAAAGTCCTGCATATCCGACTTTTCAGTCCGGCGATCTTTGCCGTGCACTGCCGTGCTGTGCCGTAGCTCCGCCCCCCGCCCCATGATAGTCAATGGGGACGGAGCAGCAGCATGGCAGTGCACAGGCACTTGCGGCAGGACGGATCCGGCAGGCTGAATAGCCTGCCGGATCCGTCCTGCTGCAAGTGGAAAAGTACCCTTACCTGCTGAAGGTATTCTGAAGGTGGATGTGCAGATGGCAGCGGTGACGGTATCCCCCCTCAGGCGCAAATTGAATAAAACAACCTCCTGTTTCTCATAATGGACACTAAAATATATAATCACCAAACAAGAATTTAGGTATTGGATAATAGGTGGTATGGGCCCCACCATCTCCAGGCCAGATAAATATCAAGTCATCGATGTAGCGACCATACCACCTTATGCAGCCACAGTAAGGGTGGGTGTTGATGAGGAGAAAGCCCCTCTCCCACCATGCCATAAATATATTAGCTATGGAGGGAGAGAACTTAGCCCCCATCGACACCCCTGATAGGCACAGAGGCACAGGTGTGGACTAGGGTTGTTTTGGGTATTGAATTTTCGATACCCAATCGATACTTTTATGCCAGTATTGATTCGGTATCGTGATGTTCGTTTTTTCGATACTAGACCGCGCTACTGCGCAGTCTAGTATCTCCTGTTATGGGAGGACACAGCGTGTGCAGCGCTCGGCACACGCTGTGTTCCCTGAGGCTGTAGATAGTGGAGAAGGAGGGAGGTAGGGAATCCCTCCCTCCTATGACGCGGCCGCCAGTGATTGGTGCGGGAGGAGGGACATGGGAGGAGAGAACTGCTGCGCCAGGCGAACAGCAGCAGCCTTCTCCTCAGTGTCCTGTGCCCTCCTCCTCCTGTGTGCTCCTCCGCCCGCAAGAAGTACATGTCCTGCCGCTCTGCTCCCGCTGCTCTGGCCCCGCTCCTGCTGTCCTGCCGCTCTGGCCCCGCTCCTGCCGTCCTGCCACTATGCCCCCGCTCCTGTCGCTCTGGCCCCGGTCCTGCCGCTCTGGCCCCGATCGTGCCCACACAATGATTGTTAACCTTTAATACAGATACAGGAGGTGGGTGCCGGTGTCCTGTGAAAATCTGCTGCCCATAAAAATCTGCTGCCCACGTCACTTCTGGTCAGGACGTCACGCTTCTGAGGGAGGTGTGTCTCCCTGCTCGGCTCCTGATTGGTTAGAAAGAAGGTTTGGCTTCAGACTGCATAATCGCTGAGGGCAGCAGATTTTTACGGGTAGCTTACTTTTACAGCCGCTTACATTCACAGCGCTGTGAACGGGAGGGTAGGTTACATTCACAGCGCTGTGAACAAGAGGGTAGGTTACATTCACAGCGCTGTGAACGAGAGGGTAGGTTACATTTACAGCAGCTTACATTCACAGCGCTGTGAACGCGCAACACCAGGGCAGCAGATTTTCACGGGCTCAGGGCAGCTCATTTTAACAGCAACTGTATGGGGATCGCTCAGGGCAGTTTATTTCAACAAGGGCTGTGAATGCAAACGCGCAGCGTCAGCTTATATTACCATCGGCTGTATGAGCCTGTGGGATCCCCGTTAAATCAGCTGCCCCTGCGATCCTCATACAGCCGATGGTAATATAAGCTGACGCTGCGCGTTCGCATTCACAGCCCTTGTTGAAATAAACTGCCCTGAGCGATCCCCATGCAGTTGCTGTTAAAATGAGCTGCCCTGAGCCCGTGAAAATCTGCTGCCCCAATCAGAGCCCATGAAATTCTGCTGCCCGCCAATCAGAGCCCGTGAAAATCTGCTGCCCGCCAATCGGAGGCCGTGAAAATCTGCTGCCCGCCAATCAGAGCCCGTGAAAATCTGCTGCCCGCCAATCAGAGCCCGTGAAAATCTGCTGCCCGCCAATCAGAGCCCGTGAAAATCTGCTGCCCGCCAATCAGAGCCTGTGAAAATCTGCTGCCCTCAGGCCTGGTGCTGCGCGTTCACAGCGCTGTGAATGTAAGCCGCTGTAAATGTAACCTACCCTCCCGTTCACAGCGCTGTGAATGTAACCTACCCTCCCGTTCACAGCGCTGTGAATGTAACCTACCCTCCCGTTCACAGCGCTGTGAATGTAACCTACCCTCCCGTTCACAGCGCTGTGAATGTAAGCTGCTGTAAAAGTAAGCTACCCGTAAAAATCTGCTGCCCTCAGCGATTATGCAGTCGGAAGCCAAACCCTCTTTCCAGCCAATCAGGAGCCGAGCAGGGAGACACACCTCCCTCAGAAGCGTGACGTCCTGACCGGAAGTGACGGGGGCAGCAGATTTTTATGGGCAGCAAATTTTCACAGAACACCGGCGGTATCCGCCGCCTGTATCTGTATTAAAGGCTAATTATTGTGTGGGCAGTGCGACCCCCCCCCCCCACCCCGTACTAAACTCAATGAGTGGGCAGGGCGCCCTCAATCCCGCCCCCCTCCCAGTATTAAAGTAGGTGGCAGTGGCCACAGGGTCCCCTCCATTGGTGGCAGTTCCCCATGGCAGCCAGGGCTTCAGTAGCGTCCTGGCTGCCATGGTAACCGACCGGAGCCCTACATTGCGATCTGTTACCATGGCAGCCAGGATGCTACTGAAGCCCTGGCTGCCATGGGGGCTCCCTCTGCTGTGTGCACAGGGCAGCAGGGAAATGTGAAGTCCTATTCACCCTGATAGAGATCCATTAGGGTGAATAGGACAAGGGATGAAAAGATCCCAGGTCCTACCCCTAAGGGGGGAAATGGGAAATAAAAATTTAATAAAAAATAATAATAATAAAAATAAAAAAAAAACACACACACCTAAATATTAAGTATAAATCGCCGCCTTTTCCAATTTTACATCTAAAATATACAGATAAACATATAACATATCGCCATATCTAAAGTCCGACTCCAATCTGTTAAAAATAAAAAAAAACTATGCTATGAAAGTCGTAACAGAAAAGTAAAAAAAAAAAATTTTTTTTTTTTTGGGAGTTTTTTTTTTTTTTGGCGTGGTATCGAATAGTATCGAGTATCGCAATACTTTTTTATGGTATCGATACCGAATCAAAATTTTGGTATCGAAACAACGCTAGTGTGGACCCAGTTTAAATGCTGCGTTTATTTATGTCTTTAGTATGTCATGACTATGGGCTTATATACCTAACAGCCCGAAACGCGTAGACTAAGACCTGTTGGACTGCATGTATACTTTTTAACCGCATTAATAAAGTACCGTTGAACCTTTGCGAAATTGAGCTGGATATTCGTTTTGGATTTTAACAAATAATATTTAACCATATACCATATTAGCTAGTAAAAGCTATGTGATATGGAGGTATTATGAAGGTGAAAAGAATAATGCCATCAGCTTTATACCACTGGGAGGTTTTTTAATGCTTGCAGACTGCCCATTGACTATGTATGTCCAGGTGGTCGGAACTTATCTCTGCACAGATGTTTCTAAACGTACACGTACTACACAGACACTAATTGTATAGCAGCGGGAGAGTTTTTTTTACAGTGTCAGCCTTCCCCATCTCTGCATATAAAGGTCAGGAACCGGTTATGCCGCTTCCTGCTCCAGGTTCCAGCGGCCATGTGGTCATTGGGGGTCATCAGTGTGCATAAGCTGCTGGGTCTTACCAGACCCAGATCAGTTCTGCAGTGAGGTTGTACAACATTGTACAACCTCTCTGGGGCCTGTATTCCCCCTGTAACAGGGGCTAACATTTCAGCTCCAGTTACAGGAGATATAAAAGAAAAAAAAAATGTTAAATGTTCTCCAAAGGTCTTGTACGACCTTATGGTTGACACATCCTGAGGATAGGTCATCAGTATCAAAATCTCGGAAAACCCTTTTAATAAACAGATTTTGAAAACAGACTATTTTCTTGGATATAAAAAAAATAAAAACAAAACAATACTAAAATACAATAAGGGTACTTTCACACTTGCTGCATGGCTATCCAGCATTCTATAATGACTATAATGGGGGCGGGGCTGTGGCGCAGCACGGCATTGCACGGCCAGAGATCGCCGGACTAAAAGTACTGCATGTCCGACTTTTTAGTCCGGTGATCACTGCCGTGCTGCGCCGTAGCTCCGCCCCCCGCCCCCATTATAGTTAATGGGGTCGGAGCGGCAGCACACGGGTACTTGCGGCATGGTGGATCCGGCAGGCTGTTCACCCGCCGGAACAGCCTGCCGGATAGCTATGCCGCAAGTGTGAAAGTACCCGAAGTTGAACAGCAGGTGTGAACCAAACGGCACTGTGGGAATTGGACAACAGACTACAGATAATTACCTGCAATGTGAATCCGTAACAGAAAAAAATCCATGATTTGACATTTTTTGGTTATCTTGTCCCACCCCAAAAATTTTATAAAAAGTGATACAAAAGTCATAAGTACCCCAAAATTGTATCAATAAAATCTAGAGGATGCCCCACAAAAAAGCCCTCATACAGCTCAGGAAACTTAAATATAAAAAGGTGTGGGTGTCAGAAAATTGTGATGCAAAGAAACCAAATAAAAACTACAATTTTATTTATTGAAAACTAAAAGAATAATTTTTTTCCGTTTTCCATTACAAGATATGGTAAATGAAATGTTGCCATTAAAAAATACAACTTGGCCCACAAAGCAGATACCCAGGGCTAATGTTTGCAGTAGGTGATAACGCTGATTGCAGACACTTAACCCCTCAGATGCCGTAGTCTATTGTAACAACGGCATCTAAGGCAGTTGTCCCCAGGAGCATTGTGCTCCCGGGCCCCAAACGGCTTTCCCGCGCAGAGATCTGAGAGGCTGTTCATTTGTGGTGGTAGTGCTTGATTCTACCAGACCTACCACAGCTATATTACTATGGATGCCTGCAGGTGGCAGCGCTCCATAGGAATGTATTGAATCTTTCATACACTGCAATGGTAGTTCATTGTAGTCTTTGGGGCAAGCAGTCTGAAGACCGTATGTTCAAGGCACCTTGAAAGAGTTAAAAAAAAAAAAAAAAAATATATATATATATATATATATATATATATAAAAATTTTAATCATCTCCCTTCCCTATTATAAAGATCATAGGACAGAATCAAGACAGGCCCATTGACTTTCTGTTAAGCCTGCCTCACTTTTGTCTCCAGCAGTGAGGAGAGAGCATGCTATGTGAGTGCTTCTCTCACCTTGTTGTAGCGATCGGTTGGGGTCTCAACACTCGGACCCCACCGACTAAAACTTTTAACATTCTGCACTTCAAATTTTGTGTTTTTACAGCACATAGAATGCTGGAGTATCACGTTTATCCATATGTGGAGTATAGGTGTTCCTTTTTTCTTTTCAGGATACTCTGAGTGTAACAGAGAACAAATTATGTGATGCACATAGTGAAGTGAATGAGCTCAGAAGGTAATTTTTTTGATATTTAAAAAAAAACCATGCAGCAGTAATACAGGATAGTCAGAAAACCTTTAGTTAAGAAAAACTTTCATACATTATTCAGCTGGGCTTCAGTACTGGTTTGCCTGAAAATTTGCGGAGAGAATACAAGCTATAAATATATCAGTATGTTATAGAAAACCTGTCACCGTGGAGCGTGTGGATGTGGATCCAGTGTGCCAGCAAACCGGTTTGACCTTGGGCTAGTCATAAAGACGTTATCCTGGCTGTCCCTTGGTTTTCACTCTTTAACCCCTCTACAGAGATCTGGCCTTTGCTGCAGGGGAGCCACTAGTCCACTGCCTTTTGGAATAGTCCCAGTGTGATTGGCTGCTGACTCACTGGATGTCAATAACCTAGAGGTTAACCCTTGCAGTACGACAACAGAGGAGATATATAAATGAACAATGGCCCCAATTCACACACAGGAAGCCAGCTCCCATGGGCATGAAACAGCTGCACCCATGAACCACCATTGTAATAGAGCACAGTACAATTTGCAGGCAGCAGATTTAGAACAGAAGGAGCTGAGCAGAATTGATATATACCTTTTTGGGAAGAGATTTAGTAAAACCTGCAATTTATACATTTAAACCTCTGGTCTTTCTATACTTAACTATCTCTATACACACTTATACAGGAAATGCTATCAATCACTGTTAACACCTCCCCTGTGTACAACTGAAGTCAGAAAAAAGCAGAGCTTTTGAATATTTTCCCATTAAACTGTATATCAATCTGCTTCGCTTCTCCTGCTCTTTAACATCCTGCCTGCAGATTGCATTGCATTTTGTGGTGACAGGTTCTCTTTAATGTGTATGGGTACATAACTGGTGTCCAGGCCTTTGCTGACCTGATTTATAATTCTCTGTGGAGTCAGGAGCTACATTTCATTATGGCCCTTAATGTGGCCATTTGGCTACCACTGGCCTATGCAATGTTATTCATCTGAGTGGGGCTTGCTGACGTAATACATCTACTTCAGAAACAACTTCATTCATATGAATGTACCTAAATTGTAATAGCAGAAATCTCTGCAACAAATATGTTGTGTGAGTCTACCCTAAGCAAATATTTAGATGGTAATTTACTAACAGATTATTTGTGCTGCAATCTGCGCCTTTTCCCCGCTCACACCAGGTCTAAAAGTGGGCTTGGAGGAGGCGGGCAGGCAGGCCTGTCTCATTTATCATTTTCTTCACCTGTTTTAGGCATAGAAAATGGTCTAAATCTACGTCAGCAAGAGGGGTGGCGTAAAATTAGACGGGTGGTGGATACGCCGAAGTTTTGTAGAGGCTGGACCCTCTACATAAGTTTGGCGCATCCACCACCAGCTTAAGCGGTATTAAGACTGGCGTCCCAGACACCGGTCTTAATAAATGACCCACTTAACAAGCAATTAACATAATGTGGTGTGTACAAATAAAGGTATGTACAAATTGTAAAGTAGAGGCCTTAGGTGACTGAAGGTGGGCTGGGTACTGCTGTCTGTCTGAATCATCTTTAGATTTACAAGGCTTTCTTTTTGGGTGAAACAGGACAGTTTCAAAACTGGAAACACAAATTAAACAACTGGAGCACGACAACATGGCAAAGTTTGATTATAAAGTGGAAGGCCAATTGTGGACATCCCGGCCTAAGTAAGTTTCTCCCCCCCTCTTTTATATTGCACTTGAGTGTATAGTGTTAGAGTTTTCTATAGTTGTATTACTTAAAAAATACAAAAGATGTTGATATAGTAAGACTAATTAAACATAATTAAATCTTGGTAATTTTTAGACAGTGCTGTTCTGTAAATTTCTGAACCGACCCTGCTCTTCTGGCTCACAACCGTCCATGGAGCCAGGAGAGCAGGAGCTGCCGTTCCTGCTGCAGTTAGTAAGTTTTTTTTGTGCCCCCAGGCACTTGACTTTACCTTAGGGACAGTTAGGGAGATTTAGTTAGGGATGTATAGGCAGGGATAGTGAGGGTCAGTTTAGGGACCCCTCAATGCATTTGAATCAGTTTTTTTTTTACACTTTTTTTTTGTTAGGGAAAAGTGCGCGAACACCCGTGCCCCCACACACATGCACACCTAATAAAGATTTCCATGCACGCACACACACACACACACTCACGCTCCCCTATGGCCCGCCGGACGTTCTCGGCCGAGGAGGCATACACCCAGCTTGCCTCCGAGTCCGAGAGCCCCAGTGATGATGAGGATGACCCCACGTTCCTTTTGTCATCCGCATCCTCCTCATCATCAAGCGACGATGAGCCCCCAAGGCAGCGGAGACGCCGCCAGGCGGATCGAGGGGTCCCCCATGCTAGGGAACCTGTGGCCCACCCTAGTATGAGCAGCTCTGGGGCTCATACTAGTTTTCCGGCCCACCAGGTCAGTTCACCTGAGCCCCCTGCCGGTGAAGTTGGATGGTGTACCCCAGAGAACTTTGAGCCCGCAATTCCTGATTTTGTTGGTGAATCAGAAATCCAGATTTACACAGTGGGCTTCACTGAATACGACTTTTTTTGTGTTTTTTTTTTCAGTGACCAACTGGTAAATCTAATGGTGGAGCAAACGAATCTGTACGCCCAACAGTTCGTTGCTCAACATCCGGGCTCTTTTTTGGCTAGGCCCGGTTGCTGGACGCCAGTCAGTGCAGCCGAGATGAGGAAGTTTGGGGCCTTGTGCTGCACATGGGCCTAGTCAAGAAACCCAGTGCCAGGCTGTACTGGAGTGGGGACGTCCTCTACCAGACCCCACTCTACAGTATGGCCATGACACGTCCCAGATTTGAGGCCATCCGGAAATGCCTGCATTATGCAGATAATGCAGCATGTCCCCCCCAAGGTGATCCTGCCTATGACCACCTGTACAAAATCATTTTGGAGGCCATCACTTCGGGGGCCAAATTTATGGAGGCCTACGTACCTGGAAGGGTGGTCGCGGTTGATGAGTCTCTCATTGCTTTCAAGGGGAGACTCATTTTCCGCCAGTATGTTCCCTCTAAGCGGGCAAGGTATGGCGTGATACTGTACAAACTTTATGAGAGTACCGCAGGGTACACTTACAAGTTTCGTGTGTACGAGGGACGAGATTCCCATATTGAACCCCCAGAATGTCCCCCCACTCTGGGTGTTAGCGGGAAACTTGTGTGGGACCTTATGTACCCACTGCTAGACAAGGGTTACCACCTGTACGTGGATAACTTTTTTCTAATAGCATTCCCTTGTTCAAGTCCCTCGCCGCCAGGGTTTGGCAAATTCAGGTTTTGAATACCTTGAGGGGTGCAGTTTCTAGAATGGGGTAATTTTTGGGTGGTTTCTATTATGTAAGCCACACAAAATGACTTCAAACCTGAACTGGTACCTAAAAAAAATGGGTTTTTGAACATTTCCAAGATTTGCTTCTAAACTTCTAAGCCTTGTAACGTCCCCCAAAAATAAAATGGCATTCCCAAAATGATTCAGACATGAAGTAGACATATGGGGTGTGTACATTAATAACTATTTTGGGAGGTATTACTATGTATTATAGAAGTAGAGAAATTAAAAGCTGGAAATTTGCTAATTTTTCCAAAATTTTTGTAAACTTTTTATAAATAAAATTTTTCTTGACTTCATTTTACCAGTGTCATGAAGTACAATATGTGACGAAAAAATAGTCTCAGAATGGCCTGGATAAGTAAAAGCGTTTTAAAGTTATCACCACATAAAGTGACACTGGTCAGATTTGCAAAAAATGGCCGGGTCCTTAAGGTAAAATAAGGCCGTGTCCTTAAGGGGTTAAACATCGATCTGCTAACCAGAAACAATGATTCTGTATGCGGAGGAGGGATCATTATAGCAGCAGTCTCCTTCACTCAGCGAGCAGCTGACTGTCGTGGACGACCACTTTCTTTAGGACAATCGGCCGCTCGATCAGCCCACCTAAACCCGCCTTAACTTTTTGAATCTTGCCATATCGACAGTAACAGCATCGCAAGGACAAATGAAAGATTATCTTGGAGCAAATCTATGTTGTGTTGTTAAAATGTGCTTGTAAGAGCACACAAGTTCTTATTGGGGAACCTTTTATGTTGTTTTTGTTCATGTTTTTATTTGTGTTTCTTTTCACAAAGAAATGAGATGTTCCGCACAAGTGGCAATCCATACGGGGTGGATGTAGCAGTCCGTAAGTGTCTGGCTTCTGAAGCCGAGTGTTCCGCCTTCACTGGTCAGCCACTTGATAACAAAGCCAAAGAGATGGAGAGGGAACAAGACCTAATGTATGGGCAAAACAGGTGAGCCCCAGCAGATATACTTAAGCTAGCTACACAGCCTTGTACTTTTGCGAAATGTATTGTGCATGGTTGATATTTATCTTAAAAATAGGTTTGTCTTCAGGGTGCTGTATTAAAACCCAAATTTTACATTTACAAAATCACATGTCCTGCTATATGTTACAGCTGCTTTCATTATATTGAATAGAATCCCTTAGGGGAGAACCTTGTATTACCAGCTTTTTGGGTGCATGCGGTTTGTCATATGATCTGCTTTTGTTCTAATGCAAGACATGAGTCCTTGGGGGTAATATACTCAAGATCAACAGTGTTTGAAATAGGAGTGAAGACACCAGCTATGTTGTGTATACTTGGCCAAAGAGACGTCCTTCCTATGTACTTCTTCTCACAAGGCTAGTTTTCTGTTCTTATTGTCCTGTTATGCATTTAGGTAAGGGTCTGTTCACATTTTCATTGCGGCCTCTGTCTATAACAGTAGCCACCCCAAACTGCTGGAGCCATCATACAACAGATGCCAACAGCACCCAACGGACCCCATTGTAAGTCAAGGCTCTGTCAGGGTGCCAAGTGTTTTGACAGGAAGGTGGCATATGGAGCTATTCTTCCCGTAGAGCAGGCATCCTCAAACTGCGACCCTCCAGCTGTTGTAAAACTACAACCCCTACAATGCCCTGCTGTAGGCTGTTCGGGGATGCTGGGAGTTGTAGTTTTGCAACAGCTGGAGGGCCGCAGTTTGAGGATGCTTGCCGTAGAGTATAAGTATGAACGTATCCTCTGACATAACTGTGAACAGAGCCTATTTCCACTCAGCATGGGAGGGCTATCTTCTTCTTAAGATATGGGGCTAATATAACATGTTGAAATAAATTGAGACTGCCAAATTGTTCATGTTATTCAGAACAATTTTTTTCCAAATCTTATTAAGGTACCAATCTCCTCCAGAAAAGGATGCTGTGCATGATATCTTGGCCTCTAAACCTAAAACAGAAGACCACAGCAGTGAGGAGAGTCCTATTCTAAAAGCATTGAGAGATTATGAAGAAGAGAAAGAAATGAAAATTTGGAGCAATTTTACAAACAGAGACAGTGCATTTCATAGTAAGTCTATGCTGATACAGAATATATATATTTCAAAGAGTTTTAGCTCCTATTTATTATAATGGTAACAGTAAGCATGTCCATAGTAAACAAGGGAACTAGGAGAATGTGATTTTATGAAGATTTAACCAGTCAGTTTACACAGCATACAGCTTTCCTAGATTTTGGAGTAGCACCTCTTCCTAGTTTTGTAAAAAGGGTTCACTCCATTGTGGGGTGAAAAGCGGGTTGACAACTCCTTTAAGAGCTGTAAGGTCCATGTTGGTTGCCACATAGCTTTCTAAAAAACAGGTGTTATTAAAGGGGTTATCTAATTCTAAAAATGCCCCCCCCCCCACAATGCACGGGCCCCTCCTATAGCTCATACATACCTCGCTCCCCAGGACCTTTGTCACTCCGCACAGCCGCAGCTGCATCTCCCCATCGCGAGGTGGGGGTTGCGGGGTTACAGCCAATAGCAGGCCGTGTCAGTGCCCAGCTCCCCCAGCATCACAGGTGACGTCTGGTCACCGTCACGGCCTGCAATTGGCTGCACCCCACGATCGCCGGATGTTTTGACCCACGCGATGGGGAGTTGCAGCGATTCCTGCGCAGGGATCTAGAGTGACGCGGGTGCCGGGGGTAAGTATGATCTATAGAAGGGGCCCGGGCACTGGGGGGGGGGGGGGTCATTTTTAGAATTGGATAACCCCTTTAAGAAGGGTAGTTTAGACAATGGAGGGCATTTATTAAGCATGTTGCACCAGAAATATGGCGTAAAATGCACCAAAAAGAATGGCGTTTTGATTTGCACCAAATATATCAACTGTTTTCCCCAGAATCTTCACCATAAAGAGTGCATCACGCCAGAAATGAGTTCTAAATGTCAAAGTGGGCAGGGATTATGAAATTGGCGGATATTATGCCTTATTTATCATCCTCTTATCGGCAGAAATGACTCATTGTTGTGGACAATTAAGCCAGTTTATGTGGTGGTGTTTTGTGTAAAAAGATGCATTTATGGAATAAAGATGCAACTTTTTGTCAAAAAGTCGCATTTAAGAAAAGAAAACCAACTCGTCGTGGGAACAATTGATAGGTAAGTATTAAAACAGGACGCTTTTTTTTTTCTAATACGAGCTAAACAACAGGGTTTTGTCAAAAAATTTACACCCTTAAGTCTAAGACAAAAGTTGCAATTAGAATAGAATAGGGGAGGCTCTCTAGTCTTTATAGTCCCCTTGTGCAGACTTCGGTAAGAGACACAGGCTGAGGTAAGACCGCTACTTGCGGTGCCGCACGTGGGACGCCACTGTCGGCATTACGGCTGGATGATCAGACCTCGCAACAAGAAGGTTACTGATCTCCTCTGCATGCTGAGGGTGTATTGCCACAATATCTCTCTTCCCTGCCTCAGCGATGTATACGATTCAAGTGTGCACGGTATAAAATACTTTTTCTGAACCACTCATACATTTATTTAATTAACTATTTATCCAGCAATACGAAAGATTGTTCTACTGGCTGCGATTCTACAGTGGAATTTTGAACCTTGATTGGGAGGCTTGAATTAATGTGACTGGCTATAATAGTTTATTTAATAAGATCTAATACACCAAGGAGTATTTACACCTTTAACGGCAACATGCAGCCATTCACTCATATGTTGATGAATTGACTATACGCATTGACGGTGAAGATACCGTGTCTATTCTGTCTATTCTCCAGTTGTGGACTACTGAAAGGATATTTCTCAAGATATATTTGCTTTTATAATTTTACGGCAATATTGCGACAGTATCTGATAATGGCTTTATAATTATAATAATACTGCAAGTATTTTTAGAATACCACATCATTTACCATACTATTTACAGGATATTTAGTACATACGGTATATGTTTTGATTAATTTGTTATGGATTTTTAAGTATTTTTATGCAAATAAATTTTAGTTAAAGTTCCACACAGTTCCATATTCGTCTATGAACCCAAATACTGAGTGCCAACCCAGTAACCATACAAAAGTTGCAATTTGCCAGTGGAAATATGCTTCAAATGTCTCAAGTGTGGTCTGGTTGGCCGAAATGGCGCATTTTGGTTTAAAAAAATTCAGTGCCATTGGTGTTAAAATGTTGCAAATAGAGAGAAATAGACGGATAATCAGGTTTATATTTTAAAAAGTCACATTTTAAATGTGCTGCGCTCCTTTTGATAAATGAGGTGAAATAAATCATCACTTTTGATTTGTAATGTTAGTATTTTTTGGCACAAATTACACCATTATTGATAAATGTCCCCCAATGTGTTTCGGACAGACTCCAGAAGTAGGACTGTAAAAAAAGACTAAGTTGTCAGAGACTCTTTGCTGGGACTGTCTTGTTTCTATCTGTGCCACGTGTTGTACTATAATGCTGTGTCACCTTCCATATTTTAATGGATAAAATAAATGGACTGAAGTCTTAAGAGAGGGCTGAACAGAGATTTCAGTAACTTAAGTTTTTTTAAATATTTATTGCTATTAAAGGGTTATTCCCATCTTATAAAGTCATGGCATGCTGCTATTATATGCCACCACTTTATGATCAGTGGGGGTTTAACTTTTGGAACAGCCATTATGCTGAGAGTGAAGGACCTGCAGCACTGTTGTAGCTGTGCAGGGAACTACAGCTGACACCACACATTGAATGAGAATGGGATAACATTGCTCACTACAACAGTGCTTCATTTTTAGGATTGATAGGGGACCCACAGGCCACCTATCATAAGGTGGTGGCATATCCTAACAATATATGGTATACCCATTTAACAGTGATATGTCCCAGGGTTTTGTGAAACATTACATGGTGCATGTTCAACATTACAGGACTGTCTTCCAAAAGACACCTGATGGATGTCAGTGACTATTGCACCCCCCGTGGCTCTCCTGAGAAAAGTAAAGAACGACAGAGGCAGCCTAACTCTCCATGTGGGCCACGATCTTCTTCACTTCCGCCATCAAACCGCAAGTCTGTTAGTACACCAAGTAAGCTTTGTGTGTTTTTTTAAACTTTTTTATGTAATTTGTACTTTGGTAATAAGATATAGTCCAAAGTTTTTTATATTACCTTGTTTTCCTTCCTTCTGCAGCAAAACGTGAATTTGATGTTAATGCCATTGTCTGTAAAATACAGCCCAAAGCGTTCTCCAAGTGAAAACCTCTCTCCAGGTTTAAGCCAGTTACTACATAGTGAGGAGAACACTGTGGCAAGGTATTGATTATTTTTTATGGTATTCATTGATGCTTTCTTTACATTCCTCCATGTCGTGTTCCTACACAATTTTTAATGCTATCTTTATTTTAAGTAGGTTTGATGTGTCATGGGATGATTCATCAACATTCAGAAATCAGAGTCCAAGAAAGAGACTGCAGTTTATGTCCTTGGAAGACCCAGAAGGTAACTTTATGGTGCTATGTTCAAGTTTAGTGTTTAAAAGTGTATGGCAGTCTGTTCTATGGCAAAACCGGAGCCGTAAAGCTGGCTGCGGGATCCCTCTAAACCAGTCAGCTGACAATAATGGTGCCAGTAGGACCTGTGTATTATTGCAGAGATTTTTATTTGCATATTTGTTTTCCATTTCTGATGTCCATTTGACTTCACATCAAGCCTTTAAAGGGAACCTGTCATCAACTTTATGCTGCCCATACTATCGGCAGAATAAAGTAAAGGCAGGTGAGTTTATTTCATAACAGTCATTGCAGACTGGGCCTGGAAAAGAGTCCCGGCCACCTGAGAAGAGTCCTGGTTATTCATGAATTCCTGCCCACCTGCTGATGACTGACAGGCTTCTACCTAGTTTTCTCCCCATCTCTCTAGGAGAGAACTGCCAATCGTCAGCAGATGGGCGGGAGAGCAGGAGATTATGAAGAACCAGGACTCTTCTCAGGTAGATTTGACTCTATTCAAGGCCTGAGCTGCAATGATGATGATGCTGGTTCTCAGCAACCACTTACTTTTAGCTCATGAGTGACACACCGCTGAAATCAGAATTTCTGTCACTATTTTATGCTGCCCTCAGTGAGGTCAGCATAAAGTTGATGACAGGTTCCCTTTAAGGGGTTATGCCATGATTAATATAAACAATGAAAATCAGACATCATATAGTACATGGCAATACCTTTCTAACACAGTTAGAACAATACCTGTACTGCATATGGGTTCAGAGATCTCCACATTAACCGCTCCAATTGTTCTGCTAGCTTATCTTTAGCCTGGCAGCTCAGGAGGCATGTCCTTTCTGCTGCAGCTCTCTCCCTGTGACTGCCACAGCTTCTAACAGAACATATGGCTGGTGACAGTTGAAGATTTAAACTGAGCACATTCGAGCAGTTCAGTGAGACGGACAAAAAAAATAAGGAAAAGCACAAACAACTGGTGGTACTATACAGATACATTTTATTGAATAGCTCAGTGGCTATACTAAATTTTAATTACATGAAATTACAAAAGTAGTCAGATCCAGGTGCTAGTTTGAAAAATGTAGAATATGTTTTTATTTATATTGATTGCGTGGTCAAAGAAGCTACATCCATACTTACAATGCATTTGGAAAGTCATCAGACCCTTTCACTTTTTTCACATTTTGTTATGTTACAGCCTTGTGCTAAAATAAGAATAATTCAAGTTTTCTCATCAATCTGCACTTAATACCCCATAATGAGAAAGTGAAAACTGAATTTTAGAAATGTTTGGTCATTTATTAAAAAGGAAGAACTAACATTTCTTATGAACATAAGTATTCAGACCCTTTACTATGACATTTGAAACATAGCTCTTGGGGCCTCCTATTTCTCCTGCTCATCTTTGAGATGTTTTCACACCCTGATTGGAGTACAACTTTGTTAAATTCAGTTGACTGGACGTGATTTGGACGACATACCCCTGTCTATATAAGGTCTCAAAGCTTTCAATGCATGTTATGGCAAAAACCAAGCCAAGAGGAGGAAAGAACTGGCTGTAGAGATCACAGACAGGATTGCGTGGAGGCACAGATCTAGAGAATGGTCGAAAAAATTTCTGCTGCACTGAAAGTTCCCAATAGCACAGGGGCCTCCATAATTCTTAAACAGAAGAAGCCAGAAACATACAGGATTCTTTGTAAAGCTGTCCACCCACCAAACTAAGTAATTGGGGGAGAAGGGCCTTGGTTAAGAGAGGTGACTAAAAATCCAATGGTCACCCTGGCTGAGCTCCAAACATCCTGTGTGGAGATGGGATAAACTTCCAGAAAGTCAGCCATCCCTGCAGCACTCCACCAATCTGGGTCTTGTCACCGGAACTAAGCCTCTTCTCAGTAAAAGATAAATTAAAATGCGGTTGTAGTTTGCACAAAAGACTGTTAGAAACAAGATTCTCTGGTCTGATGAACCCAATATTAAACTTTTTGGCCTCAATTCTAAGCCTAGTGTGTGGAAGCCAAGCACTGCTCATCTCCTCCCTATACCATCCCTATAGTGAAGCATTGTGGTGGCAGGTTCTTGCTGTGGGGGTGATTTTCGGCGGCTGGGACAGGGAGACTGGTGGGAATGCTAAATGGAGCAAAGGACAGAGAAATTATAATGAAAACCTGATCCAGAGTGCTCTAGACCACAGACTGGTCCAAAGGTTCACCCTTCCATCAAGGCAGTGACCCTAAGCACACCGCCAAGAAAACATAGGTGTTGCTTAAGGACGACTATGAATGTCCTTGAGTGGCTCAGCCAGAGCCCTGACTTGAACCCAATTGAACATCTCTGGAGAGACCAGAAAATGGCTATCCACCGATGGTCCTCATCCAACCTGACAGAGCTGAAAGGATCTGCAGAGAAGAATGGCAGAAAATCCCCAAATGCAGGTGTGCAAACCTTGTGGCATCATACTCAAGAATACTGGAGTCTGTAATCCCTGCCCAAGGTGCTTTAACTAAGTCCAGAGGTCTGAATACTTATGTCAATGTAATATTTTAGTTTTTCCTTTTCAATAAATTAGCAAATATTTTGAACATTCAGTTTTCACTTTGTCATCATGGGCTATTGAGTGCGGAATGATGGGGAAAACATTTTCTTATTTGAGCACAAGGCCACAACATAACAAAATGTGAAAAAACTGCAAGGGTCTGAAGACTTTCCAAATGCACTGTATGTTCTGCACAGTTTACTCACCTTGTAATGGTATGCCCCCTAGTTATCCAAGTCTTCTTTTCTGACAGAACTGCTAATCACGTCCATAAGATGGCCTCTGAGAGGTCAGATGACATCGATAATCCCGTGCTACTTCCATAGAATCCTGGGGAAGCTATAATAAGATTTTTTTAAATTTTGCTCCAGAATATGGTGCCTACACCATTTTTAGTTTGCGGCAAATTCACGATTTGAATTGTTAAATGTGTCTTAATCTGTGAAGAAAGTGGGGAAGGGAAGAGGCAACACAATGTGCCACAAAAATCTGTTTGTGAAACAATGTGCCATAGGGCTTTATACTATAAGAATTGCACACTACTTTTTACCGTATTTTCCGCTTTATAAGAGACCCTTTTTTTCCCCAAAAAGTGGGGGGGAAATGGGCGTGCATCTTATAAAGCGAATACAGCAGTATTACATGGCTGGCACATTGCAGGCCGTGCTGTGCTGCATAGACATAGCGGCCTGCAATGTACCAGTTACATGTAAACAGGGGCGTTATGAGAGTAGTAGCGGGGCCCGGCACAGTCACTGAACTTCATTAAGCCGGGTCCCGGTAAGAGCAACAATCACATATAAAGTGTATGCAGCAGCCCATAGCAGTGCTGCTTTGCTAAACTTGCAGTAATCACTTATCTGTAAGCAGTACTCACCATGCACGCAGCGGGTAGGCCTGCAGCGCACGTCACTCACTCACACCCAGACCCCGCCCACTTCATTAATTCACAAAATAATGTCCCCTAATATGCCCCTGTAATAGAAATGCCCCTACAGAGCCTCCAGCATTAATATCCCCTAAAATGCAGTTTTAGTGCCCCCTATAGTGCCCTCCATAATAATGCCCCTGTACAAAAAATCCCGCTATAGTGCCCCAGTATTAAAATTCCCCCAGCACCTCCAGTAATGCCCCATACAGTGCTCTCCTTCTCTCCCCAGTAATATACCCCACATTGCCCCCCAGTAATGTCCCTTATAGTGCTCATTACTCCACTTCAGTAATGTCCTCAAAAGTGCCCCTTAAGTATTTGTCCCCCACAGAGCACTCCTTTCTGCCAATAATGTCTCCCAAGTAGACGCTGAAAAAAAAAAGCCAAGAACTAATACCTGTTTCCCGTTTGCCAGCGTTCACAATGCAGGCCACAACCTCTTCTGGTCTACGGCCTGGGATGGTGGGACACAGGCAGCCAGATGCAAACACGTCACTGTGCCGCATCCTGGCAAAGGAGGGTGCGATGATGTCATCACTCCTGCCTGCACCGGGATTTACTACCTCATAGGCCTCAGGCCTGCTAGGCCTGAAATCTGAGGCCCATGAAGGTGATCAGAGCGGCAGGGAACTATTGGCTCCCGTGCCCTGACGCATTATTCAACTGCAGTGCGCTGGTGGGTCTAGTCACAAATGGCGACAAGACTAAAAAGTATATATTGATATATATATCAATCTTCTCGGCTCCTCCGGCTCTATAATATGCTGCCTGAAGATTGCATTTCATTTTTATGGCGACAGGTTCCCTTTGATACGTTCAAAACTGTTATGCTCCACCAGGACTAAGTAATATGAAGCTGACCATCAATATGCTAGACTACACTGGTAGATAAGAGGCTCATACAGCTGGTGCAAGAGTTGGAAAAAGTTGAATGGGTTCTAAAGAACAGGTTTGCTTCATAGAGGTCAGAAGCTGTTGGTGCTCAGGTTGGAGGAAAATAGCCAGGAGGCATGTTGTAGAAAGCCTCAGTATGAGCATTGTCTAAGGCTACCAGTACAGGAATAATGCTCAGTTAACCCGATTAACTCTACGGTGACTAGAGCCCTTACGATCTCCGTTTTATTTCTACCTATGGTGTAAGAAGGTATTTCAGCGCTAAGAGCATAGGTATATTGTAGCTGAGATGCATTGTTTTTTTCCTATGGTCTTTTTTTTTTCTAGTGAGACAAAAGACTATCATTAATTCAGAGAATAGAGGTGAGTCACAGTTTCCTCTGTTATTACCACCATTCGAGACTGAAATCACATACAACGAGAGGATGAAAACCATTAATGAGACAGAGCGGCTTTTTGATGAGTTAACCGAAGAGAAAAAACAGGTATGATTTGAAGTGTATTGGAGCTCTTCTCTCTATATTGGTGCATTTATTTAAGCAATATTTACTTGTGTGTTTTTGAAATTCTGCTAAACCAATCGCCACAGAATGCAGTGTAATCTGCAGGCAGTACATTATAGAGCCAGATGAGCTGAGCAGATTGATATTTGGTTTTGAAGGAAATTATTCAGTAAAACTTTTAATTTAGGCTACTTTCACACTAGCGTTTTTTGTAGATCGGTCATGGTTCTGCAAAAACGCTTCTGTTACCATAATACAACCGCATGCATCCGCCATGAACAGATCCGGTTGTATTATGTCTTATATAGCCATGACGGATCCGTCATGAACACCATTGAAAGTCAATGGGGGACAGATCCATTTTCTGTTGTGTCAGAGATCCGTCTTGCTCCGCACCACATCGCAGACAGAAAGACGCTGCTTGCAGCGTTATTCTGTCTGAGATGGGAGCTCAGCCAAACGGAACGAAATGCATTCTGGTGCACTCCGTTTCGCTCCGTTGAGTTTTGTCCCCATTGACAATGAATGGTGACAAAACGTAAGTGTTTTCATTCGCTATTGAGATCCTATGACGGATCTTAATAGGGATCTCAATAGCGGAATTGAAAACACTAGTGTGAAAGTATCCTTATACATTGATAGCTCTACTTTTTTTAGCTCAGTTGTACCTGGAGACCCTCTTTTCAGTGACTGACGGCTATCTCTGTATACACACTTACACAGAGAATGCTATAAATCACAAATATCACCTCCCCCGTGTTCAATGAAATCAGAAATAGCAGAGATATAAATGACAATATTTCCTGAATCTTTTCCTAAAAAACTATATATCAATCTGCTCAACATCTCCTGCTCTATAACCCGCAGTCTCAGATTTCATTGCATTTCTTGGTGACAGGTTGACTTTAAAGGAGTTATCCAGGAAAAGATATTTATGACATTCTCAGGATAGGTCCTCAGTATCAGATTTGCAGGGGTTCAAACACCTAGGACTGCCGCCGATCAGCTGTTAGAGGAGGCCTTGAGCGCCGCAGCCTCTACTTAGACCAGTGACGTCACTGCACGTTGGTCACATGACCTAGATGCAGCTCAGCCCCATTCAAGTCAATGGGGCTAAGCTGCAATACCAAACACTGCCACTATACAATGTACTGTGCTGTGCTTGGAAAGCTGTCCGGAGTAGTGTTGAGCTAACTCGTGGTTTCAAGTTCGGCGTACAAGGTTTGGGTTATCTAAGAAATCCATTTTAGATTCTGCTACCACAGAGCACAGTGGTTCCCTGAAATAGCTAATCGGCAGGAAAGCCAGGACTTGGATCCCCGCTGATGTGATAATTATGACCTATCCGGAGGATAGGTTTCTCATCATCTTCTTCAGGATAACCTCTTTAAGCTTTTAAAAACATGGCTTATTTTGGTCTTAGTTTTTTTTCACTACTGCGTTCAGAGAGCCATAATTTTTATGTTTTTCCATCAGATTATCCATATAAAAGCCTTTTTTTAAAAAAAAATTTTAACTAAAGCCACAACTGCTGTAATCATGGTAGCCTCAGTTCACGATTACAGCAAGAAATATAATGTCTGTACTCAGTATATTTGACTGGAGGGCTGCTTTAAAGGATAACACTGACTGATAACTGCATATAGCCTGGTCACAAAAATGATATCGACATGGAGAGAGTTGTCCCAAGATGTTATAAGTCAACCCCTCCTTTGGGATGGAAATCTATGTGGGAGATTTTATTGACCTGCTCAACGACTTAAAGGTTGTTTTTCTGGAATTTAGATATTGATGACCTTTCCTCAGAATTGATAATTTGTCCCAAGAATCGGTCATGAATATCTAAGGATAGTTTAACACTAGCGGCAAGGAACTCTGGTGAACAGCCTGTCGGATCCGTGCTGCCGCTAGTGCACGCGTGCCCCCAGACTACCGCTCTGGCCCCATTGACTATAATGGGGGCGGGCCGGAGTTCTGGCAGCAGCACGGCAAACATGCAGAGGCCGCCGGAATAAAAGTACAACATATGAGGATCCGGAAACAAATGTTATCCGTTTGCATACGGATTTCTGGATCCGGCAGGCAGTTCGGGGAACGCTAGTGTGAAAGTACCCCAAGTCCTTGAAAACCACTTAAAAAAAGACAGGATCTACCAACATGAATCTTACGTATATAGACCTCTTTAGTCATTCTAGAGTTGTACCATGAATCTCCATGACCGTGTACAGTGACCATTTATTTTGCTGACACATGGAACTGCATCTGCCCACAGATTGAAGCTGCCCTTAGCAGAATGCCAGGGACTGGTCGCAGACTGAGCCTGAAGATGAGAGCCACAAAGGTAGCTTTCTTTTACTTTCTTTTATTAGTTTTGTTTTTTCCTTCCTTTCTTCCCCCCTGGTGTCTGTGGTTGGGCAGATCATGCGGTGTGTTTTTTTTATTATTGTATGTAGCTGCCCATAGATAAGTTAAGATTGCCTTCCTCAGCTAACAAGATTTCCTAATACTGCTAGAAAGGGCACAGTCATACAGTAATACCATATTTCCAAAAAGGCATACATGTAATCCACAAATCATGACATTAAAAAATTTGCGTATTTTTTTTTTAAATTATTATAACAAAGTTAAAAAGGGCAACATAGGCCTATACACAATTTAAAAGAATTCACACAAAACTAAAACCAAACAAGGGGGATGGGGCCACCCGGTGGAAAAAGAGGGTTGCAGCATCCACAACAGCAGCTATATACGCAGTGCAGTAGATACAATAATGACCATCAGATCCATATGAAAGCTTCAAATGTGCATGCATACACATAAGTATTTGATCCCTAGGGGCCATAGAGGTCCAACAAAGTAGGCCCCTAAACAAGGAAGACATCTGGTGGACTAAAGCAGCATAGCAGCAATACCGCAAATGCTTTCCTCCAGTAATGTCCCACCACTCTTGATGTGTTTAGCTAACCACTTTCCTTAGATAAAACAGTTAGAAAAGCAGTGGGGAACTACTGGTGGCCAGCATCCGCAGTATTTCTTGCCGCTATGCTGTTTTTGTCCATCATATGTCCCCCTTGTTTCATTTGTGTCTTCTGTGAATTATTTTCAAGGGGACCTGTAACCACTCTGTGCATCCCCTTGAAATAACAATTCTGGAGCATTTATTCTTAGGATAACTTTTTTATGCTAAAGTGTAGGGCAAGTAATAGGTAACATTTTTGCAGTATACTTTATTTAACCCAAACTTTTATTTTTGGTAGAAAACTGGGGCTGAAATGGCCATTAGCAGCACTCTCTCAAATGAGCGTTGCTAAGGGCCATCCGTCTCCTATTAGAAAAGGGGAGACGGGCTGTTCAGGCGCTGTGCTTCTGCCTCCAGTGCTTCCCATGAAGCAGCCGCCGGCTCACTGCTTCTACTTCTGGCCGCTGCTTCATGAGTTACTATCACAGGGATCGCAGGTCAGTGAATGTACCGGAGCATTAGATTGCATAGAAAGGGGGAATATGGATGTAATTTTATCTCCTAAGACTCCTGTGCCCACCAGGGAAGCACGGGAGGCAGAAGCACAGCGCTTGCACAACCCGTCTCCCCTTTTCTAATAGGAGACAGATGGCCCTTAGCAACGCTCATTTGAGAGAGTGCTGCTAAGGGCCATTTCAGCCCCAGTTTTCTATAAAAAATAAATGTTTTGGCTAAATAAAGTCTATTGCAAAAATGTTACCTATCACATGCCCTACACTTCAGGGGAAAAAAAATATATGACAGTTATCCTTTAAAATTTATCATCTCATAAGATATTGGAGTGAGGTGTTGGCTTAAACTACACATGAAATTCTGGTGGGGGGTTAATCCACCAGTATTTTGTGATGAATCTGTAGGTATCCAGATTACCCAATACGTCCCAGGTCTAGTGGTCTCAGTGTGGTCTGGCTGCAGGCTACTTATTAGATTCTTTCAAAGTAGCATTCGATTTTGTGATTGCTTGCTTTTGTCAGCAGTCATACATAGGTGTGGCGAGTGGCTTCTTCCACTCCTAAAAACTCCCCTTACTCCTTTCTTATAGGGGAAGGAGAGAGGGGGAGAAGGTACGTTCGGATCACACACTGCTATTAGAACCTAGGTGCTGAGAGAGACCTCTTCCACTGCTGGGGTCTCCCCTTGCACTTTTTTTACCCCCTCTAAGCGGGGGAAAGAGAAGGGGGAGAAAGCACACTAGAGTTGTTCACACCCACCTTTTGTTTTCCCAGCAGAGCCCCCAGGGCCAGGGAACCTCACTGGGTGGACGGATCACCTGGGCCTCTGGTTCTCTATTTGTTCTAGGACTTGGGTATGCCACCACCCATATTTCTAGTCCAATCTCAAAGAGCTGATTGCTCTGACACCATGAGGGGGAGTGCCGTTCTGACACCATGAGGGGGAGTGTCGTTCTGACCCCATCAGGGAGAGTGTCGTTCTGACCCTATCAGGGAGAGTGTCGTTCTGACATCATCAGGGAGAGTGTCGTTCTGACACCATGAGGGGGAGTGTCGTTCTGACACCATGAGTGGGAGTGTCGTTCTGACACCATGAGGGGGAGTGTCGTTCTGACACCATGAGGGGGAGTGTCGTTCTGACACCATGAGGGGGAGTGTCGTTCTGACACCATGAGGGGGAGTGTCGTTCTGACACCATGAGGGGGAGTGTCGTTCTGACACCATGAGGGGGAGTGTCGTTCTGACACCATGAGGGGGAGTGTCGTTCTGACCCCATCAGGGGGAGTGTCGTTCTGACACCATCAGGGGGAGTGTCGTTCTGACACCATCAGGGGGAGTGTCGTTCTGACACCATCAGGGGGAATGTCGTTCTGACACCATCAGGGGGAGTGTCGTTCTGACCCCATCAGGGGGAGTGTCGTTCTGACACCATCAGGGGGAGTGTCGTTCTGACACCATCAGGGGGAATGTCGTTCTGACACCATCAGGGGGAATGTCGTTCTGACACCATGAGGGAGAGTGTCGTTCTGACACCATCAGGGAGAGTGTCGTTCTGACACCATGAGCGGGAGTGTCGTACTGACACCATCAGGGAGAGTGTCGTTCTGACATCATTAAGGGGAGTAATAACCACCCTATTGCAAAAATGTTACTTATCACTTGCCCTACATTTTATAAAAATAAAAATAAAATATGACAGTTATCCTTTAAGACTCTATGATTAGCCATTTATTTATTATTCCCGCTACAAGTAATGAATAAATTACTAGCAGTTTGCATTGAAGGTCCAGATGGGGGTTACCAGTTGGGAGTATTTCCCTGCACAGTCTGAAATGATCAAGTCAGTGTTCCACCGACTGCATGTCCGTATAAACACATGACCACTGCAGCCAATGACTGGTCTCACTGCTAGACAGTATGAGACTGCTGAGGCAAGAGATTGACTGCATCGACAATGTGTGTATATGGGCATGTCACTGCTGCAGACAAGTATACAAAGACTGGAGGGAGGCATAGGAGCAGGAGCTCTGGTCTCGAGCGGTGAGTATGTTTTTTTTTGGTTTTTTTTATGTTACCATAGTCCTTGGTTTTGGCCTTAATTTTGCATTACTTGCACAACCCCTTTTAATTTTAGACAGACTTTTCCTTTAAAGCCTGTTTATCGTTGAGCTGCTATTCTGATTTTCTTCAATATATCTATTTCAGGAAAGTTTGGAAGATCGTTTGGAAAAGATCAACCGGGAACTGGGTTCAATTCGAATGACTCTAAAGAAATACCATGTGCTACCTACATCAGCAAATATTTAATCCATTAAGAAAACCCCACAGCTGGCACTTTGCACTAATGTATATATTTACTGCACTGACCAATGCTAATTGGCTAAAAGCCTGAAGACCTTTTACTCTCAGACCTTTTACTGCTTTAATAATGTTTCTATTTCATGCAAGCTCTTTTTATTGTACACAGATTTTTCTTACACAGACTGTAAAATTTATATTTTAGTATCTGAAGTGGCCAAATTTGAGGTATAAGATACAAAGGTAAAGATTTTATTAGGTACCTTATGGCCCCCTTAGCTTTTATAGTGTAATATTTGTATTACTATCATTATTATGGTCATCCTGGTAAAACTATCACAGTGCTTCCAGATTTAAGTTTTGTTAAATCCAAATCTTGTGAAACATATTTTGCATATGAAGTATTTGGTTACCACATGTATTATGTTTGCCTGTTTTGTAAAGACCTTCACTGCTTTGCTGGGCAATGCATTGTAAGGCTAGCCTGTGTTCTTCTGATTTACCTCTTAGATACTTGGTGGAACAAAACTAAAAAATGAAGCCCAGTAATGTGACACTTTTTAGAGCACAGCACAATGCAGCAATAAATGTCCTTTAAGTGTTTGTTTTCTCTTTGTGCTGGTCTTCTGTGGGTGACTGGTACGCTGGGATATGAGAACTTGTAAGCACCCACCAGGAGCTCTTAATATAGACCCTTTTGCCACACTGGGGGTCATTTAACTAACAGTGGTACTCCAGTATCTGGTTTAAAAAAAAAAAAAAAAAAATTACAAGACTCCGATTTGCAACTTTTTAATACATTTTTACACTGTCCTCGCCAATCAAGAGTGGTGAGGGCTCGGACATTGGCCCTGGCAAATTTACTAACATTTATGCCTGAAAACAGCTGTAAAACTACTCCACTCAGGGGCAAGGACTTCTGGAGTTTGGCCTAATTTATGACAAGGCCTGCTCCTCATCATAAATTAGGTGTCGGTCTTTGATAAATGACCCCCACTGTGTTCACTGTCCAGCTGAGGAATGTCCTCATAGGTTTTCATAGGTTATTAGCTAATGTGTGGTCAGAGATGACTGGCAAAGATTATAAACAGGATGTCCCTCAAACTGCTTTGTCCCACAGTTGGGTTTTCCCCCTTATATTAGATTGTCAACAGCTCCTGTAAAAAATCTGATTCCACTGACAAACATCCACTGGGGGTCATTTACAAAGATTGTCATTTTACGTCTTTGATTCCCTCCTGCACTGCCGGAGGATGCACATCATTTATTGCAGATACGTCATAGATCTGCAAAAACGCTTCCATTAGAATAATACAACCGCATGCATTCGTCATGAACGGATTCGGTTGTATTATATCTTATATAGCCATAACGGATCTGTCGTGAACACCATTGAAAGTCAACGGGGGACGGATCCTCTTTCTATTGTGTCAGAGAAAACGGATCCATCCCCACTGACTTACATTGTGTGTCAGGACGGATCCATCTTGCTCCGCACCACATCTCGGACAGAAAAACGCTGCTCGGTTTTTCACGCAGATGTAACCGCAACAACCTACACCTCCACTAAAGAAGCATGAGTCAGTCTCAACATCGACATCTCTGGACTGCAGCGATGAGGGACTCCTCCGCAACAAGAAAAGCACTCACCCATCAGAAAATATGCAGACAAGACTGAAAAGCCAGAGTTTGCCGAGGAGCCCAGAGAGAAAAGCATCCACCAAACTACCCGCTACCCCCCCAGAGCCAACATGAGAACTCTTGTGGAACCCGCTGCCCACCACACATGGGGTCAACACCTTTTACCCACGAACCTACGCCTTGAAGAGCTCGGACAAACAGCGGTTACAACGTTTTATATCCTTTGGTCATAGCCACTGTATTAATAGTTGCGTGGGGGTGGGCTGTAGTGGATAACCTTTTACAGTGAAGGGGATTGATAGGCTAGCTCTTCGAACTCTAATAAGTAATAGACTGGAGTTCACCCCAGTGTTAGTGTTGGATCACCAGGATGGAAAAAAGTGGAGTCTTTAGCAGCCGAACAAGATGGTGGCCCTTATCATCATGGTTGCCCCATCGGGCTGTTTCTTGATATCTGATTTTTCTTTATTTTTATTTTTCTTAAATTTTGCAGGCATATGTCCTTTTGCAAGATGTTGTGTTAATGTTTATACTTCATGGAGAAGGGAGGGTGTAAACCAGATGCTGTGGTTGATGCCCATTGCAATAAGCGAGGGTAGATGTTATAGTGGAATGAAAGAAAATATATGCGGGTAATAACAGAAAATATATGCGGGTAATAACCTGGAATGTAAAGTGGCTGAAATCCCCTCAGAAAAGGATGATGGTGCTCAGGCATTTAAAAAGACTAAAGGCAGATGTGGCTCTGCTTCAAGAGACGCATCTGGGTGAGGCTGACAGCGCTAGAATGCAAAAACTATGGGTAGGGAAAGTCTTGTGCTCCCATCCATAAATGCCAAAGCAGGGGTGCTGATACTTTTGCACAGGAACCTGACATATACTGTGCAGTCATACTCCTTGGATGGAGAGGGGAGGATATTGCGGGTCTGCTTACACTCCCCATCCGACAAAATTAGTATCTATAATGTATATGGGCCAAATGATGCTAACACCTCTTTTTATGCTAATCTAGGGCGTAGACTCATGAACAACACCTACAAAAACCAAATAGTAGCAGGAGACATGAATGCGGTATATAGTTACTCAGAAGACCAGCGCCAATCACAGGGTAAACTGATCACTGCTTTTGCCCGGCACATACACTATGTGATATATGGAGAGCCATGCACCCTGAGGGACGAGAATACACTCACTACTATGCTCACGACTCATGGTCAAGACTAGGCTATTTCCTCTTATCAGCCACTTTACAGACTAGAACCATGGCTGTATCGATAGGGGACCTGGTAATCTCAAACCGCCCCCCAGTTCAGCTCACATTAACGGACACTGTCCCAAAAGGGTCAGATTTTATTTGGCGGTTCCCATAAGCTTTGGTTTGTAATGGAGAATTTGAGGCTGAAGCCCAACTATTTAAATATGGGAACAAAGCAGGGAAATTGTTGGCACACCTGACTAGGGTGCCGCTCCACTCCTCTCCAATTCTGGCTTTGAAGGACGAAAGGGGAAACTCCCACATAATGCCCTCAAAAATAAATGAAGTGCTTAAAGGGTAACTCATATTATTATTTTTTTTGCTAGTTTATTAGAGTTAGTCTGTCAATGATTGTCAAAAGATCTGTAACTACCTTATAATAACCACTTTCGTTAAGGTCCTCTGTCCCTTTCCACTGCTCCCTTAAAAGAGCGTTGCTAGGGCTTGTCTGTCTTCCTTTTAGTATAAACAGAACACAGAGAGGCGGTCCTTCACACTGCATGGCTGCATTAGGCTTCAGAGTGAGGAGGCGTGTCTCTCAGTAATCCAATCTGATTGGCTGGCAGGGAGCTGCTGTTTACAGCAAGTGTGTATTGGAAGTCAGGGAAAGCAGTTTTGGCCTCCAGAGAACTGGCCATCCTGAGAACGTCCTCATTGTAAATGTTTAAACAGCCTTAATTAAGGGAAAAACTCAAGAAAAACAGTGGTATGTGAAGAAACTAAAGATTTATTTATGCATAATGCTGCTGCAGCAGTAACATATGCTAAAATAGATTTTTTGAGGAAAACATGACATTTGCCCTTTAAAAACTTCTATACTGCCCTGTATTCAGGACAAGTGGGTCACCCTGATGAGGCGACGGAGTGGCTCCTACTCACACCCCTACCCAAAGTTACTCCTGTAGACCTGGCTTTACAGGAGAATTTTATAAAACAATGAGGGACACCATTGCACCCTTGCTGACCTCCCTATACAACGACTATATGTCGGTCCGACAGATGTCCGCATTGGCTGGCACCGCCTACATAAAAATGTTTCTAAAACCAGACAAAGACCCGTTGATGGCATCCTCTTACAGACCAATCTCCCTCATAAATGTAGACATAAAGATAATATCTAAAATCCTAGCGAGTCGACTAGCTCGGTTGATGCCCAAACTTCTTTCACCATCACAGACGGGTTTTACACAAAAGAGGGCTGCGGTGACAAACATTAGGAAAGTACTGGCCGTGCTAGATGATAACAAAATGCGGCCTCGGGTCGGCCGGTCCCCGCCATGATAGCAACTGATGCAGGGAAAGCGATTGATATGGTGGCCTAGGACTGGTTGGACAGAGTGCTGGATCCTGTGGTGCTGGTGGGGCCGTTTCATCGATACCTGACGGCTCTATATGATACTCCCATGGCGCAAATATGCACCTCAGGTTTCCTATCTCCCAGATTTACACTACAAATGGGCACACGCCAGGGTTGTATCCCACCCTGCTCTTCTATCTAGCAATTGAACCGCTATCTAGAGCCATAGCAGCAAACGTAGACATCTGGGGAATCACAGTGGGCAATATGGAAGTTAAACACAAGCTATTCGCGGGTGACTTATTGGTATTCCTGGCACATCCGAAGACAGATCTGCCGAAACTATTTGAACTCCTTACCCTCTTTGGCTCCTTTTTCTGGTTTCAGAGTAAATGTATCCAAACGTGAACTACTGTGACCCTACAAATTGGGAAGCACATCGCTGAAGGTAGCACATCGCTCCATAAAATACCTGGGAAACCACCAAGGCAAAACACCAGAATCTCTATATCATCTGAACTACCCAGATCTGATAAAACGCATATCGTCGGATTTAGAGAGATGGACACACCTCCCCCTGTCCCTGTTGGGTAGATGCCATGTAGTAAAAATATGTTTCCCAAAATTATTATACCAGTTGCAAAGAATACCCTTACTACTAAAACACTTGGATATTAATACTCTTCACACAGCCTTTCGCCTCTTCATTATCATCACTGATGCTCAATAGAGGTTATAGGGAGAGGGGGGCTTCCCTGATACAAGCCATTACAACATAGCCAGCTTGCTGAGACATGGCATAGACTGGATTAAAGGGTCATCCCAGTTCTCCAACCTTACCTTAGTGACACAGCTGATACAGCCATGGAGTCTCAATGCCCTGCTACACACCAGATACTCAGTGTTCCCTTCACACCTAAAAAAAAAGTGTGCTACTTAAAGACAAAGTGGTAGCTCGGAAAGGCTTCCGCCTACCTTTTCTCATTTCTAAACATCTTTCCCATTGGAGGCACCCAGAAATCCCAGCAGGACGCTTAAACAGTTCTTGAAGTAGCAGGCAAATGGCATTAAGTCAGTGATAGATCTATGGGACACGCAAAAACTACAATACTACTCCTTTACAGATTTATGTACCTTACCAACTAGATAAAAGCCACTATCTAGCATACCACCAACTCTTAGGCCCCTTTCACACGAGCGAGAATTCCGTGCGGTTGCGTGATGCAAACGCATTGCTCCCGCACGGAATCCGGACCCATTCATTTAAATGGGTCTGTGTACATGAGTGGTGGTTTTCACGCATCACTTTTGCGTTGCGTGAAAATCGCAGCATGTTCTATATTCTGAGATTTCCACGCAACACTGGCCCCATAGAAGTGAATTGGGTATGCGTGAAAATCGCATCCGCAAGCAAGTGCAGATGCAATGCGATTTTCACGGATGGTTGCTAAGAGATGTTGTTTGTACACATTCAGTTTTTTATCACACGCGTGCAAAACGCAGTAAATCGCATTGCACTCCTGCGATAAAAACTGAACAACTGAACGCAATCGCAAACAAAACTGAATGACTCTGTTTGCGAAATCGCACACTGAACGCATCCGCAACGCATCCGGACATAATTCGGACACGCTCGTCTGCAAGGGGACTTAGGATTCCTAAAGGGCAGACTCAGAACTCTCCCCAAATGACTTTGATGACATGATCTTACCTAAACATAACACAATTTCCATAGCTTCCTTATACGTTGATATCAGGAGATGTTTGTCCCACCAAACCAGGAACATACCCTTTTCAAGAGATGGGGCAAGAGATTAAATTAGGGTTGGGGGTTATAGAATTTCTTGAACAGGAATGACAGTATTAAAACATTTATTATATTGCCTAATTGATACTAGGACTGTACCCTATGTTTATTTGAAAAAAAAAAAGTTGATTGGAGAGGGAAAAACAAATGGGCCCTGATTTATCATCCCTTCACTCCAGAATTCTGTCTTTAAGACTGTGGTTAGCTGTGTTAATGAGTTTCACTGCCGATTTATCACTGAGACTTTTTTTAAAAGTCACAATCTCACTCCAGCAGGAGAGTGGAGTAGGAAAACTGGAATAACTTTTCAAAAAAATTGTTAGGTTCAAGGATAAGACAAATTTATCAAACGTGACATTTGATAAATGTGGCATAACGTGCGCTAACACAGACTCAAGCAAAGCTGACTTCAGCTATTCCCCTCGTGATAAATTCGACCCATGGAGAAGGGCAGCAAATTACACACATCACCCCTGCTGCACTACAGAACACCAGTACCTGTCTGTCCGCTGTCTCTAACATCATCTCCACTCTGAATCTGAATATTTCAAAAACTGAACTATTGGTGTTTTCTCCATCTACTAACCTACCTAAACCTGATATCTCCATCTCAGTTTGTGGCACTACCATAAAGGCTAGGCAGTACTCCCGATAGCTCTGTGGTATGTTTGACACTGATCTTTCCTTCACCCCTGTATTCTTTTTTTGAATCAAATCATTTTTATTAATTGATGTAAGAAATGATAATAAGTCATACAAGAACAGAAACCCAGCATTGACCAGTATAGCATGACTTAATAAATGACATATAGTACATTCAGGTACAGTACTGAGTACAATTGCATAACAATATATCAATAGAGCATTTACCCACCCCCAATCTCCCCTCCCCTACCCCCCATTCCAGCATCGGCTAGCTCAATCAGCAATACCAGCAAAACTCCTAAGAAATCCATGCCAAGGGTCCCACAGTTTCTCATATTTCCATGGACACTTTCTCTTCTGAAAGATCATCTTTTCATATACCAACATCGTATTGACTTTATTTATAAATTCTCCATATGTCGGAGGGTCAGCCTGTATCCAATGCATAGCAATCAATTTCCTTGCCACATACAGTAGTCTACCAATGGCCACTTTAGAGTTTTGTACCGTTCCCAGTTCTGACACATACCCCAGAATGCACACCTTTGAGTCTTGTGGAAGAGCGACTGCATACGCTTTCTCTATGGTAGTCCTCACCCTTGTCCAGAACCCAGTTAGAGAGGAGCAGGTCCATAGCATGTGTATTAGGTCTGACTCCGCAGACCACCGTGGACAAGTATTATCAGACCTGTACCCCAATCGGTGTAGAAAAACTGGCGTCTTATAAACTCTATGGACAATGAATAGTTGTGACAGTTTACCACTCTCACTCAGAGAGGACAGGGGCACTGCTTCTAAAATATCTGACCATTGACCGGTCTGTATCTGACCAACATCTTGTTCTCATTTGAGCATCCTGGACAAGGGGTGAGACTGTAAGTGTTTCTCCATAAGTGACCTGTAAAGCATGGAAATCATCCCCCTCTTGCCCCCCTTAGAAAGTATGAGATGTAGTGTGTTATCTCCCTGCACCAACTGAGGGCCGTTTTTAATGGTGACCTCATAAGCGTGTCGCACCTGCAGATACTTATAGAAATGACTCCTAGGCAGAGTATACAATTCTTGCAGATTGGTGAAGGATCTGAAGACTCCCTTTTCCAATAGGTGTTCAAGTCTCCACACACCTTTTCTCCTCTATTCCTCAAAGCCCTCCAATGATTTAAATTCGGGTAAAGCCGGATTATTCCATAACGGAGTATATGGCACTAGCCCCTTTATCTCTCTCAATTGCTTGACCTTCTGCCACACTGTGTCTAATCTTCCCGACCTCACTTCTTCCCCTTCCAACAGATGTAGCAGATCCGGACTACTCAGACGAGACTGCAATATCTGATCAGTCATATCTTGGGCTTCCATGTCGAGCCATCCTTTAAAGTGTTGGCATTGGGCTGCCATATAATAGATCCAGGGGTTTGGTATAGCCTTCACCTCTGTATTCAATCGACTGCCGCTCATGCCGCCTCCACCTAAAAAAAAAACTCCAGAATTTGTACCTTTCTTACTATGTAAACAACAAAAACTCTCATTGTGACCCTGATCCATTCCCATCTTGCTCATTACTAATTAGGCCTCCCCCTCACTAGACTATCCCCTCTCCAGTTTTTCCTTAATGCAGCAGCCATCTGTCTGTCTAACCAGTACTCCAATGCCTCCACCCTGTGCCAGTTATTGCATTGGTTACCCATACCCATATAGTGGAATGCAAAAGTTTTGGCACCCTTGGTCTATAACTGTGTACAATTAAGCAAGTTGAAGATGAAATGATCTCCAAAAGGTTAAACATTCCTTTTGAATTTTAAGCAAAAACTATTTTTTATTTTCATCTTTTCCATTTTCAAAATAACAAAAAAGGAAAAGGTATTATGGTGGCTTCCAGCAAAGTCTAAAAGCAAACAAAACACCAATTGTAAAAAAGCTGAAGTTGAAGAGGATGGCTTCTACAAATAGATAATGATCCTAAACACACCTCAAAATCCACAATAAACTGCCTCAAAAGGCGCAAGTGAAGGTTTTACCATGGCCCTCACAGTCCCCTGATCTGCACATCATTGAAAATCTGAGGATAGACATTAAACGAGCAGTGCATGCAAGATGGCCCAGGAATCTCTCAGAACTGGAAGACTTTTGCAAGGAAGAATGGATGAAAATCCCTCAAACAAGAAATGAAAAAATCTTGGCAAACTAGAAAAAGTGTTTACAAGCTGTGATTAGAGTTGAGCGAACTTCTGTATTACGTTCGGCGTCCAAAGTTCAGGTTGGGGTTATCCAAGCATCCCGTTATGGATTCCGCTACCACGGACTATAACGGCATTTGGAATCCATAAGGGGATTCTTTAATGAACCCGAACCTTGGACAACACGGAGGACCGGGGGTGACGTCACCGTCATGTGATCAGTGGGCGTGGCTCAGTACTGGATTAGATAAGAGGTGGTAGCCTACGACCTCTTATCCAATCCAGTACTGAGCCACGCCCCTTGAACTGATCACATTACGGTGACGTCACAGTAACATTAGTTTTTGAGCAGGGATGCCAAACCTTTTGCATGACATTGTAGGATTCAATTTAAAGTGGTAATTCTCACCCACAAAGCTCTCTACAGTGATGTATCCCCCTACATCTCCTCCCTTATGTCTGTGCACCACCCTACCAATGCTCTCCATTCAGCTAATGACTTACGGCTAAGGCTACTTTCACATTGGCATTTTGGTTTCCGTTTGTGAGATCCGTTCAGGGATCTCACAAGCAGTCCAAAACAGATCAGTTTTGCCCTTAATGCATTCTGAATGGATAAGGATCCGCTCAGAATGCATCAGTGTGGCTCCGTTCCGCCTCCATTCTGCTTTGGAGGCGGACACCAAAAGGTGTCCGTATGACGAAACTGAGCCAAACTGATCCGTCCTGACACACAATGTAAGTCAATGGAGACGGATCCGTTTTCTCTGACACAATCTGGCATAATAGAAAACAGATCCGTCCCCTATTGACTTTCAATGGTGTTCAAGACGGATCCGTTTTGGCTATGTCAAAGATCATACAAACGGATCCGCTCTGAACAGATGCATGCAGTTGTATTATCTGAACAAATGCGTTTGTGCAGATCTATGACGGATCCATCCACGGAGTGTGAAAGTAGCCTAAGATCCACCATAACCTGAACCTCTCACTCCTGTCCCCAAGACTTCTCCTGAGCTGCACCAGTTCTCTGGAATGCCCTACTGCTAGCAATTATGTTAATTCAGGGATGCCCAACCTTCGGCCCTCCAGCTGTTGCAAAACTACAACTCCCAACATGCCTGGAAAGCCTACAGCTATCAGTCTACAAAAAGCATGGTGGGAGTTGTAGTTTTACAGCAGCTGGAGGGCCGTAGGTTGGGCATTCCTGGGTTCATTCATAACATCCACAGTTTTAAGCGCCCCTGAAAAACAGATCCTTTTAGGGTAGTCTATCATATCACCTAATGTAACTCATCCCCACCCACTCCACCCCATCATCAGTCTTCTGAACCTGATTCATCATCAGACATCCACACCCGACGCACTGAAGATATTGGCTGGTGACCGCCTCGTGCAGCTTTATATCTACTCCTCAATTGTATTAAGATAGCCGGACCATTGTACAAATCATGCACTTGTTAACTTCTGTGTCACCTTTATCTCCTCATAGATTGTAAGCTCTTGTGAGCAGGGCCCTAATTCCTCTTGTCTTAATTGTTGACTTGTTTGTTGCTATGTAATGTGATTTTGTTTGTACCTGAACCCTCTGATAGTAAAGCACTGCAGAATATATAGCGCTATATAAATAAAGATTATTATTATTTTACACTGCTCAACTAAAATGATCTCAAATACCTCAAAGTGGCAACCAAAACCTGAAAGACGTGGAAGGAGGCACAGAACTACTTTTCAAATGGGTCAAAGAATAGCCCAAAATTTGAAAGCTCAGACAATGATCACGTCCAGAAAGATCAAAGAAGATCTGAAGTTGCCAGTGAGTACTGCTACAATGAGAAGCAAATGACCTTGAAAAGGGTATTTCAACAAGACAATGACCCATAACAAACCAGTAAGTGAACATCTTGGTTACAGACAAACAGGATTGAAGTATTGGAGCTGCCAGCAAATCTCCTGACCTCAATCCCATAGAGAACATGTGGGGGAACATAAAAAATGTGGTTTATGAGGCAAAACCCAAAAATGCAGAACTGAAATACCTGTGCAGAGGTGACAGACGTTGGTCAACACCAGGCAACACAGATGTCGAGCAGTTCTCAGAAACAATGGCCTTACCACTAAATAATAGTTCAGTAATTCAAAGAAAAGGGAAAACTCAAACTTTTTTTGTTTAAAAATGTATAGATTTCGAGTTTTTAAATGAAAAATGCCATCACTGCTATTTTATTGAAGAGCCTAATATTCTCTTTTGTTTTGTATTTATGGAAATAACAGTTATTAGAATGGTTTTGCAATGTATTTGCTTTTTTAAACTCTTTTTTTCAACACTGCTGTGTATGGGCACTGGGAGACTATTTCCCTGGGCACTATGTAAAACTATTTGTGCGGGCACTGTATACCACTAATTACATGTGACTGTATGACACTATTTTTATGGCAGTTTTTGGCACAATTCCTATAGGCTGTATTAAGGTGCTTTCCTGGGTTTTTTTCTGGAGTTTTTCTGCACTTTTCTGTTTTTAGTACAACCATTTTTGGCAGTTTTTTTGGGTACAAAAGCACCACCTCCAGATGTTAGCTGAGGGTCTGAGGGAAATATGAAACTCAGAACACACACGTGTTCTTTTTTAACCTGGTGTTTTTTTTTTGTTTTTTTTAAAACACCTCGGAAGCTTATATTTAGAAGCAGTGCTGGATACGCCGAAGTTATGAAGAGGCCCGCGCCTCTTCATAACTTCGGCCATCCACTGCCAGCGATGGGGCTTTATTGAGACTGGCATTTAAAACTCTGGTCTTAATAAATGTGCCCCATGGTATTATAAATCATGATAATGCCCTGTGCTCCTGCACGTCCAGAACGGTGGATCACGCTCACACACCCAATGGACTTGCTCGTGTGAGACAGCCCTCAGTGGTAAGACGCACCAAACCCCCCTCCCCACCACTGTAATGCCACTAAAACCTCCGTGGCTTTAAAAAACAAAACACAAGCACGTATTATGATTTTTTATTTTTTTTTAGGGTGGATTAATCATGTTTTTTCCTGTCCGTTTAACGTATATAAAAAAAGTATACATTAAACTGATGCCTCAGACTGATATCATACAGTGGGATCTGTTCCCCATAGAGTTAAATTATAAAAAAAAGTATACTTTTTTTTACCGGACTGTGCAGGATACAAGAACGTGGTGTGCTGCGTTTTCGTACCCTTTTTTTCCTAACGTGTATGTCAAACAAAGGCATAAAACGCGATGTGAACCCACCCTTAATGGTAAGCCACATTCATGTGTAAGACGCCTCAATAAATCTGGTGTACAGCGCTCCAGGGAATCATTGTGTGTCTGCATACATGGAGGGTCACGTTTATTGAGGACGGGTTTCCAAAAAATAGGACCAGGAGGTGGCGCCCAAAACAGTAATCTCTGTAGTGTCGTCCGTTGGCCAGCAGGTGGCTCTGTAACCCAACTAAGCACCTTGCGCCCAGCACCCCTCCCCAGCCTCAGTGAGGGAATGTGATGCAGCCTCCGTGTCAGAACTGTGGGCCAGGCTTCCTATTCATACCGAAGCTGTCAAACCAGTCCCCCGTGTCCGAATAAACCGCACTTCCTCTCCTAAAATACAGCGGCGGGGGTCCGGTATCCCGAGCACTGTCATTGTCCTGCAATGTGAGTCCCCCCCCCCTCCAGCCCGGCGGGACAGAGCGTACAATGCTGTGTAGCCGGTGTTGCGGGATGGGGTGCACGGATTTCCCGGGGGTGTTCGCTCCGTGTGTGCACTGAGAGACGTGCACGGTAAAGGCCTGCGTGTGACTGGATACAACGGACCAGACGGGGGGGCCCACCGGTAGATACACTGAGGTAGGTGCATCCCTCCGTGTACAGCTCATCACTGTGCACAGGACGTCTTCCACATTCAGCACATCCTATGGGGAGCTGGGCTGCCATTCTGCTCATGTATGGCATCCTGTGTGTCCCTGGAGTCAGTGATGTCTGCCAGGCTGCTGTGGGGTGGAGAGCCTCCTGTCCTCGTCCATGGTGCTAGGCTGTGCAGCCATGTAATGAAGCCTGACATATGTAATGCCTATTGTCTTTCTGTGTTGTCACCTATTGTTATATGCACCTTACATAAGTGACATTTCCATCCGTGTTTTTCGCGTGCTATGTATGATGTAGTTGACTACATACGGTAGGTATTCGGTGTTGCCAGGCAGTAAGTCTCTCTAAAAACTCTCCAGATTTCAGCTCTGCTTTTCCTTTTATGGTTTTAACATGTTCAGAAATTAAAGCGCAAATGGACGTCAATGAGACGGCCCGGGGGGAATAATGACCTGGATTCTCCATCCTGGTGAAAGCAGAATTCCTGTCTGCTAGCCCTGCTGGAATTCATCAATGTTATGGCGTCGACGTCCCATCATGTTAAAGGAATAGATTTTGCGGTTGGCGTGGGAATAGTGCAGTGGATGGATTATTCCGTCCCCGCGCCTAAATCCTAAGTGAATCCAGGGCTATGCTTTCACTAATGAAAGCGAATGGGTTTACATCATCCCTCGTTTGAATCAAGCAGAAAAATAATCACCGCGAAATAACGACCAGGCTGTTGGTTTTTCGGATTGACATCAGCAGATCCCTCACGGAAAATGAGGCTAATCCGCTCGTGGGTTCGCTGGCAGCGTAAATCTGAGTTGCGGAAGCTTTCGAGTGCAGGGTCTTTGAATATGGTTACGGCAACGTGTGTCGCGCGACATACTGCGTGTGTGTCACAGGTCGTGCACGACTTTTCCTCCATGGACCACAATGTACGTCGCACGCCAAATCACAGTTCTAAAATAGTCGCGTAGCCCGACCCTAATCATTTAGGCAAATCTGACATGTGTGAACATCTCCTAACAGTAGTTCACTGCAAAAAGTATATCAAGTAGGCTTCTTGGACATGAGCGATTCGGAATGCGTCAGAGTCTGCTCAGTGAAAAACAGATGATTTTGTATGCAAGTTGAATTGGTTCTGATTGTGTTCAGTGTTTCCTCCGGTTTTCACGTGAAAGAAAACCCTGCAGAATAAGGGTTCAATTCACACAACAGTATTTCTGGGTCCTCATCCGTTAATTTCAATGGGGCCGCAAAAGATGGGGACAGCACCCCGTGCGCTGTCCGCATCCGTAGTTCTGTTCCGCAGCCCCGCAAAAAAAGATAGAGCATGTCCTATTGGACAAGAGTAGGCATTTCTATCATAAGGCTGGCCGTGTGAGTTCCGCAAAATGCGGTACCCATGTTTCCGGATCCGCAATTTGCAGACCGTAAGACACTTACAGTCACGTGAATGTACCCGAACACCCAACATCTCCTAGCAACCATCCGTAAAAAAGGAAACACACTAAGATTTCATTTTTTTTTCCACTGAACATTGACTTGATTGAACCAGTTCAGCGTGGACAATATAGTCATTGAAGTGAATGGTCAGGGTTCAGTCCGGATGCTGTCCAATGTAAAACGTACCACATCTGAACACAAACATGGTTTATATGAAATAGGCCTAAGGCTATGGTATACTGTCACCGGTGTCTTATATGTGCAGATATCACATCAGAAGTCGGCCTCGTACCATCATGGTAGATCATTTAGGGCAGGGATGGGCAAACTGCGGCTCTCCGGCCGTTGCAAAACTACAATTCCCACCATGCCCTGCTGTAGGCTGATAGCTGTAAGACGTCTTTGCATGCTGGGAGTTGTAGTTTTGCAACAGCTGGAGAGCCGCAGTTTGCCCATCCCTGATTTAGGGTGTTGTAGCATCAACTTTGGGATTCACGAATATTTGGGAAGACATTTAAAGGGGCAGTAGCCCCAGTGCATTCATGGTAGATGAAAGATACAGTGATTTTTTGACTTTTAGGACCTCCAGGTAGTAGCTTGTCCATGTACTTACCAGTTAACCAGTCGGCTAGTAGCAGTATAATCTGTAGGATGCAGTTGGTGTAGTAGTGCTATTGTTTGCTTTTTATTGTTAGTTTTTTGTTTAGGGTGTTGCAGTTTTGTGTTCTGTGTTTTTTTTACATTTTAAAAGAAAAAAAAACATAAAACATGTTTTTATGGCCTTTTTGTGCATTTTTTTTTCATGCTTTGTGCTTTTTTTTTTTATAGGAAAGTATGTACTCTTCTGTAATGTCACTTCCTCTGTAGATCAATATGGGGAAAGTACATTGGTACAAAAATGCAAAAACACGGTTAAAAGTGCAACACACACTGGCACTTGAGGTTTTTTTCAAGAAGGGCAAAAAAAAAACAAGGAATGTCTGAGGGATAAAAAAGCCAGACGAAGAGCATACTGTGATAAAAAAAATATGCTATTGACCCAAAAAAAAACACTCAAAGATGAAAAAACAACTACAAAAAATGCTCGTGTGTTTATTTCTAGAGTTAAGGGAACTTGTATTTTAAGTTCGGCGTCCAAAGTTCGGGTTATCGTAGCATCCCGTTATGAATTCCGCTACCACGGACCATAATGGCATTTGGAATCCATAAGGAGATTTTTCAATGAACCCGAACCTTGGACAACCCTAAGGACCTGGGGTGACGTCACCATCATGTGATAAGTGCAGGGGGCGTGGTTCAGTACTGGATCACCTCTCATCCAATCCAGTGCCGAGCCACGCCCCCTGCACTGATCACATGACGGTGACGTCACCCCAGGTCCTTAGTGTTGTCCAAGGTTCGGGTTCATTGAAGAATCCCCTTATGGATTCCAAATGCCGTTATGGTCCGTGGTAGCGGAATCCATAACGGGATGCTACGATAACCCGAACCCGAACTTTGGACGCCGAACTTAAAATACAAGTTCCCTTAACTCTAGAAATAAAGGCTACACTTGCACGGAGCGGACGTTCTCTTTAACTAGCTGATTGGCGGTAGTGCCGGGTGTCAGACCCCGCCGATCTGATACTGTTATCCTGGGGATAAGTCATTAATATTAATATCCCAGAAAACCCCTTTAAGGGTCATCCAGATGCATTCATGTTTGTTCAGCTTAAGGCAACATTCTTCTGGGGGGGATATTGACATTTACTAAAAAATGTGCTAGTATTCTGTCCCAAATAGTACCAAAAGTGGAGTACATGACACATTTTAATTGCCTGGAAAAAGGAGCACAAAGTGCAAAGAGGTGTTGTAAGGAAGTGAGACGTTCTTAACATGTACAGTGAAATAACTAAATTTCCTGCAGTTTCCATCTGTCTAGTCTCAGGCTATGTTCACACTTGCATTAAAGATTCCATTTATAACGAGTTAAAGATAAAATATACTAATACTCCCTAGTTAATTCCCTCACTGCCTCCGGTTCCATTCTGTGGTCCTCCCCGCCGGTCTTTGTTTACAAGGCTGCAGCGGTGCTAATATACTCCATGTTACTACTGCAGCCAATCACTGGCCTCAGCAGTATAGTGCATGAGACTGAGGCCAGTGATTGGCTGCAGCAGTCAGTTGGTGTATACAGCATCTCACTGCACAGCACATCACTGTAAACAAAGATCAACACTGAAAACTGGAAAGGACGGGGGATTTAACTGGTGAGTGCAGCCCCTTTTATTATTTATTAGCATTCCTCTCAGCTGAATCCCTTTGATCCATTTGTATCTAGTTGGGGACCACTGTGGTGTTTGTTCTTCACACCTCTTCCTGCACATACCAGCAGGCTACACCCTGCCTTCTGGGTAATACTATGCTTTAATAGTTTTAAATTGCCAGGAAATAGATTTTTTTCCACATTAATTTTTTTTTCCACTTTTTTTTTATTGTACCTCCAATAAGTATGATGTTAAGCATCTCAACAAATGTTCAATTATCATTAATTTTGCATTATCTAGAACTTCTTGAATTCAGCAGTTAAGTGAAATGGAATTTGTGCATTGTCTTGTGTCACAGCCAATTGGAGTGTCCTCTTTATAGACTATATATAATCTTGATGTGGACATGGGGTTATCGACGATAGATCCACAGACGACAACAGGTTAACAGACCAATTTATATTTTTACCACAGGTGATAAGCAACAGCAGTCACTTTGATCAAGGCTTTAGAATTCAGAAAAAATACATAAACCAAATACCTCCCCTTCTGGGTGCTAACAAGACACAGCGATTTCCTCATTTATGTCCTCTGTAACATAATAGATCAGGCTTTCTTCCTTGTTTTTGCAAGCTTCCAGGCTCTGACCCCAAATCCCCACTGTGATTTGCCCAGCAACTACACCTGGGTTGGCCTCAGGCTAGGGAACAGTGATGTACTGGAGTGGGGAGGGAATAGCAAGTCACACTACCAACACCTAACTGCAATTCCATAAAAATCCAGCCAGTAATACAATTTGTACTAAGTGCCTCAGCAAACTACACTGAAACAACACAGCTTTCCTGGATTCTTTTATTTCACCCACCTAAGCAATCTGGGTGAGATATACCGCCCTTCCAGTACTTTACCAGACACTATGTTACTATCTATCTATCTACAGAGGTATTGGGACACATACACTTTACAACGAAAAGAGCTTTTATTACACCCCATTCTAAAGTCATAGTCATTAATATAGAGTTGGTCCCCTCTTACAACTAAAACACTTCTTCTGGGAAGGCTTTCTACAAGATTTTGGAGTGTGTCTGTGGGAATTTTTGCCCATTCATCCAGAAGAGAATTTGTGAAGTCAGACTCTGCTGTTGGATAAGTGTGTCTGGCTAGCAATCTAAATTCTTGTTCATCCCAAAAGGTGTTCAATGGAGTTGAGGTCGGAGCTATGTGTGGGCCAGTCAAGTTTTACCACCCCAAACTCACTCAACCATGCCTTTATCGACCTTGCTTTGTGCACTGGGACCAACCATGCTTGAACAGAATAGGGCTTTCTCCAAACTGTCAAAATCTGAGAGTTAGCGTCAAGGTACAGGGAGCAGGCAGAAGAGAAGTAAAGAGGCGGATCGAGGTTCAATTCCAGAGGTAGCTAAATCACAATAAAGTACACAGCCTATAGGACGAAAATCACAGGCAACCTGTAGCCGGCAGGCCACCTGTATTAATAGTGGGGGGTGAGGGTCATGTGACATGGCCAGCGTCACATGCCCGACAGACTGACAAGTCGAGCCCCGAGTGATCAGCTCGGCGCTCAAGGCAGACCTAGGAGCAGGGAGCCTCCCATCTAGCAAAGCCGCCCCGAGAACAAGGCCAAACACAGGTCTTCGCTCCCGAAGCTAAGCAGCAGGTCTGCAGCTGATGGGAGACCGAGTGCGCCTTTTGCGCCCCATTACCAAACTTTACAGTGGGCACAATGCAGTCAGGCAGGTAATGTTCTCCTGGCATTCACCAAACCCAGACTCATCCAGAGAACCCACAGAAGTGGGATTCATCACTCCACAGAACACGTTTCCACTGCTTCAGAGTCCAGTTTGGCTTTACACCACTCCATCTGACACTTGGTGATATAAGGGTTGCATGCGGCTGCCCAGCTGTGAAACCCATGCCATAAAGTTTCCGGCACACAGTTTTTGTGGTGATGTTACAGATGACCTGTCACCACTCCTGACTTTTTTTAATAGCTACATGCATGCCCCATGAGTATCTATTCTTATGGCTCCATGTTGTGCCGTTTCTTTATTATTTCTACTAGAAGTTATGAATGAATTGCTAGCAGTCTGCAGTAAGGGTACAGAGGGGAGGTAACCAGTTGGGGGGTGTACCTGCACAGTCTCACAATGGCAGCACTGTTTAGATTGAGTGAAACTGTGCAGGGAAGCCCCCCCCCCCCCAACTGGTTACTGCCCCTCTGCACCCTTGAATAATAGCAGAGGGAAGGATGCACTTTTAAAGGGAACCTGTCTCGTTAAATGTGGTCTTTGAGCTGTAGGTGTCATATTATAGAGCTGGAGGAGCTGAGGAAATTGATATACAGTTTTATCAGGAAATATTTAGTAAAACGTGGAATTTATTGATTTATATCCATGCTCATTCTGGGCTTTGAAGTCAAGGAGGCGTCCTATCAGTTGATGACGGCTCTGTGTATACACAGTCATGGAGGGAAGACTGTCAATCACTATAGCACTGCCTCCTTGACTCTAGGAAAAACCGTCTGTCTCTCTGGTGGACGAGACCACGGGAGCGAGTATAGGCCGGTGCTTTTTCCTACAGTGTGCAAGCACCACCAAAGCTGCTGGATTGCTGGGTGGTCGTAACCATGGAAACGAGCGGTTTATAATGTGATGGTTAAAAATGAATCAAGCCAGCAGAGGAAGCAATATGGACAATCACAATACATTAGAAAGTGCCTTGTATTAACTTTCTGTTCATGATAAATTCTACTTACTGAATTGAGACAACCCCTTTAAGGTTTTTTACAGTGAAATCTGTGGTGATGTATTCCACTTCATGGCATCTGACAAAAACCTGACATGAATACAATGTTAACCTTGTGCCATGTGCATAAAATATCTCCTGTGACTGTCACACAACATCATGGTGACCCGTATTTATGTTTCAGGAGCACGTCAGGTCCCTTCTGCTCTGTCACCTAAGGGTAGGCTCCTAGGTTTCCAAAGAATTTGGAGGTTGTCCAGGGCCAGAGGTGGATCCAGCAGGAAGGAGAAGTTGAAGTCCTTCCTTTATATTTCTGACCCCTTTCTAATATAATTCAGGCTTTGGCTGAAAAACCTGCAGAAAAATCTGTCTCAAAACCTCTTCCAAAAAACTCCACGTGAATCTACCCTAGGAGTTAACATGAAGTAAAACTTGCCTACTTTTACCTGTCTTTTACGTATTCTATTTTTTTCCCTTATATTTTTTCGATGCCTCTTGACTACCCTTCTGTTTTAGCTATTTACATGCTTTATTTTGTCATTATCGCTCCCTTTACATCTCTATCGATCCACATAGTTTTTTTTTTCTTGTTTTTGGAAGGTTTTGTGCTTCCCTGAAGAAACACTCCTTTGAAGGTTATTACTTTATGGTCACTATTTCCCAGGTGTCCCCCAACCCGCACATCTGTTGTTCTGTCAGGACTATTGGTTAATACTAGTCCAGTATGGCCGTCCCTCTAGTCGGGTCCTGAACCAGTTGGGAAAGGTAATTGTCTTTGGCTATTGCCAAGAACCTGTTTCCTTTATGGGATGTACAGCTTTCAGTTTCCCAGTCTATATCTAGGAAGTTCATGTCCCCCATAATAACAAACTTTATGATTTGCTGTCTAATCTATCTCCTTTAGGCCTCTTGCACGCAAACGTTTTTTTTGCGAGTGTATGGGTGGTTTTTTGCGTTCCGTATACGGACCCATTCATTTCAATGGGTCCGCAAAAAAACGGAAGTATCTCCTTTTGCATTCTGTTTTCGTATTCCTGTTTTTCTATTCCGTTAAAAAATAGAACTTGTCCTATTCTTGTCCGCATTACGGACAAGGATAGTACTCTTCTATTAGGGGCCAGATGTTCTGTCCTGCAAAAAACTGAATGCACACGGATGTTGTCCGTTTTTTGTGGACCGCAAAACCATACGTTCGTGTACAATAAGCCTTAGTAGTAGATTTTCTGTTGACTGTGGTATATCTTATAACTAACTCCTAACAGTATTTTATTGTTGTTTTTGCCTCCATTTCTACCCACTGTGACTCCACATGTTCATTTCCCTCACTTATACCATACATAATAATTCAAATGGGGTATGTTTGCATCCATGACCGCTTTATTTTGTGTGTACAACTCATACAACCACTGCTTAAGTCTTTAGATTTAGCTTTTTCCATTTCTGTGCTGAGCGCTACTGCTATAGCGACATATTGTAGAAGCTTAAAGGCTGCATCAGTAGTTTCAGAGGCTTTTGTCTCCTAATGATGGTACTGAAGGAGGAGGATTATTAAAAGTCCCTAAGACTGAAGCAAGCAATAGGTATATCTTCTGCCAAGTTCTGAGAAACGGGTCAACTCCAGCATATGTGGAGATATAAGCCAATGTTGCCACAATCTCTACAAAAGATATTTGGGACCGTGGGGTAAATGTTATGCAGCTTTGCAGGTACCATATAAGCACAATGTAAGTGATATTTCATTTAGTAAGACCTCAACAAGGTTCATTAATGGTGCCAATGCTCAAGGGTTAAGGTGATGTTCAAATCTGTTTCCCATCATCACACGAAAGAAGGCTCGTTATTGTTCATTGTGCCATTATGGTCGGGACATTATCCCCGGGGCAGTTGGGTGATATTTGCAAATGGATTCCATGGTTCCGGTGTAGAGGAGTAGCTGGTGAGAGAATATCTGTTGTTTCCTCCACCGTTTCTCTGGGGGTGGCTTATACATGATTAAAATAGACATTACTTTGCCATGAGGAGACTATAGAGGATGCGCAATTTATGTGACTGCCACCAGGAGAACTGAGATGTATTTTCTCCCAGAGAAAAGGCCACAATTTGAGAATAGCGAGGCGAGTATAGAAGGGTTTGATTCTTACTGGATGCCATAAGACAATAGAGAAGAAAGTAAAGTGTGCATATTGTTAAAAATGTATCTGGAAGGACACTCATGTCCATATACTTCGAAGGGTGCCCATAGTGGGGCATTCTTACCATCTTGTACTGGTTCTAGTTGGGCTAGTCGAGTCGCTTTGTATTTTTTTAGAGAAATTTGCCACAAAAAGGCCACCATATTTTACATGCAAAAAACATAATGGGGGAGATTTATCAAAACTGGTGTTAAGGAAAACTGGCGTAGCAAATAATTGGTTTCCACCTTTCATTTTCCAGTGGAGCTCTGAAAAATAAAAGGTGGAATCTGATTGCTTGCGATGGACAACTAAGCCAGTTTTCCTTTACACCAGTTTTGATAAATCTCACCCAATATTTTTAGCTATATCATGTTGTAGAATACTACTCTCAGGAAACGCAGCCTTTAGGAAGGTTAAGGTTTATTACAACCAGTCAGGAGCATTTAACACTTTCAAGAGACACAAATGAAAATGCTCGAAGGGGGAAGAGCCCCCATTCAACTTATATACGTGAGCCTCCTACACTATACGTACATGTCTAATCCTCATTGGATGGGTAAAACGTTCTATGCTACCCCATTGTGTACCACCATGCATAAATGGCACATCATCATATACTCAACATCTGACATTCATTACAAAACCCCCTTTGTCCTGTCTAGTCTCATTTATGGCCTCTCACCCAAGTGAGTGCCCCCCCACCTATAGAATGTGTCCGTATGTATAGAACTTGAGAATGTACTATCTGGCATAACAGGAGGCAATATGCACATATATCTTTTTTAAATTTCTCCCTCATTAAGGTCCACATGTATAAGGTACCAATGTCTTTGGTGAGTTTTATACCAAGTTAGAGGGAAAAAAAAACGATTCTAGTATTAAACCCAAAGTTTGATTTGTTTAGGACATTAAGACCCACTTCACGTATATCTGGCATCTGGCTCGGTTTCCCAATGGGGTGCTGCAGAAAACACCCGAGGGAAACTGAAGCTAGAACTGATCCCATAGTGCTTTATAGGATTGTTCATATTCATCCGGTTTGTCACTTATGATGCCAGATGTCAAATAGTGGACAGGAAAAAAAAAAGCATGCTACATCTTTTTGTCTGGTGCTACGAGTCTACAGTGACCCCGCTGCCTCTATACCGCCATGACCAGCTTTACCCTCTCCTACTGTGTCCTTCCCCCATACCATGTAGATTGTAAGCCCTTGGGGGCAGGGCCCTCTCTCCTTCTGTACCACTTTGTAACTCATCTTGTTCATGCTTAGTGCAATTGTCTGTATTATGTATGTTTACCTCTTATCTTTACCTCTTATGGAATGAATGGCGCTTTAATAATAAAGAATAATAATAATGATATACACACCCAGCGTTGGGAAGTGAAATAAAAGGGTTTGTCAGTGTTAATAAACGCTCAGAGGAAAGAGGCTGGAAACGAGCAGTGTATAATGTGATGGAAAAATGAAGCAATATGGATCATAACAATACATTAGTAAGTGCCTTGTAATAACTTTTTCTACATGATAAATGCCATTTGCTGAAGTGAGACAACCCCTTTAACCACTTAAGCCCCCCTAGCTTAAACACCCTTAATGACCAGGCCACTTTTTACAATTCTGCACTACACTACTTTCACTGTTTATTGCTCGGCCATACAACTTACCACCCAAATGAATTTTACCTCCTTTTCTTCTCACTAATAGAGCTTTCATTTGATGCTATTTCATTCTTGTTGACATTTTTACTTTTTTTGCTATTAATCAAAAATTACCGAAATTTTTGCAAAAAAATGACATTTTTCACTTTCTGTTTGAAAATTTGTCAAATAAAACTACATTTCTATATAAATTTTTCTCAAAATTTATTGTTCTACATGTCTTTGATAAAAAAAAAATGCAATAAGTGTATATTTATTGGTTTGGGTAAAAGTTATAGCGTTTACAAACTATGGTGCAAAAAGTGAATTTCCGCACTTTGACTTTCTGAGCACCTGTCCTGTTTCCTGACGTACTACAATGCCCAGACAGTAGAAATACCCCATAAATGACCCCATTTCCGAAAGTAGACACCCTAAGGTATTCACTGAGGGGCATAGTGAGTTCATGGAAGTTTTTATTTTTGTCACAAGTTAGCGGAAATGTTTTTTGTTTGTTTTTTTTCAAAAAATTTCATTTTCCGCAAACTTGTGACAAAAATAAAACTTCCATGAACTCACTATGCCCATCAGCGAATACCTTAGGGTGTCTACTTTCCGAAATGGGGTCACTTGTGGGGTATTTTTACTGCCCTGGCATTTTAGGGGCCCCTAAAGCGTGAGAATACAAATGCGTAAAAATGCCCTGTGAAATCCTAAAGGTACTCTTTGGAATTAGGGCCCTTTGCGCATCTTGGCTGCAAAAAGTGTCACTCATGTGGTATCGCTGTACTCAGGAGAAGTAGGGCAATGTGTTTTGGGGTGTATTTTTACATATACCCATGCTGGGTGAGAGAAATATCACTGTAAATTGACAACTTTGTATATTTTTTTTTTTATCACACAAAGTATGGGTATATATAAAAATACACCCCAAAAGTCATTGCCCTACTTCTCCTGAGTACGGAGATACCACATGAGTGACACTTTTTTGCAGCCAAGATGCGCAAAGGGGCCCTAAAACCAATGAGTACCTTTAGGATTTCACTGGGCAATTTTACGCATTTGGATTCCAAACCCCTTCTCACGCTTTAGGGGCCCCTAAAATGCCGGGACAATAAAAATACCCCACAAGTGACCCCATTCTGGAAAGTAGACACCCTAAGGTATTCGCTGATGGGCATAGTGAATTCATGGAAGTTTTTATTTTTTGTCACAAGTTAGCGGAAATGTTTTTTTTTTTTTCTTCTTTTCTTACAAAGTCTCATATTCCACTAACTTGTGACAAAAAATAAAATTTTACATGGACTCACTATGCCCTTCACAGAACACCTTGGGGTGTCTACTTTCTAAAATGGGGTCACTTGTGGGGTATTTTGCTGCCCTGGCATTTTAGGGGCCCCTAAAGCGTGAGAGCGGTTTGGAATCCAAATGAGTAGAAATGTCCTGTGAAATCCTAAAGGTACTCATTGGATTTAGGGCCCCTTTGCGCATCTTGGCTGCAAAAAGTGCCACACATGTGGTATCGCCGTACTCGGCAGAAGTAGGGCAATGTGTTTTGGGGTGTATTTTTACATATACCCATACTGGGTGTGAAAATATCTCTGTAAATGACAACTTTTTCCATTTTTTATACAAAGTTGTCAATTTACAGAGATATTTCTCTCACCTAGCATGGGTATATGTAAAATACACCCCAAAACACATTGCCCTACTTCTCCTGAGTACTGGCAATACCACATGTGTGCCACTTTGCAGCCAAGACGTGCAAGGGGCCCTAAATCCAATGAGTACCTTTAGGATTTCACAGGGCATTTTTACGCATTTGGATTCCAAACTCCTTCTCACGCTTTAGGGGCCCCTAAAATGCCGGGACAATAAAATACCCCACAAGTGACCCCATTCTGGAAAGTAGACACCCTAAGGTATTCGCTGATGGGCATAGTGAATTCATGGAAGTTTTTATTTTTGTCACAAGTTAGCGGAAATGTTTTTTTTTTTTTTTTTCTTTTTCTTACAAAGTCTCATATTCCACTAACTTGTGACAAAAATAAAATTTTACATGGACTCACTATGCCCTCACAGAACACCTTGGGGTGTCTACTTTCTAAAATGGGGTCACTTGTGGGGTATTTTTACTGCCCTGGCATTTTAGGGGCCCCTAAAGCGTGAGAAGCGGTTTGGAATCCAAATGAGTAGAAATGTCCTGTGAAATCTTAAAGGTACTCATTGATTTAGGCCTTTGCATTTGGCTGCAAAAGTGCCACACATGTGGTATCGTCGTACTCGGCAGAAGTAGGGCAATGTGTTTTGGGGTGTATTTTACATATACCCATACTGGGTGTGAAAATATCTCTGTAAATGACAACTTTTTCCATTTTTTATACAAAGTTGTCAATTTACAGAGATATTTCTCTCACCCAGCATGGGTATATGTAAAAATACACCCCAAAACACATTGCCCTACTTCTCCTGAGTATGGCGATACCACATGTGTGGCACTTTTTGCAGCCAAGATGCACAAAGGGACCCCAATTCCAATGAGTACCTTTCAGGAGGGCATTTTTACGCATTTTTCTTCTCACGCTTTAGGGCTCCTAAAATGCCAGGGCAGTATAAATACCCCACATGTGACCCCATTTTAGAAAGAAGACACCCCAAGGTATTCTGTGAGGGGCATGGTGAGTTCATACAAGATTTTTTTTTGGCACAAGTTAGCGGAATTTGATTTTTTTGTTTTTTCACACAAAGTCTCCCTTTCCGCTAACTTGTGACAAAAATTCAATCTTTCATGGACTCAATATGCCCTCAGCGAATACCTTGGGGTGTCTTCTTTCCAAAATGGGGTCACATGTGAGGTTTTTGTACTGCCCTGGCACTTGAGGGTCTCCGCAATCATTACACGTATGGCCAGCATTAGGAGTTTCTGCTATTCTCCTTATATGGAGCATAAGGGTAATGAGATTTTTTTCTGTTCAGCCTCTGGGCTGAAAGAAAAATGAACGGCACAGATTTCCTCATTCGCATCGATCGATGTGGATGAAAAAATCTCTGCCAAAAAATATGCAAAAATAGAGGGGCCTGGCGATTGCCAGGACATAGGGGCTCCGCCCAAACATCCATACCCACTTCAGCTCCTATGTCCTGGCAAACGTGATTTCTCCATTCACATCGATCAATCCATCGGTGTGGAGGAAGACATCTTTGCCAGATTTTTGATACAAAGTGTTTGCCAAAGCATATGAACTCCAACACCTCTCCTCAGCTCACATGCCAGGGCAAACGTACCTGTCCTGCAGAGGAGAAATCTCGCCTTGCAGCGCCGCATACACTGACTTCACGTGTCTTCTGACAGCAGCGCAATGCTTCTCTCAGAATTCACATCAGTGCTGCGGCGTTTTCATCGGTTGGTCCGTTGATCTACCTGGAAAATAAAGGGTGGTTAGGGGAAAAAAAAAAAAAGAAAAACAGGCAACAGGCACATGACTTGAACGTTGCAAACTTTATAAAACATGAATAAAACCTGAACATGAAAAAAAACTGAACTTTTAAAACCTGAACTAACTCAAGATTTTTTTTCTTGCTACCTGTTTCATTTTTTTTCTTTTTTAACCATTTCACGCTTTATTTTCCTAGCAGAAACCTCTCCTTTCCCATGGGACAATGTGTAAAGTGTAAATCACACAGAGATGGTGAGAAGTACACTATACACGTTATCCCAAGTGAAAGGAGAGGTTTCTACCGTTTCACACTTCTGCAGTAGCACAGCAGCACAGCAGCACCGTCCCCTATGTGTTAGGTCTCTCAAAACCTAGTATCCTGAGAGACCCTTGAGCCTGATTGTAAAACTACCTGTGTCCTGCAATCCCTAGGTCCCTAAGTGTACCTGAGTGTGGTACTTCCGGAAACACTCCCTAGGCATAGGGCAGGGTGGTCAGGACAGTCAGGACAGAAATAACGGGTGTCACGCCTTATTCCACTCCTGCTACAGACACGACATCTTTTCGGGGTGGCGGTTGGGTTGAGGTACCAGGCACAACGCTAGGAAGTGCCGCTCGTGTAGACGGCTAACTACACTGGTGGATGGGGCCACGGAACCTCCTGGATACAGGAGTTCCGAAATGATCTCTTCCTGAAATTTGAGGAAGGATCCTGTTCTCCCAGCCTTACTGTAGAGAACGTAACTATTATAGGCAGCCAATTGAAATAAATATACAGACACCTTCTTATACCAGCGTCTGGTGCGCCGGGAAATTAAATACGGGCCAACATCTGGTCGTTGAAGTCCACCCTCCCATGTGGAGGTTATAGTCGTGGACCGAGAGGGGCTTTTCAACGACACTGGCTGCCCGCTCAATTTGGACTGTCGTGTCTGCGTGAATGGAGGAGAGCATGTAAACGTCACGCTTGTCTCTCCATTTCACCGCGAGCAGTTCGTCGTTACACAGTGCAGCCCTCTGCCCCCTTGCAAGTCGGGTGGTAAGAAGTCGTTAGGGTAGCCCCGGCGACTAGGTCGCGCGGTGCCGCAGCAGCCAATCTGTTCTAGGAACAAATGCTTGAAGAGGGCCACACTTGTGTAAAAGTTGTCCACGTAAAGATGGTACCCTTGCCGAATAAGGGTGACACCAAGTCCCAGACTATCTTCCCACTGCTCCCCAGGTAGTCAGGGCAACCGACCGGCTCCAGGGTCTGATCTTTTCCTCATAGATCCGAAATTTGTGCGTATAGCCTGTGGCCCTTTCACAGAGCTTATACAATTTGACCCCATACCGGGCGCGCTTGCTTGGGATGTACTGCTTGAAGCCAAGGCGCCCGGTAAAATGTATTAGGGACTCGTCTACGCAGATGTTTTGTGCAGGGGTATACAAATCTGCAAATTTCAGGTTGAAATGGTCTATGAGGGGCCGAATTTTGTGGAGCCGGTCAAAAGCTGGGTGGCCTCTGGGACGGGAGGTGGTGTTGTCACTAAAGTGCAGGAAACGCAGGATGGTCTCAAAACGTGTCCTGGACATGGCAGCAGAGTACATGGGCATGTGATGAATTGGGTTCGTGGACCAATATGACCGCAATTCATGTTTTTTTGTAATGCCCATGTTGAGGAGAAGGCCCAGAAAAGTTCTAAATTCGAAACTTGACTGGTTTCCACCGGAAAGGCTGGGCATAGAAGCTTCCCGGGTTGTCGGCGATAAATTGAGTGGCATACCGATTTGTTTCTGCCACGACTAAGTCATAGAGCTCCGCAGTGAAAAACAGCTCAAAAACCCCAGCGCCGATCCTATCTGAGCTGTTTCCACCCGAACTCCTGACTGGGCGGTGAAAGGGGGAACTACTGGTGCGGCTGAAGTTGGGGGCTGCCAATCAGGATTTGCCAGCACCTCAGGGACTCTAGGGGCTCTACGGGCCTGTCTTTGCGGTGGCTGCGACGGGAAACTACTGCACGTGCCACCGCACCAGCTTCAACTGCCCTTCTGGTGCCTCGCCACTTCACCATGTTCTACGGCAGTGCTGGTACTAGGTCCAGGACGGGCTGCGCTGCTGGTGTATGCCTCACCACGTAATCCGGCAGCGCCAGCCCCACTCTGCTGCCCTTGAAGCGGATCCTGCGCAACCTGCGGTCTAGCAACACGGGGCCGGGTACGCCTGGTTCTATCAGGGACCTCCACCTCCTCGTCAGAACTTTGAGTCAGAGAGCCACTGCTCTCTACAGGTTCGTATTCTGACCCGCTAGATTCGTCAGATGAGGGTTCCCATTCCTCATCCGACTGGGTCAGAATCCTGTAGGCCTCTTCAGAGGAATACCCCTTGTTTGACATTTGGGCGTCTAAATTTGGGGGTATTCCCTGAGACTACCCAAGAAAAAAGCAAGCCTGTCTTACAAATGGGAGTGTAGCGAGTACAGAAGCCGCTGCGATTGATAAAAAGATCAAAACTGATTTTTTTATTAGCCGCAGCGCTATGAAGTGATTGTGCAGTGATACAAAAAAATTTTTTTGTCACTGCGGCGGGCGGGCGTGGGTGAACGCAGGTGTGGGCGACCGATCAGGTCTGATCGGGCAAACACTGCGCTTGGGGTGGAGGGCGAACTAAAGTGACAGTAATACTATTATAGATCTGACCGTGATCAGTTCTGATCACTTACAGATACTATAAAGTACAAACGCTGATTAGCGCTACGCTAATCAGCGAATCAGTGACTGCGGTGCGGTGGGCTGGGCGCTAACGCTAACTACCTACCAAAGGGACCTAAACTAACCTAAACCTAACAGTCAATACTGGTGAAAAAAAAGTGACAGTTCACAAAAGTGACACTGATCACTTTTTTCCCTTTCACTATGTATTGACAGGTGATCAAGGGGTTAATTATAGGTGATCAGGGGGTGATCAGGGCCTGATATGTAGTGATTGGTGCATCTTACTTGGGATCTGTGCTCTGTGCTGGGTCCAACCGATGAAAAGGACCCAGCACATGGCACAGATCCCTTATAAAAGCCATATATTTGTAAATATAACTTATATCGCCTGTTTTCATAGGCGATTTTGAAAATCACCAGCCTGCCAGCTCTGATCATTGGCTGGCAGGCTGGTGACGAACTTGTCCTGAGCCCGGCGGTGCGTTCCATTTGCGTTCCACCGGGCTCAGGAGCGCGTCAAGGAGGAATGAACCGACCGCCCGCAGGACGCAATCCTGCGTGAGGCGGTCGGAAAGAGGTTAATTCTTGCTATAGAAATGGGTATGTACTGTACGTTATTATACCAGTGTTGTTGGCTTTTATACATCATGTGCTAATGCTGTCACTTCCTTCGTTGCGGGCATGAATGTTGCAATCACTGTCAGAAGCGGTCTATACTAAAGTTACATCATCCCAATATCCAAACTCCAATAAATCTTGCTGTGAAGTGAGTGTATATTTAGGCTAAAATATTCCAATGGGAACTCATTGCTCAGTGGGCACGAGTGTTATTTTGCCACTTCTTTCCATATTCTCGATCTATTGTATGGTTTCCTAATAAACCCTGGATAACATCCCATAAAGAGGATTTTTGCAATTATTCTCGATTCTAGTATTTGTACAGCCAAGACTTTTCTGGCAAACGTTTGTCACAGCGCGATTAGCAAATATATCTGGGCAATTTGGCTAGTATCTTTATACCCTGGCAGCTATTACAATATATGTTGTGAAACAGGCATCCTCGTCCAGACCAAGCTCAGGAAACCATACATAAGCCTTACACTGAAACATACCTAACCAGTTAACGTTTGCTTATTCTGAAGCTTTCCACTGAGCAGATCACTTTAGAAGGTCTGGCTGATGGTGGATCAGAAAGAGGTAAGTATGCAATAAATTAAAATCTACAAAAAGGATCCTTTTATCAATCGTTCTATCCATATTATCACCTGGTTTTCTACTTCTATTCATTCTGTCCCCTAATTCAAATCCAGGGGCTGCCAATGCGTCCTAGGCCTGGGAGCTATCTTCCACCACTGTTTCTGGCTTACCCGCCCAATTCACCCCACGGCCCCGGTTAGAATTGTCTGTCATAGCAATAGATCTGGTATGGTGAATTCACATGTGGCAAATTCCCCCCAACCCCATTTTCAGTCACAGAAAGTGGTGTAAGAGTACTTTCACACTGTTTTCACTGTTTTTGCCGGATCCGGTAGTGAAATGGATCCAAAATAACAGATCGGTATTTAATTTTTTTAAAGCTAGAAAGAACTGCGCATGCGCAGACCAGAAAACCGAGTCCGGCGATGCAGCAATTTCCCGAACACTTGGTACCGAATCCGGCATTTATACATTTCAATGGAAATTAATGCCGGATCCAGCAAGTGCAGTAGTGTTCCAGAATTTTGTCCAGAAGAAATACCGCAGCAAGCTTCGGTATTTTGTCTGGTCAAATACCGTACAAGAGACGGAACGGAAGACATCCCGATGCATACTGAACGGATTTCAATACCGGAAAAGAATAAAGCTAGTTTGAAAGTACCTTAAGTTCTGTAAATCTGGACTAGACGCCACGGTCACTGAGATGGAAACCAATGCCATTTGATTGATTACAATGATATGACATGGCAGGACGGATCTGATACAAAAATCTAATACTGCACTGTCACTGTACTCAGCTTTTAACAGCAATTCCCCTGAATGCCATAGACTGCAATTACAGATGCATTATTGCTTTCTGATGATTCAGTTATGTCTGCCTCCTCTCAGAATCCAGACACACTCCTCTAAATGGGGGAGGATGTGTAACAGTGCCCATCCCGAACACCCAGCTTTAGGAAAATAATACCTGAGTTATAGCATTGCAGGAAAAACTGCAGTGCTAAGGGTAGATTCACTTGTGGCAAAGACATGTCATGGACTGTGTAATTAGTCTGAATTGAAGAATTCCACTTGATTGCTGCCAAAGCACCCCCTTTCAGATGAATGGAGATGGTTTTCATTTGCTGAATATTCCCTTACAGTGGTAATGCTATGGAGCATATTCTACATTTTGCAATCCAACACCTGGATCTGAACACTTTTGTAATTGCATGTAATTAAAAATTTAGTATATCCAGTGAGTTAATCAATAAAGTGTATCTGTATACAGCATAAAGGACATGCCCCCTGAGAAAGGACACGCCTGCTGAGCAGCCAGTCTGAAATAAATGTAGCAGAACACTTCGAGCAATGAATGGGGAGATCTCTGGATCCATGTGTGGTACAGGGATTGTTCTAGCTGTGTTAGAAAGGTATTGTCATGTACTAGATGATGCCTGATTTTCATAAACCTGGCATAAATCTTTTAAAGGCATTGTCCAAGATTTTTTATATTAATGACCTATCGTCAGGACATGGAATCAATATAAGATCAGCGAGGGACCAGCACCCCACACTCCTGTCAACCAGCTGTTATACTGTACCCCCCCCCCCCTCCCCTTGACAGATTATGTAGAGGGATAGAAGGATTGGGTGATTGAATTTCATTGTTAGATGTTTTTGGATATAAGCAGCCATAGGTATTGGTTTTTCCTCTCTGCCCATTGATGACACATGCATGCTCGTCCAAGCAGTGCGGCGTGTATGTGTATAGGGTAGTCGAGCGATAGCTGTTGAAGGTGTATGGTCGCCTTAAGAAATCTGCTTCTGGCTCCTAATACTGGCCTCACACATCAACAGCTATCAACCTACACCTCTCTCTCCCCATTTATTTCAGTGGGAAACTGAGAAATAAACCAGTTGGGCAGTGGCTCATCTTCTGGAAGACCTCAGGATCCGGCTTGGTGAAATCCAGCACACTTGGTCCTTAATACATGCTGCAGGCTGTCCCCATACTCATTAGAACTGAATCCGCACTGTGTCTGGCGGCTAAAGATCTTTCTGTCTCTCGGAGTGGTCCGACGGCATCTGGTCTACAGTATTGCACTTACAACCAATACATAAAGTGGAGCAAGGTAAAAGGCAAAACTGGTGTATAAGTCCAAAACGGATCCGTTTTGAATTACATTGAAAATCAATGGGGAACGGATCCGTTTTTAAATGCACGATATTGTGTCATTGAAAACGGATCAGTCCCCATTGACTTACATTGTAATTAAAAACGGATCTGTTAGGCTCCGCCTCTTCAGACAGACACCAAAATGCTGCATGCTGCGTTTTGGTGTCCGCCTCCAAAACAGAATAGAAGTGGAACGGAGCCGAACTGATGCATTCTGAACGGATCCTTATCCATTCAGAATGCATTGGGGCTTAACTGATCCGTTTTGGACCATTTGTGAGAGCCCTGAAACGTATCTCACAAACGGAATCCAAAACGCTAGTGTGAAAGTACCCTTAGCTGTGGCTCTGAGACATATCTACCAACGTCTTACTTCAGAATTACCGTGGCGGAGTAATTATATACCAGGTCAGATCTGTGTACAATTAATGTCTGTTTCAGGACCCTTAATAGAGACATTTATCATAAACCATCAATAGGTAGCAGGCCATTCTCAAATTTATGGCCCTTTTTTACATTTTGACTCCATGACAGTATTACTAATTTAATTAGTGATTTATAAAAGCAAAAGGGGACAATATAGGCTGTCGTTTTGCTACAGCATATTCATGTGCCTATGGCTTGAGGTATTGAGGCTCCATCAAGGTCAACATTTCATTGAGATTTCTTTCACATTTGCATTGTGAGGATTCGGCGTGCACTTCCATCGCCGGAAATGCCCGCCAGATCCGTCACAACGCAAGACAACTAAAAGCATATTGAAGACTGATCAGTCTTCAATATGCTTTCAGGTAACCATGGCAGCCAGGACTCTACTAAAGTCCTGGCTGCCATGGAAAAGATACGGGGAGCAGGGGGAGAAGTTACTTACATTCCGTGCGGCGGCCAGGGCACTCCTCGATGACGTCACCGGGTACCATAGCTATGCTATGTGAGCAATGGGCCGTACTATCCATAGCATAGCTATGTGAACCATGCAACGCAGGGACTTGGTGACGTCATCGAGGAGCGCCCCAGCCGCCGCACAAAAGGTAAGTAGCTTCTCCCCCTCTCCCCGCTGCTTTTCCATGGCAGTCGGGACTTTAGTAGCATCCTGGCTGCCATGGTTACCATTCCTTAAAGCTAAATGTCGGATCCGGCGATGCGCCGAAACGACGTTTAGCTTATAGTCAGATCCAGATTAATGCTTTTCAATGGGCATTAATTCCGGATCTGTCCTTGCGGCATGTCTTCCGGATTTTTGGATGGAGACAAATCTGCAGCATGCTGCGGTTTTGTCAACGTCCAAAAAACGTTCACATACTGAACGGAAGACATCCTGATGCATCCTGAACGGATTTCTCTCCATTCAGAATGCATTGGGAAAATCCTGATCAGTATCTTTCCGTCCTAGAGCCCCAAGGACGGACCTCTAGGACGGAAAGCAAAAACGCTGATGTGAAAGGCGCCTTAAATGGGTTGCCTGCTGATATAAATAGGCATGACACTTTAATAAAGGGGTTTTATGGGATTAGAATATTTATGTCCAATCCTCAGGATAGGGCATCAAGATCTGATCAGTAGGGGTCCAACTCCCGACTCCACAGCCGATCAGCTGTTTAAAGAGGCCGGGGCACTTCGATGAGCACTGCAACCTCTCCTAGGCCGTTTGCTTTAATTTGGCCTACGCACAGCTCAGTCCTATTCAAGTGAATGGGCCTGGGCTGCAATACCAGCCACAGCAACTATATAATGAATGGCACTGTGCTTAGTGTGCTGTGAGGAGGCTGATCAGCATGGATGACAGGAGTCAGACCCCCACCAATCAGTGGGGACCCAGGCACTGTCAGAAGTGCAGCAGCAGCAGGGGATCGGTGAGGTGAATATAAGCTAATTTTTTAAAAATGTTTTACAGCATTTGTTGGAATACTCCTTTAGGTTGTTTAACCTCTTAAAGAGGTTTTCCGGGATTTTAGTATTGATGACCTATCCACAGGATAGGTCTGTGATGGCTAACCTCCGGCACTCCAGCTGTGGTAAAACTACAAATTCTTAAGATGCACGCTTGCTTAGCTGTTTTCGGAACTCCATATAAATGAATAGAGCATGCTGGGAGTTGTAGTTTCACCACTGCTGGAGTGCCGGAGGTTAGCCGTCACTGAGATAGGTCATCAATATTAGATCAGCAGAGGGTCCGACACCCGGCAGCCCCACAATCAGCTGGTTAAAGAGAAGGCTGCGTTCCCTTCATTGTTTACCTGCTCGCCGTCAACATCGCAGCGGTGAGCAGATGTAATTACAAGCCGTCCCATTCACTCCTATGGGACGGCTCCTTCCTATTTAAGTGTAATTACCTAATTTCAGCCCATTTGAGACTTTTTTCTTTCTGCTGGAATATCCCTGTAATTGATACTTAGCATAATATGGAAAGCATGGGAGGCATACTTTTACAAAATGGTTACTGTGTTGGGGACACTTTAGTGATACTATAAGCAGCAGTCAAATACAAAGTGGAACAACATATTATACTTTGACTACTAATGTATATTGTGTCCCTTGTATTCTGTGTATACAAATTAATTCCTATGAGACCAAAAACGTGAAGTTACTAATGCAGACTGACAAGAACAAAGGCAGAATGTGTCCTACGTAGAACGCTGCTCTGTTGCTAGTCCTTGACATGGATTTAGGCTTTTATTTATGGAGATGTTTTATAGAACCTTCCAGCAGTTCTGTAATTGGGCGACTATTCAGAGTGACAAGGAATGCTGTGTGTTTGCTCAGAACAGAACAGTAATTGCATAATTGAAATTAATTTTCATTTAATGGTCTGCATTTCTAGCCAAGCATAGCCCAGAAATGTATATTTACACCAGTCCTTTTTACATGATGCCATGCTCTAGTACAGACATGGCCAAGCTGAGGCTCTCCAGCAGTTGTAAAACTACAAGTCCCACCATGCCCTTCTGTAGGCTGATAGCTGTAGGAGTTTGGGCATGCTGGGATCTGTAGTTTTGCAATAGCTAGAGAGCCATCTCTGCTCTAGTAGATAAGTCTTACTCTATGGAGCAGTAGCATTGTATGATTAAAGAGAACCTGTCACCACAAAATGCAATACAGCACCATGTTATAGGGCAAGAGAAGCAGAGCAGATTGATATATACCATATTTTTTGCTTTATAAGACGCACCTGATGATAAGATACACCTAGGTTTTAGAGGAAAAAGGACAAAAAACTATTTGTCATCAGACCCTCAATCTTCATGAGACTTCAAATCAGACCTCAGATCAGATCCTCAGATCAGACCCCTATATCAGATCCCCATGTCAGACCTCAGATCAGATCCCTATATCAGATCCCCATGTCAGACCTTAGATAAGAACCCAATATCAGATCAGATCCCCATGTCTGACCTTAGATCAGACCCCCCATGTCAGACCTCAGATCAGATGCCCATCAAAAATAAATAAATTCACTTACCTCTCCTGCTCCGCTGCTACTCTCCAGACCCGGCAGTCTCTGCTGCAGTCTCACTTCCTGATCTTCCCCCGGGCCCACGCTGCACTGTTACCTGACTGCACCAGGATGGTGCATCGTGGGTCCGGAGAAAACCAGGGAGAGATGAGTAGTGGCAACTCTAGAAGCGCTTCGCTCACCGCTACTCATGACTCTTGCATACTAGTATTCGCTTTATAAGACACAATGCTATTTTCCCCCAACTTTTTGAGGGAGGGGGGCATCTTATAAAGTGGAAAATAAAATAGTTTTGTGAGAAAAGATTCAGTAAAACTTGTAATTTAAAACTTTATATCTTTGCTTTTTCTATTTAGTGACTAACAAAAGGACCTGGCTTTGATTCATCTATTTCATTTAATGTTTGTGTATGTCGTTAAAAGATTTCGATAGTATCCCCTATAACTGTGAACTCTACAGCACCCCTCCCCTTTAACAGTAAACGCCACAGTCCCCCACCTCTTTAACACTGACGGCCCCCACAGTGCCCCGCCACTTTAAAATGGGACCTCCACAGCAGCCCATCCCCTTAACTTTGACCTTCACAGCAGCACGTACCTTTAACAGTGAGATTCACAGCACCCCACTCCCTTGACAGTAACCTTCACAGGGGCCCGCCCCCTTAACAGTGACCTCCACTGTACCCCGCTGCCTTAACAGTGACCTCACAGTACCCAGCCGCCTTAACAGTGACCTCCACAGCAGTTGCCCCTCTAATAGTGGCCCCTGTCCCTTTAACAGTGACCTCCACAGTGCCCTGCCCGTTTAATGCTAGGGGTACACGATGACATGTGTCGCGCGACATTTTGTCTCAACAATTTTTATAATGATAGGCTATGGTGTCGCACTGCGATATGTGACATGTTGCGACTGCGACACAACAGTTGCAAAAAATCCATCCAAGATGGATTTCTCTGCGACTGACGTGTCGCAGACGCAACATGTCACAGTGCAACACCATAGACTATCATTATAAAAATTGTCGCACGACATTGGTGCGACACATGTAGGAGTGCAGTTGTGCCCTTTGTGTCGTGCGACTTATTGTAGCGCAACACATATCGTTTGAATCGTGTTGAATCTTTTCCCACAAAAATATATATCAATCTGCTCAGCTTCTCCTGCTACATAACATGCTGCTCTGCATTTGTCACGGTGCTGTTCACTGTGACAGTTTTGACCGTGCAGGCTGGCTGCATGCCCTCTCGCATACTGGCTGCAGGCAGACTCCTGTGTATGCTGGTTGCTTGGGGCTGCGTGCTGGCTGCAGTGTCTTGTGTGAACTATGCCTGTGAATGTGTGTACTCCCAGTGTCTGCATTTCTGTGGTTCCTGTCACAGGTGCCATGCTGGCTGCATGTGTTTCCATGTATGTTGGTTCTGTGATGCGTGCTGGCTGCGGCCTTGTGTGTGAACTGTGGCCTGTATCTTTTGTTCTGTGCTTCTTATTAATCCTGGTTCTGATGGGGTTAACATTCCCTGATCTGTTCCTGGGTGCAGAGGTCACAATAACGCCTGTACAAGCGTCATAGGCTGTTTTACTCTCTGAAAAAAGTACCAATACGCCTTAGACTTTTCCCCTACATTCAGCAGCACAGGGAACGGCAGAGGCAGCACACCGATGTTGCTTCTGCCTGAAATAACCAATAGCAAAGCTCCATACAGTAAGGAGCTTTGCTATTGGTTAGTTTGAACGGGTGCCGGAGTGATACAGCAGGGTAAGCCAGCGGGAGCTGAAAGGAGGAGGATCCGGCTCCCGGGTCCCGATGTATGAGGAGAGCAGGGGCAGCGCTGCGTCAGCAAACATGGCGTGGAGCTGAAGAGGAATGGAGTCCTGGACAACTGCAGGGGAGCCCGGACATCCAATCTGACCTGCACCACAAGGTGAAAGTGCAGCAATGTATGGATGTATGTAGTGCAGTATGTGATCTACACACTGAACCATATACATCTCACACTGATGTATGAAGTGCAGAGTGTGTGATGTATGTGCTGCAGTGTGTAGTAAATGCACAGCAGGCTATTATAGCCAAGTGAAAAAGTACAGGGAAGATCCGCCATATTGGACTGGACTTTAGCACTTTGCCATAATTGCATCATGTTATTTAGACCAGCAATGGTTCCCTGTATACCCACCTCTTAGGCCCTGTTCACACCACCACTATTTATTTCTGTTGTTCTGCTCCATTAGATGAGTAGAACAATGAAAATAATGAAAGTGTTGTATTTTTGTCATATGTTTAACGTATACAAAAAAAACTGTATGTTAATGGACGCTTCAGACAGATGCCATACTGTTTTTTTTGTTTGTTTTTTTGCAGGATGGTAAATCAAAGTCCAGAAAAAAATAAAAGTACATTTTTTGTACAATCGAACTCTATGGTGACGATGACACAGTATGGCATCTGTCTAAGGCATGCGTTATAGTATACGTTTTTTCATGTATGTTAAACGTATGACCGAAACATGATGTCAACCCAGCCCTAACTGACAGGAACAGAGCTGAACAGACTCCAATGACTATGATGGGATCCGTTCAGTTTCTGTTTGGGATCCTTTCTTTTTACCAGACAAAAAAGTCCTGCATGTAAGGATTATTTTGTCCAGTCTTTTGAGCAAAATCTTACGGCGGCTCCAAACGCAGATGTGAACAAGTGCAGGCTACGTATTATGTATTTAAAATTACTTCATAGGCCTGCACAATATATCGCGAAAGCAATCGCAATTAATCGCCATATCGCAATTTGCCAACCCAAAAATGCTGCAATTATATTTCCGTATTTTTCGCTTTATAAGACACACTTTTCCTCCCCCAAAAGTGTGGGGGAATGGCAGTGCGTCTTATAAAGCGATGGTTGACTTTCTACGTGACACTGACACTGTATCTCCGGCCGCTATGCTGCACAGCGTGGCCAGCGATACATCAGTTACAGTGCGGGGAGGGAGGAGGGGCTGGTGGAAAGTCATTATTTTAATTAACACATGTTCTTATATCTATTTTATTTATCTGTTCTAGAGTTGTTACGGTACCAAAATTTTGATTCGGTATCGATACCATAAAAAAGTATTGCGATACTCGATACTATTCGATACCACGCAAAAAAAAAAAAATGGCAAAAAAAGCCGCGTGCATTCCTCATTTTATGGAACGTCCAGCCATTAATACAACAGTCCGATCCTATTTTTTGGGAGGACAAGGCGACTAAAATAAAATGGCGAATTGTGCAGTTTTTCTTTTATGGGCGTTCAGAGGATTTTTTTAATAGTTTGGACTTGAGCCGTAGCGATATGTAATAATTTATTTATTGTTTATATATTTTATATGTAAAATTGGGAAAGGGGGTGATTTATACTTAATATTTTGGTGTACTTTTTTGACTTTTTTTTTTTTTACAGTTTATTTATTAACCATTTCCCCCTTAGGGGCTAGAACCTGGGATCTTTTCATCCTATTCACCCTAATAGAGCTCTATTAGGGTGACTAGGATCTCACCCTCTCCCTGCTGCCCTGTGCTTTGTGCACACAGCAGCAGGGAGCTGACCATAGCAGCCAGGACTTCAGTAGCGTCCTGGTTGCCATGGTAACCGATCGGAGCCCCAGCATTACACTGCTGGGGCTCCGATCACTGCCACTGCCACCAATGAGGAGGAGGTGAGGGGACCCTGTGGCCACTGCCACCAATGCTTTCATTACTGGGGGGAGGGAGGAATGGGGGGCGCACTGGCCACCAATGTATTTAATAATGGGGAAAGGGGGGGGACATTGGCCAATGTCTAATACTGGGGACGGAGGGGGGGGGGGCGCACTGGCCACCAATGAGGAGTGTCTTTCACTATACAGATGCAGGCAGAAGAAGCTCATTGCCAGCACCTGCCTTTGACCGGGCGCTGCGATCCACGGCAGTTAACCCCTGCCTGATCAGTGCCAACGCTAGCCCACTGTGCTGCTGGAAGTCCGCTCTAGACCCATTTACTGTAATTGGGACGGGCTGGAGGTCTGGTACGGAAAACAGGTCAGAGGCGGCCGGACAAAAAGTACAGCACGCTGTGGTTTTTGTCCGGCCACCTCTCTGCCTGTTTTTGCGTGGTACCTCCAGACCAGAGTCCAGTGGTGCGGTGCAGTGGTCAGCCCTGATCATGTGGACATGTTGTCTTTTTTACATTCTAATGCAACATTTTTATAATTATGTAACTCCTAAAATTGTTTTAATATGGCCTTTGTACATAATTTTTCAAGTAAAATCGTATAAACCCCTTTTTTTGTCATTTTGGTGTTTTTTCCCCGATTAATCGATTAATTGATGAAATTATCGACAACTAATCCATTATTCAAATAATTGTTAGCTGCAGCTCTAATTATGTCTGTTCCATGTATAGCCTGGCAGTGCCTACTGCTTCTGATCCAGTCTGTTCCATGTCTTTTGTTCTTGTCCTGTGTATGTCCTGCCTTCATGAGTGGGCTCCTGGGTTCTCCGGAAGGAAGATCTCTAGTCTGTGTGCAGCTCTGCCTGAGACCGCCATGCTTCTGTTGCTCATGGGGTCCAGGCATCTGCTTGTGTGTTGGTTCCCGTTTGTTGTTTGAACTATGTACTGTGTTTGTTTTGGTTCCAGTCCTGTTGTTGTCTATGGCTCTCTACAGGTTGCAGCCAAGTGTACCGGGACCTTCCTGGATGTGAGACTAGTGAGCCCTCGGCCAAGTTCATCCCCACCACCAGGTGCTCTGTGAAGAACGGAGCTCACTGGCTCCTTGCCCTCTGGGTTTGCCTCTGATCTGCCAGTGCACTTATTTCGGTGGTAGATCTACCACTATTGCCTAACCTGCATATCATCACTGTCATGTTTTTTTATTACATGTGTAATAAAGTACTCTGTTTGGTCCCTGGTTTGTTATCTGCCTGTGTCTTGTTTGCAAAACGTCCCGGAGGTCTGCCTTGGTCCTCCGGAACGTAACAGCATTTCTTTATCTAGAGTATTTATGGGCAGTGTATATCAGTGCAGGTCTGTTGTAGTAGTGTGCCAATTTATACAAAAGAAATTAAGGGGGAGATTTAGCAAGACTGGCACTTTCTGCCAGAGGAGGCACCTCATTTATAAATCTCCCTCTAAGGGCTCATGCATACGAAATATTTTTTGTCCGTGTTCATTCTGCTTTTTTTGTGGCCTGTATCCGGAACCATTCACTTCAATGGGGCCGCAAAAAACAGCCTCATTCCATGTCCGTTTCGCAAAAAAATAGAACATGTCCTATTATTGTACGGATAAGGATAAGTTCTATTATGAGCTGGCTATTCCGTTCCGCAGAATACACAGGGCCGCAAAACAACAGCCGTGTGCATGAGCCGTAAGTGTCCAATTTGTATTGTTAAAGGGTGTGGTTACCAGTATAAAGCATAGCCGTAATATTATAAGACTGAAAGTCCTCTGTTGTGGAGAGAATCATGAGCTTATTGTATTTACAGTATGTACAGTATGTTTGCTCCTAGGAAAATAGAACACAGACCCGATGACTGATGCCCTTTTAAGTAGCAAGGGGTTCGAATTTGACACAGAGTTCGTAGCTGATTCTGCACTGAATTCTATGTCAGATCTGATGACACCCCGCATCCTATGCCTGGGAATGGCGTTTCGGCAATCCATTTCATGTGCTGTGAAAAATGTTAAAAAAAGTTGCATACTGCTGATTAGCTGAGTTAAACTGAGAAAATCTTTGTTCAGATTCTTGAAACTTCAGACTGCCTATCCACAGCAAAAAACAAGTGTAACTCTAGTATTTCTGCCCAAGATCTTGTAGTAAAATCTGTATTGAGTTAGCAATTCAACGAGTGTGTATATTCCATTATGGGGGTATAGTGATGCTTGGGTCATCCCTGTACTGGTATGAACACTACAGCATAGCACAGAAATTGTCTGTGTCTGTTCTGTATGTCACATCATAACTTGCCCCGACCACGCAGCAGATGGCCCTCAGATCTCCATCTGTGGGTTTGGTAAATGCCTACGATATTTGGATGCTGCGTCCATAGAGTACAAGATGTCGGCAGTCAGGCGATTCACCCAGTTACTACTTTCTGTACTGTCCATGGATAATTTCTCTCCTGCACATGTGCTGAACTTTGAATGAACATGTTCGGCGCAAATGCAGAAGGGATCTGTCTAGGGAGAGCACAAAAGGACTGATGTGGGTGATTCACATCACTGCCACCATCTTGTGCCCTACTGACCCAGTACCATGGATCGTAGGCGTTTACACAGCTCACACATGGGAGGGGTCAGTTGTGCAGTGACGTAGGTTCTGTGTGCTGGATCTGCAAGGTTCCTGCTTACCCCGAGTTGGGGGGTAGGGTGGGAATCAGGTTGGCCCCCCACCAATCATATATTGATGACCTATCCTGAAGATAAGGCCATCAAAATCCTGAACGTAAAAAAATGTATTTACTGAAAATACGTGAATATTAGAAACATATTACCAAATACCTTTCGTTATTTATAGTGGCTCGTTTTATCTGGGGAACAAATATAAGGAGAAATAAAGTGGCCGCAGTCCTATTAGTACACCCAAAACCTGTCCTAATCAAACAGCAGCACAAGTTACTTCACAACACTGAACTAAAGAGCTGCCTCCTCCTCTCTGTCAGAGATTATGGTCCTGAATACAGTTTGATAAGATCTTCACCTGAATCTCTGCTGAAAAGGAAACTGGTTTACTTGCTCATAGCAACCAATCAGATTTCTCCTTTTTTTTTTTTTTATTCGGTTTATTGAACAAAGTAATGTACTAGTATACATCAAATCTTATGAAAATCAAAAGATTCCATAAACATTAACTGTACCATATCACACTACAATTTCCATATGTATTGTATATACGAATAAAGCATACTTAATATTTCACATGTAATTACATGACATGTAGCAAAATCAACCAGATGCTGCATTAAGGTTAGCAGAAAATCTTTGAGCTTAATACATAGTTTGCATAGATGAGCACCATGATCCCCAAACCTTACTTAACTTTTGAGGGCAACCTCTATTCTTAACCACATCAGCCCCCCTAGCTTAAACACCCTTAATGACCAGGCCACTTTTTACAATTCCGCACTACACTACTTTACCCGTTTATTGCTCCGTCATGCAACTTACCACCCAAATGAATTTTACCTCCTTTTCTTCTCACTAATAGAGCTTTCATTTGGTGCTATTTCATTGCTGCTGACATTTTTACTTTTTTTGCTATTAATCAAAAATTACCGAAATTTTTGCAAAAAAATGACATTTTTCACTTTCTGTTGTAAATTTTTTTTTAAAAAAAATACATTTCTATATAAATTTTTCTCTAAATTTATTGTTCTACATGTCTTTGATAAAAAAAAAGTCCAATAAGTGTATATTTATTGGTTTGGGTAAAAGTTATAGCGTTTACAAACTATGGTGCAAAAAGTGAATTTCGGCATTTTGAAGCAGCTCTGACTTTCTGAGCGCCTGTCATGTTTCTTCAGGTGCTAGAATGTCAGGATAGTATAAATATCCCCAAATCACACCATTTTAGAAAGAAGACACCCCAAAGTATTCGCGGAGGGCTTGGTGAGTTCATGTATCATTTCATTTTTTCACAAGTTAGCGGAAAATGACACTTTCCGAGAGAAAAAAAAAAAGTTTCAATTTCTGATAACTTCTGGCAAAAAAAAAATAATCTCAGACTGACTCACTATGCCCCTCAGTGAATACCTTGGGGTGTCTACTTTCCGAAATGGGGTCATTTGTGGGGTGTGTTTACTGTTCTGGCATTTTGGGCGGGGCTAAATTGTGAGCCGCCATGTAAAACCTAAAGGTACTCGTTGGAATTTGGGCCCTTTTGCGCACCCAGGCTGCAAAAAAGCGGCACTTATGTGGTATCGCCGTACTCAGGAGAAGTAGGGCAATGTGTTTTGGGGTGTATTTTTACATTTACCCATGGTGGGTGAGAGAAATATCTCTGTAAATTGTCAACTTTGTCTAAATTTTTTTAAAAGTTGTCGTTTACAGAGATATTTTTCACACAAAGTATGGGTATATATAAAAATACACCCCAAAACACAGTGCCCTATTCTCTGAGCACGTGCACTACATGTGTGCCACTTTTTGCAGCCTGGCAAAAGGCCCTAAAACCAATGAGTACCTTTAGGATTTCACAGGGCATTTTTACGCATTTGGATTCCAGACTTCTTCTCACGCTTTAGGGGCCCCTAAAATACCAGGACAGTATAAATACCCCACATGTGACCCCATTTTGTAAAGAAGACACCCCAAGGTATTCTGTGAGGGGTATGGTGAGTTCATGTAAAATTTTATTTTTTGTCACAAGTTATTGGAATATGAGACTTTGTAAAAAACAAAATTAAAAGAAAAAAAAAAACAATTTCTGCTGACTTGTGCCAAAAATAAAAATTCTGTGGACTCACCATGCCCCTCACGGAATACCTTAGGGTGTCTTCTTTCCAAAATGGGGTCACATGTGGGTATTTATACTGACCTGGCATTTTAGGGGCCCCTAAAGTGTGAGAATCCAAATGCATAAAAATGGCCTGTGAAATCTAAAGGTACTCATTGGTTTTAGGGCCCCTTTGCATCTTGGCTGCAAAAAGTGTCACTCATGTGGTATCGCCGTACTCAGGAGAAGTAGAGCAATGTGTTTTGGGGTGTATTTTTACATATACCCATGCTGCGTGTGAGAAATATCGCTGTAAACGACAACTTTTTACATTTTTTATTCAAAGTTGTCAGTTTACAGAGATATTTCTCTCACCTAGCATGTGGTATATGTAAAATACACCCAAAACACATTGCCCTACTCCCTGAGTGCAGCGATACCACATGGTGCTTTTGCAGCCAAGATGCAAAGGCCCAAATTCCAATGAGTACCTTTAGGAAGGGCACTTTTACGCATTTTTCTTCTCACGCTTTAGGGCCCCTAAAATGCCAGGGCAGTATAAATACCCCACATGTGACCCCATTTTGGAAAGAAGACACCCCAAGGTATTCCATGAGGGCATGGCGAGTTCATAGAAGATTTTTTTTTGGCACAAGTTAGTGGAAATTGATTTTTATTGTTTTTCTCACAAAGTCTCCTTTCCGCTAACTTTTGACAAAAGTTTAATTTTTCATGGACTCATTATGCCCCTCAGCGAATACCTTGGGGTGTCTTCTTTCCAAAATGGGGTCACATGTGGGTATTTATACTGCCCTGGCATTTTAGGGCCCTAAAGCGTGAGAAGAAAAATGCGTAAAAATGCCCTCCTAAAAGGTACTCGTTGGAATTTGGGCCCTTTAGCATCTTGGCTGCAAAAAGTGTCACACATGTGGCATCGCCGTACTCAGGAGAAGTAGGGCGATGTGTTTTAGGGTGTATTTTTACATATACCCATGCTGGGTGAGAGAAATATCTCTGTATATTGACAACTTTGAATAAAAAATGTTAAAAGTTGTCGTTTACAGCGATATTTCTCACACCCAGCATGAGTATATGTAAAATACACCCCAAGCACATTGCCCTACTTCTCCTGAGTACGGCGATACCACATGGTGACACTTTTGCAGCCAAGATGCGCAAAGGGCCCTAAACCAATGAGTACCTTTAGAGATTTCACAGGCCATTTTACGCATTTGGATTCTCACGCTTTAGGACCCTAAAATGCCAGGGCAGTATAAATACCCCACATGTGACCCCATTGTGGAAGAAGACACCCCAAGGTATTCTGTGAGGGGCATGGCGAGTTCACAGAAAAAAAAATTTGGCACAAGTTAGCGGAAATTGTTTTTTTTTTTTTACAGTCTCATATTCCACTAACTTGTGACAAAAATAAAATTTTCCATGAACTCACCATACCCCTCACGGAATACCTTGGGGTGTCTTCTTTCTAAAATGGGGTCACATGTGGGGTTTTGTACTGCCCTGGCATTTGAGGGTCTCGCAATCATTACACGTATGGCCAGCATTAGGAGTTTCTGCGATTCTCCATTATATTGAGCATACGGGTAATGAGATTTTTCCGTTCAGCCTCTGCGCTGAAAAAAAAAAAATGAGCGGCACAGATTTTTTCATTCGCATCGGTCAATGTGGATGAAAAATCTCTGCCAAATCAGTGACTGCGGTGCGGTGGGCTGGGCGCTAGCTACCTAACAAGTAGCTAACTAACTGGCGGTGATAAGGGACCCTTATGCCCCCATTCACACGTCCGCAATTCTGTTTGCGGAGCGGAATTGCGGACCCATTCATTTCTATGGGGACAGACTTTGTCCCGCTCGGATCGGAGTACGGATCCGCGCTTCGAGTCTGCACTTCCGTTCCGCAAAATATAGAACATGTCCTATTCTTGTCCGCAATTGCGGACAAGAAAAGCATTTTCTATATAGTTCTGGCAATGTGCGGATCTGCAAAATGCGGAAAGCACATTGCCGGTGTCCGTGTTTTGAGGATCTGCGGATCGGATCCGCGGATCCGTGAATCCACGGATCCGTGAATCACGGATCCGTCAAAACACATATGGACGTCTGAATGGAGCCTTACAAGGGGTGTGATCAATGACAGGGGGTGATCAGGGGGTCTAGATGGGGTGATCAAGGGGTTAATAGGTGAGGGGGTGGGGGGTTAGTGTAGTGTTTGGTGCAACTTTACTGTGTTACCTGGTCCTCTGGTGGTCGATCCCAGAAAATGGGACCACCAGAGGACCAGGTAGCAGCTATATCAGACGCTGTTCATAAAACAGCGTCTGATATAGCTGTTTGATGCGATTTTATTCGCATCTACAGCCTGCCAGCGATGGATCATCGCTGGCAGGCTGTAGCCAAGCTGCCGTGCGCGCTTCTCTGTGAACTCGCGCGCGTTCACAGGAAATCTCGGCTCTCACGAGATGACGCGCCCGGCAGCGTCAACTCAGAGCTACAGGACCGCCCGCAGGACGCATCCCTGCGTTAGGCGGTCCTGTAGTAGTTAAATACAATGTTTTCATAAGGTATAACAGTATTCACCAACACCTTCCATTGAAGCCCATCCAACGGATCGCTATCACTTCGTGCGAGAAATAAAGTTTCTCTCATAAAAATCCTCACGTGATGAGAATATAATTCTTCATCGGCTATACCAAATAAGGAAAACATCTTTGGGGTCAACAGTATAGGAAGGTTCAAAAGGACAGAGAGACAATCCGTGATATCTTTCCAGAATGTTTGTATGTATGAGCATTCCCATATGAGATGCCAGAAGTTAGCACCTTCTGTACCAAATCTGTGACATCTGTAATGAGATAATCTACCCATCCTATGCAGCCGTGTAGGGGAGAGATAGCTGTGGTGAATGATACAAAGTTGTATAAACTCATTGTTATTGGATGGGGAGACCAGAGTAGGGGACTCCAAAACGTCATTAACTTCATCATCTGTGAGATCTGGGATTAGAGTTTTCCATTTGGAGAGAACTGAAAGAGGTGCTTTGTGCATTTTGGTGCTTAATGCGTGTGTGTAAAGGGCAGATATAAAACCTCGAGGGCCTTGGGAGCGTATCACACCAATCATTGGGTAGACAGTGATAATCACTGAGATGCCTCTAAAATGTGATTGCACGGCATGGCGTAACTGTAGATATTTATAGAATGCAGCCCTGGGCAGGTCACGTAGATTACTTAGCTGTTCAAAGGTGTTGAACACATTATCAGTGAAAAGATCTCCCAGCACGACAATCTCACGTTCCCCCAAAAATTGGTTGTCCGCTAAGGCGTGCAGGGAGAGAAACATGGGGTTATTCCATAGAAGTACATCTGCAATCAAACCCTCAAAGTTATGTAGTCTTTTACTAGTCTCCCATACCTGAATAGCCAGTTTATGTATTGGTAACAGCAAGCGAGGGAAGAGTCGTGGTCGCTTCAACACTGGCCACAGTGAATTGAGATTTAGATACACGGCCAGATGTTTTTCCGCGCGGTCCAGTTGAACACCAGGAGATAACCACGTCCTCAAATGCCGTAGTTGTCCCGCTAGATAATATCGGTGCAGGTCAGGAAGAGATATACCCCCATTCCCCATAGGGCGACACAGAGCATCTATGGAGAGCTTGGGTCTATTAGAAGCCCATATAAACATTAGCGATGTACATCGTTGAAATATCGCTTTGGGGGTAATAAAAGGCGCATGTTCCAAGACATACAGTCATTTAGGGAGTATGATTAATTGAATCAAATGTATGCAGCCCGAAACGGACAAACTCTGAATTTGTCTGCACTGTAGTTTAGAAGTGGTTGGATGTTAAGGTTATGAAATATGAGAGCTGTGGCTAGGGGCATTGTGACTTCCACATCTGACATAAAAAGCACCATATCATCCGTGTACAATCCCACTCTATCTTCCTGATCACTATATGTACTCCCTTAAATTGCGTATCTGTCCTAATGCATATGGCTAGAGGTTCAAGCTCCAAAGCGAAAAGCAGAGGGGATAATGGACACCCCTGCCTAGTCCCAGGCCCCGAATGAAAATTTGCAGAACACATGCCATTCACCAAAATGTTAGCCCTGGGGTGTTTATACAGAATCAATATCCATTTAATGAATGCAGGCCCAATTCCAAAACATCGAAGAGCCGCAAGTAAGTAGGGCCATTCCACAGAATCGAAGGCCTTAGCGGTGTCCAGAGATGCCAGAGCCCATTGTTGTTTCCATCGAAGGCCGATCTGGGTGACCACCTGCACTCTTCTAATGTTGTCAGTAATGGACCTACCAGGCAAGAATCCAGATTGATCAGGGTGGATTAGGTTAAGAATAACCCTACTCAGGCGTTGTGCTAGAATCTTGGTCAGAGTTTTATAATCCAGATTCAGCAATGATATTGGTCTATAAGACCCACAATCAACTGGATCCTTGCATTGTTTAAGAAGTATCACGATGGTAGCTTCATATAGTGAGGGTGGTAAATATCCCTTCACAAAAGAGTCATTATACATCTGGAGCAGAGGGGGAGTCAATAAGTCATCGTATCTGGAATACACCTCTAATGGTAGCCCATCTGGGCCGGGAGATTTCCCATTTGCTAGTGATTGAATGGCATCTAGTATTTCTTGGGTCGTTATGGGACATTCTAAAATTTGAGCTGCCTCCGAGGAGAGCCTGGGACAGTCCAGCCCCTGAAGATAATCAGAAACCTTAGCTAGGGTATACTCCACGCGAGCTTCGTACAATTCCTGGTAAAATTCCCGAAACCTTCGAGCTATGGCTTTAGGTTCCGACACCATTACACTGTCCCTAGCCTGTATACGTAATATTGCAGGGGAAGCCTGATTTTGGTGAACGATATGTGTCGAGTAGCTTGCTAGACTGGTTGCCAAGTTCAAAGTAAGACTATTTGTTTGGTAAAGAACAACTTGCGGTGGGCCTTTACATTCAGTAGGGCAAGATAATGGCGACCTTTCTGCAACCACTCATCTCTGTTCGGAATTGAGGGGTCCGCTATATACATCCTCTCTAACCGAGCGCATTCATTGTAACATAGTACATAAGGCCAAAAAAAGACATCTGTCCATCCAGTTCGGCCTGTCATCCTGCTAGTTGATCCAGAGGAAGGCAAAAAAAATCCTGTGAGGTAGAAGCCAATTTTCCCCACTTAAGGTGAATAAAAAATTCCTTCCCGACTCCAATCAGGCAATCAGAATAACTCCGTGGATCAACTACCGATCTCTAGTAGCTATAGCCTGTAATATTATTACACTCCAGAAATGCATCCAGGCCCCTCTTGAATTCCTTTATTGTACTCACCATCACCACTTCCTCAGGCAGAGAGTTCCATAGTCTCACTGCTCTTACCGTGAAGAATCCTTTTCTATGTTTGTGTACAAACCTTCTTTCCTCCAGACGCAGAGGATGTCCCCTCGTCACAGTCCTGGGTATAAATAGATGATGGGAGAGATCTCTGTACTGACCCCTGATATATTTATACATAGTTATTAGATCTCCCATCAGTCGTCTTTATTCTAAAGTAAATAACCCTAATTTTGATAATGTTTCAGGGTACTGTAGTCTACCCATTCCAGTTAGTACTGTAGTTGCCCTCCTCTGAACCCTTTCCAGCTCTGCTATGTCTGCCTTGTTCACAGGAGCCCAGAACTGTACACAGTACTCCATGTGTGGTCTGACTAGCGATTTGTAAAGTGGTTAAGACTATGTTCTCATCACGGCGTCTATGCCCCTTTTGATCCAACCCATTATCTTATTGGTCTTGGCGGCAGCTGCCTGACACTGGTTTTTGCAGCTTAGTTTGCTGTTTATTAAAATTCCTAGGTCCTTTTCCATGTCAGTGTTACCGAGTTGGTGATTTGCATTATTCATTCCCATGTGCATAACCTTACATTTGTCAGTGTTAAACCTCATCTGCCACTTCTCTGCCCAAGCCTTCAATCTATCCAGATCACTCTGTAGCAGTATACTTTCCTCTTCCGTGTTAATTACTATACACAGTTTAGTGTCATCTGCAAAAATAGATATTTTACTATGCAAGCCTTCTACAAGATCATTAATAAATATATTGAAGAGAATAGGGCTGAATACTGACCCCTGAGGTACTCCACTAGTTACAGTGACCCAATCTGATTATCTACCGTTAATAACCAACCTCTGTTTTCTATCACTCAGCCAGTTACTTACCCACATGCAGACATTTTCTCCCAGTCCGAGCATCCTCATTTTATATACTAACCTTTTATGTGGTACAGTGTCAAATGCTTTGGAGAAGTCCAGATATACGACATCCATTGATTCGCCGCTCTCAAGTCTAGAACTGTGGCTAACGCCTCCTCTTGTTTAGCTGAGGCCCACTTAATGAAGGAGATGGATGATCTCAGGCAGCCCTCAGATACGCTTTAGATGTTTCCGACACTAAACATCTATCATCGTGGATATCATGTTCAGATAAGAATACTGATAGCTGATCCGGAATGCGATCTGATGGCGAAAATAGCGTGAGCCAAAAGGGGTGAATTCTCATGGAGCGTCCCTGTCCTCTAACATTGGCCAGTATTGTCTATTGTATAGAGTTATTATCAGAGATTCCCCGAGCACCATACACCACCTAATAAGGAAGTGAACACATGGAGATTTCTCCTTTTACTTCCAAAGGAGCTTTGAAAAATGAAAGGTTGAATTTGATTGGGTGCTATGCGCCACTAAGCCACTTTTCCTTTATATGACTTTTGATGACTCTCCCCCAATATTTCTAAGCTTGTACCTTTTTTTTTTAGACTGATCGTTACCATACTGCATACAAGAAATGTCATATTGTGTTCCTATCGCTGTTGGCTGTAATCACGCAGCTCCATTTCATTAATGGCCATTAGTTTCCTGCATCTCAGGAAGGATATTCTATACCATGTTTCCTGTTTAGTCAGAGATTTAACCGACCCCATTTAAATTAGAACAATTAGAGCAAATTCCTTGGGAAAGTGATCATTAACCTCTTCCTGTCTGATATAAATGTCTACATAGAAAATATTGATGTGTAATAAAGAGAACATGTCATCTCTCCTGATAGGTCTTTTTGAGTAAATATGCATATTTCTCCTTAAATTATAATTGGGAGCATTATGCTGTTCCTCTGTTATTCCTCTCAAGATGAATACATGTACAACTGGGCCTTACCTTTCCCCTGGTCAAGGGACAGCACACCGTGCATGCGTAGACACCCTCAGTTCATTTCTATGGAAGTTCTGGAAATAGCCAAGCACTAGCTCAGCCACTTCCAGCGGTCCCATAGTGTTGAATGGAGAGGTGCGGCATACTGTCCACTTGCTACTATGAGACTTCCAGAAGTAGTCAAGCACGCTCTCTCTGGTAAGTTTGTACATATCATAGTGGTGATTGGAGTGTACACATGGCATGCGAGGTGGGACCTGCACCTACCTGACATTTTTGGCCTATCCAGAAATGTTGAGATGGGAAACCACTTTAAAAGGGTTGGCTGCTTTCTGGCCACTGTTGATAATTTTCTATGTAATATGACTATATGACACCCACTAATATAGACTTTGTTGATATTCTGCACCATTTTCTATCTTTCATAAGATATGCCAAATCTTTTGTGCTGTGTACACAGAGGTCCTAGGCATAAGATGGCTGCTGATAGGCTAATAACTCTGCCTCCTCCATTCAGATAGTTTACATCTGCCATCTGTACTTGCACTATTGGGAGTTTAGTGTAGTGTGCTAGAATAGAGGAGGCTGAGCTTTGGTCACACGACTCTCCACCAGACGGCCATCTTATGGACAGAACCTCTATTTAGGCAGCACAGAAGATTTGCCCATGGCTTATAAAGTCTATCAAATGGAACAGATTATCAACAAAGGCTATAGTAGTAAATGCCATATAGTCATCTTACGTACACATTGGTCACCAGGAGCGAGAAAGGGGCCAACCCCTTTAAATATTAGCTTGAATTTGCAGGCGGACCAGTAACTTCCATTATAGTGGCATTGTCACTAGTTACAGCAGATCAGCAGAAGAAGATACTATTTTGATGACCACCAGACTGCTGGATATTGCTTGAAAGACTAACCTTTCCACTTCCCTGCAAGGCTGTATTAAACATGTAATCTAAATTATTTATTCTGTTTAACAGATATAACAGCTAAACCAACACATTACAATATAATGGGTTGGTATGGTAATAACCCAAAAGCAGTATAAACTAGACAATAAAAGAAAAAATATTTACCACATTGAACAAGGTTAGATAAGAGAAAGTACGATAAGGAATGAAAACAGAACTCTTGTAACAGAAGATTGAGCACAAACTTGGAATTCAGAAATCATGAGAAATATTGCAAGATATAATCAGAATTTTGAAAATGATTCCATTCATCCCAAATTTGTTGTGTTTTCAATCTCTGGACCATCTAAGTTCTCATAATTGTTAGGCCTCTTTCACACGGGCGTCACGTTTGATGCCCGGATAAGAGGCGGGTGCAGTTCGGGAAAATGCACGATTTTCCCACGCGAGTGCAAAGCGTTTTAATGCGTTTTGCACGCGTATGGGAAAAATCGGCATGTTTGGTACCCAGACCCGAAACCAGACTTCATCAATGAAGTTCGGGTTTGGGTTGAGTATTTTGTAGATTTTATTATTTTCCCTTATAACATGGTTATAAGGGAAAATAATAGCATTCTTAATACAGTATGCTTTGTAAAATGTGGATTAAGGGGTTAAAAAAAAAAATGAACTCACCTTATCCACTTGATCACGTAGTTGCGATCTCTTCTGTCTTCTTCAAGCATTAGCTTCCGGCTAAAGGACCTGTGATGATGTCACCGAGCTCATCACATGGTCCAATCACATAGTCCATCACCATGGTGATGGACCATGTGATTTGACCATGTGATGTGACGTCACAACAGGTCCTTTAGATGGCAGCTAATGCTTAAAGAAGACAGAAGAGATCGGCAACTACGCGATCAAGTGGATAAGGTGAGTTAATTTTTTTATTTTTAACCCCTCAATCCACATTTTACAAAGCATTCTGTATCGAGAATGCTATTATTTTCACTTATAACCATGTTATAAGGGAAAATAATAAAGATCGGGTCCCGTCTCTTAGCAACCATGCGGGAAAATCACACTGCATCTGCACTTGCTTGCGGACGCTTGCAATTACCCCGCAGCCTCATTCACTTTATGGGGCCTGCGTTGCGTGAAAAACACACAATACAGAGCATTCTGAGATTTTCACGCAATGCAGAAGTGATACGTGAAAATCACCGCTCATGTGCATAGCCCTATAGAAATGAATGGGTCCAGATTCAGTGCGGGTGCAATGCGTTCACCTCACGCATTGCACCCGCGCGGAAATCACGCCCGTGTGAAAGGGGCCTTAGTATTACAAACCTCAGTGAACCACTCACTTATTGTAGGGGAAATAAGGTATACAAATGAGCTGTTTAGAAGCTCTGTCTCTGATGCCACTAGATGTAAGGCAGCTATGCTAGAAGTCAATGTTCGAACCTTTCGGATAGCTTCCTTACCTCTGCAGACATTAGAGGCAGAGCTTGCTGAGAGCTCATTTGCATCCCTTCTTCCCAGAATTTCAGATGAGCATTTATGGCCTATAAGTCTCCTTACCCCGAGAGATAGTACCCCTAACCCCCCAAATTATTGTAGGATCAGACCTGTCCATCCGAAGTCTCAGGATCAGCAATTTTGTTGCATTAAGTAGGTGCAAAGATAAAGGGTGTCAACGTAGGTGAAGGTTGGATAAATGTAATAATAATTAATAATCTTGTTTGGAGCAATACGGTTGCAAAAAACAACAACCGTGAGATAGGACCCATCTCTTTTTCACACCTACAACAAAGGGAGGAAATAAACAGATTAATTCTATGTAGAAACTGAGGGCCCCTATACCACCATGTTATAATCCTGTAATTAAGTTCCTCTATTCTCATACAAACAGAATCTGAATGAGAATTGGTTAAAATGATATGAGTCTGTTGTTCATTAAATGAGGTCTTAAAGGCCATCTGTCAGAAGATTTGTAGCTATGAAACTGGCTGACCTGTTACATGTGCGCTTGGCAGCTAAAGGCATCTGTGTTGGTCCCATGTTCATATGTGCCCACATTGTTGAGAAAAATGATGTTTTAATATATATTTAGATGAGTCTCTAGGAGTGTTGCCTTTCAGGAGTGTGGCCCTTACACCTGGAGGCTCTGCTTTCTCTGCAATTGTCACGCCCTATGCACTTTTATTGACGACGCAGTGCCAGGCAGTGTAATCGTCGTCGCACCTGGCCCTGTCAATCAAAGTAGAGAGGGCGTGGCAGTTGCAGAGAGAGCAGAGAATGTAGGTGTAATGGCAACGCTCCCATTTTTATTAAAAATATGGAGTCCTTTTCTCTGTACAGAGCTGAGATGCTCTACTTGCAGGATCTGAATTTTTTGTCTGCTCTGTCAGACAGGAAGTTGACAGACTCCTTATCTTTGCTCTCAGACCTTATAAGCTCTCAATATAGCTTAGTTCTTATCTTGCTAATAAGAATGTGGCTTAAATAAGGCTACTTTCACACTAGCGTTAATATTTTCCGGTATTGAGATCCGTCATAGTGTCTCAATACCGGAAAAAAAACGCTTCTGTTTGGTCCCCATTCATTGTCAATAGGGACAAAACGTAACTGAACAGAACGGAATGCTCCAAAATGTATTCCGTTCCATTCTCATACCGGAGAGCAAACCGCAGCATGCTGCGGTCTGCTTTCCGTCCTGAGATGCGAAAACGGATCCGTCCCCCATTGACTTTCAATGGAGTTCATGACTGATCCGTCTTGGCAATGTTAAAGATAATACAACCGGATCTGTTCATAACGGATGAAGATGGTTGTATTAGAGTTGTTTCGGTACCAAAATTTTGATTCGGTATCGATACCATAAAAAAGTATTGCGATATTCGATACCACGCGAAAAAAATAAAAACGCCAAAAAAATCCGCGTGCATTCCACATTTTATGAAACCGCCGGCTCATAATACAACAGTCCTATCCTACTTTTTTGTGGGGACAAGACGACTAAAAGAAAATGGCGAATCGTGCATTTTTTCTTTTTCTTTTTTTTTCTTTTACGGCGTTCACCGCATAAAAGTGGATTTTTTAATAGTTTGGACTTTTGAGACGTGGCGATATGTAATATTTTATTTATGTATTGTTTATATATTTTATATGTAAAATTGGGAAAGGGGGTGATTTATAATTAATATTTTGGTGTACTTTAACTTTTTTTTTTTTTACAGTTTATTTATTAACTATTTTCCCCTTAGGGGCTAGAACCTGGGATCTTCTCATCCTATTCACCCTGATAGAGCTCTATCAGGGTGAATAGGATCTCACACTCTCCCTGCTGCCCTGTGCTCTGTGCACACAGCAGCAGGGAGCAGACAAAGGCAGCCAGGACTTCAGGAGCGTCCTGGCTGCCATGGTAACCGATCAGAGCCCCAGCATTACACTGCTGGGGCTCCGATCACTGCCACTGCCACCAATGAGGAGGAGCTGAGGGGACCCTGTGGCCACTGCCACCAATGATTTTATTACTGGGGGAAAGGGGGGGGCACACTGCCCACTGCCCACCAATGTTTTAATACTAGGGGGGCACACTGCCCACCAATGTTTTAATACTAGGGGAGGGGGGAGCACTGACTGGCCAGCCTAATTACGTTCATATATAAATGCAGGCAGAAGGCACAGGCTGCCGGCACCTGCCTGTGACCGAGCGCTGTGATCAGAGGCTATTAACCCCTCAGGTGCCGCACCTGAGGGGTTAATTGCCTCTGATTGCAGTGCTGGGTCACAGGCAGGTGCTGGCAGGTGTCGGGTTTATAATAATTCAATTAAGAATTATTAATTATGGTCATAAAAAAATTAATCAAGAATTTTCCATAACTTGTCGAAATTATGACCTGGTGAATTGTAGATAACCCAATCGATTCAATTCACATCTGAGGCCGACTATTTCCTCAGATAATAAGTTCTTTTCATGAGAGATGACATTAATGCTAAAGATGTAGTTTTGACATTAAATAATACGCAGATATTATAAAAATATGCAGATTTTATTAGTTACACGATTATAAACAAATAGGTATATAAACACGATTATATATGCCAAGGAATATATATGGCAATGATATATGAAGCATTACAAGCTTATCATAAGTAAATAAACAATGATATATGCCAATTAATATATATGGCATTGATATCAGGCACTAGAAGCTTCACAATAAGTAAATAAACACATGTGGGTAGGAGCAGCTTGTCACATTATAACAAAGCTATTTGGTTAGGATATCAAAACAAGAAGTTAAATTACAGTATATACATCACTTCTGTTCAGAGGAAACCTCATGATATCAGGATGGGCATGTCTAATCCTAGACACCAATATCGAATGCTAACTACATTCTGCCCTCCTCTAACCAACTACACCTCACATGACTTCAGGAATGAGCAAATCCATCCAAGGATATAACTTAGAAGAGATAACTGTATCCTTCCGCCCCATCCTGGACTATTCTCACATGTATGAGACTTGGTAAGACTATTAAGACAAACAACAGAAATGGGAAGAACTTGGAACAAGTCTTTCCAGTGGGAATTTATCACCTAGCTTGGCGAAGAATGCTACTATCAATATATTTATATATGTATATATATATACAATCATTTAATACTTTGCTAGATTATGAGCCTTGATTCTTCTGCAGGTAGAATGAAGCCTCACAATATCCTAAGACTACATCTCAATATGGAGATGATCAATTAATTAATGTGTTTATGTATTCGCCAATCTAGATGGTATGACTTCACCCACATTATCCAATTAGTCTTAATAAAATGAAATATCATTCTTCATGTCTCTTACCAAGTCCTAGCAGGAATCACACTTCTGCTCCTAGGAAAGCTGGGTGGTCCATCATCGCATGTCTCACCATGACTCTCATATTGATAGAGCCCTCTCTTTGAGCGTTCTGGCGATGATATCCTGGAATGTTCTTGTTCTTGCTTGTTGCTTGTTCTTTGCTTGTCTCCTTTCTCTTCTCTGATGCTCATCTATCTAGCGTAATTATCTCCCTTGTAATCTAACATTACCACCCCCTGGATTAGTATTCTCCAATCAATTAAGGGGTGTAAACATATGTAATAAGATCCTATGAGATCATGTTTACCCATAATGCAACTATGGAGGATGGTGTAACGATATCGATATCTGTCTCCGGATGGCACTGTTGTGCAAGCTATTAACACCATACCATAAAGACTTAACTAGGGTATTTTTGCATCATATACATTTGACCCTCGTCGTCGTAAATCAGAGATAAGGATAAATGTAGACATTTTGTATCAACTAAAGATAGACAACTTGGAGTCTCATTGACACTATTGATCTATGGGACATTATGGTATGAATGGGCCTTGTTCTCTTCAGACGGACATGTCTGGAGAATCCAGTGTACTCCCATACAGATAAGCCCACATCTGTGGCAATAACTTTTTAAAATATAATGTTCTTTGTATTCAGTATTCAGTAAACTTTTTACACAGACTGAACTCTGTGTGACTTCAAATCTTGGCCTGTTTCAGCCGTGTATGAAAACTTTGGTTCAGCCTGTCTCTTAAAGACAATGAGCATGCATTTTGAATATAATATGATCAGGTATCAATATATATACCTATGAAAATGCCCGACACAGGCTGTGTCTTCTGCCTGCATTTATATAAGAAACTACTCGGCATTGCTGGCCAGTGCTCCCGTCCCCCAGCTCCGCCCCTCCTCCCACCCCCGCTCCGCCCCCTCTCCCTCTATTGGTTGCAGCGGCAGCACAGGGGGAGGGAGAGACTGCCTCCTTCTTCCCGTGCTGCCGAGGAGAACATGGCCGCGCTGAGAGCGGCGCAGCCATGCTCTCCTATACTGGGCTGTGCAGTAGTGCAGCCCAGTATCGATAAAATACTTTTCCTGGTATCGAGTGCGATACCAGAGAAAAGTATTGATTAGGTATCGAAAGTTCGATACCTGAAACAACCCTAGGTTGTATTATCAGTAACGGAAGCGTTTTTGCTGAACCATGCCGGATCCAGCAAAAACTCTAGTGTGAAATTAGCCTAAGGCCTCATGCACACGACCGTTTTTTTATGCTGTCCGCAAAAAGGGGTTCCGTTGTTCAGTGATCCGTGTCCGTTTTTGCCTTCTGTTGTGTTTCCGTGTGTCTTCCGTTTTTTTGCGGACATGACCCAAAAGATTTTACCAAAAGACAGGCTGACAATTTTTGCCAAGTGCCTGCCAAGGGATCCGCAAAAAAAAGGACGCGGAACGCGGATGACACAGGGATGGCCATCCGCATTTTTTCACGGTCCCATTGACTTGAATGGGTCCGTGAACAGTTTTTCACGGACAAGAATAGGACAGGTTATATTTTTTTGACGGACTGGAATCACGGACGCGGAGGACAAACGGTGAATTTTCCGAGTTTTCCACGGACCTATTGAAAACCAATGGGTCCGCAGAAAATCACGAAAAACGGAGCAACGGACACGGAATCAAACAACGGTCGTGTGCATGAGGCCTAAGTGTTTATGACTTCTTAGTAATTTAGAGATAAGGTATATTAGATGACCGGCACAAAGTGAAAGTATTAGTCACACAGTTAGAAAAACAGTTAACTCTTTGTGACAGAATGGCTCAATATTTTTGATAAAGACCAATTGAATTGAAAAAATGATTTTAAGCCCCAAATGAGTAAAATACAATCATTAAAAAAAAATTGTCCCCAAAGGTGTACATAGTCTTTAAGCTCCCTTGCCCATTTAGACCAAAGGAAGGAGTATTCTTACTCTTTGTAAGAAATTTATATAGGGAGGAAACATCTTTTATCAACGGTTGTTTAGACCTTATGGGGAATGTTATCAAAATTGCTTCAGGTCTCATGCACACAACCATATTTTTGGTCCGCATCTGATCCACAATTTTTGTGTATTTGATGCAAACCCATACATTTCAATAAGGCGACAAAAGATGTGAACATCATGTGCTGTACGCATCGGTTCTTCCATTCCGCCAGCCCACAAAAAAGATAAAACATGTCCTAATGTTGTCCATTTTGCATTTACATGGCCGGGATCCGTATTTTGTGGATCTGCTGTTTGCGAACCACAAAAAAACATGGCTGTGTGCATAGTGCCTATTAGTTGCCTATAGCAATCAGTCCGCGTGCACCTTTTAGTTTCCAAATGAGCTTATTTTTGCAATTTTCTATACCTGTTGGGCAATGAAGTAACTAATAGTGTATCATAGCCAATCAGTGGGAGAATTAAGTGTTTTCTATTACGTTTGGACCAAATCCTGATTGTTGTCACTGTAATTGGACTACTAATATTTTTTAAAATAAATGTATTATATTTTGCATGCCTTAGTTTATAATTGCAAATTCAATATTTGTCCAGAGTTTCCTTCTCAAGGAAATACACTGTTCAGTGATTTTCGAGAAATGAGATGCTATTTGATAGTTTTCATAATCCTGCAGACCTATTCCTCCGCTTGTTTTTTTGCCTGATCGGAGTGTTGTATTTGATCCTACAATGGTTTGATTTCCATCTGAATTTTAACAACAGATTTTTTTGTTTTTCAAAAAACAAAGCCGGAATCTCTAAGGCCTCTTTCACAGGCGGGTGCGTCTTTTCAGGCGGGTGCGTTGCGGGAATATGCGCGATTTTTGTAATGCGTAATGTAATTTTGTAAACGCGTTTGTAATGCGTTTTGCATGCGCTTGTGAAAAATCGCCATGTTTGATACCCAGACCCGAAGCTGGACTTCATCACTGAAGTCCGGTTTCGGGTAGAGTATTCTGGAGAATTTATTATTTTCCCTTATAACATGGTTATAAGGGGAAATAATAGCATTCTTAATAAAGAATGCATAGTAAATGAAGATGAAGGGGTTAAAATAATAAAGTTAACTTACCTTAGCCACTTGATCACGTAGTTGCGATGCTGTCTTCTCTTTCTCAGCATCAGTCAGTGACCTGTGATGACGTCACATCACATGGTTCAATCACATGGTCCATCACCATGGTAAGATGGACCATGTGATTGGACCATGTGATGTGACGCCATCACAGGTCCTTTAGATCTTAGCTGATGCTGGAAAAGAGAAGACAGATCGCAACTACGCGATCAAGTGGCTAAGGTGTTAACTTTTATTATTTTTAACCCCTTCATCTTCATTTTACTAAGCATTCTTTATTAAGAATGCTATTATTTTCCCTTATAACCATGTTATAAGGAAAATAATAAAGATCTGGTCCCGTTGCTAAGCAACCATGCGGGAAAATCGCAACTGCATCCGCACTCTGCTTGCGGATGCTTGCGATTTTCCCGCAGCCCCATTCACTTCTATGGGGCCTGCGTTGCGTGAAAAACGCACAATATAGAGCATGCTGCGATTTTCACGCAACGCAGAAGTGATGCGTGAAAATCACCGCTCATGTGCACAGCCCCATAGAAATGAATGGGTCCGGATTCAGTGCGGTGCAATGCGTCCTCCTCACGCATTGCACCCGCGGAGAAACCCCGCCCGTGTGAAAGGGGCCTAAGGGTAAAGTCTGCAGAAAACACAGAACTTTAGGTAGTATGATCATTTTAATATTTTACCTACCAAAACATATTCAAGAGTTGCTGATCCAGGTTTCACACGCCTCTTCAGGGGCGTCAAGGGCCCCTGAAGAAGCATAAGCGAAACCTGGGTCGGGCATTTTTTACCTTGATATGCTGTGATACAAGATAGTTGTTTGTGAGTATAATAAATCCTTTTAAATCTATACGGAGTTGACAGTACTTCACTACGGAGGTCCGTTCATTTTTATTAAATATAGGAAGAAGGACATCAGTAACCGTGGTCAAAAGTGAGATCAACTCTCCGTGTTTTCAACCTTGATTGATAATTTCAGAGGAATCCAGACCCTCATATGAGAGACAGCAGCGCGACCATTTTTTTGAATACTGACTGTATGGTGTGAACTGAACCCACAGCACACCAGGGAACCGCGAAGCTGACAAAAAGAGGCACTGTATTTTGGGACTTTTTTATTTATATAAGACGGAACATATCTCTGTGGTCAAAATAAACCTTAATTTCAAGATATTTGAAGGATTTCTCAGAGGGTTCTAAGGGACTATTTTTGAGAATATCATTCCAGTGGGGATAACTGGTACCTTGAATATTACAGATTTAGAAAATGATTTTCAAGTTGGAGACCAAACTAAGTTCTGTGATCAACTGAGGGATTGATTCAGAAGGCTTTGTAATAATAAATAAAATATCATCTGCATGTGCAGCGGTTTTGTGCTCTGTCCTAATACCAGATATTTTGGGGTTGAATAATTTTTTCTAGCAATGGCTCTATAGATAAAATAATCAGGAGGGATGAAAAGGGATATCCCTGCCTGCTTCCATTTGAGATGTTGAAAGGGGAGGACAGAATACCATTGACTTTAACAGAGGCTGACAGGAAAGCGTAAAGCTCCATTACATTACCAACATGAATAGGTGGAAAGTTGAATTCATGAAGTACAGCTTCGAGAAATTTTCAATTTAATCTGTCAAACGCTTTTTCCACATCTGTTGAAATAAAAACTGTCAGTACAGTGATCAACACTCTTGGACGTCCGATGACACCTCCAGAGCTGATAATTTTCCCCCAGGTATGAATGAGAGTCTAGGCAATGTTTCTGTCTGTCTAGCCACAGTAAGAGCTGCATTTTACTTGAGGACCACACAGAGAGAAGACAAACATGCCAAGATTGAAGCTCTGTCACTGCCAAAAAAGGATCTTGGAAGACTGACAATCATGGGATACTCTTCAGATCACTGAGAACTATTTAAGCAATAAGGATTCTTCTAAAAAGAAATATAATCACTTCTAAAGTCGAATATTTGCCAGCAGACTCAGCTCCAGTATGCCCATCAGACACCAAACATGAATACAAATGTTTTCAAATCACAGAATTCAGTTATTAGACATGAGTTGTTAGTATACTGTACTGAAGTTGCTATAGGGATCTTGTGTATAGTTGTTGCTACACCTTTCTTGATATGTCTGCATGGCCTCATGCAGTAAAGATAACACAGGACTGGTGAAGATAAGCAGCTACTATTTTATGTCACTACAACGCTCCTGTTACCAGAAATAGTCTTTGTGTATTTCTCGAGAGGGTGGAATTCCTTTTATTTGTTAGTAAAAGTATCTGTCTTCTCTAAACTCAGACCAGATCCCCCGTGTCAGTAAAGTCCCTTTTTCTTCAGCACATTACCACAAGAGATATTATTACTATTATTATTATTAATTTTAAAGCCCCATTAATTCCAGGGCAATGTACAAGGGGTATACAAACAAAAACAAATAGAACAAGCATGAACTTATTAACAGACTGGTACAGAGGAGGAGGCCTTACTATCTACAAGGGAACAAGGAACTGAACAGTAGGTAAGGATAGAATTTGCCCAGATGGTAGTGTAGTGACTAGAGTTGTTTCGATACCAAAATTTTGATTCGGTATCGATACCATAAAATAGTATTGCCATACTCGATACTATTCGATACCACACGAAAAAATAAAACGCCAAAAAAAGCCGGCTCATAATACAACAGTCCTATCCTATTTTTGGGGAGGACAAGGCGACTAAAAGAAAATGGCGAATCGTGCATTTTTTTATTATTATTATTATTTTTCTTTTACGGCGTTCACCGCATAAAAGAGGATTTTTTAATAGTTTGGACTTTTGAGACGCGGCGATATGTAATATTTTATTTATTTATTGTTTATATATTTTATATGTAAAATTGCTAAATGGGGTGATTTATACTTAATATTTTGGTGTACTTTTTTTTTACTTTTTTTTTTTTTTTTACACTTTATTTATTAACTTAGGGGCTAGAACCTGGGATCTTTTCATCCTATTCACCCTGATACAGCTCTATCAGGGTGAATAGGACCTCACACTCTCCCTGCTGCCCTGTGCACACAGCAGCAGGGAGTTGACCATGGCAGCCAGGGCTGGCTTCAGTAGCATCCTGGTTGCCATGGTAACTGATCGGAGCCCCAGCATTACACTGCTGGGGCTCCGATCAGCAGAGAGGATGTGGGGGACCCTGTGGCCACTGCCACCAATGATATTAATACTGAAGGGGGGGGGGGATGTGGCACTGGCCACCAATAATGTATTTTAATACTGGGGACAGGGGGGTCACACTGGCCACTAATGTTTAATTTATTGGGGAGGGGGCGAGCACACTGGCCACCAATGACTAGTAATGTTTCACACATAAATATAGGCAGAATGAACACAGTGCCAGCATCTGCCTGTGATAGAGCGTGTGATCCACGGCAGTTAACCCCTCAGGTGCCGCACCTGAAGGGTTAACTGCCTCTGATCGCAGCGCTGGGTCACAGGCAGGTGCCGGTGTTCTGAGAAAGAACAGGCAGTGTGTTTCTTCTGCCTGTATTTATATATAAAACGTTACTCGTCATTGGTGGCCAATGTGCCCGCCCCTTTCTTCCTCCCGTCTCTCCTCATTGGCAGCGGCAGCACAGGGGGAGGGAGAGACTGCCTCCTTCTTCCCGTGCTGCCGAGGAGAACATGGCCGCGCTGAGAGCGGCGCAGCCACGTTCTCTGATACTGGGCTGTGCAGTAGCGCAGCCCTGTATCGATAAAATACTAATCCTGGAATCGAGCTCAATACCAGAGAAAAGTATCGATTGGGTATCGAAGCTCGATACCCGAAACAACAGCTGGGTTCATTGTAGGCTTTCCTGAAGACGTGGATTTTCAGGTTACTTTTGAAGGTTTGGATGTTGGGGAAAGTATGATGTGCTTGTGTCGAGAATTCCTGAGTATGGGAGATACACATGAAAAATCTTGGAGATGATAGTGGAGGAGCCGAGAAGAAGGCCTTGTAAGGATCAGAGATTAGGTCAGAAATATATGGATAAGTAATGGTCAATAATGAGCTGTCTTGTTGAGAAAACCCCTTTGTACATGTTCTGTTAGACTAGGCTGAGGCGATATTATAGAGACTAGTTATTTGGGTCCTTCTTTTATCTGGAGCATCTACAGCTACTGTGGGACAACAGGCAGGTTAGCCCCATTGAATGCGGCTAACCTTCAATGGTTTCCACACAAAAACTGCATCAAGAAATAACAGTAGCAAAACAGATTCCCAATGGAAACAGTGGGGCCCAGATTTCTTTGCAGTATACGCTCTGAAATCTGAATGAATATACTCCGTTTGAACATACTCATCACTTTGAGAGGCAGTGAGCAGCCTTTGAAATCAAAAAACACCCTCAATGTTTAATTTTTGTGGGGGTCCACTGCATACATTTAAAAAAATTAAAAGCTATGCTGACGCAGTTATTGGAGCCCATGAATGTGTTTGGCTTAAAACTACTGTGTAGGAGATAACATTAGTAAAAAAGGTCAACAGGAAAATCCAGGCTGTAATAATTCTTTATAATTAGTGAGTGTAGCTGGCTCATTAGGAAATTGAGTCTTTTTTCTTCTTACTGAAATCACACATGCAGTTTGTGTTTTAAGATAAAGCCAGGAGTAGATTCAAGTAAAAAAAATATAGTGAAAAGACTGATATTTGTCCCCTCTTTTGTCCCACGTTAAAAAACTATATATATGATTAATGTCTTAATTTAGATTTTCTAAAAATCTGATGTGCCACATTGCCAAAATTCTTCCCAGTGAGACGATGTGTTATGGTAAATGAATAATGGGTTCTCCTGAGCCTTTTTAGGAGCCTATTCCTGGTAATTATACCTGAGTGGTGAGAGTAGATGGGGAGCGTCATCCTGGAGCGTGTAGGGTGTGGACCCTCATACATCTCACTCTGTGAATAGTCTTTACTGTACTATTTTGTAAATTTCATGTTTGATTAGTATGTTGTGTCAATAATGATTTTAGAGCATTGATATGTCATAAATTCTCTTCGGTATTCTACAATACAGTGCTATGAAGGCAACATGACCAAAGTCACTGTTACAGAGACCTACGTATCCTCCGTTCCGTTGGGACTGCGTTAAGCCTTATGACTTGCAGCAGTTCTATTATTTTTAACTGGAAGTATCAGAAAGTTAGTTCTATAATAGATGTCGTTCTATTCCCACTTGTGAGACTTTGTTCCAGAGCAGATACAAAAGTCACGTTGAAAATCTTGGGGTCTGGCTATATTTAGTAGCTAAATCTGGTGCTGGAAAACATTCCTCTTGTTTGCAGTGTGATGTTATTGGTCCCATTGGGTTAGTGGTGCTCTATGGAATAATCCTGAGGGCCTCCATTTAGAAATACATTCTCTGCTCTCTTTAACCTAGTGTTCCTCCTAGCTACACACTGTCCTTGCAGAGAAGCACAATCTAATATTAGCACACCGTCCTTTTCTATTTTTTCTCCTTATCAATATCAATGCAAAACTCACGAAGAGGAAAAATGTTTTTCTTTTCTTTTCTTTTTTAAAAAAATCTAAAATTTTGTTTTCTTCCTTCAGAGAAAGCAGCCAGATGGCTCAGAGTTTTGGCTTTAGCACAGAGCTAAAAGAGATGAGATGCCAGCTCAGTCAAATCAGTTTGTGGGCTGCCTGAACAGATGTTCTTTCAAATGAGGGTCAAGAGGGAAAAAAATGTTTATTTCTGATATCAGGTTGAAAAGCTGTGCTGGTTACATATTAGGCTACTTTCACACTAGCGTATTTGCTGGATCCGGCAGGGTTCAGCAAAAACGTTTACGTTACTGATCATACAATCATCTCCATCTGTTATGAATGGATCCAGTTGTATTATCTTTTAACATGGCCAAGACGGATCCGTCATGAACTCCATTGAAAGTCAATGGGGGACGGATCCGTTTTCTTTTATGTCAGATTGTGACAGAGAAAACAGATCTGTCCCCATTGACTTGCATTGTGGGTCATGACGGATCCGTTTTGCTCCGCATCTCAGGATGGAAAGCAGACTGCAGCAGGCTGCGGTTTGCTCTCCGGTATGAGAAGAAAACGGAACGGAATGCATTTTGGAGTTTTCCGTTCTATTCAGTTACATTTTGTTCCCATTGACAATGAATGGGAAAAAACAGAAGCATTTTTTTTCCGGTATTGAGACCCTATGACGGATCTCAGTACCGGAAAACATTAACGCTAGTGTGAAAGTAGCCTTAGTAAAAGGTAGTTTTAAATGGAATTTATCACCAGAAAATTCACTTTTAAAGGGAATCTATTAGCAGATTTGTACCTATGAAACTGACTGACCTGTTGCATGTGCACTTGGCAGCTGAAGACATCTGTGTTGGTCCTATGCCCATATGTGCTCCCATTGCTGAGAAAAATACTGTTTTAATATATGCAAATGAGCCTCTAGGAGCATCAGGGGCGTTGCCATTACACCTAGAGGCTCTGCTCTCTCTGCAATTGCTGTGCCCTCTACACTTTGAGTGATAGGGCCAGGCAGTGTAAACATAATCACATCTGGGCAGAGGCACAGCAGTTACAGAGAGAGCAGAGCAATACCCCATTGCTCCTAGAGACTCATTTGCTTATATAAAAAATTCATTTTTCTCAGCAATGCAGTCACATATGAACATGCGACCAACACAGATGTCTTCATCTGCCAAGCGCACATGCAACAGATGAACTGTAAAGGCAAATATTCGTTTTTTATTTGATGAAAGACTGCATGTGGCTGTTTGACTAGACCAACATTGGTTTTCTCAGGGTGAGTGTCCAGTAATGCTTCTATAAACTACACTACCTATGAGTCCAAAACATGTATGAAGGCAAGAGGGTTACAGTAACCTACTAGGTATCCTTACACTAAGGGAACCTACTAGGTATCCTTACACATTTGTATTGACATGTAGCAATAAATGGACAAGAGGGTGTTAGCATTTCCCTTGTCAAGGGGGTGTAAACTTTCACAAGCCGATGTTGTCCTCTCAGTATCAAACTGTGTATAAGCCCTATTGCTAAGCAGAGTGGTAGTGCCAAGTTATCAATTTATATATTTCCAGAAGGAATAACAGCGGAATATTGTTACAATGCATACATATTTCTAAGAAATGATGGTGCAGAGATGTCAAATACAGACTATTTCTTCTTACGATAACTTCATGTTATCTTAAATAAAGTGAACATGTTCAAAGTTATTTACTTAAACCCTACCTGAATTTTCAAATGATTTTGTACAATCATACTGTCACTTCTAGTCATATTATTCCCTGTTTCATCTGCACGGCTAGATGCATTTCTCTCGCAAGCAGTGAGTGTCTCTCTTCTAATAGTACTGTATGCAGTGACCTCACTTACCTTACTTCCCACTACTGATAAGCAGGGATAAATTACATTTACAGAAAAGCAGGAAACTCCTGTGAATTCAGAAGCAATGTAGAAGCAGTTGTTTTATCAGGCTCACAATCTCAGCTAGCTCTGCCGCGCCCCCTCTTCCTCTCAGCAGACTTCTGAGTCTTTGTTTCCAGGGACGGAGCTAGCCTAACATTCAGGGGACTGCAACTTAGGTGTAAGTGAGACCCCTCGTGGCCATGACTTTACAGCTTTTTTCAGGTGGATGCAGGCATATTTTTTATATGAAGTGATTTAGAAATGTACTATTGATGACCTATACTTAGATAACAGATTAGCTGTATAGTGGCCTTGCTGGGTTCTTACAGCTCATCTCCCATTCAGGAAACCAGACAGCCGCTTCTAGTTGTAGTTGATATGAGCCCAATAAACCCTGGTTGTAAAGTGTTACTGGATCTAGGAGCAGTTTCCCACTTTTCCTCTTCAGTTCCTACTTACATGGCTCATGGACGGCATGAGCAGACGCCTCAGAGGAAGTCCGGAGTATCTTATAATCACATATTAGGGGGTTATTCAGACTTCCTAATTAATATTTCTTTGATTTTGTTTTTTTGAGTAGCAGCATTTCAAATGTGTTAGCTGAGACGTGACACTTCTGGTCTCCACACTCTTCAGTGTCTGGAGGTGTTGTTCACATATACTAATAGTACTTATATGTCTTGATGCACCTCAATAAGACATGAAGTTCAGCTCCAGAGTAATGGCGCAGGTTCGCTGCTGATTCTTAGGGCTGGGTCTGGCTCTGCAGGGTAAAGCAAAATGTTTTCTAGCCCCTTAACCCTGAAGACACTCCTCTATTTTGTCAGTGTGGGAAAGTAAATTACCACCATCTACCCTATTTCCTCCAAGGAGAATGTTATTTTTTGAAGCATTTGTACGGAGAGCTAATGCATTTCTCAGTGTGATGACCCTGTCAAACAGCATTAGAGATCTCATCTTCTTAGAGCGCTAAAAGAATGAGGGCACTTAAGTCATACCTGCATTTTAATATCTAAAACGATATCTGCCATTTTTGATCATTGTGTATATATCTGCTTGTTTATTTGCACATTCAGATCACATAATTAATGTCTGTAATCTGTGTTTCCTTATTCTCCAGTGTGGCAACAGAATGAAGACAATTAGAGTCTTGGGTTTTCCAGATGTTCACCATACCTAAAGAGTAGGAGCCAATCAGGTACTATTTCTGTGCTCTGTAGACCGGGAGTGAGTGCACTTTCCCAGTCCTTTCCTGTTTCCTTTGTCCCTCGTGCAGCCGGACATCTCCAGTAATTAAATTACATCCATTTGGTATGCTATTTCCAGATATTCTGTTTCTGCCTCCTGCAGAGCCTGTTATATGTCATTCACGTGCTATTTATTTTCAGAGAGTTTCATAATAATTATCCTTAATCTAATTTCCCTTGTGTTAAAATCTATTTTTGATTGTAAGGTCACTGTGGATGGCTATTGCTGTATAGTTATTTGTGTATCATCTGCTGGAACTTGCAAAGGAACATCACATGAAGGGACGAGAAAGTGTAAATGCTAGGTGCTTTATATAAGAAGTGTCAGCCAAAAATATTCATAGCTGGCTGTACCCACAGGAACTCCTTTTCAGATGCCCGATATTGGTTGATCCTGTTTTTTTGTGTACAGAAAACATAATGTTATCAAGAAGATGTTATCAGTGTTTGTAACTGCAAATTTCAAATTGCGTATTCTTTTTATTTATTTATTTATTTTTCATATATAAAAAATGATAAGATAATCTTGAAAAGATGCTAATCTTTATTCATATAATACAGACATACTCCAAAAATGACGTAATTGACTAAAGACGACATTTCACATCTTACGACTGAATCACACTGCACGATTTTTGGGCCAGATATGAAGAATAAGTGTACATAGGAATTGGCCCATATATTTGAGCAGCTGATGAACTCTTGTTTGTTGGCTGATGGGCATCTTTCATCAGGATGAAAAATGCCCAATAATCGGCAGCACATCTCCTAGTGTAACCAAGGGATGTGTTGCCAATAATCAGCAGAGCCGAATGAGGGAGGAACGACTGCATTAGTAGTCGTACCTCCCACATTGTGTTTGCGTTGGCCGGTGCAGTTGAGCGCTAATGGATGTTTTTTATCATCCATCAGCTCTCATGCTATCTGAACATCGAGCATTGTAATAGTCTTTAGTGAAAACATAGCTGGAGGAAGATCAGACCAATTTATCAAGAGGATTACGCAATTTGTTCCATCTTTTGCTGTGTGTACGCTATAACTGAAATTTACTACAACCAGCAGTTGGCCTAGATATCTGCTGTAATGTGCACCGGTTTTCTACTGTTAAATGTCATGGGCCACAACAGTAAAGGTCATAAATTTTGCAAGAAAACTGGCGTAAAACTATAATAAAAGACCATGATGCAGCGGGTTTAGTGGCACTCGATTTATTTTCCTGGACCCAAACCCCATGTGTAGAAAAATAGACCTCAGTACTCCGTAGTTACAATGAATGATGAATATCTTTTAATTCAATATCTATTTCAGGAAATTTACATGTGACGTTTCGGTCAACAGACCTTTCTCAAACACTGGTGATATTCATCTTCCCTGATGCTCTAATTTTCTAGACCAGGCATGCTCAACCTGCGGCCCTCCAGCTGTTGCAAAACTACAACTCCCAGCATGCCCGAACAGCCTACAGCCTACAGCCATCAGCCTACAGCCAGGCATTGTGGGAGTTGTAGTTTTACAACAGCTGGAGGGCCGCAGGTTGAGCATGCCTGTTCTAGACTATCCATGGCCATCTGTCTTGAGAATGGTCTGTTGACTGAAACGCCACACTTAAATTGCCTGAAATAGATATGGGATAAAAGATCGTCACCATTCACTGCAACTATGGCGTGCTGAGCTCTGTTTTTCTATAATAAATGGCATCTAGAATCATGCAGATAAAGAAAACAACTTTCAAAGAACAGCAGCATAAGTGACTTAATAAAATCTGTACTCATTTATGAGCTTTGTAGATCTGTACGTGAGATTCCCAACGGTGGCTTCCAGCAGATTCCTGCCCATTGGCAATGTTTCTTAATTTAATATAAAATAATTACAATGTTGCCAGCCTTATATTTGTTTTATCTTATGGTTGTGCTAATAAATGCAAATCTCAATGTGAAAACTGATTAAGCATACATGGCTTTATTGTGATTGGAGCCAATATTGGACAGCATGTAAAAGAGAAAGCAAGTACCAGTGAAGTGGAGATGACACACTGCCATTACATTTTAGTGCTTTTCTGTTACTGTTGAAAACTATGGATTGAGAATTAGCACAACCAGAGCAATACGGTTGTGTAAGAAAAACAGGTGCATCCTCCATTACCATAAATATATATACACACCATCTAGATACTGCATTTTTTGTCACAGGCACAACTAAGCGACCATGTGTGAACCCGTTCAAAGTCCTCTACTCATACCTTTAAGAGGTTTCCATGATTAGGAAAACAAAACAGTGCCACTTCTGTCAATGGGCAGTGTGTGGTATTGCAGCTTATTTCAATTAAAGTGAATAGCAGACATAGCTTTTTAAACTAGAGTCAAGTATGCATGTTTAACAATTCTGTTTAGATCATAGGAATATCCTTATTTTCTGAAACCAGAATCTTGTCAGCACAAGCTGTCTCTGATTCTCCTTCTACCATGCAGGTCTTAGTATATTATCATACATCGCTTCAGCCTAGGCTTCATTGTGACGAACACTTTTCATCAGCTTTTATCCTTCATTGTACTATGTGCAAATTAATATGAGTCTGTCATAAACCCAAAAGAGCCTGCATGCTGGGATTTGTACTCCTGGGACACAATGAAGAGCTCCTTTACAGGGGCCAATACACGTGGCAGTAATAGGACTTCAGCTTGTCTGAGTGTTTATGAGCTGTCAGCAGTGAAACGAGGGCTGCAGATCCAGCCATCAGGGCTGTTCTCTGATGGATTTCATTGAGGAGGAGATAGAACAGTCTGCAGATTCAGTGAAAACCTGAAAGCCATAGCGGACAAATGGTTAAATATATATATATATATATATATATATATATATTTTTATAAAGACCAATGCTGTTTAGCCCAAAATAAGAACAATGTAATGATAAAAAGATGCCTCCAAATGTGTGCATGTGATTTGGCTGATTGGTGTATGTGGTTCTCCCTTCTGTCTTTTATTCTGTTTTGAAGTTACTGCAGTGAAAATACCACAACGCCGTTACATGTATACAGTGTTTTATTAATTTTGTATATTCCTGGTTCCATTTACATTTGGCTGTATTGTTTATTGCTCACAGTACTTCCTTTTCTATTGTGAAGGGATTGTGTTTTGCGTAGATTCCCAGTGGTGATCATCACATGCTCACAGCAGAAAAGTATGGAGTGGATTTTTAAGCTAAAACCTCTAATTATACTTTCGATTGGCTTTTAAAGGGTTTTGTTGATGTGTTTGCTCTAATTGCCTGCTGAATAATTCACATGTACCTTTGTATCCCAGCTGTAAATTATCTATAAAGTCGTGGCTCTGTGCACATCATATTGTTGAGCTGGACCGGAGAAAGCAGGCTGCTGTTGACACAGGTGCCCAGGTTGTTAGATGACGGAGGTGTACTCTGTCACACAGCAGCAGGCATAGACACCCTCCTTCTGAACGACAGCCCTTGGTTTGCTTGCTCGCTTGCGGTGTTCTGTAAGTATGGTGTCTTGGCTATGATTTATGTGCTGCTTATTTTAAAATAGAATAAGATGCTATTAAGATATCTGCAGAGTTATGATTGCTGGTGGAAGTAAAGGCAAGCATTATCCTTAGAGCTGTAGCTGCTTGTTACAGGATATATAGTGCATAGACAGCAGGAACCCTGAATATCCCAAGTCTGGATTGGAAGGACAAGATCAATCCGTATTAACACAAGCAATTAGTTGGGAATGAAGTGTTCACGACCTAAATAGATTAGTGCAAATTTCATTATATTTTTGCTGGAAAGTAGATTAATTTTCTTATCCTAAATAGTGTTTTCTTTCTAGAAGTGAGAACAGAAGACACTTACATTAATTTGCTCCTAATCAGTCTTCCGTAATATTACTGTTAAAAAAATTTGCTGGCTTGAAAATGATTATTATTTTTCTATTAAATTTTTTTTCTGGTTGCATTAATCTCTTCTGTGCTTTTCCTATAACTTTTCTTGCGATGTGTAGATAGAAATTAGTGAAATATTTCCAGATAACTGTGGCTGCTGTATAGTGTGTCATATGGTTGTCTAATGAAACCTGGCTCTATCTGTCATTTGTAACAACACTTCTTCTGATATTGGTTGTGTGTGGCATGATTTGCTGGCTAGGTGTTGAAGTGTATCCATTTTCAGGAAGGAAGTAGGCGGTGAATGTGCCGAAGTTATGTAGAAGCCGGCGCCTCTACATTACTTCTGCGGATCCAGCGCAGGGATTATTAGGACCGTCATCTAAAATTGCCGGTCTTAATAAATGACCCCCAAAGTATTTTGGTGACAGGTGAGAGCCAGGCTTGCGGGTGCACATTAGTCAGCTGGTCTTAAAGGGCATCTGTCAGCAGATTTGTACCTAAGAAACTGGCTGACCTGCACTTGGCAGCTGAAGGCATCTGTGTTGGTTCCATGTTCATATGTTCCTGCATTGCTGAAAAATGAGGTTTTAATATATGCTAATGAGACACTAGGAGCAATAGGGGCGTTGCTGTTACTCCTAGAGACTCCGCTCTCTGCAGTTGCCACACCCTCTACACTGATTGACAGGTGTTTTCACTGCTTGCCCCTGTCAAAGTGCAGCAGGTAAAGAGAGAGCAGAGCCTCTAGGTGTACCGGCAACGCCCCTGTTGCTCCTAGAGGCTCATTTGCATATATCAGAAATTCATTTCTCACAGCAGTGAGGGTACATATGAACATGGGATATGAACATGTGTTTAGCTGCCAAGCGCACATGTAACAGGTCAGCCAGTTTCATTGGTACAAATCTGCTGACAGATGCCCTTTAAGACCAAAAATCATTGAAATAATTACACTAAAACTCCTTGTAAACGGTCCACTGTATTGATGAGGAGACTCCCCCACCTTTCCTTACCTTTCCTGGCCCTCTCAGTGGTGTTTTGACAGGCTGTTGTATATCTATGGTCGCATGTACTGCTGTTCAGCCCAACTACATGAAACCGTTTTCTTAGAAAACTATAAAGATAAAACATATTTTGAGAGTTCTCTGCCTTGAAAACACTTATAAGTTATGTGGTAAGGTGCAAGGTGTCATATGCGATGGCAGGTACGTGTCACCGAGGTTGCTGGCCTCGGTGAGGTGAGAGCCGGGTTTTTGTCTGCAGCAGCTAGTGCTGTTTTGACTCTTTTAAATAGCATGGCTGCAAAGCCGATCCGGGCCGGCTCTTACTGGGAGCAGCTAAAGAGTAGGGTGGGTGGCTGCTCCCCACGGTCCAGTCCGAGTTTTGGGCTGGGTTTAAAAGCTCAGCCAGCACCAGCTGCTGAGAGGCTGTGATTGTCCTGGAGCTGCTAACACTGTTGTGGAATTCTCTGATCTGGAGGAAAGAGCTCAGCAAGGTGGTGTTTTCCCTGCAACTTGAAGGTGGAATCTCCTGCGGCTGGGCCGACTGCTAGGTGTGAACCCTCACCTAAACCTCCCAGGTGACTGAACCCTGTGTTGGCCTGTTTTGGTTTTGCCACATGATTTCTGTTGTGTGTGAACTGTCACCAAGAGACTGTTTTCATTTCTGGTGTGCAAGTGTGAATAAAACACTGTTTGATGCACAATCTGGACTCCTTGTTTTGCCTCTAAACTGCACCCGCACCGCTGTCTACCAGAGCGACTCCCCACATTTGGTGTCGGATGCGGGCATGCGCAGTGAGGCTGGCGTGAACGCCGAAAATTTTTGTTTCTGCTGGGCACGACTGGATGTCCTATATTAGGCCGGCAAAGTTGCAGCCTGTGAACCCTGACAAAATGGAGGCGGTTGTAAAAGCCCTTGTGGAGGCTAACCTGCAGCAGCGGGAGGCTAACAAGCAGCAGCAGGAGACTAATCAGCTGCTTTTACAGCACGTGATGGCTTTGCAAGCGGCAGGAGCGTCCCAACACGTCCATGATGCCCGGAAGCGGTCCGTGCGGCGATCCCAAAGATGACCCCCTCGGACGGCGTTGAGACCTATCTGGCGGTCTTTGAAAAGGTGGCCGTGAGGAGAAGTTACCCCGTGACCAGTGGGCTGAAGTGGTCGCTCCGTTCCTGGCGTCCGGACCCCAGCAGGTGTTCTCTGATTTGGCAGATGACCAGGCTGCTGATTACCCCACGGTGAAGGGGAGATCCTGGCCAGACTGGGGGTGAACGTGTTAGTCCGGGCTCAGCGGGTCCACCAGTGGGACTTTAAAGCGGCTGAACCCGCCCGGCCGCAGTACTATGAGTTACTGCACAGGTTGCAAAAATGGCTGCAGCCTGATATTCTAAGCCCGGCTGCTATGCTGGACCGTCTGCTGGCTGACATGTTCTGGAGGGCCTTGCCGTACCCCCTTCAGCACTGGATCGGCCAAGTATCACCCACTAATGCCCTGGACATGGTCGACCTCGTGGAGCGCTATGAGGCCACAAAAACCTTGAAAGGGGTGTTGTTGGGAGGGACCGGTCAAACCCGGAGGTCTCCCATCCAGTCCCGACGACTGGTACCCGAGAAACCTGCTCGGGGTGTACCCCCTGTAGACCCGGCCCCGATAGTCTGCTGGCGGTGTCACGAGCCTGGCCATGTGAGGGCCGACTGTCCACAGTGGGGCGAACCCATGGAGACTAATTATGGGTACCGGGCTTCCATGTATGCCCGGAGACTGTGTGCGACCGGCACCCCGAGACAATAGACAATCGTCATCTGTGCCAGGTGCAAGTCGGTGATAATCTTGCAGTGGCGCTGCTGGACTCAGGGAGCCTAGTAACCCTGGTAAGTGCCGCCCTGGTACAGCCCTCCCAGTATACGGGCCGGAAAGTTGGTGTGGTGTGCATACACGGAGACTTAAAGGACTATCCCACGGCTGTAATGTCTCTGTCCACGGCGGCCGGCACATGGACTTGTGAAGTGGCGATCTCCTCAAAGCTACCCTATGAACTGATAATTGGGAGAGACTTCCCTGGTTTTCCGTCACTTTGGCCTGTGACTAATAGCCCTGAGACAGGGGTAACCCTAGATGAGTGGCCTGGTTCCAGTGGGAGGCCAGAGCCCTGGGAGCCCGAGTCCGAAGGGCCTGCGGTAGGGGTGACCACCACGGCTGCGGTAGAGGGGAGACAACCCCACTGAGTGTAATGGTGGGAGACACGGAGGACTTGCCACCGGGACCTGAGTTGGCAGACCTCAATGTCTCCGGGGAAAATTTTGGGACCGCACAACACCGGGACCAAACCCTAACCAGGGCCTGGGAAAGTGTCGTAATAATTGATGGTAAACCCCAGAAACCTGGGGCTGAATTAATGTTCCCACGATTTATTGTTCTTCAGGATATGTTGTATCGGGTGAACCAAATCCGAGGTGAGCCCGTTGAACAGTTGGTGGTGCCCACCGCATATCGCAAGCTGGTTATGGAGCTTGCCCACCAACATGTTCTTGGGGGTCACTTGGGGTGGCAGAAAACCCAGGACCGCATACTGCAGCGGTTTTATTGGCCCGGTGTGTTCAAGGAGGTAGAAAATTATTGTAAGTCCTGTCCGACCTGTCAGATAAATAGCCCCCAGCCACATTTCCGTAGTCCTCTGGTACCTCTTCCAATTATTGAGGTCCCGTTTGAGCGAATCGCTATGGATCTAGTTGGGCCTGTACCAAAGTCTGCCAGGGGCCACCAACACATTCTGGTAGTTCTCGACTATGCCACTCGATATCCGGAGGCGGTGCCTCTGCGACATACCTCAGCTAAGCTCATTGCCAAAGAGTTAATGGAAATGTTTTCCCGTGTGGGCCTGCCAAAAGAGGTTCTGACAGACCAAGGGACCCCTTTTATGTCCAAAGTTATGAGGGAACTGTGTAAGTTATTGCGTATAAAGCAATTGCGGACGTCCGTTTACCATCCATAAGCGGACGGTCTTGTCGAAGGTTTAACCAAACTTTAAAAAATATGTTAAAAGGGTGGTGTCTAGAGATGGGAAGGACTGGGACCTGCTTCTGCCCTATCTCATGTTCGCAGTGCGAGAGGTGCCCCAGGCCTCTACTGGGTTCTCGCCCTTCGAACTGCTTTACGGCAGACACCCTCGAGGCCTGTTGGATATTGCCAAGGAAGCGTGGGAACAGCAGCCTGTCCCCCACAAAAGTGTCATTGAGTATGTCACCCAGATGCAGGAACGGATGGAAAGGGTGTTGCCGCTGGTCCGGGAGCATATGGAGGCAGCCCAACAAGCCCAAAGTAGGGTGTATAATCGTCAGGCTCGGGTGCGGGACTTCAATCCGGGAGATCGGGTTTTGGTTCTGGTACCCACCCTTGACAGCAAGTTCCTAGCTAGGTGGCAGGGCCCCTATGAGGTGATCGAAAGGTAGGGAAGTAAATTACAAGGTACACCAGCCAGGGCGGCGCAAACCGGAGCAGGTGTACCACGTGAATTTACTAAAGCCGTGGAAAGATAGGGACACGGCCGACGACCACAGCCCCGGCCAGGGCTTCTAGGTGAAAGGGTCCAGCCCCACAGTTCGAGGCCTGTGAAGCAGTAACCACGGTAAAAATTGCAGACAGCCTGTCTTCTAAACAAGTTCAGGAAGTCAGGGAGTTCATCAGTCGGAACACGGATGTGTTCTCGGACCTCCTGGCCGCACGTCTCTCATCCAACATGACATCGTCACTGAGCCTCAGGCCAAGATCCGGTTAAAACCATACCGGGTACCCGAGGCTCGGCGACGGACCATCGCGGAGGAAGTGCAAGTAATGTTGAAGCTCGATGTCATTGAGGAGTCGAAAAGTGAGTGGGCCAGTCCCATAGTCCTGATACCCAAGCCAGATGGGACGTTGCGGTTCTGCAACGATTTTCGCAAATTAAATGAAGTGTCCAAGTTCGATGCGTATCCCATGCCCGGGTAGACGAGCTTGTTGAGAATTTAGGGCAAGCCCGTTATTTTTCTGTGCTAGACCTCACTAAAGGATACTGGCAAGTACCCTTAACGGAGTCGGCCAAGGAAAAAACTGCTTTTGTTACCCCGCAGGGCCTGTATCATTATAAGGTGTTACCCTTTGGCCTGCATGGCGCCCCGCCACCTTCCAAAGGTTAATGGATATTGTGCTGCGACCTCATCGTCGGTGCGCCTCGGCCTACTTAGACGATGTAATCATCCACAGCACCGACTGGGAAAGCCATTTGCCCAAAGTGCAGGCGGTAGTGGATGCCCTGAGGAAAGCCGGACTGACCGCTAACCCAAAGAAGTGCTCCATAGGGTTAGAGGAGACAAAATATCTGGGATATGTAATTGGGCGGGGAGTTATCAAACCTCAGGTAACTAAGGTAGAGGCCATTCGTAACTGGCCCCGACCGGTCACCACCAGGCAGGTAAAGTCGTTCATGGGGATTGTAGGTTACTACATGAGGTTTGTGCCCCACTTTGCCACAATAGCAGCGCCGTTGACAGACCTCTTGAAGGGGCGAAAGTCTGGGAGGGTTAGCTGGAGTGAGAAGGCGGAGGAGGCTTTCGCCGCGTTGAAGTCGGCCCTGTGTGGGTCCCGGTTTTGGTGACACCCGACTTCAACAAGGAGTTTGTCGTACAGACCGACGCCTCGGAGGTAGGCCTCGGTGCGGTACTGTCTCAGGAGGTCAACGGGAAGAACATCCCGTTGTCTTCCTGAGCCGTAAGCTCAGTCCCGCCGAGTCCAGATATAGTATAGTGGAGAGGGAGTGCCTGGCTATCAAGTGGGCACTCGAATCTCTCCGCTACTACCTGTTAGGGAGGAGGTTCCGTCTGGTGACCGACCATTCCCCCTCAAATGGATGAGTCAGGCCAAGGAGAGGAATGCTCGGGTCACCAGGTGGTTCCTATCCCTGCAAAATTTCAAGTTTTCCGTGGAACACAGGGCAGGCCGCTTGCAGGGCAATGCAGATGCCCTGTCCCGCGTCCACTGCCTTACGTGTGTTCACCCCTCAGGGTTGAACAAAGGGGGTATGTGGTAAGGTGCAAGGTGTCATATGCGATGGCAGGTACGTGTCACCGAGGTTGCTGGCCTCGGTGAGGTGAGAGCCGGGTTTTTGTCTGCAGCAGCTAGTGCTGTTTTGACTCTTTTAAATAGCATGGCTGCAAAGCCGATCCGGGCCGGCTCTTACTGGGAGCAGCTAAAGAGTAGGGTGGGTGGCTGCTCCCCACGGTCCAGTCCGAGTTTTGGGCTGGGTTTAAAGCTCAGCCAGCACCAGCTGCTGGGAGGCTGTGATTGTCCTGGAGCTGCTAACACTGTTGTGGAATTCTCTGATCTGGAGGAAAGAGCTCAGCAAGGTGGTGTTTTTCCCTGCAACTTGAAGGTGGAATCTCCTGCGGCTGGGCCGACTGCTAGGTGTGAACCCTCACCTAAACCTCCCAGGTGACTGAACCCTGTGTTGGCCTGTTTTTGGTTTTGCCACATGATTTCTGTTGTGTGTGAACTGTCACCAAGAGACTGTTTTCATTTCTGGTGTGCAAGTGTGAATAAAACACTGTTTGATGCACAATCTGGACTCCTTGTTTTGCCTCTAAACTGCACCCGCACCGCTGTCTACCAGAGCGACTCCCCACAGTTAGGATAACATTTTTCTGTACAGATGGAAACTGCTCCAAATTTGTCAGAATGACACACGCAGAGGATAAATTTGGTGCAGCTTGCTAGCCATGTTATCATCATTAGCAGCTCTATTGCTTATTTCCTGCTCTGATCATATATACCAGGCATGGCCAACCTGCGGCTCTCCAGCTGTTGTAAAACTACAACTCCCAGCATGCCCTCCTGTAGGCTGATAGCTGTAGACTGTCTGGGCATGATGGGAGTTGTAGTTTTGCAACAGCTGGAGAGCCTCAGGTTGGCCAGCCCTGATATATACAGTATATGAATAATGATATGAGACAATACATGTGAGCGCCCTCTAGTGGGTGCTCAAATTTTTCTTCCGTATCAGAAAAAAAGAGGAGTGGCGTTGAAGAGGTTTTCCAGAACGAAGATACTAATGATCTATCCAAATGATAGGTTATCAATATCCGATCAGTGGGGGTCTGACACCTGGCTCCCTCACTGATAAATGGATACCTGCAGTGGCCAATTTCAAGTTCACTTGAATTGGAGTATTAGTCGCAGTACCCAAGAATGACCGCTACACAAAGCTGGGGTGTTGTGTAAGCTGTTTAGTTCTTGGATTGCGCTTAGGTAACAGCTGATGATTGGGGGTACCGGGTGTCAGATCCTTACTTATTTGATTGGTCATCTAAGAACCCCATAAGTACAGGTAAACTCATCGAGCACTGCCCAGCTGTCACTGTTATGGGGGACAAAACTGTTAAGTGCACATCATGACTGATTGTAACGCGAGTGCTGTGTGCCGCTGTTTCCTTGCTTACCGCCACAGTCCCGGGTGCCGTGTTCAGCGGTGATCTGCTGCCAGTGCTTCCCATTCACCGCTGCAGTCCTGGGCTCTGTCTGTGTAGGTACTGTTGTTCTGGGATCCACTCCACAATTTCCTTTTAGCCCTGGCCACAGCATGCTTGCTGCTTGTTTCCTGCAGCACTTCCTTAGGGGCTGGCACGTAGCACTTCCTGTGCTTCATGGGTTGGATCATGTGACCTCGCTGTCCAATCCTAGCCCTCCTGCACATATTTAAGTGGCTCAGCCCCCTTCCCAGATGCCTCAGTGTCAAGGTCCTTGTGTCTTGTTAAGGTTCCTGATATCTGCTTGTGTTCCTGACTCGTACTTTTATTCCTGGACTCTGCTACCTGTTTGATCCCTGCCTGCTTGCGTTGACTCTCCTGTTGCCGACCCGTATTGCCTGACCTGTACCTGTTCAACCTGCCCTGACCTATTGCCTGTCTGACTTTGCCTCTGCCTCATCCTTCGGTCCTGCACTATTGCTCCTGGTTATGACTCAGCCTGCTGACAACGCCTGTACCTGTGGTACCTTTCTCAGGTACCTCCTGGTCCGCCTGGACCAGCTTCCTCGTGTCCCTATCCTCCTCAAGAGGTAGCGACCTGGTGTTCCTTCGGGAAAGCCTATCCCCCACCATCAGGGGTACGGTGGAGATTGAGGGGTTCACTTAGACAACGCCCTTAGAGGAGGTAGGACACGTGGCACAGTGGGATCACGCCTGCTGGTTCGTGACACTGATGATCTCTCTTTGGTGCCTGTGCTATGTACTGTCCCCTCTGGAGTGCTGAGTGGGGGAGTAGGGATCCCCCATGCTCCAAACAGGTGGGAGTCCCATTCCATAAGTAGAACCCTCACCTTCCCAGACATACTGTTGATTTGCCATAAATATGTCAAATGGAAATACCATTTTAAGGTTTATTTTTGGAGTGGTAGTCTGAAAATTTGGGCCTCATACGAGAAAACGCATTTCACCCCTGCTTCAGATAGACTATACATTCATTTGTTATGGTAAAAGAAGTTGTATAGGAAATTCATATCACAAATCTCTGTATAGACCTTTACGTGTGCCCAGGAACATTAGTGCAAAAAAAAAAATCAGGCTTCATTTCTTTGCCTCTGCCAGGGTTTTCTGTGCAGATATTCCCATGTTGGTATATAAATGGCTCAGTTTCCTTCACAGGAAAAGTTGCCACTTTCACTAAACATGTTTTATGCTTGCATCATGCTTTAATATCTGAGCCAAAAACTCTGAATATTTCCATGTCGGGCTTTTGATTCACAATACAAATGATATACAGTACAATTATCAGTTTTTTTTATTGTATGCCGCAGTAAATGAAGATTTTACACATTACATATTACCATTTTGTAGCACAGCATATAAGCTGTAAAGCTGTATAATATCCGTGTGATTCTTGTGACTCTGAGAGAGAATTGAGAGACTTTGGGTGGGCAAGTGCAATACAGTGGTCCCTCAAGTTACAATATTAATTGGTTCCAGGACGACCATTGTATGTTCAAACCATTGTAAATTGAGTAATCGGCTCCAAAACCCTAAAATGTCATCCAAGATAAGAGAAAATTAAGATTTAAGAAAAATAAGCAGATAACTAAGGCAGATCCTTACATATACCAATCAGGAACAGCTGCTAGCTAGCAACTAATACAGATATTTTACCAGAGAAGTTGCCTTGATTGGTTGGATCTGACTCTGAGATATTGTATGTTGAGTCTAGTTTCAACTTATGGTGGGTCAGAACAGACCATTGTATGTTGAAATATTGTATCTTGAGGCATCACTGTACCTGATTAGGAGCAGATTGTAGGCTAGTAAATTAGTATATTGATCCCAAGCTACGTCCTGAAAGCAGCTTCTCTATCTAGCAAATTTGCAGCAAATACTCCTCTTATAATTACATCACAGCTTCTTCTGAGACTGCATCAATTAACCACCCCAAATGTCATGCAATCAATTAATTTGCCCAATTTGATTACACTAATGTTCCAACCTTTCTAGAGCAGCATCTAAGCACAAGATATTCTGTCATGATGGCTATTGGTACAGAATGAGTTAAACTATATTCCTCCCAGGATGCCCAGGATAGACCAGGATCGGTTTTAGACAGCCATGTTTGGTATGTGAAAAACAACCCATGTAATGGACATATTTCCTGGACTGACCACAGCTCGGCTGACCCGAACTGACCACAGCTCGGATCATAATGACCTGTGATGCTGTGAGTTGCAGCCAGACTTGAAGTCATCTTTTCATGGTCATATCATTTGACTACAGTACCTTATTTCATTTATCCCAGTTTTTGGTAAATTACTAAAGAGACAATAGCAAAACAGAGCTCAGGGAAGGAAATGATTCCATTGTATATGAAAAAAGCCCACCGAGGCACACTGCCTCCTGGACAAAGCAGCCTTCCTTTAATAAGCTACTAAAATATCTGCTTTATTCTTTCTTATTAAAAAAAATAATATCGTATGGTGGATACTGGTGCTGATTGAAAGCACGTGTCCCATGTTCATGTTGGTATTAGCTATTTGTATACTAGTCATGTACTGTGTAAATACACATTTGTTAATAAACATATCGATCACTGGGTTTGGAGGAGATGGCCTCTTTGGTGTGGCTTTTTTCTGATTTGTTGAGACTGTAGTTTACTTCACGTTGCCACCCCAATTTTAAGTATGTCTTTTGAAGATATTTCAAAGTTGAAAGACTGGAAAATCTCAAAACAAAAAGAGGCCTGCCTAGCCTTACATGCCTCCACCCGGACCGAATGTTTAAGGGAACAGCACATACTATGCGGTTTGAGATGCACCCTAGTACCAATGTTACTTCAAGATGATGTAGTATATTTACAGTGAAGGTACACACATGAATAAAATTGTTGGCACCCTTCCGTTAAAGAAAGGAAAACCCACAATGGTCACTGAAATAACTTAAAACTGACCAAAGTAATAATAAATATAAATTTACTGAAAGTCAGCTAATGAAAATCAGACATTGCTTTTGAATTGCGGTTCAATAAAATAATTTTAAAAAACAACCTAATGAAACTGGCCTGGACAAAAATGATGGTAACCCACAAAAAGATTGAAAATAATTCGACCATAGGGGCATGGTAAACTACTTGCAATCAGTCAGTCTTCCTGTTTAAAGGGTGAAAAGTAGTCACTGCGCTGTCTGGTATCATGGTGGATACCACACTGAACATGGACCAAAGAAAGCTAAGGAGAGAATTGTCTCAGGAGATTAGAAATAAAATTATAGACAAACATGTTAAAGATAAAGGCTATAAGAACATCTCCAAAGTGCATGATGTTCCAGTTACTACAGTTGCACATATTATTCAGAAGTTTAAGGTCTACAGAACTGTAGCCAGCCTCCCTAGAAGAGACGTATAATACGAATGGTAACCAAAGTGCCCAGAACAACTTCTAAAGAGATTAGAGTTGAACTCCAAGGTCAGAGTACATCAGTGTCAGATCGCACCATGCGTCGCGGTCTTAGACAAAGTGGATATAATGGAAGGCGACCGAGGCGGAAACCGCGAATGCAAGCAAATCATAAAAAATCAAGACTCATAAAAAAGCAAAACTGGAATGTGCCAAAATTGATATTGACAAGCCACAAAGCTCAAAGCTTCTCGGAGAATTTCCTTTGGACGGATGAGACAAAACTGGAGCTTTTTGGCAAGTCACATCAGCTCTATGTTCACAGGTGCAAAAATGAAGAATACAAAGAAAAGAACATTGCACCTACTGTGAAGCATGGAGGAGGCTCAATTATGTTTTGGGGCTGCTTTGCTGCATCTGGCACATGGTGTCTTGAATCTGTTCAGGGTACAATGAAATCTCAAAACTATCGAGGCATTCTGGAGCTAAATGTGCTGCCCAGTGTCAGAAAGCTTGGTCTCAGTTGTAAGTCATTGGTCGACCAACAGGATAATGACCCAAAACACACAGCTAAAAACATGCAAGAATGGCTAAGAGCAAAGCATTGGACTATTTTGAAGTGGCCTTCTATGAGCCTTGATCTAAATCGTATTGAACATCTGTGGAAGGAGCTGAAACTTGCAGTCTGGAGAAGGCAACCTTCAAACCTGAGACAGCTGGAGCAGTTTGCCAAAATACATGTGGACAGGTGCAGAAGAGTTACAGAAGTTGCTTGATTGTGGTAATCGCCTCAAGAGGTTGTGCAAGTATTAAGTTAAGGGTACCATCATTTTTGTCCAGGCCAGTTTTATTAGTTTGTTTTATAGAGTATTCAGATGAACCAGAATTCAAAAGCAGTGTCTGATTTTCATTAGTTGATTTTCAGTAAATTTTAAATTATTAATACTTTTGTCTAGTTATTTCAGTGACCTTTGTGAGTTTTTCTTTCTTTAAGTCTCAAGCACACGGCCATATACGTTTTTGCAGTCTACAAATTTCAGATTTGCAAAACATTGATACCGGCTGTGTGTGTACGTCCTGCCCCCTGTTAGAAATACCTATTCTTGTCCACAAAACAAAGAAGAATAGGACATGTTCTATTTTTATTTTTTTTGCTGGGCAGCGGAACGGACATATCGATGCGGACAGCACAAGGTGTGCTGTATGCATCTTTTGACGCCCCACTGAAATGAATGGGTGCACATCCGATCCGCAAAAGATTGGATGTGGAACGAAACTTTGGTTGTGAGCATGAAGCCTAAACGTAAGAGTACCCGCAATTTTGTCCACGTGTGTATGTGATGAACAATCGACATTCACCTGATCTCATGCTGTTAACACTACAACATTTACACACAGCTATAGAATCATAGAGGAAAAGTTGAAAGAGTAAAGTTCATTGATGAATTTAATAAAACGCAGTCAAAATTAAATAGCAATATTGAAAAATTGCAAGCTTTAATTCTGAAAGGAAAAATATCTAAGTTTTAAAGAGATACTCAGGACTCCCAACATAATAGAGTATATACTTGGGCAAAAAAAAAGGTGTCGGGTTAAATGCATGAAAATTATACAATTACATCAAGAGAGTCTGCAAGCACTATGCAATCGGAAAAGGAAGAGGAAGTAGGGAGTAAAAAACAAGTAGATAAAAGGGGTCAAAATGAAAGGAAGACTGATATCTTGTCATCCACATTTCTGATCTAATATTGACAAAGGCAGAAACACAAGTACTTAAAGGGCATCTGTCAGCAGATTTGTACCTATGAAATTGTCTGACCTGTTACATGTGCGCTTAACAACTGAAGGCCTCTGTGTTGGTCCCATGATCATATGTGTCTAAATTGCTGAGAAAAATTATGTTTAAATATATAAAAAAATGAGCCTCTAGTAACAACAGGGGCATTTCCGTTACTCCTAGACGCTCAGCTCTCTCTGCAACTGCTGTACTCTCTGCATTTTGATTGACAAGGCCATGCATGATGACCTTTAAAGTGGAGAGGGTGCAGCAGTTGCAGAGAGAGCTGAGCCTCTAAGTGTAATGGCAACGCTCTGTTGCTCCTCGAGGCTAATTTGCATATAATAAAACATCATGGGGCACATATTAACATGGGACCAATACAGATGCCTTGAGTTTGTGCCCACATCTGATGTTTGAGTTTCATTTTAAAGTGGGTTTCTATACATTGTGTCAACAATAAGATTAAAAATGTGTTTTTATGGCAGTTGCAATCACACCAAGGATGTGTGTTCCTGTTGAATGTGATTCCTGATGCGGATGCCTTGAATGTATTTCAGCAGACTGTGATTCATGAGCTTAAATCCATTTGGCAGAGTGTTCTAAACCAAGGGCTTACCTCTCTAGAGATGAACTTATGGCAATTGAATCTTTGAAAAGTGATGACACTATTATTATTAAGAAGGAACTATAGTTGTCACCAATAAATCAATGTACTTTACAGAAGCTTGCAGACGTCTGACTGTGACGTGTACAAAAAATGAGGGAGTGACCAGCTGATGAGCTGTTTGAGAAGGCACCAGCTAGGGCTGCAACGATTACTTGATTGAATCGACTAATTCGACACAAAAAAATCCTTGATGCAAATTTTTTGGGTCATGTTACCACGGAGCGCGAGTGAAGCGCTTGCTGTCACCCGCCGCCCTGCACCGCCTCTGCACTGTACTGTATCCTGACACATCGCTGTGTGACGTCAGGACTACAGTGCAGTGTGCGGAGAAGACGACAAAGGAGCTGTGGAGCGGAGCCCCTACAGGAGAGGTAAGTGTTAAACTGGGACTGATAGCTAGGAGCAGAGATGGTGGCACTGGGAGAGCTAAGGACATGGAGGACTGCTGGCATGGGGGGGGGGGGGTGACGGCACAGGGGAGGTGATCACACTGGGGGGAGCTGATGGCACTGGGGGGAGCTGATGGCACAGAGGACTGATGGCACTGGGGGGAGCTGATGGCACAGAGGACTGATGGCACTGGGGGGAGCTGATGGCACAGAGGACTGATGGCACTGGGGGGAGCTGATGGCACTGGGGGGAGCTGATGGCATAGAGGACTAATGGCACTGGGGGGAGCTAATGGCAAAGAGGATTGATGGCATGGGGGCTAAGGGCACTGGGGGTAACTGATGGCATAGAGGACTGATGGTACTGGGAGGAGCTAATGACCTTTTATAAAGGAAAACGTTATTTTAATTAGTTATTTCTTATTAGAGTACTCGATTATTCGATGGAATACTTGATTAGTAAAATAATCGATAGCTGCAGCCTTAGCACCAGCTCTCCTGTGAGCACCGCAGCCTTCTCACAGATTTGTCTAGGCTAGGGACGACACATTCATCGGTCACATGGCCTAGGCGCAGCTCAGCCCCATAGAAGTAAAGGCCTTTAAGTATAATACCAAGCATAGCCACTGTACAATATACATCGCCATGCTTGGTGAGGTACTTTCAAATGAGGTACTTGGTGAGGTACCGTCATGGATCTGCAAAAAAAACGTTTCCGTTACAATAATACAACCGCATGCATCTGTCATGAATGGATCCGGTTGTATTATGTCTTCTATAGCCATGACGGATCCGTCATGAACACCATTGAAAGTCAGTGGGGAACGGATCCATTTTCAATTGTGTCAGAGAAAATAGATCCGTCCCCATTGACTTACATTGTGAGTCAGGAAGGATCTGTCTTGCTCCACACCACATGGCGGACAGAAAAACACTGCTTACACTGTCCGCAATGAGGACGCAACCAAACGGAATTAATTTTGGTGCACTCCGTTTCGTTTAGATTTGTCCCTATTGCAATGAATGGAGACAAAACTGAAGCGTTTTCTTCTGCTACTGAGATCCTATGACAGATCTCAATAGTGGAATTGAAAACGCAGATGTGAAAGAAGCCTAAGCTGTGAGAAGACCGCGATGCTCACCGGGGGCACCAGTGTCTTCTCAAACAGCTGATTGGCGGGGCTGCCGATTGTTGGAACCCCACTGATCAGTCCACAGAACTGATGGATAAATTGAGGCAGAGGGGTTACAATGAATCTACTATAGGACAAGTATTTTCTAGATCAAGGAGTCAGGGTAGAGACACATTGCTATGCAGAAATCAGAAGGAAAAGGAAAATAAAAGGTTCATATTCTTTAAATTTAGTCCAATGGTTGAAGTGATTTGGAATTGCCCCAGATCTAAAAAATCTTACTGTGGGGCCTCCCTTATATCATTTAGAAGACAAGAATTTGCGTGATGAGTTTGTGCGGGGGAGATTCCAACAGAGGTGTTCTAACTGGTTACGTGCTTACCAAAAGGGAACTACAAATGCGGTGATTTCTCCTAATGTAAACATCTTTGCACAGACAAGGTAATACAAATGGGCAATATTTGATTCACAGCACGTTAGTTTATTACTTGCCGTTTAGACTTTGTGGTCTGTACTATGTTATGTACGTGCAATTATTTTTACATAGGCAAAACAATACGTCCCTTGTTTAAACATATAAGGTAATAATCCTTATTCAGTGAAAAGCGGAAAAGGTTCCATAGATTTATCCAACACATGAGAGAATCTATTCCATTGTTTTCCCCAAACAATGGAATAGATGGTCACACCAGGTTACTCCAGCAAGAAGCTTTGTGGGTTATGAAAACAGATGCATCAGGTCCATTAGGCTTAGATGACAGAAATTACCTATACTTTTTTTTTTTTTTTATAAAAAATAATAATAATAATTGACTTTTTTAATGTGCTTTCTATGTCATCAGTTTATGTACCGTGTGTATATTGTATTGCATGATGCACACCTGTAGTCCATTTGGACAAAAACAGGGAGAATATCAGGTGGCTCTCTACCCCCTCCCAATAGGCCTTGAGAAAGCGTCTGCTGACGTGAAACGGCCGTAGGCTGGTTTGTGTGCATCAAGATACACCCATGATATGTACTCGCTGTGGAGCAAATAAAAGAATGTGACTTTGTCCCAAGGCAAGTGCCGTGCTTTTTCTTCCTAACTTGGATGTATGATCACAACACATACTGATCAAATTGACTGTTACCTTTAACCCTGTGTAGACAGTATAGATTGGAGGGGTGTGATAGTGGTGTCAAGCAGCTTTAATGAACCACATATCCCAGCGTAAGTTAAAACATTGTCTCTGTACAGGAGGGGGACGTCATGTATGAAAACTGGCTCAATGAAAAAATTTGACAAAAAAAAAATAAACTAGGCCTCAGAGAGTAAAAAGGAATACATTTTTCGTCATACGGTTTTGATACATGAGATGATCCGTGCTTTCTATTGTTGTACATGGGTGATTCAGAAGAGGCGTAAGAATAGCACCAGACGCACATGTACTATCGGCCAGGCTTCCGATAATTGCTCCACGTGTGCAGTAAGATTCCAGGAAGAATCTTTTATGTGGTGGTAAAAACGACCTCTTGTCAGCAGCATATCTCCCCGTCATAATATAGAGCATAGGAGAGGACAGGGGCTTAAGTTTGTCCCCCTCACAATCACTGAACAGTAAAAATGTAAGTAATGGAGAGTGATAATCAGCTTGCATATCACTGGCTGGCGGAAGAGAATCTGCTCATGTAAAAGGGTCCTTAGTAATAGGGATACATTGTCTGTTAACCTTATGAACGAGAATCTGTCACCAGCGACCTTCCTATAAAATTGTGTGTGTAGACAAATGGCTGTGGTTCACCGGATTACAGCGCTGTTCTTTTGTTGATCCGAGGCTTTGTTCCTGATTTATGATACTTTTTCCTAATATGCAAATCAGGACTTTGGTGTGACCACATTGTCACCATTTCTCCTGTTGCACCAAAACTCCAATTTTTTCTGTGGCCAGCCCTTCCTGGCTGCTTTGTCAATGCCTGGCCCTTGCAATCCAAGCAGTGACATGCCGGTTTTAGCAACTACTTACATTCACCCTGTAATCATTCCGGATCATCTATTTATATGACTCTGTGTTTATTGTTCCTTCTAGAAGTTATGAATTAATTGGTAGACGTTTTCAATGAACCCTGGTTTTTACCAGTAGGGGGTATGTTCCTGCAGAGTCTGCCCCTGGCAGCACTGATTGGATAGTGTCAGATTGTGCAGTCTTGCAGGGCTGATACCTTTTATTATCCAACAAAAATAGAATCAGTGATGCTACTGAAACAGAATGTGTGTATATATATATATATATATATATATATATACGTATAGGAAAAATGGCAGCACCGTATCAAATGCTCAAAGCCGGGTGCAGTGCCTCGCCGGGACCAGCCAGTCCCAAATATAAAACAGAAAAATGAGGCAGCACTCCATATATAAAAAGATATGTCTCCTTTATTCACCCATGTGGGCAGTGCGATGTTTCGGGTCCAAACAACTGAGCCTTTTTCAAGCCTTGAAAAAGGCTCAGTTGTTTGGACCTGAATCGTCGCACTGCCCACATGGGTGAATAAAGGAGACATATCTTTTTATATATGGAGTGCTGCCTAATTTTTCTGTTATATTTATATATATATATATATATATATATATATATATATTACACAGTTGAAACCAGAAGTTTACATACACTATATGAGAAGACACATATGAATGTTTTTTCTCAATATCTGACATGAAATCAGAATAAGCCTTTCCTGTTTTTGGTCAATTAGGATTACCATAATTAGTATTATTTGCCAAATGCCAGAATAATGAGAGAGAGAGAATGTTTTAAGCCATTTTTATTACTTTCTGCAATATCAAAAGTTTACATACACTAAGAATACTATGCCTTTAACCCCTTCAGGACCCTGCCATATTTCACCTTAAGGACCAGGCCATTTCTTGCAAATCTGAAGTGTCACTTTATGTGCTGATAACTTTAAAACGCTTTTACTTATCCAAGCCATTCTGAGAATGTGTTCTTGTCACATATTGTACTACATGACAGTGTTAGATTTGAGTCAAAACATTTCATTTTTATTTATAAAAAAAATACCAAATTTAACCAAAACTTTGGAAAAATTTGCAATTTTCAAAATTTCAATTTCTCTGCTTTTAAAACAGATAGTGATACCTCCTAAATAGTTATTACTTTACATTTCCCATATGTCTACTTCATGTTTGGATCCTTTTGTAAATTACATTTTTTTGGGGGGGACGTTAGAAGGCTTTGAAGTTTAGAAGCAAATCTTGAAATTTTTCAGAAAATTTCCAAAACCCACTTTGTAAGGACCAGTTCAGGTCTGAAGTCACTTTGTGAGGTTTAGGCCTCATGCACACGACCGTTGTTTGATTCCGTGTCCATTGCTCCGTTTTTCGTGATTTTCTGCGGACCCATTGGTTTTCAAAATGCACCGTTTGTCCTCCGCATCCGTGGTCCGTGATTCCAGTCCTATTCTTGTCCGTGAAAAAAGGTTCACGGACCCATTCAAGTCAATGGGACCGTGAAAAAATGCGGATGGCCATCCGTGTGTCATCCGCGTTCCGCGTCCGTTTTTTTTGCGGATCCCTTGGCAGGCACTTGGCAAAAATTGTCAGCCTGTCTTTTGGTAAAATCTTTTGGGTCATATCCGCTAAAAAAAACGGAAGACACACGAAAACACAACGGAAGGCAAAAACAGACACGGATCACTAAACAACGGAACACATTTTTAAGGACAGCATAAAAAAACGGTCGTGTGCATGAGGCCTTACACAATAGAAACCACCCATAAATGGCCCAATTTTAGAAACTACACCCCTCAAGGTATTCAAAACTGATTTTATTAACTTTCTTAACCCTTTAGGTGTTCCACAAGAATTAAAGGAAAATGAAGATGAAATTTCAGAATTTCACTTTTTGGCAGATTTTCCATTTTTTTTTTTTTAACAAATCTTTATTTTCACATTTTGTAAAGCGTAATAGTTTACAAACAAACAAGGGCAAAGCCCAAAAGGTTGAGGAGAGTATTCATACATAAGCTAAAATCTATTAATATTTGTTTATTTTAAAGAGTGCAAATCTTACATACAAATTATGTTGAGTCCACCTCAAAAAAAAAAGATGTAATACAAGATTACAATTAACAAAAACATATGTGTATATGTCTGAGGTGGTTTCTACTACTTAACACTCAATGATTTTAATATATGTGGGATACAGGGAGGGGGCATGGAGGGGGGGGTGGAAATGCAGGGGAAAAAGTAAGGGGGGTAAGGGAAAGGGGGGAGGAAAGAGGGGGAAGGAGGGAGAGGAGGGAACGGGTTTAAGAGCTTAACATCAACTTAAAAAAAACAAAACAATAAGTACCAGTATCATCATCTTTTTCAAAACAGAAATGAGTAGATAAGCTAAAATCCAATGGAATAGGAATAATGTAGTCATACATAAAATGTCCAGGTAGACAGTTTCAAATGGGGATAGCAAGACAGTAAAGTGACAGTCTTAGTACTTAGCACTTAGAGTTAAACGCTGAGACGGTTTATGGTCCCTCCGTAAGTAAGAGGGTATGCTCACACACGTATAGAGTAGCATACACAAGCAAAGATTATAACACACACTGGTAAACCTATGTGGACATATGTGAGGCATACCAATCCCGCCAAGGGGCCCACTGTTTGAGGTAATACTCATGAGTAAGATTTTCCCAACTTGAGAGTTCTTCAAAGCGGCAAATTTCATGAACTTTGCGTATCCACTCCTCAATGGACGGGGCAGATTCCGATAGCCAATGAAGGGGCACCAATAATTTGGCCGCGGCTAGCAACTGAGGGATTAAAGAGTGCCTACGCAAAGAGAGTGATTCCTGTGGTAAATTCAGAAGCACTGCAATTGGTGTCAGTGGGACCATTGCCGGGCAGATAAGCCCAATGATATCAGCGATTTGTGACCAAAAGGGAGAAATACGTTTACACGACCACCATATGTGTAGAATAGTCCCTATCTCCTCGTGACAGCGCCAACATAGAGGTGAAAGAGCAGGGTCTATTTTATGGAGTAAATCCGGGGTTCTGTACCATCTACTTACTATCTTAAAAGAGTTTTCCTGTATGCGAATGCATCTGGAGAATCCGGATGAAAACTCCAGGATACGAGATGCTTCCGCATCTGTAAAAGAGACTGATAATTCCTTCTCCCATTGCTGAATATGTAATGGTCTGGTAGGCCCCCCAAGCAGAATCCATTTATTATATAGGAGGGAAATAGTCTTCTTGGGTAACCTGGGTGATTCCAGCATGACGTCAAACCAGGATGGGACGAAGGGTGTATTGGAGGACAATAGAAACTGTCTACAAATTTCTTTGAAATGAGAGTAATGTAGGTGGGTCCATTTAGCAACATTATACAACTTCTGGAGGTCCAGCAATGAGGGAATTCCACGACCCTTTAAGACAGTGCCAGACAGAGTCGCACCAAAGGCTGGCCATATCCCCAACTCGTCCTTGTATGTGGGGTCTAGATAGAATGGTACAAGACACATGGGCATAAAGGGGGAAGGACCCGGGGGTAGGTCAAATTGAGTGGATACTTGATACCATGTATGCGCAACTCCCCTAATATCATTCGGGAAATCCCTATCAAATCCTGCTCTGTTGCTAGTTTTCCACAAAGCGGCTAGACCTGCTGGAGGTATTAATACCCTAGCTATATGACAGCCTAATTTATTCATGTAAGGATTCAAAAGCTCCACATGAAGCCTAGACTGTATAGCCCTATAGTACAGTTTAATGTCTGGCAGCCCTAAGCCGCCTTTTAGTTTAGGCCTGGTAAGTGACGAGTAAGCGAACCTCGGCCGTTTCCCCTTCCATATAAAGCAAGAGAAGGTAGATCTTATAGAAGAGAAAAAGGTATTAGGTAGAAAAATCGGCAAAGTTTGCATAAGGTATAATACCTTAGGGAGAATATACGTTTTTAATATGTTTATCCTGCCTATCCAGGACACGAATGGTATAGATAAGTCCCTTAGTTGCAATTTTATTGCCTCTAGGAGGGGCGTAAAATTAAGATGAAAGGCTTCATTCGGGTCTTTAGGAATGTTTACCCCTAAGTAGTGGATGTGGGAGGTCGCCCATTGAAAGGGGTAATTTCTAGTTAAATGCGAAACTACATCGGGAGATGTATGCACACCCATTGCCGTGCATTTCGACAGATTTATCTTGAAATTGGATAGATCTCCAAATGCCTCAAACAATTCCAATATGGTCGGAAACGCCGAGACAGGGTCAGACAAGAAGAGTAACATGTTGTCCGCAAAGGCAGCAACAGTATGTGTAACAGGGCCTACTTGCAAGCCTCTGATGTCGTCCCTTTGCCTAGCAAAGGATAAAAAGAGTGGGCGAAAGTGGGCATCCCTGCCTTGTTCCATTAGTAATGGAAAAGGAGGGAGAGAGGGCCCCATTGACTCTTATTCTGGCATGAGGGGAGGAGTACAGGGACAGCACCGCAGATTTTCCATTTTAATCCATTTTTTTCCGCTAACAAAGCAAGAGTTAACAGCCAAACAAAACTCAATATTTATTACCCTGATTCTGGTTGTAAACTGCTGTACGGGCACATGGCAGGGCGCAGAAGGAAAGGAACGCCATATGGTTTTTGGAAGGCAGATTTCACTGGGATAATAAATTTTGGTTGCCATGTCACATTTGAAGACCCCCTGATGCACCCGTAGAGTAGAAACTCCAAAAAAGTGACTTCATTTTGGAAACTACACCCCTCGAGGTATTCAAAACTGATTTTATAAACTTTGTTAACCCTTTAGGTGTTCCACAAGAATTAAAGAAAAATGTAGATAAAATTTTTGAATTTCACTTTTTGGAAGATTTTCCATTTTAATCCGCTAACAAGCAAGGGTTAACAGCTAAACAAAACTCAATATTTATTACCCTTATTATGTAGTTTACAGAAGCACCCCATATGTAGTCGCAAACTGCTGTACGGGCAAACGGCACAGCGCAGAAAGAAAGGAACAACATATGGTTTTTGGAAGGCAGATTTCACTGGGATAATAATTTTAGATTGTCATGTCACATTTGAAGACCCCCTGAGGCACCCCTAGAGTAGAAACTCCCCAAAAAATGACCCCATTTTGGAAACTACGGGATAAGATGGCAGTTTTGTTGGTACTATTTTAGGGTACATATGATTTTTGGTTGCTCTATATTACACTTTTTGTGATGCAAGGTAACAAAAAATAGTTGTTTTGGCACCGTTTTAATTTTTTGTTATTTACAATGTTACGGACGCAACAATCCCAAATATGGGTACTTTTCTGTTTTTTTGTTTCAGTTTTACATAATAAAGCATTTTTGAAAAAAATGATTTTTTTAGTGCCTCTATATTCTGAAAGCCATAGTTTTTTTTTATTTTTTGGACGACTTTCTTATGTAGGGGCTCATTTTTTTTCAGTATGAGATGACGATTTGATTGGTACTATTTTAAGGTGCATATGACTTTTTGATCGCTTGGTATTACATTTTTTGTGATGTAAGGTGACAAAAAATGGCTTTTTTGACACTTTATTAAAAAAATTTTTTTACGGTGTTCACTTGATGGGTTAGGTCATGTGATATTTTTATACAGATGCGGCAATACATTATATGTATACTTTTTTTTTTTTAACCACATCAGCCCCCCTAGCTTAAACACCCTTAATGACCAGGCCACTTTTTACAATTCTGCACTACACTACTTTCACCGTTTATTGCTCCGTCATGCAACTTACCACCCAAATGAATTTTGCCTCCTTTTCTTCTCACTAAAAGAGCTTTAATTTGGTGGTATTTTATTGCTACTGACATTTTTACTTTTTTTGCTAGTAATAAAAAATGACAGAAATTTTTGCAAAAAAATGGCATTTTTCACTTTCTGTTGTAAATTTTTATTTTTTTTAAAAAAAACTACATTTCTATATAAATTTTTCTCTAAATTTATTGTTCTACATGTCTTTGATAAAAAAAAATCCAATAAGTGTATATTTATTGGTTTGGGTAAAAGTTACAAACTATGGTGCAAAAAAGTGAATTTCCGCATTTTGAAGCAGCTCTGACTTTCTGAGCATCTGTCATGTTTCTTCAGGTGCTAGAATGCCAGGATAGTATAAATACCCCCCAAATGACACCATTTTAGAAAGAAGACACCCCCAAAGTATTCGCGGAGGGGCAGGGTGAGTTCATGTATCATTTCATTTTTTTTTCACAAGTTAGCGGAAAATGACACTTTCTGAGGGAAAAAAAATAATAATAAAGTTTCCATTTCTGCTAACTTCTGGCAAAAAAATAAAAAATCTCCCACGGACTCACTATGCCCCTCAGTGAATACCTTGGGGTGTCTACTTTCCGAAATGGGGTCATTTGTGGGGTGTGTTTACTGTTCTGGCATTTTGGGCAGGGCTAAATTGTGAGCAGCCCTGTAAAACCTAAAGGTACTCGTTGGAATTTTTTTTTTAAATTTCATACAAAGTTGTCAATTTACAGAGATATTTCTCTCACCCAGCATGGGTATATGTAAAAATACACCCCAAAACACATTGTCCTACTTCTCCTGACTACGGCGATACCACATGAGTGACACTTTTTTGCAGCCTAGGTGCGCAATGGGGCCCAAATTCCAATGAGTACCTTTTAGGAGGGCATTTTTACACATTTTTCTTCTCACACTTTAGGGCCCCTAAAATGCCAGGGAAGTATAAATACCCCACATGTGACCCCATTTTGGAAAGAAGACACCCCAAGGTGTTCCGTGAGGGGCATGGCGAGTTCATAGAAGATTTTTATTTTTTTTGGCACAAGTTAGCGGAAATTGCCTTTTTTTTTCCCCACTTTTTTCACTTTTTTCCAAGTCTCATATTCCACTAACTTGTGACAAAAAATAAAATTTTACATGAAGTCACCATACCCCTCCCCTTTACTTTACATGAAGTTACCCTAAAATGCGGTCACATGTGGGGTATTTATACTGCCCTGGCATTTTAGGGGTCTCCGCAATCATTACACATATGGCCAGCATTAGGCCTTATTCACACATCCGTTGTGTTTTGCGGATCCACGGAGCCGCGGATCCGCAAAACACGGACACATCGGCAATGTGCATTCCGCATTTTTGCGGACCGCACATTGCCCGGACTCCATAGAAAATGCCTCTTCTTGTCCGCAATTGCGGACAAGAATAGGACATGCTCTATTTTTTTTGCGGAGCCGCGGACCGGAAAATCGGCGGCGCGCTCCGCAAAATCGGATGCGGAGAGCACAGTGTGTGCTCTCCGCATCTTTCCCGGCCCCATTCACAGTCAATGGGTCCGCATGTATTCCGCAAATGCGAATATCGCATTGCGGATGTGTGAATAAGGCCTTAGGAGTTTCTGCGATTCTCCTTATATTGAGCATACGGGTAATGAGATTTTTTTTTTCCGTTCAGCCTCTGGGCTGAAAAAAAAAAAATGAATGGCACAGATTTCTTCATTCGCATCAATCAATGTGGATGAAAAAATCTCTGCCAAAAAATGTGCAAGAAAAAAAAAAAAGAAGTAAGGCCCCATTCACACGTCCGCAAAAATGTCCACATCTATTCCGCAATTCTGCGGAATAGATGCGGACCCATTCAGTGTGAATGGGTCCGGCGGTGATGTGGAGAGCACACTATGTGCTCGCCGCATCAGCATTTGCGGAGCTGTGGCCGGGAACTTCCGGGTTTCGGCCCCCAAACATCTGGTCGCAGCTCCGCAATAGATAGAGCATGTCCTATATAGTTCTGGCAATTGCGGATCATTAGGGTATCATTTTTGCGGGATGAGATGATGGTATGATTGACACTATTTTGAGGTGCATATGACTTTTTGATCGCTTGCTATGTTTTTTTTTTGCTTTTCACGGTGTTCACCTGAGGGGTTAGGTCATGTGGTATATTTTTAGAGCAGGTTGTTACAGAAGTGGCGATACCTAATATGTTTACTTTAAAAATAAAAATAAATATTTACATTTACCCCAATAAAAGCATTTTTGAAACACAGAAAAAAATCATGTTTTAGTGTCTCCATAGTCTAAGAGCCGTAGTTTGTTTTAGTTTTTGGGCGATTGTCTTAGGTAGGGGCTCATTTTTGCAGGATGAGGTGACGGTTATATTGGTACTATTTTGGGGGGCATACAACATTTTTGATCGCTTGGTGTTGCACTTTTAGTGATGTAAGGTGACAAAAAAAGTTTTTATTTAATTTTCCTTTTTTCCCCTATTTTTTTTTACTATGTTTTTACTTTATTTTGGGAAAAGGATGCTTTTTCTTTTTTTACTTGAAACTTTATAAAAAAATTTTTGTAAAACTTTATTTTTTTTTTACTTTATTTTTTCACTTTATTTTTAGTCCCACTCTGGGACTTCAACTTTTTGAGGGTCTGATCCCCTTTACAATGCATTACAATACTTCTGTATGGCATCATGAGGAAAGAAGACTATGGGCCAGATTTATCATTACTCTTGCAGTTCACTCCACTTTCAAAGAAGGCGTATGTGTATTTGAGTCAAGTCAAATTTATCATGGGCTCTTTCAGAGGTTGATAAATCTGGTGTATTTCTGGTTCCTAGTTGTATTTTGGCTTTGTCTTTGGAAAAGTCGCAATTTTAAAAAAGTGATTTTGTCAAACATAAGCATGGTCATGAGTGGAGTGAGTTTGCGCAATTTTTTGCGACTTTTTTGCGACTATTTAAAAAGTCGCAATAATAAATCTGTCTTGCAAGTGATTTACATACGACAAAACGCCCATAAACTTGGTTTTGGAGTGAGTGGCGTAAGTCTCCAAAAAGTCGCAAAAAATTGCGCAATTTGGCTTTTTGCGCAATTTTTTGCGACTTTTCAACTCCAGAAAAGTGACTTAGGCTAATGATAAATCTGGCCCTATGTGGAAATACTGAAGCAACATCTCAAGACATCAGCCAGGAAGTTAAAGCTTGGACGAAAATGGGTCTTCCAAATGGACAATGACCCGAAGCATACCGCCAAACTGGTTACAAAGTGGCTTAAGGATAACAAAGTCAATGTTTTGGAGTGGCCATCACAAAGCCCTGATCTCAATCCTATTGAAAATTTATGGGCAAAACTGAAAAGACAGGTGCGAGCAAGGCGACCAACAAACATGGCTAAGTTACACCAGTTTTGTCAGGAGAAATGGGCCCAAAATCCTACCAACTATTGTGAGAAGCTTGTGGAAGGATTTCCAAAACGTTTGACCCAAGTCATACAGTTTAAGGGCAGTGGTACCAAATATTCATGAAATGTATGTAAACTTTTGACTTTGCAAAAAGTAATAAATATGTCTTAAAACATTCCCTCTCTATCTCATTATTCTGTCATTTTGCAAATAATATTTATGGTAATCCTAATTGACCAAAAACAGGAAAGGTTTATTCTGATTTCATGTCAAATATTGAGAAAAACATGCATATGTGTCTTTTTATATAGTGTATGTAAACTTCTGGATTTAACTGTATGTATACAAAAAGAGAATAGACTTGGTGGAATGAATGCACATTTGAAAAACAACAACATTTCAAAAAGATTAATTCTCAAGATATTTTTGATTATATTTTTCATTACATCATGTCTCTACTCTCTGTTGGATGTATATATTGTTGTTTCTTCACACGCTCTTGTTTGCTATGTCACATTATTGGTTCTGTTTTTATTAGCCATTAACCCCTTCAGCCACCGTGACATATCAGTACATCAAGGTGTCTGAGATAATGTTTCATACAGCAGGCACTCAACCGCAATGAGGGGGAACAGCAATCACGGCAAACGCTGTCATTTAACCCCTTAGATGCCGCAATCAACACAGCGGCGGCATCAGTGAGGTAAGGCAGCGCAATGCGGCTCCCACTGCCTTTTGATCGGAGCCCCCGCAGTGAAATCGTGGGAGTCCAATCACTTACCATGGCATACTAGATGCTTCTGAAGCCTCACAGGCTGCCATGGTAAGCTTCCTGCTAAGCTGTGCACAGCTCATCAGGGAGCATGTCTAAATCTAGACATAATAGAATCTCTATTAGGGGGAATGGGACTAGGGATCAAAAGATCCCAGGTTCTAGCCTCCTAAGGGTGTTAAAAGTTATCATTATAAAAGTAAAAAAAAAGTTTTAAAAAACATTAAAATATTAAAAGTTTAAAGGCTATGTACACCTTTTTTGAATCCAGAGGGAAAAAAGCAGTCTGGTTTTAAAGCTGCCCTTATACTAGCAGACAAACAACGCGGGTTTGTGAGCGTTCGCATGTTTGATTTCAAGTGTGTGTTTGTATTAAGTGTGTGACTTTAGATTACGTGAGGGAGTATCTGTAAGAGCTAAATTATTTGTGTGCATTGCTGAGTGGCTCTGCCTGGCTTTATTGTACTCATACCAAGTCAGAGCAGTGTAGTCTAGTTTATTCACTGTGACTTGCTTTTCCTGCTAGGTTTATTTCATAGCAGCTGAGATTATACTGTTAGACAGGTGCTAGTAGTGGGAGACTCAGTTATTAGGGGTACAGGTAGGGCGATCTGTCACAAAAAACCGGTATCGTCGAACGGTGTGTTGTCTTCTTGGCGCTCGAGTTCGACATATTGCGGATCGGGTTAACGGATTACTGGGAGGGGTTGGAGAAGATCTAGCAGTCATGGTCCATATCGAAACCAATGAAAAAGTTTGAGGTAGGTGGAGCTTCCTTAAAAATGTTTTTAGGGATTTAGGTCACAAGCTTAAGGCAAGGACCTTAAAGGTAGTGTTTTCCGAAATACTACCTGTACCACGAGCCACACAAGAAAGGCAGTGAGAGATTAGAGAGGTTAACAAATGGCTCAAGAACTGGTGTAGGAAGGAGGGGTTTGGGTTCCTGGAGAGGTTGGTGCAGATAGAGACCGGGGCAAGGTAATGGGACTGGGGAAGAAATTGAAGGAGGGACTAGAACAGTTCAGAAGGAAAGGTGTAGGGTAAAAAACCTCTTAATTGTATGTATATTAATGCCAGAAGCCTGACTATTAAAACTGGTGAATTGGAATTAGTGATGTGTGAGGAGGACTATGACATAGTGGGAATAACTGACACATGGCTGGATGATAGCTATGACTGGGCAGTTAATATAAAAGGTTACAATCTGTTTAGAAAGGATCGCCAAAAGTGGAGAGGGGGAGGGGTCTGCCTTTTTGTAAAGTCCTGTCTAAAGCCCGCAGTCAGAGAAGATATAAGTGAGGGACATGAACATGTGAAGTCTTTGTAGGTAGAAATACATGGAAGCAAAAACAATAATAAATTACTAATAGGAGTTTACTATAAACCACCTGATATACCAGAGTCCACAGAAAATCTGCTACTAAACGAGTTAGACAAGGCGGCAGATCATAATGAGGTGGTTATTATGGGGGACTTCAACTACCCAGATATAGACTGGGAAACTGAAACCTGTATATCTCATAAAGGAAACTTGTTCTTGGCAATAACCAAAGACAATTACCTTTCCCAACTGGTTCAGGACCTGGCTAGAGGGACGGCCATACTGGACTTAGTATTAACCAATAGTCCTGACAGAACAACAGATGTGCAGTTTGGGGGACACCTGGGAAATAATGACCATAAAGTAATAATCTTCCAATTATCATTCAAAATAGAGTTTCTTAAGGGAGGAACAAAAATACCAAACTTCAAAAAAGCTACATTTAGCCAACTAAGAGAGGCCATAGGCCTAACTAACTGGGACAAAGTCCTCAAAAATAAAAATACAGTCACAAAATGGAATATTTTTAAAAGCATCCTAAAATCTAATTGTGAGAGGTACATACCTTGTGGGAATAAAAGGAACAAGAAAAAAAAACAATGTGGATAAATAGAACTGTAAAGAAAGCAATAAATGACAAAAAGAAAGCATTTAAATCACTAAAACAGGAGGGTAGTGAGGAAGCACTGAAAAAATCTAAGGAAAAAAATAGAATAGCTAAAAAAACAAATAAAAGCAGCCGAACTAGAGACCGAGAGATTAATTGCCAAAGAGAGCAAAACTAACCCTAAAATGTTCTTCAATTATATAAATGGTAAAAAGTATAAATCTGAAGGTGTCGGCCCTTTACAGAGTAATGAGGGGGGAGTTGCAGAGAGCGATGTACTCCACTGTATTCACTGAGGAAAATAAACTGTCAGATGAAATGCAGAATGTAAAAGTAAATTCCCCATTAAAAGTGCCCTGTCTGACCCAGAAAAAAAAGTACAGCGGCGTCTTAAAAATATTAAAATAGACAAATTGCCAGGACCAGGTGGCGTACACCCACGTATCCTAAGAGAATTAAGTAATGTCATAGCCAGACCCTTATTTCTGATATTTAAGGACTCTATACTGACAGGGAGTGTTTCACAGGATAAGCGCATAGCAAATGTTGTGCCAATATTCAAAAAGTGTCCAAAAACAGAGCCCGGAAACTATAAGTTTAACATCTGTCATGGGTAAACTGTTTGAAGTTTTTCTAAGAGATGCAATCTTGGAGTACCTCAATGAAGATAAGCAAATTACACCATATCAGCATGGCTTCATGAGGGATCGGTCATATCAAACTAATTTAATCAGTTTCTATGAGGAAGTAAGTTCTAGACTTGACAGCAGCAAATCAATGGATGTCGTACATCTCCAAAGCATTTGACACTGTACCGCATAAAAGTTTAGTATATAAAATGAGAATGCTTGGACTGGGAGAAAATGTCTGTATGTGGGTAAGTAACTGGCTGAGTGATAGAAAACAGAGGGTGGTTATTAATAATACACACTCAGATTGGGTCATTAGTGGAGTACCTCAGGAATCAGTAATGGGCCCTATTCTCTTTAAAATATTTATTAATGATCTTGTAGAAGGCTTGCACAGTAAAATATCATTTTTTGCAGATGACACTAAACTGTGTAAAGTAATTAACAGGGAAGTGGAAAGTATACTGCTACGGAGGGATCTGGATAGATTGGAGGCTTGGGCAGAGAAATGGCAGATGAGGTTTAACACTGACAAATGTAAGGTTATGCACATGGGAAGGAATAATGCAAGTCACCCGTACATACTAAATGGTAAAACACTGGGTAACACTGACATGGAAAAGGACCTAGGAATTTTAGTGAACAGAAAACTAAGCTGTAGAAACCAGTGTCAGGTAGCTGCTGCAAAGGCCAATAAGATAATGGGTTGCATCAAAAGGGTCATAGACGCCGTGATGAGAACATATTCCTACCACTTTACAAATCACTAGTCAGACCACACATGGAGTACTGTGTACAGTTCTGGGCTCCTGTGAACAAGGCAGACATAGCAGAGCTGGAGAGGGTTCAGAGGAGGGCAACTAAAGTAATATCTGGAATAGGGGGACTACAGTACCCTGAAAGGTTATCATAATTAGGGTTATTCACTTTAGAAAAAAGACGACTGAGGGGAGATCTAATAACTATGTATAAATATATCAGGGGTCAGTACAGAGATCTCTCCCATCATCTTTTTATACTCAGGACTGTGACTGTGACGAGGGGACATCCTCTGCGTCTGGAGGAAAGAAGGTTTGTACACAAACATAGAAGAGGATTCTTTATGGTAAGAGCAGTAAGACTATGGAACTCTCTGCCTGAGGGGGTGGTGATGGTGAATTCATTAAAAGAGTTCAAGAAGGGACTGGATGTATTTCTGGAGTGTAATAATATTACAGGTTATAGCTACTAGAGATGGGTCGTTGATCCAGGGAGTTATTCTGATTGCCTGATTGGAGTCGGGAAGGAATTAGTTTTCCCTTAAGTGGGGAAAATTGGCTTCTACTTCACAGGGTTTTCTTTTGCCTTCCTTTGGATCAATTTGCAGGATAACAGGCTGAACTAGATGGACAGATGTCTTCTTTCGGCCTTATAAACTATGTTACTGTGTTACCTTTGGGATGATTTTATTTTACTATTGCAGTGTACTCATTTTGAGCAAACATTTTTTTTTTGAAGTGGTCTTTATTAAAAATATAGCATCCTTTTTTCTGTACAGAGCTGACATGCTCTAGTAGCAGCGTTCAGATTTCCAGTCTTTTCCATCATATTAGGAGCTGACGGGCTCCTTATCTCTGCTCTCTTACCTTATAAATACTCATTATAGCTTAGTTCTTATCTTAGGCTACTTTCAGACTCGCATTTTGTGCGGATCCGTCATGGACGGATCCGTTCAGATAATACAACCGACTGCACCCAGAACGAATCATTTTTTATTATCTTTAACATAGCCAAGACGGATCCGTCTTGAACACCATTGAAAGTCAATGGAAGACGGATCCGTTTTCTATTGTGTCAATGAAAACGGATCCGTCCCCATTGACTTACATTGTGTGCCAGGACGGATCTGTTTGGCTCAGTTTCATCAGACGGACACCAAAACGCTGCAAGCAGCGTTTTGGTGTCCGTCTTCAAAGCGGAATGGAGACTGAACTGAGCTAAGGCTTTCTGAGCGGATTCTTTCAGAATCCATTAGAATGCAAACTGATCCGTTTTGGACCGCTTGTGAGAGCCCTGAATGGATCTCACAAACGGAAAGCCAAAACACGAGTGTGAAAGTAGCCTTACTGCTAAGAATGTGACTTAAATAAGTGTTTATGAACTCTCAGTAGTTTAGAGAAAAGGTTTATTAAATGACAGCAGAAAGTGAAAGTACCAATTACACAGCTAGAAAATCAGTTAACCCTTTGTGACAGAATAGCTAATTAAAAAAATGATTTTTAGCCAAAAATTAGCGCAATCATAAAAAAATTGCCTCTGAAGGTGTACATAGCCTTTAAATCACCCCCTTTCCTAATTTTATATATAAAAATATATAAGCAATAAGGATATCAGATACCGCCACTTGTGAAAATGACTGAACTAAGGATGTCCCGATACCAGTATCGGGACCGATACCGGACATTTGCCGAGTACTTGTACTCGTGCAAATGTCCCCGATACCGCTGCCGATACCGGAAGGCAGTGCAGCGGCGCTGTCAGCCGATCAGCGTGGGGGTGGGACATCTCTGTGGCGGCTCCATTCTGTGCCCTGTGATTCACATTCCCGGCACCCGACCTCCAAAAGGGCTGCGATCCGCGCAATTAACACCTCAGGTTTGAGGGGTTAATTGCGCGGATCGCAGCCATTTCAGAGGCCGGGTGCCGGGAATGTTTCAATTTGCATGGGTGGCGCAGTGCGCCCTCAACCCCCTCCCTCCCCAGTATAAATTATTGGTGGCAGTGGCCACAGGGTCCCCCATCACTGTTGGCAGTGCGTCCTCCCCATCCCCCCCCATCATTGGTGGTGCAGTGGCAGTGATCAGAGTACCAGCAGTGTAATGCTGGGGCTTCGATCGGTTACCATGGCAGCCAGGACGCTACTGAAGTCCTGGCTGCAATGGTCCGTTAGTGAGCAGCATTATACTCAATGCGCCGCACAGACAGAGGGAGAGCGGACGGCCACGACGCACGTGAGTATAATGCTGCTCACTAACGGACCATGGGTTGATGAGGCTGGGGGGGGGGAGGCTAATGAGAGGCTGGGGGGGGCTGAAGAGAGGAAGCGGCTGGGGGGGCTAATGAGAGGCTGGGGGCTGTTATGTTTTTTGGAGTTTTGGTTGGTCAGTGGTCACAAAATAAATGTGTTATTTATTTTATTGTTAAAATTGGTATCGGCGAGTACTTAAATAAAAGTATCAGTACTCGTACTTGGTCTTAAAAAAATGGTATTGGGACATTCCTAGTCTGAACTATTACATTTTTTTTTTATTTCCTGTGCAGTGAACTCTGTATTGGAAATGAATGAAAAACACACTATTCTTCATTTTTTTTTTTGTCTCCCCCCCCCCAAAATGAAATACATGATCAAAAAGTCATACGTACCACAAAAATGGTGCCAATAAAGACTACGTTCATCCTGCAAAAAACAAGCCCTCATACAGTTCTGTGAACGGAAATATTAAACAGTTATGGCTGTGAGAAAGTGACAGTGCAAATAAAAAAATGTAATTAATAAAACAAAAATACTGATTTGGTATCGGCGTATTTCTATTGAGCTAAAGAATATGGACGTCAATTTTACCCCACAAAGAATTGTTTTCCCATTTTCCAGTAACAGACATTGTAAATGAAATGGTTCCCTTAAAAAAATAGAACTTATCCCACAACAAATAAGCCCTCATATGGAACGTGGGGAGGAAAAAATGAAAATGAAAAAAAAAAAATAGGCCTGGTGCTTAAGGGGTTAGAAGGTATCCTACCTGCAGGGACCCAAAACGCCCCCCCGCACTTATTAATAACCCTGCTGGACCTTCACTGAAAACTGCTAGCAATCCATTCAGAATCTGTAATAGTGGAGCAGTCTGTTCTACTAATATTTAAAAAATTGTTTGTGCAGCTAACTTCAGTTAGAGGAAGGAAGTGGTATGTAAGCTATCTTCTAAATATAATGAGCATCTGTTACATCACAATCCTGACTATCCTGTGAGGCTAAGTTTGACAACATGAGTCATTCATCCATCCTCTAGAACAGTGGTCAGCAACCTTCGGCACTCCAGCTGCTGTGAAACTACATCTCCCAGCATGCACACTTGCTTGGCTGTTTTTTTTTTTAAACTCCCATAGAAGTAAAAGCAGGATTCTGGGAGTTGTAGTTTCACAACACCTGGAGTGCCGGAGGTTGCCTTACCCCTGCTCTAGAAACTGCTCACGGCATAAATAATAATGCTGTACACACAACAGGGTTTAATCTACCTCTAATATTTGAAGTCCATTTAACTTAGGGCTCATGCACACAAATGTATTTTTTTTCCATGTCCATTACGTTGTTTTTTTTTGCTGTCCATATGCGTAACCATTCATTTCAATGAGGCCGCAAAAAACGGAAATGACTCCGTGTGCATTTCGTGTGCAACATGTCCTATTGTCCTCATTACGGACAAGGATTGGACTGTTCTATTAGGGGGCTGGTTGTTTCTTTCCACAAAATGCAGAATGCACACAGACGGTAACCTTGTTTTGCGGATCTGCAATTTGCTGGCGTGCTGGCTATTATCCGATCCATAGCATCGGATGGAGAAAGTTGTGCATGTGTAGCCTCTGCATTCATGGCATCATGCAGCGGAGATGCCCATGCTTGAGATAGGAGCAGGTCAAAAAGCTGGGACCATACTTATCGTACATTTATGGCATATCGTGTGGATACACCATGATTGGCCACATGCGACAACCCCTTAAATGAAGTAGAAACCATTACAAGATGACAATAAGGTATAACTAAAAATATGCAGTATTGTATTTTTCGTGCTGTGGTTTCAGTTATGCTAGTAATTAATGTGCAGTTTTTAAGTCTTTTTTTTCTGTTAGCCCACAGACTAAATATTCTTGTGCTGAAAATGTGTCTCTGTTGCAAATTTCATGCAAAATGGTCTATATTTGGTACTGTAACATTCAATCCCTTATTTGCAGTACGTCTGGTGATGAGTTCCAGGCTTTTAAAGTTGAAATTAATATTTCATCATCCCCACAGCCCCTCCTTCTGCAGAGATCTGAAGCAAAGCTAGATATAGCTGAATTCCCATGAGAAGCGCCCAATTCCGATCAATAGAATCGTTCCATTTCTGTAGAAATTAAGGTAAAGAAATCCTAATTACTGGCATACAACTCTGTGCTCTGCTGCAGTCATCAATAATATCCTCTGGACCTCTGCCTTGTAAATACAGATATTCATACAGTCAGGCATTGGAAGAGAAGGTCTAATGGCAGGGATTAATTGGAAGCTTTTATCTTGTGGAGGCCGGCTATTCATGTTAGAAGATGGTACTTAAAGTAAGCAGAACAAGTATGACGTGTATTGCTAAGTAACGTTGTAAAATATAATATCTAGCATGTGGCAAGCGGTACAGTAGTGGAAGCTTGCATAGGAACTACCTACAAATAATGTACACAGGTTGTACATGCGTATTAGGCCTATTGCACATGAATAGAAAGTGCACCCCGTGGACATGCTGCGGCCAGCAAATTGTGGGCCGCAATGCACAAACACCGACCGTGGGGCAGCCGCTGCGGATCGCAGACCCATTCACTTGAATGTGTCCGCGATCTGCCCGTACCGCTAAAAGATAGAAGTTGTTTTATCTTTTTGCAGAACGGAAGTACAGGACGGAACCCTACAGAAGCACTCTGTAGTGCTTCCGTAGTGTTCTGTTTCATGCTTCTGTTCCGCACCACTTCACATCTCCAGATTGGCAGACCCATTGAAGTGAATGGGTCCGCATCTGTGATGTGGAATGCACAGAGAACGGTGCCTGTGTATTGCAGATCCGCATATGCGGTCCGCAATAGGGCCACAGGGCGCACACTAGAATCCTTTCTAGTAACTCGAAGAAGGGTAAAATGGGAACCTCTATCGGCACTGCTCCAATGCTGCAAAGGATGCACAGATGTCCATTCTGTTTCTTTACATTTACCTGTAGATATGATGGCAGTGCAATTCCCACTGTATCGTGGCTGTCGTGTCTACGAATAAATGTCTAAAAAGTAGAATGGACATCTGTGAATATCTGTGCTGATATAAGTTGCCATTTTCCTCCTCCTTCAAATGACTACAAGGCACCTTGGGAACCTCCAAACAGGATTTCTGACGCTGGAAAATTGGCTTGTGACACAGCATCTCCATCCACAGATCACATGAAGGGGAAAATGCATATTTATCAACCTACTGCACTGAGAAACCTTTCCTTCTTTCAGATGGTTTCCCTCCCATGACCTCATCCTATATGCCCCCTCACCCCTTCCTATATGCCCCCCCCCCCCCACTCTGTATGCCTGTACTAGTGTCAGATTGTAGCAGAAGCAGCTCCTGGCTTATTGAAACACTCCTGTTATTGTTTGCCTGACCGTATGTAGAGAAATGACAGAGGTGACCATGTAATTACCATGCTACCCCTACTAATTGTTCTCCAAATTTTCTTGAATACATAATTTGTGTTCTTCATTTTTCAGATGTCCTACCTCCAGTCATTGGTGACAATGCTAGTCTGGCAAAAAGCTATCTGAGCCTTTAGGCTCCTAGTATGCAAAAAGAAAACCCACTGGGGGTCTTTTACCAAAGACCAGTGTTGTAAGCCAGTCTTTGATATCCTCCATGCACTTAATATAAGACGAGTCGCAGGCCTCTTTGTAAATTAAGCGCCTCCTCCCGCATTCCGTGTGCCTGGATCAAAATCTGCTCCAGCTCCTAACTGGGGCAGATTTCAATTGTCATTTAAGCCAGTACACTGCTGTAAATGTGCCGGGCCAGGGGGTCCTTCCCAGACCATGTCCCCGCTACTCCACTTTTTCAGAAAATGGCAAGGGTTGCACACAAACAACACGTTCACCTAAATTTAGGCACAGTGGCATTCAGAAAATTGCACTCCGCAGGCTTGTGACTTTTTTTACTCAGTTTTTTGGCGTAGGGGTTCATAATAAGTGTTTGCCTTCTAAGATATAAGTTCTCAGCCTGTGATATGCAGGGAATTTCACTAGGGAGTATTCACACTGGCCACATGCTCTGCTTTTGATTGGTTCCTTAGATATAAATAGGACCTATTTGCTCCCCTGACATGTCTGATTTACTAAGTACTTATGTTTCCCTTTGTACTGATCCTTTTTATTCCTTGTAGAAACAACTGACAACTGGGTTTTACTATTCCCCTTGTCAAATGGGTGTGTCTCTACACAGTTTGACACTCTCTGTACTGATTGGACATTCTGAGACTGTGTAGGGACCCCCCCCCCCAACTAGTAACACCCAGGTGTAGTAGTAGAATTAAAAGGGTTGTCCAGCCTTTAAGTGATGGCCTAAGGATAGACCATCACTAAGCTGATCGGCAGACCCCCCATGCCCTCCGATTAGCTATACGGTGTAGCTTCATTTCCAGAAGTGGGCGCTGGAACAACACAGCACTGGTAACATTGTAGGGGACAGCACTCACAATTGCAGCACTGCTTCCATTGAAGTAAATGGGAGCAGTGCTGCCATGACGAGCACTGTCCACAGCAGTCTTGACAGTGCTGTCTATTTCCGGTGCTGACTTCCGGAAGCATAGACTTCTATTATTACAGAATGCTTCCGTGGTGCATGCTGTCATAGAGTTCCGTTATGGTCCGTGGTAGTGGAATCCATGGCGGGATTCTTAGATAACCCGAACCTGTATGCCCACAAGTTCGCTCATCACTCCTCCAAAATGATATCTTGTTGAATTCAATTATTAATATCTAAAAACCAGACATGTCAGGAAAGGTGTTGAGTTCTGTTTAATTTGTAAGAGCGTGGGTTCTATGGTTGGATATGGCTTTCCCTTCAAAATTGCTTTCGTTGTTACTTATTTTTAGTGATTTTAGTCTACATTGCAGTGTGCTCTTCTTGGTTTGTTCCCTAAAATGATGGGTAGATGCCTAAATCTGGTTCCACATTATTAGTGATCTGGACAAAACAAGATAAAAACATCCTTTCTGCTGTAAATACACTAAAATAATCCAGGGACATTTCGAAATGTTCTGAAATATTTCTGCTATTTTTTCCCTTAGTCACCCTTAGTCTGTACATGCTGAAATATTTGAACCATGTCACTGAGTGAACAACTGAAGGGAGGTCTGTATGTAACTTACTATTTTTATGAGGCTCTCAAGCTGTTTGTCTAAACGTTATTGTGCTCTGGGTTTTAAAGGCAGAGGAGAACAATGTTCTGGCCTGAATAATCTTGTTTGGGTACTTTCTATTTTTCTATTTGTCTTATCAATTTTACATTCATATTCTGTATCCGCTGGTAGAGGACACTGGCAGGAATCTTTGAATTTGTTTCTGTTAGCAAATACCATTTGTTTTATGACAGTATGTATCTACTGCTACATTGGGACTGTAAAGGTTGTTGTAAATATATTTAAAGGGATTATCCTGGAAAATATAATGATGACTTCTCAGGATAGGTCATCTTTATCACATTACCGGGGGTTCAAGTCCCGGCATCCACGGCGATCAGCTGTTTTAAGGAGCCGCTGCGCTTATCGAAGATACCGTGAGTGATTTAGGCTCCTGGCAGCTTTCTAAGGACAGCGCCGTTCATTGTGTAGTGGCAGTGCTTGGTACTGCAACTCAGCCCCATTGACTGCAGCGCTCAAGGCCTCTTCTTACAGCTGATCGGCGGAATTACCGGGTGTTGCACCCCCGCAAATCTGATACTGATAACAGATCATAAATGTATTTATATAAATAAATATATATTTTTAGTCATAAATATATTTTCCTGGATAAACCTTTAAATGCTTCTGATGGCAGAAGTAGAGGAAAAGAAGGATTTGGCATGTTGGATTTCAATATGGCTGATCCTTTGTTTTTGCAGGAGATGCTAGATCCTCACCTTTTCTCCTCTCCCAATTGAACATGGTCAAGTCAGAAAAAGAAATGTTTACCAGGCAAACTGGCAGTTGACTGACAGCTTTTTCTCGTGTATTGTCAGCTTCAAAGGAATGTCTTGTGTATTCATGATGGGGGATTTATTATGTGCGGTATTTATTAAGTAAAAATGTCACAAGAGACTGACAAATTCTGTTGCCTTTATAATAATGTCTGGAGTCGATTCTTCAGTTTTTATCCACCTACTGGCAGGCTCGGACTGGCCCACAGGGGTACAGGTGAATCCCCCGGTGGGCCCCTAGTATCCCACCCCCTGCACAAATGGCACATAACACAGTAGACTTACTGCACTACATACATATATTCAATGTACAGCACCTCAACCAGCCTATGTTCATATAAAAAACTTTATAGATTATTAAACTCCCCAGTTTATTATTAGGCCTCATGCACACAACCATATGTGTTTTGCGGTCCGCAAACTGCGGATCCGCAAAACACGGAAGCTTCTCCGCGTTCCGTTCCACAATTTGCGGAATGGAACGCGGCCCATTGTAGAAATGCCTATTCCTGTCCGCAAAATGGACAAGAATAGGACATGCTCTATTTTTTTGTGGGGCGACGGAACGGAGCAACGGATGCGGACAGCACACGGAGTGCTGTTCGCATCTTTTGCAGCCCCATTGAAGCGAATAAGCTTCAAAAATAAGCTAAAAAAATGCGGCTCGGACACAGACCAAAACAACGGCCGTGTGCATGAGGCCTTATAGACACGATCAGATAGCTAAGATGACTTCTAGGTATAGAGGAAACCTAGCCAGTGTCCTCTTTTCCCCAGAACCTACCTTCTCAAAGTTGCTACAGGGACCCCAATATTCAGTCATCTGGTAGTATCCTGCTGCTGTGTGAGCAAGTAACACTTTAATGTATCTGTACGGTCGGCCCCCAAAATAAATTTTTACTGGTGGGCCCTAGGCACCCCAGTCCGACACTGCCTATTGGAATAAGATTACTTGAAAACGTTGCAACATTTTAGGCTACTTTTACATCTGTGCTTCTGCTGTCTGATTTTAAGATCCAGCATGGGATCTCAAAACCACAGCAAAAACGGTTCTGTTATTATAATACAACCGGCTGCATCCGTTTCTGAACGGATCCCGTTGTATTATACTGAAAATGAGAAAACCGGATCTGGTACTAAAACCATTGTAAGTCAATGGGCGCTGGATCCGGGACTATTGACTTACATGGTTTTTGGTTTTGTGTCCTGCATGGGAACGCAGCGGAATGCATTCTAGTGCACTCTGTTCCGGTTTGTTCAGTTTTGTCCCCATTGACAATGAATGCTGCGTTTTTAAGAGCGTGTGCCAGATCTCAAAACCGGACAGCACAACGCAAGTGTGAAAGTAGCCTTAAATTATCACAGTTCATAAATGTGTCTAAATCTTGACCAAGCAGCATGGCATCCCCACTTTTCAACTCTCTTGTACAAACTGGCTGCATGGTGCTGATGATTAATAAATGCGTCCTACTACAGATGAGTAACAAATTTAGGAGTAAAATGGACACACACGCAATGATAAAGGTGGGCCAATGTTTGTGCTTTTTAACGTTGCAGCTATTCAGCTTTTCATTTTGTAAAATTTTCCTGCAGGCAGCTATATTGACAACACACACATCCTCCCTGTATTGTCTGTATAAATAGTACAGCAGGGAGTGTCTTCCTTGTGACAGCTGAAATGCATAGGAGTCAATTGAGAGAGAGTGTCATAGTTTACAGACTCCAAGAAGTAATGTAGTATCAGGCACTGTGCATATGTTACCCTCTCCTACTGTGTCCTTCCCCCATACCATGTAGATTGTAAGCCCTCATGGGCAGGACCCTCTCTCCTTCTGTACCAGTTTGTAACTCATCTTGTTCATGCTTAGTTCAATTGTCTGTATTATGTATATATATCCCTTTTCATATGTACAGCGCTATGGAATGAATGGTGCTTTAATAATAAATAATAATAATTATATGTATGTAGTGTGTAATATTGCTATCATGCCTTTTCTAGGCCTCCAGCTCACCCTCTAATGATAATGAGATGGCTTTGTTTAGTCTGTCACAGTCTGTACTGCAAAGCTAGCAAGAAAGCTATAGAAGACAGAGACAGCCTGTTCCTGATTTTTTTCTAGTGACAACTAGGCATCAGCAAATTGACTTTGGATAAAACATCCGAAGTCGATTCACCTAAAACTTCATTCCAATACTGTACGAAGCAGGAGTTCCATACAGTATTAGAATGTATTGCCTCCGATGAGCCGAAGTTATAGCTTTAACTAACTAATAACTTCATAAATTAATTTGTACTTTAAAAAACCATTTCCCGAACTCTGGTTCGGTGCCAAGGTACCACTTGGAATCAACCCCGAGTTCGGGACATGGTTTTTTACATTACAAATTAATTTATGAAGTTATTACCCAAAGTCTTGCGAGACTTCGCAAAACAATAACTTTGTCTTATTGGAGCCAATACATTCTAATACTGTACAGGGCTCCTTCTCAGTTCAGTACTTGAACGAAATTTTATCCGAAGTCGATTCGCTCATGCCTAGTTGTCACTAGAAAAAAATGGGGACCAGGCTGTCTCTGTCTTCTATAGCTTACTTGCTAACTTTGCTGTACAGACTGTGACGGACTAAACAAAGCCATCTCGTCATCATTAGAGGGTGAGCTGGAGGTCTAGATAAGGCAGGATAGTAATATTAGTGCTCCGTACAATACTGGAACGAAGTTTCATGTGAATCGACTTTGGATGTTTCATCCGAAGTCGATTCGCTCATCCCTAGTGACAACAATAAAAATTTCAACGCTCAATTATATTAGTGTTAGCTGTCCAATGTTTATTCTTAAGGAAGCACTCCCACAAGAATGTTTCTCTGGCCCATTACAATCGGACATGATGTAAATTGTAGTGAGGATAATGGGAGACTGTCTAAAAGAAATGGATAGAGAAACTGACTTCCTTTCCAAACTTTAAGGGGTTATCCTGTCATAGATAATGATGACTTATCCAAGTTCTGCACATGATGAAATTTAATGTGCATTTTCTGATTTCATTTCCTTTCTGTGCCTGGATATTGCCATTTCCAGTGTCCTGTACATGAAGCCTGCCTGTGTGTCGCTAATCAAGAAGACACAATGCTTAATGAGACAATGTCACGGTATATTCATGCTGTACTTCTTATAATGTTCTGTTTGTTTCTTGTTGCTTTAGGCTATGGAGAAAGTGCGTAGAATATCTTTTATGTCAGATGGAAAAGGACCCATGACATTAATTTTCAATGATCAGTAATCAGTCAGTCTTCTCTGAGAGATGAGGGGCTTGGTTTGTCATCTACTTACATTTTAACCCATCTGGATCTGACCATGCCTTAAGTCTGTATATTTCCCTTACCTTCCCTTTTTACTTTCACTGAATTAGATTCTGCCATGGGAATGTATTCATAAAACTTCACTAAAGGTAGTATTGTTTACAGCTTTCATACATGTCTCTATAGCCTAGTGCTGTTTAACAAAGGGCATCTGCGAGATGCCTATTAATGCTTAACCAAATATAAAAACCATAGGATTTACTGAGGAGAGTTGCCATGCTTTACTTGGCAGCTGAATTTACTGGAGCAGTTCTGACTTAATGAAATCCTTTGAGAGACAGATTTTGGCATCTGCAACCAACTATATTATTGTAGGGCTGGGCATTTAATCTGATGAATTCAAGTGAATTTAAGTGAATATCAATACTGATTCTATCAAAATCATGACATCGATATTAGCCATGTCCCTATAGACAGGGCTAATATTGAGCCGCACGAACACCACAGGAGCCTGGTACTGCCCAAAGCTGGGCTTTTGCTTTAACGGCTGGGATAATTCCAATTCTAATCGCTTCACCTAGGGCTGCACGATATGGGAATTTTGTGCGATTGCGATTAGGGCCCTAAAAATTGCTATAACGATATGCGATGCGATATTTTAAGGGAATTGTGCTACAGGTCTATCTGTTTGGATTTTCAAGGTAAAAGCACACACAGATGACTGATAATGTGAAATGTAGTTATGCTGAACTCAAGAACTGAAATGCACAGTGTTTTTCAAAATAAAATACATATTTGCATTACTGCAAAAGTACAAAATACAAAACTTGCCATTTTCTTAATAGCACTGCACAAAACTGATAAAAAAAATAGAAATAAGAACAAGTGTTTAATAAACGACTTTCCACCAGCCCCTCCTCCCTCCCCGCACTGTAACTGATGTATCGCTGGCCGCGCTGTGCAGCATAGCGGCCGGAGATACAGTGTCCGTGTCACATAGAAAGTCAACCATCGCTTTATAAGATGCACTGTCACCCCCCCCCCCTCACACACACACACACACTTTTTTGGGGAAAAAGTGTGTCTTATAAAGCGAAAAATACGGTAATATAATTGCAGCATTTTTGGGTCGGCAAATTGCGATTGCGATATGGCGATTAATTGCGATTGCGTTCGCGATATATTGTGCAGTCCTAATTTCACCCCCTAGATGCCATGGTCAATAGTTTCTGCTGCTTTTAGACGGTTAAACAGAGAGAGGAGGCTGTCTCTGTCACCGTTTACTCCCGACAGAAAGAGTTGCTGGGTTCCAGTGCATTGCCATGGCAGCTGTGGGCTTTAATAAAGGCCCCTCGGCCTGCCATGACTGTATATCTATTAATCTGTGCCACAGGCATAACCTAATAGACAGCCTGTAGACAAGGTATACCAATGCAATCAAAAAAGTGATCAAATGATTACTTTCTGAGGTTCCTTAGTTGAACTAAAAAAAAAAAAATAAATATATATATATATATATATATATATAAAATTAAAGGTTAATAAAGTTTGTTTTTAAAAAAACTTAAAATTAAGGAATTATTTTTTATTTTGTTCTATTTTGTAACAAGTGTTAAAAAGACCACACACAAACACATATATGTCACAAAGATTGCATTTCATTTTAAACATCCTGCGAAAAAAAATATAAAGAAGCCCAAAAAAACGACTCTGTTGCACTTGGGATGTGCTATTTTGTGCAAAAGTATAAGTATAGTTATACCGCAAAGGGAATGTCCGTATGTGCAAAAACAATAGCAGAATTTTTATTTTATTTTTTGCCTTTACTGTCCCCTGCCCAAGTAAGTTATATGTAGACCAAAATGGTGTCACTAAAAAATGTCAATCAGAAAAAAAAAAGTTATGGCTGTCTCAATGCAGCAATGCTAAAATGAAAAAAAAAAAAATCCTGATTTTCAGGCAATTTATTGGGAACTAGCATTCATGGGAATATTAATCATGCTTTTAATAAATGATTGAACGCAGAATGAAAAATGCTTTACTATCGGCATCATATCTTCCTGTGTAGTCCGTGGTCCATCTGTTGCTAGAAAAGCTTCCCTATTATTACTTACTATATAGTTACATAGTTAATGTCAATTTTATGTTCTCTTAAAGAGATTGTCCGAGATTTTAAGATTTATGGCCTATCCGCAGGCCAGATCGGTCGGGATAAAACTCCCGGCATCCTTGCTGATCAGCTGTTTGAAGAGTCTGCAACACTCACGTGAGCTCTGCAGCCTCTTCCTAGGCCTTTGAGGTCACATTCATGGCCTAATTGCAGCTCAGTCCCATTCAAGTGTATGGGGCTGAGCTTCTATCCCTGGTATAGCCTCTATCCAACGGACTATGCTGTGTTAGTAAACTCCTCACAGAAGCGCCGTGGCCTCCTCAAACAGCTGATCGGCATGGTTGCCAGGAGTTTGATCCTCCGCCAATCTGATATTAATGACCTATTCTGGGGATAGACCATCAGTATTGAACCCCTTTAAACATCCTTGATGCTGTATAATTAGTAAAGGCATTTTTACAATGAGATGAATGTCTGTCTAGCTTAGAATCATCCTGTTGGTGAGCATATTCCTGCATGTTGCACCCTAGCAGTTGCTATGTATGTAGCACACCCTAAAATGCAAAGGCACATGTTGGAGATAAATACTAGCAAGGTGTAACTGCCTGAACTTACCAGCTATCACAGAGCTCCTTGTAGTCAAGCTTAAGTGCGTAGATACAGGGAAGTCAGTGTAGGGTCTCTTCTTACCCATTCCCTATTGTTTTAAAGGAACCTTGGTGTTTCCTGTTCTTAAATGAATGGGAGATGCCTACACATGATATCTCTGAGCATCGCTACTCACTAATTTAGCCAAAAACTGGAATCTGTTTAGATGGCCAAAATTGATGACATGTCTTACCATCTACAGACCATGCTTTTCTGTTGTCAAAAGGATGCTTCTAATGGTGGATTACTTAACAAGCATGAATCTGACCTTTACCATCTAAGTACAGTGCATAGACTCATTACATTGTAAAGTTGTTGATTGAAAGGTTGTTTTTTAACCTGTTTCACCAGATCCTGCTTGTCTAGTTGTATCGCATGTTTTTAGGCCAGAAATAAATTAAAGTGTCTTCCGGCAAGTGGCTGCTTCCCTTCCTTTTAATGGGTTGTTGTAAACTGAATGTTCTCATTAAACAGCAGTCTGCAATGCCGGTCTGTGGTCAGAACTTACGTACGAGTCAGGAGATGGCAGCCTGAGCAAAGTACTTAATAGGTTCTCTGGCCTTAGCTCTACAGTTACGCCTGTTATTTCGAACATGGATGTACAGTGAGGAACAGAAGTATTTGAACACCCTGCGATTTTGCAAGTTCTCCCACTTAGAAATCATGGAGGGGGTCTGAAATTCACATTGTAGGTGCATTCCCACTCTGAGAGACACCTGAGAAAATTAGTGTTAATATTTGGTACAGAAGCCTTTGTTTGCAATTAGAGATCAAATGTTTCCTGTAGTTCTTGACCAGGTTTGCACACACTGCAGAAGGGATTTTGGCCCACTCCTCCACACAGATCTCCTCTAGATCTGTCAGGTTTTGGGGCTGTCGCTGGGCAACACAGAGTTTCAGCTCCCTCCAAAAATGTTCTATTGGATTTAGGTCTGGAGACTGGCTAGGCCACTCCAAAACCTTGATATGCTTCTTACGGAGCCATTCCTTGGTTATCCTGGCTGTGTGCTTCGGGTCGTTGTCATGTTGGAAGACCCAGCCACGACCCATCTTCAATGCTCTGACTGAGGGAAGGAGGTTGTTGCTAAAAATCTCACAATAAATGGCCCCATTCATCCTCTCCTTAATACAATGCAGTCGTCCTGTCCCCTTCGCAGAAAAGCACCCCAAAGCATGATGTTACCACCCCCATGCTTCACAGTAGGGATTGTGTTATTGGGATGCAACTCATCCTTCTTTTTCCTCCAAACACGACAAGTGAAGTTTAGACCAAAAAGTTCTACTTTGGTCTCATCTGACCACATGACTTTCTCCAATGCCTCCTCTGGATCACCCAGATGGTGATTGGCAAACTTCATATGGGCCAGAACATGTGATGAATTGAGCAGGGGAACCTTCCGTGCAATGCATGATTTGAAACCATGTGACCAGTGACCTTTGAAACTGTGGTCCCAGCTCTCTTCATGGCATTGACCAGCTCCTCCCTTGTAGTTCTGGGGTGATTTCTCACCTTTCTTATCATCAGTGATACCCTACGAGGTGAGATCTTGCATGGTGCCCCAGTCCGAGGGAGACTGACAGTCGTCTTTAGCCTCTTCCATTTTCTAACAATTGCTCCAACAGTTGATCTGTTTTCACCAAGCTGCTTGGCAATTGCCCCGTAGCCCTTTCCAGCCTCATGGAGGTCCACAATTTTGTCTCTGGTGTCTTTTGACAGCTCTTTGGTGGACTTTTTAAAGGCACAGTAACAGGTCTGTAAGAGACAGAATTCTTGCTGATTGCGAGGTGTTCAAATACTTATGTGCAGCAGTGCAAGACAAATTCTTTAAAAATCATACAATGTGATTTCCTAAATTTATTTATCTTTTATTCTGTCTCTCAGAGTGGGAATGCACAATGTGAATTTCAAACCCCTCAATGATTTCTAAGTGGGAGAACTTGCAAAATAGCATGGTGTTAAAATACTTCTGTTCCTCACTGTATAGCTTTTCAAGTGTAATTCAATTATGAGGCCCTCTGGTCAGCTGAGTAAAATTGGTTGATGCAAGATCCATCCGGTTTACGTTATGCTAGAGTCATCTCCTGCATAACCGGACGGATACGTTATACAGGCCATAGACTTCTATTATGACGGAGTGAATAACGGAATGCCTCTAAAGGCATTCCGTTATGCATTCGGTCATGGAATTGCGTTATGGTCCGGGTAACGGAATCCATATCGCAATTCAGTAAATACCACAACACGAACCCGCACACGAACTTCAAAATTTGAAATTCGCCCATCCCTAATAATAACCATTAAAAAAAAGACATTTTTAGCACTGTGCCTAAATACATGGCTGTAGAAGGACCTTTAAATACTAAGATACTATACTACATCTAGAATTAAAAAGGCTTGTTGCAACAGAATTAAAACTGTGTATTCTTCAAATGAGAGAAGCTGTCGAATCTGTGTACAATCTGTTTAGATTTTTTATATAATTTGTAATAATCCATAATATTCTCAGTTTTAGTCAAATAAAAAAGGCGCGAGGGATGGGAGAGGTAGCTCAAAGACTACAGACACCTTTGGGGGAATTTATTATTATTGCATTCTACTTATCTTCGGCTAAAAATATATTTTTTGCAGTTGGTCTTTATTAAAGATTTTGAACAGTTTATCGTCTACAGCTTTCAGTTTCACTGCATCTGCATTCTGTTACTTCTCCTTAGGCCTCATGCAGACGAACGTATTTTCTTTCCGTGTCCATCCGTTTTTTTTGCGGACCATATGCAGAACCATTCATTTCAATGGGTCCGCAAAAAAAAAAACTGGAGGTACTCCGTGTGCATTCCGTTTCCGTATGTCCGTTTTTCCGTTCCGCAAAAAAATAGAGCATGTCCTATTTTTTTCTAGTTTGCGGACAAGAATAGGCATTATTACAATGGATCCGCAAAAATAACGGATCCGCAAAAAAAACTGATGCCATACAGAACGTCATCCGTTTTTTTTTGCAGATCCGCAATTTGTGGACCGCAAAACACATACGGTCGCATGCATGAGGCCTTAGTGAAACGCTACAGAGAGCTGCATTAAAGCTTGATTGGTAGCCTGATTTTAGCTTAAAAGGGATCGTCCAAGATAATTAAAAATCTTGGACAACCCCATGATGTCTTAAAAAACCCACAGTATTCTCACCCTGTATTCCAGCACCGTTCTCTGTGACGCTTCTCTGATTCTCCCGCTGCTGTTTGTTTTCAATCAACAGTTGTAACGTGCCTGGATACACCACATGACTGCTGCAGCCAATCACTGCCCCCAACAGTCTACTGCTGAGGACATAGATTGACTGCAGTGGTGAGGAACCAAATCCATAGTGACGGGCCTGCATTTGAAGGTATATATATCTGTGGGAATATGATTTGTTTTTAAGATATAGTAGGGGTTAATTCCTTTAAACAGATCGAGCGCTTGGAGCAGCTCTCTGACAGAATTCAATAAGAAGGGGAAGCAACAGTCTACAGATACAGTGAAAGTGGCTGCTGGCTGTAGAAAACAAACTTTTCAAAATCTATAATTAAGGCCAATTAGAAAAATAGGGGGAGATTTATCAAACTGCCCTAAAGTAGAACTGGCTTAGTTGCCCATAGAAGCCAATCAGATTCCATCTTTCATTTTTCACAGCTCCTTTGGGAAATGAAAGGTGGAATCTGATTGGTAGCTATGGGCAACTAAGCCAGTTCTACTTTACACCAGTTTGATAAATCTCCCCCATAATTTTTAACCCAAGGTACTGTAAATCTCATACACTCTTGCTGGTACTGTACTCTGCGTTTTTTCCCACACAAATATCAGCATGGAGAAACAGTGGTAATCCGCAACGTGTGCAGGTACCCTAAGCGTTCTCCAGCTGTGTATGAGGCTTTTTGTGGTAACTTTACCATTTTATTCCATCCTTATTTTAGTAAACTGTTAATATGAGACTGAACTGCATACTTGCAAGATTAATGAAGATTGTTAAAGGAGTCCCTCATATATCTCCAGGGCTGGACTGGCCCACCAGAGTACCTCTGGTGCGCCTAGTTTATGGGCCCTCCGGTGCGCCCAGTCTATGAACCCAAAATTTGGGGCTACCTTTGGAACCAATCACTGGCCACTAGGATCCGTGTGTTAGCTTTTCAATCAATTACACTTTATTAATGATATAAGGGTTGTGCCCTGAGAATAGTTTCCTCTGGTGGGCCCAAGGAACCCCTGTCCACTGCATATTTCATGTCTTTCATGCTGGAACTTCCTACCTAGTATCAATATTAGATATTGGATGGGGCAGATTGGATGCCATTGTTGTAACTTGATATAGCAGCTAGTCCTATATATAAAAAAATACAAGTGAATGTGACTAATTTCTGTAGCCAGTTACTTTTCCGGAATGAGGACAAATGTGTTCTTCGAGGGGTCTATCCCAATATAAATATTAGCCTACATGCACACGGCAGTGGTTTTTTGCGGCCTCCGTTCCGTTTTTTTAGCAGATCCGATGGTTTCCCATTCACTTCTATGGATCCGTTAAAAATGCGGATGCCTCTTCCGTTGCCTGTCCGCGTCCGTGTGCGCATTTCACGTCTGCAAAAAAAAAAAGGCATGTCCTATTCTTGTCCACAAAAAACGGTTTGTGGACCCATAGAAGTCAATGGGTACGCAAAAAATGCGGATGACCAACGGAAGCCATCCGTTTGTCATCCGCATCTGTTTTTTTGCGGATGGCTGCTTGGAAACCAGGGCACTTGTACAGGTACTTTAAGAAACTGGTTCAAGCCTTCCGTTTTTTTTGCGGATCCGCAAAAAAAATAGAAGACACACGGAAACACAACCTACAAAATTTGCGGACACACTGAACGGATTTGGATGTGAAAAAAAGGAAGACGGATCCGCGATTTGCGGACAGCAAAAAACAACTGTCGTGTGCATGTAGCCTTACATGCTGTGATATGAGAGTTTAGTTTACATGTGGATCAGGGCAGTCCTAAAGTGCTCTCACATAGGTGCCATGCTTGTATGATTTGTTTTTTTTGTAGTGGTCTTGCTTGAAGAGCGTGCTTGGATGAGGATCAGCGTTCGTGCATACGATCTCTAAAGGATCCTTGTGTACATGCTGTACTGCATATTCCGCTTGCTGTTCTCGTGCAGAAGGTGTTCCCTTTTTGGTGCAATGTTTTCTCGGCCTCTTCTGTTCAGCAGAGGGGTTAAGAAGCAGCATTCATCTGCGTCCATCTGCTATTAGTCACTGTGTCCACAAGCTCTACATTTGCATCACGGTGCAGGATATGTCTGATGGCTGCTGTGTATCTCTGCCGTATCCCCCCGTCTTCTTCAGCCTCATCTCTTTTCTCCATGGCAACTTAGCTCTATGGTTTTCAGGAGAGAAGAGAATCCGTTTTTTTCCCCCCTTCCTTCCTTCTCTATTTTTGAACATGGCTCCTGCATCCTCAGTGGCACGCATGGTTCGTTATGCTCCTCACGCCTGATGGGCAGCAAAGGCTAGAATGACAAGAGATGACGGGGAAGCCTGCAGCCGAGGAGTGGGTGCACTCCATGAGGTGCCTTAGCCTGGCAGACACAAGGTAATGCATTGGTAGCCTAGGATTACGTGTGCTTGGTGTTAAATGAATAGCCCCAGTATGTTAATTTGTGTGCAGTCATGGGTGGCTTGGAAATGTGGAATTTCAGTTTCTATGTTCATATATGCATCAATATGTTTTTGTTTTTTGTTTTTTTCTTGGCTTATTTATAGGGGATGTTAACCCTTTGCTCGCAGCTACCCAGGATCTAATTATATTTATAATCTCCCCAGGCCAGTGTAGCCATTGCAATGAATAATTATGAAGTTATATGTGCTTCATTGCTCTGAAACTGCAGACTGAAACCTTCTGTGCTACCAGAGCAATGAGCTCCAGGCCTGTGTACCAGCTTCAGGGTAAAGCCCATCACAGCCAGCACATAAAGGACAGATCTCTTTGCTTTTTTTTTTTTGTTAACCCATACTTGTGATCTTGCATCTGAATGTATACCCAGCCGGTGTCATGTTATCTTTCAGCCCATGTATTGATCTGGACAACATGCCTCTTAATTACGATTCCATTTTCTGTCCTTTCCTGTGATACTCATTGATTTAGTCTAATTTTGCTGTTTAATTACTTGATGGGGGCCTACTTTTCCAGAACAATGTTGCCTTCCTGTTCTATGGATTCCATTGATCTTCTTGTGTCTTATCAAATTACTTCACTAATGGGGGGGATGCATGCTGATGTCTTGCATTTAAAGCCAAAATATATAGCATTGACCACAGGGCTCGGTAATAATCTGGATGCCTAGCAGGTATATTAGTGAGTGTTCACATGTTGCTATCATACCGCGATATAAACTCAGCATGTAAATACATCTGTGGTATGTGCCTTCATTGTATCTTCCAAGAAACTGCCACCTAAAAAAAAAAATAGTCAATTGTGTAGCCCTGGTTGAACAGGTAGAAAGGATTGTCCTCATCGTCTTCTGGGGTGGTGATGATTTTAGCATTGAGGACCTTTGGTTTCTGTAATCCCATAGAAGAAAACTTGGTCAGCCTGTGATTTTTTATTTTTTTTGTATGTCCCATATACCTCCATACAAAAATCAGAGACATACACAGGTATGAGTGCCCTATAATGGCTTTGTATAAAGCATAAACTGTAATATGATTTTATTGAATTAGGTTTCATATATCTGCATACTACATTTAGCGTTCGAGTTTGGTGTTCTAGGCTACTTTCATACTTGCGGCAAACTTTTCCGGCATTGAGTTCCGTCGTCGGAGCTCAATACCGGAAAAGATTTCAAAGATCTGGGATCCTTGGATCGAGGCCCACACTGTGCTCCCTTGAGGGGGGTGGGGGTCCGTCTCTGACTGGTGAGGGTGTGTGTGTGGTTGGACGGGTGTTTGCAGTACTATTTATCGGCGCATGTCATATTCTATTGGGTGATTTATACTTTCACTATGTCTTCCTGGTTTTACTGGGTGACAACTCAATGTGAATCTTATGCTTAACCCTACTTTGACCGATGTACTGAACTTGTTGTGCACTATACGTGTTGTTTGTATTGCCTTGTTCTTAAAAGTTTTCAATAAAAAAGATACTTATAAAAAAAAAATACCGGAAAAGAACTGATCAGTTTTATCCCAATGCATTCTGAATGGATAGAAATCCGTTCAGGATGTCATCAGTTCAGTCACTGTCAGTCGTTTCGGATGGAGGAAAAACCGCAGCATGCTGCGGTTTTATCTCCGTCCAAAATGCCAGAAGACATGCCGGATCCGGCATTAATTTCCATAGGAATGTATTAGTGCCGGATTCGGCATTAAGAAATACCTGAAGGACGGATCCGTCCTTCCGGTGTGCGCATGCGCAGACCCTTAAAACTGAAAAAATAATACAAGACTAATCCGTCTATCCACATGACAAGCGGAGAGACAGATCCGTTCTTGCAATGGATTTGTGAGACGGATCCGCACCTGGATTGGTCTCCAAATGCTTTCAGTTTACATCCAGATTGCCGGATCCGGCAGAGTTTTACTGGAACTGCTTGCCGGAACACTTTGCCGCAAGTGTGAAAGTACCCTAACATTACTTTTTTTTTTTATTCATTGTTACCATGTTCAGCAGTTCCAGGGAATTGGATGAGAAAAGAAGTATCAAAGCAGCATACCAGAAGATAATTTTTAATGAGGGATCTCTTCATTTAGAGTGCACTAGAAAAAACCAGAGGCTTTTCTGCAACATGTCAGAAATTGGTCAAGATTAGAGATGAGCGAATTTCATGTTATGAAATTCGTTCACGCTTCGTTTGGTGGTAAAAGCAGAATTGCGTTATGGATTTCGTTACCACGGACCATAATGCATTTCTATGACGGAATACATAATGGAAATGCCTTTAGAGGCATTCCGTTATTCATTCCGTCATAATAGAAGTCTATGGCCTGCATAACGGATCCGTCCCGTTTCCGTTATGCAGGTGAATGGAACAGATTTTTAGTCATGGAATTTTCTGCCACGTGTGAAGGCTGTTTCTGGCAGTCCCATAGAAAATCAGTGCAGCAGCACAGCACAGCACATGGTGGATACTCTGATCATGCATTTCGAGTACAGGGCCCCCATTCTTGCGATTGAACCTCTACCCATTTAATAGTTGCCCGCTATCCTGTGGAGAGAAGATAGCTTCTTCTAGCCCTGGGATGCTCAAACTACGGCTCTCCAGCTGTTGTAAAACTACATCTCCCACCATGCCCTGCTGTAGGCTGATAGCTGTAGACTGTTTGGGCAAGCTGGGAGTTGTAGTTTTGCAACAGCTGGAGGGCCGCTAGTTGCGCATCCCTGTTCTAACCAGAACACCGCTTTAAGTTTTATTTATGGAAGTAAAAGAAAAGTAGAGCTGTTGACTATAAAATCCAGTAAAGTCACTCCTTAAGTTTTAGCAGAAGTAAAAAAATGAATCTGGAATCTGATTGGTTCCTCTTGCCGATATATCAGCCTTTTCTTGTCTCATTTATATGAATAAGCCTCAGTCTTTATATGTGTATCTAAAATCTCCAGCTCACGTGCCTATCCAATAAGTTTGCATCAATTTAAAGGACTTGGAAGGAAAACTAAAAGCCCCTTCACCTGTGGTGTACCCACGTGAAGAAACAATGCAGCCTTCTGTTAGAATCTGTCAGTTTTCCATTCTTGAACAATGGACCTGTTACGTGCTTTGTTTCTAGAACAAAAAGTAAACCATTAAAAAAAGGTATAAAAATAATTTTCTATTCTTTGTTAAATCTAAAACAAAACATTAGGGCACAGTGTATGCGCGTTCTTTGGTGATTTGCATTCATACTTGTCAAACCTGTCAAGTCTTGTATGTTTTGCATTAGTTTTGAGGCAGCCTCACAAAAACATAAGCATGTTATGCAAATAAACTCTGATGGATCATTTTTTTAAATCTGTTTGGCTTCCTTCACTGGTACTCTACTCTCAAATCTGCAGTATGTTTGGAAAGCCATGTTGTTCCAAATATCAGTGGACATGCGGATATCATAAAATATAAAATACTGATGCACTGTCCTCAGACAGCTCTGTAGGATATTTTGCCAAGCTTCACCAGATAAACTCTCTTACCTTATCACTTTACCTTGCCACATATTGTTATTTTCACATATAAGACCCACAATTCTGCTGTCTGTAGAGTTGTACTGCACAATAATCTAAAAAACAACAACAACTACATTATAGGAGCTCAATTAAAGGGGTTATCCAGGCTTTTAATAACATCCTGGCATCTTCTGTCTTGTGTAAGAAAGATAGTTTGGCCAGTACTTACCCATCTGTCGCGCCACCAATGCCACTGTCTCCGCCACACTGACGGCGGCCTTTTCCGCTCGGGTCCTGACCGGATGTGTTCACGAGTGTTCATGTTTAGCTGCCCGAAGGAGTCCATATGCAAGTTTTGGGGCGTCCTTTAAGACAATAGTCCTGTATTTTGTGTTCCCAAACAATTTGTGTTCTTGGAACAGATTCTTACAGGTTTAGTAGCTAGAAGATTACTACAAAGGGCAAACATAACCTAATTTGGTGTTGGCAAACATAAGGCAGCATTTACATTGTGCCCCACAATGACCCTCTATTTTCCATTTTTATTTGCATCTCCTAGGCACTGAGTAGAAAAAGGCAAATGACTGCAAAAGATACCATGTTAGTCATGGGGATTAGAAGTACTTTCATGTTAAATACATATTGTGAATTGGATCCAGGCAGATTAAATGTTTTTATATGTGTCTCTATTTAGCAAATAGCATTTATCACGTAGAGAAAGTTAATACGAGGCACTTACTAATGTACTGTGAATGTCCATATTGCTTCCTTTGTTGGCTGGATTGATTTTTCCATCACATTATACCTTGCTTGTTTCCATCGTTAAGACCACCTCTGCAATCCAGCAGCGGTGCCTGTGCGCATAGGCTACAGTTGCTGGATTGCAGGTTGGTCGTAAACCCTGGTGTATAATATAAGCAGTGTTTAATGTGATGGAAAAATGAATCCAGCCAGCAAAGGAAGCAATATGGACAATCACAATACATTAGTAAGTGCCTTGTATTAACTTCCCCTACATAATAAATGCTATTTGCTGAAGTCAGACAACCCCTTTAAATTAACTTATTTCTTTCTTCTAAAGAGAAAGAAGGAGTGTTTTTTTTTTGTTTTGTTTTGTAATATCAATATCATCTTATGTAATATATGAGAATTTAGGGGAAGCTATGGCATTTCAAAGATGATTTCCATGAAAAAATGTGTTGGTGTTCCATGTACTGGGAACTAGGACATCCGAGCAATCGTCACGTTGGGTGAGCCAAATTCATCGACAACGAACTACCATTCTGTCAGTTTGCCATTAGATACGAAATTCCTGTTAGTGTTGCAAAACTGTACATGACAACAAAACCTAGAAAAGCTAACATCTTTGGCAGCAAAAAATAAATAAATCAATTACTAAACTTTGGTTATCAAATTTAGGGTGTTGTCCCTCCATTAAATATCATATTCACTGTATAAATCATAAAATATTAGCAATGTTTGCCATTTTTATTCTGACATAGGATGGTGCCGCCTGGTGTTCACAGTATAGAGCAATGTGCACATTGATCTAATGAGCTGGGTGCTGGTGGACACACATGCCTAGTCACACTCCCCGCAGCCAGGTCTCTGCATAGGACAGAGCCTTCATCAACATGACAGTATAGCTGAGAAGACTCCTTCTGCAGGGAAAGAAGAGGGAACTATGTGGTCAGCTTTCTGAAGGACTGAATCTATCCAAAGATGCGCAGCAAAACAGATTAACAGCATGAAGAGATGAGCACGCAAATAATACGCCAGCCCCATAGAGTTAAGAAAGTTCAACTTTGCTATTTGCATTTATTTGATAAAGTTCTTGCAGTTATCTGCTCAGGATGCATTTGTGTTCCGCCATTACTTGTATGCAAAATATATACCTGGAGTAGTAAATGTGATTGAGTTCAGACTGACAAAGTATAACCTGCTAGTGGTGCTTGGTCAATGATCTCACAACCAAGGTGGGGCACCCTTTATTTGGGGTTCTGCAGCAGGATGTATGTTGAGGCAAGGTCACATTAAAGGAGTTTTCCAAGACTTTAATACTGAAGGCGTATCCTCAGGATAGGTCATCAGTAGGTGATCGGTGTGGGTCTGACACCCAAGACCGCTGGCGATCAGCTGTTTGAGGAGGCAGCGGCGCTCGCAGTAACACCGCCGCCCTCTCACAGCTCTTCCTAGACTATTTCATCGGCCACCTCGCCTAGGCAAACGTGATACCAAGCACAGCCACTATACAATGTACAGCTCTGTGCTTAGTGAACAGGGAGAAGGCTGCAGCGCTTCTAAAACAGCTGATTGGTGGGGTCCTGGGTGTCAGACCCCCACCGATCAGATACTGATGACCTATCCAGAGGATTAGACATTAGTATAAGCCCTGGAAAACCCTTTTAATACTGGGTGGCATCACCTCTGGCTGCCATACAGGCTGTCACGCTGGCATGGAGACGGTCATACAGATGCTGGATATCCTCCTGTGGTATGTCATTCCAAGCTCCTTTAATTTGGAGTCACAGATCAGTCAAGTGGTTGTTGTCTGCAGTGCATGGGAGATTCATCATCCAGGTCCAAGGCATGCTCGATGTGGGAGAAATCTAGCGAATGAGCTGGCCAAGGGAGCTGTTGCATACCCTGAAGAGTACGTTGTGTGGTAAGTGTCATCATGTTGGAACACCATGTCTCTTGAGTCAAATAAGGCAGTAGGATCTCCCGGACATACTGAAGGCTGGTCTGTTTCCCCCATCCCCTCCCCCAAATACCAGAGGGGAATGGCCATGGTAGCTGTCACCTTACAGCATGACACCTGTGTGTCTCTGTATTGTGCATGATGGGAGTAGGTGCTCTTAAACAGGAGTGATCCGCTAATCACTGCAGATCTTCTCCTGGGAAGCTCAGCAGTTGGCTGTTATTGGCCACACATATTCCCCTGCAGTGAGGATATTGTAGTATTACATGACAACCATTTGAATAGGTAGGCAACAATGTAATACATGGCTGATCCAAATGGCAGGAGCTGCTCTCCACTCCAACTTGTACAAGTGGTTCACAATTGGGGACTCCCTTATATGAGGTCCATATGCCTTAATAGGGTACATGGACAGCGATTTCTTTTAGGAAAGAAAAACTGCTTTATTGCAGCCTACTGTCTTGATTCCTTAGATACTTCATGTATTTTTTGGTCAGGCATACAGTTTATTTTGAATCCTCTATTTGTTAATGGTCCAGAGCTATACAAGATGGTTATGCAATTTTTTTAAACAAGGGTAGAGCCACATGGCGAGGTCGTGATGTGTAGCAGGTTGACACTAACTATTTGAGCTCATATGTGCATTCTGCATTTTGTAGTCACAGAATGGTTGGCCCCTAATATTACAGTCCTGTCTTTGTCCGTAAAGCGGACAAGAATTGGACTTGTTCTATTTTTTTGCGGGTCTGCGGAACAGACATCATGATGTGGACAGTGCTATCCGCATGTTTTGTGGCCCCGTTGAAGTGAGTGGGTCCGCATCTTACCCGCAAAAAATGCGGATTGGATGTGGACCAAAAATGCGTTGGTGTGCTTAAGACCTTACTGTTGTCTGCTCTTCTGCATGGTTGTATCCTGTACAAAGAAACAAAGAACATGGTTGGAGAGAATCTCTTTAAAATTATTGCGACCTCCTGTCCTCATTCTCTAGATATATTTTCTCTTGTATTTCAGGCATATTTTTTAGTTTCCCCTAGTTTCTTAGTAAATGTTGCAGATCTAAACCAGATCATAACGCCGTGGTTTTATGCTGTCGCCCCTTATATTGCTGGCTATGTGTGTGTTACGGAAATATTTTGGGTTCATTAGCTGCAAATGAATGCTAACTTATTATTGACGGTAGCAAGTCACGCACCAGATGAGGGAGTAGACGTCCGTCAGCAAAACTACACATTATGAGGCTAATTAATGAAGTTGTTACGGTAATTAATTTGCATCAGTCTCCAAAAATAGAAGCTTTTCTATAATGCAAAGAAGCTGTGAACACACTAGTTAACACATAGATGTAAAGCTGACATGTAAGGTATGAGATGTGTACATAAAGTACATCTTCACAGTTTAGAAGCTAATGCTAAACTAGAAAGGGCAACGTGCTCACTGGGTAATGGTAAAAATATGTTCCATGTGCCCTTTAAGATCTTCATACAGAGTGTTTTTGTGGCTCTTTTGCTTTGATGGTATTTTCCACCAGCGTACAGCTGTGCAATTGTTTGGAACTGGAACATATTCTGTACTTATTTTCTTTCCATTTCTTGAAATCCAGTGTTCTCTAGGTGATGCCTTTATGTGGCCTATTGTATTTGCTATTATTTTATTCCAGTAGACCAATTTACACATGGTAATAATTTATTTTAAATTAACCCAAAAAACCATAGATGTTTAACGATAAAACAATTGTTTATGACTGATCAAAATGCTTACATAAAAACCACTGCTATCAATATCAGTAAAGATTGCTTGCCTGGTGGTTTTCAAACCCCCCAAACATTTGTGTAAATAAAGCCTATGTTCTCCAACGCTAAAAATATGGTTTTTCTCATTTTTTTGGGGATTAAAGAAAACCATTTTGGCCTTTTTTCAATTGGTCTTTATTAAAAATATTGAGCCGTTTTGTCACAAAGGTTTAAATGTTTTTCTAGCTGTGTAACTGGTACTTTTTATTTTTACTTTCATTTTGTGCTGGTTATCTAATAAACCTTATCTCTAAACTACTGAGAGGTCATAAATAGGATGAGCGAACTTTGTGTTTCAAGTTCGGCCTACAAGGTTCTGGTTCGGGTTATCTAAGAATTCTATTACGGATTCCGCTATCAAGGACCATATAAGTTATGGTCCGTGGTAGTGGAATCCATAACGAAATTCTTACATAACCCGAACCCTGTACACCGAACTTGAAACACAAAGTTTGCTCAACACTAGTCATAAAGAATTATTTAAGCCACTGTATTATCAGTAAGATAAGGATTGAACTATAATGGGTGTTTGCAATGTCAGAGAGCAGAGATAAGGAGCCCGTCAGGTGAGAAGAGAAAGAAAAATAAGATCCTGCTACTAGAGAATGTCAGCCCTGTACAGAAAAAAGAGTTCCATATTTTTAATAAAGACCAATTTATGAGATGTGTGGGAGGCAGAGAAAAGCAGCCGATGGCAGGCTTTTGGCAAAATTTCGCGTGACTGTCCGTGCCAAAATTCTGTTTAAAAAGCAGCCGCGTGAACATCCCCTTATGACTGTGCTGTACCATTTATTTTTTATTTCTACTAGGTTATGGATAAATTGTCAGCAGCAGTAAAAGTACAGATGGGTGTAACCAGTTGCATTGATTGGACACACCCGCTACTGATAACACCCAGCAGTAAACAAAGCCAGTATGCTCAGTGGTTAGAGTAGTGCGCATACCCTGGCCTGGTGGGGAAGTGTGCACGCATGGGATCTCGGCAACAGGAGAGGGTCACATTAATACAGGGAGGAGTTGGCTGGGCACTTGGGAGGAGTTAGGTGGGCAAAATGCCGGAGAGGTTTTGGCACATCCAGCTAAAACGGCACCCATGAGCACTTGCGATCCCTCATTTGCATATCTTTATAACCTCGTTTTTGCAGCTTTACAAAATCAAACAAGAACGACAAGGGCACCATTACTTTCATGTGTTTGTGTCCAACAGTGCAATATAAGCAGTATAAAACTTAGAAAGTTGGTGACACACTCCCTTTAACCCCTTTCTGACAAGCACCATACATGTATGGCACTGGCTGGGACTTTAAACATAACGCCTGCTCGCATGTGCAGCAGGCGCCATAGCTGCCAGGTGCTAAAGCATTGGAGTGTATGAGAGAAGCAATCTGATGATTCCTTGTTATAGTTCCCTATGGGAACTATAAAATAGTGTTAACATTTTTTTTTTTTTTTTAAATAAAAAAAATTCTAATCACCCCCAAAATGTAAAAAAAAGAATGTAAACAATAAAAAAAAACATCATGGGTATCACCGTGTGCGAAACGCCTGTACTATTAAAATATAAAAATATTTTCGCAAACGGTGAAACGGTAAAAAGTCAAAATGGCCGTTTTACTATTTTTTTGATTGCTTCACCTCCAACAAAAAAATTAAATAAAAAGTGATCAAAAAGTCTTACACACCCCATGAGTCCTCACACAGCTCCCTACACATAACTACAAAAAAAGTTATAGGGGTCAGAATATGGCGCTGAAAAAAAAATTTTGTATTAAAATGCGAGAATAACTATACATATGTGGTATCGCCATAAACGTACATTCCTGGAGAATAAAAGTAACAGGTCAGTTTTACCGTATAGGGAATGCAAAAATGAAAAACCCTCTGGGGCTGAAAGGGTTAAAGCTGCAAGCTTTCACTATTCTTCATGGATGTAAGGCTCTGTTCACATCTCCATCAGGCTTTTTATTCTTCTGTTCCCTCATAGTAACAGAAAAATGAAATAAAAGCTAAACATGGATCCGTCACATGACAGACATCAATGATGCCTAATAGACCCTATTGACTATAATGGGGCTCTCTCGGGTTTTAGTCATGGAGTCCAGCATTTCACAGGATAAAGTAGCACAACATACTATTCTATTCTGACCAGCATTTTTCAAGGTCCCGTAATGCCAGTCTAATACAATATTTTTTGTAAAAATAAATGATGCAGAGCAAAAAAGAAAAGTTATTTTATAACTGTGTGAACAAGCCCTACGTGATTTTTTTTTTTTTTATCTTGTCGGTTTCCTGTAACGAATTGCAACATGTGTATATAAGAATTAAAGTTTTTCTTTCCTAATTCCTTTGATCTTCCTCTCACAATCCTGATTTAGATACAAAGCAGTTACAAGCAGAGCTCAGACTCAGTTTAAGGCATAAGTTCTTAAATGTGAATGCTACTTCAGTATCAGTACCGTACCTGCCAATACCAATCATGTGTTTTTCTTTCACTATGTAATCTTTGTAATCTAATTGATTATCACAAAAATGCTAAATTTAGGTTCACATCACATTTATGCCTTACGTTCAGCATATGTTCTGGGAAAACTGCCAGCACGTACATTAATCTCTACCAAAGAGCCCAATTCAACCCATGGATGCCAAAACTGTATATTTTTGGCATGTGTTTCACGCAATGGCAAACTAGTGATAGGCCATACAGAGAAATTTCCCGGTGGGCCAATGTACAGGCCCACCAGCCAGGTACAGAATACAGATACAGAACAGTTTGATGCTTTCAGCATTGATTAATGTAGGAGCATCACTTTTTCACTTGGCACATCAACCACATTTCCATCCTCAGGACAGTGATACAGTTGAATACTGCGACGAGGTGGTGGTATTTTGTGCGGCACTGTGGTATTTGGTTCAGCCTGGGTGGTATGTTGTGCTGCACTATGGTATCGCTGGCCCTGCCTACTTGTGTTGGCCATGCCTTTTGTCAATTTGGATCCGCTAACAACATGGGGCCACTTTTAGGTTTTTTTCTAGGGACATTTTACAGGGTTCTCCAGGAACTGAGAACATGAAAATACTAATATATCACTTTATTATAAACATATTCCCAAATACATTTAATTAGTAATAATGGATTGTTTTGTCTAGGGAGCAATTATTAGGAGAAATAAAATGTCCGCCGTCATATTAGTACGCACAGAATCTGTCCGAATAACAAAGCAGGGCAAGTTACTTCATAACACTGAGGTAGAGAGCTGCCTCATCCTCCTCTCTGCTCTATTTGTCAGGGATTATGATCTTGAATACAGATTATTATAATCTTCATAATCTGCACTGTGCCACCAATGATTTTAATACTAGGGGTGGGGGGGAGGTGGCACACTGTGCCACCAATGATTTTAATACTGGGGAGGAGGGGGGAGGGTGCACTGCGCCACCAATGATTAACATTTAATACAGGAGGCGGGTGTGGCACCTGAGGGGTTAACTGATCGCAGCTCCCCGCCAGCACCCGCCTCCTGGATTTGTATTAAACATTTACTTTCATTGGTGGTGCAGTGCGCCCGCCCCTCTCTTCTCTTTGGTGGCAGCAGCGGCACAGGGGGGAGGGAGAGACTGTTTCTTCTCCGCTGTGCTGCTGAGGAGAACACGTAGCGCGCTGAGAACAGCGCACTCCTTGTTCTCAGATAATAGACTGCGCAATAGTGAAGCCTGGTATTGAAAAAAGGCAAGTCCTGGTATCGAGGTTAATACCAGACAAAAGTATTGTTTGGGTATCGAAAATTTGATACCCGAAACAGAGAGGAGGTGGGGAGAGGAGGTGGGGATTTGGCTAATGTGTATCAGCACTTGTATGTAGTCTCCATTACCACAGCCTGTCCTGTCCATCCTCTCTGTACTTCATGTCTCCTCATAATCTCCATTCCTACAGATATTCAGCTAAAGATCTTATCAGCTGTATTCAAGATCATAATCCCTGACAAGCAGAGCAGAGGAGGATGAGGCACCTCTTTACCTCAGTGTTGTGAAGTAACTTGTCGTCCTGTGCGATTAGGACGAGTTTTTTGCGTGTACTACTCGAGCCATTATAGCCAGGATTGCAGCGGGTATCGAATTATCAATACCCAATCGATACTTTTGCACCGGTATCGATTCGATACCGGGATTTGACATTGTCATTGGAGCCCTAGCAGTGTAATCCTGGGGCTCCGATCGGTCACCACGGCAGCCAGGACGCTACTGAAGCCCTGGCTGCCATGGTAATCTCCCTGCTGCTGTGTGTACTATGCACAGGGCAGCAGGTAGAGTGTAAAGTCCTATTCATAATAAAGCTCTATTAGGGTGAATAGGAACAAGAAATGAAAATATCCCAGGTTCTAGCCCCTAAGGGGGGAAATAGTTATTAAATAAAAAGTAAAAAAAAAAAAGTTGAATAAACAAACAAACACCAAAATATTAAGTTTAACCGCTTCAGCCCCCCTAGCTTAAACACCCTTAATGACCAGGCCACTTTTTACAATTCTGCACTACACTACTTTACCCGTTTATTGCTCCGTCATGCAACTTACCACCCAAATGAATTTTACCTCCTTTTCTTCTCACTAATAGAGCTTTCATTTGGTGGTATTTCATTGTTGCTGACGTTTTTACTTTTTTTGCTATTAATCAAAAATTACCGAAATTTTTGCAAAAAATGACATTTTCACTTTCTGTTGTAATTTTTTTAAAAACTACATTTCTATATAAATTTTCGCAAAATTTATTGTTCTACATGTCTTTGATAAAAAAAAATACAATAAGTGTATATTTATTGGTTTGGGTAAAAGTTATAGCGTTTACAAACTATGGTGCAAAAAAGTGAATTTCGGCATTTTGAAGCAGCTCTGACTTTCTGAGCACCTGTCATGTTTCTTCAGGTGCTAGAATGCCAGGATAGTATAAATACCCCCAAATGACACCATTTTAGAAAGAAGACACCCCAAAGTATTCATGGAGGGGCATGGTGAGTTCATGTATCATTTCATTTTTTTTCACAAGTTAGCGGAAAATGACACTTTCTGAGGAAAAAAAATAAAAATAATAAAGTTTCCATTTCTGCTAACTTCTGGCAAAAAAAAATGAAATCTTCCACGGACTCATTATGCCCTTCAGTGAATACCTTGGGGTGTCTACTTTCCGAAATGGGGTCACTTGTGGGGTGTTTTTACTGTTCTGGCATTTTGGGCGGGGCTAAATTGTGAGCAGCCATGTAAAAGCTAAAGGTACTCGTTGGAATTTGGGCCCCTTTGCGCACCCAGGCAGCAAAAAAGTGTCACACACGTGGTATTGCCGTACTCAGGAGAAGTAGGGCAATGTGTTTTGGGGTGTATTTTTACATATACCCATGTTGGGTGAGAGAAATATCTCTGTAAACTGACAACTTTGTTTAAAAAAATTCAAAAAGTTGTCGATTACAGCGATATTTCTCACACAAAGTATGGGTATATATAAAAATACACCCCAAAACACATTGCCCTACTTCTCCTGAGTGCGATGACCACATGAGTGACACTTTTTGCAGCCTGGTGCGCAAAGGCCCAAATTCAATGAGTACCTTTAGGATTTCACAGGGCATTTTTACGCATTTGGATTCCAGACTTCTTCTCACGCTTTAGGGGCCCCTAAAATGCCAGGACAGTATAAATACCCCACATGTGACCCCATTTTAGAAAGAAGATACCCCAAGGTATTCTGTGAGGGGTATGGTGAGTTTATGTAAAATTTTATTTTTGTCACAAGTTAGTGAAATATGAGACTTTGTAAAAAAAAAAATATATATATATCAATTTCCGCTAACTTGTGCCAAAAAAAAAAATTTCTGTGAACTTGCCATGCCCCTCACAGAATACCTTGGGGTGTCTTCTTTCCAAAATGGGCTCACATGTGAGGTATTTATACTGCCCTGGCATTTTAGGGGCCCTAAAGCGTGAGAATCAAAATGAGTAAAAATGCCCTGTGAAATCCTAAAGGTACTCATTGGAATTTGGGCCCTTTGCGCATCTTGGCTGCAAAAAGTGTCACTCATGTGGTATCGCCGTACTCAGGAGAAGTAGGGCAATGTGCTTTGGGGTGTATTTTTACATATACCCATACTGGGTGTGAGAAATATCTCTGTAAACTGACAACTTTTTAAAAAATTTATACAAAGTTGTCAATTTACAGAGATATTTCTCTCACCCAGTATGGGTATATGTAAAAATACACCCCAAAACACATTGCCCTACTTCTCCTGAGTACGGCGATACCACATGTGTGCCACTTTTTTGCAGCCAAGATGCGCAAAGGCCCTAATTCCCATGAGTACCTTTAGGATTTCACAGGGCATTTTTACGCATTTGGATTCTCACGCTTAGCACCCTAAAATGCCAGGGCAGTAGAAATACCCCACAAGTGACCCCATTGTGGAAAGAAGACACCCCAAGGTATTCTGTGAGGGGTATGGCGAGTTCACAGAAAAAAAATTTTTTGGCACAAGTTAGCGGAAATTGATTTTTTTTTTTTTTTTCAAAGTCTCATATTCCACTAACTTGTGACAAAAATAAAATTTTACATGAACTCCCCATACCCCTCACGGAATACCTTGGGGTGTCTTCTTTCCAAAATGGGGTCACATGTGAGGTTTTTGTACTGCCCTGGCATTTGAGGGTCTCCGCAATCATTACACGTATGGCCAGCATTAGGAGTTTCTGCGATTCTCCGTATATTGAGCATACGGGTAATGAGATTTTTTCCGTTCAGCCTCTGGGCTGAAAAAATAATAATAAATGAACGGCACAGATTTTTTCATTCGCATCGATCAATGTGGATGAAAAAATCTCTGCCAAAATCAGTGACTGCGGTGCGGTGGGCTGGGCGCTAGCTACCTAACAAGTAGCTAACTAACTGGCGGTGATAAGGGACCCTTATGCCCCATTCACACGTCCGAAATTCTGTTTGCGGAACGGAATTGCGGACCCATTCATTTCTATGGGGACAGACTTTGTCCCGCTCGGATCGGGAATTGCGGATCCGCACTTACGAGTCTGCATTTCCGTTCCGCAAAAATATAGAACATGCCCTTTTCTTGTCCGCAATTGCGGACAAGAAAAAGCATTTTCTATATAGTTCTGGCAATGTGCGGATCTGCAAAATGCGGAAAGCACATTGACGGTGTCCGTGTTTTGCGGATCCGCGCCGCGTATCCGTGGCACGGATCTGTGGATCCGCGGAACCGCAAAACACATATGGACATGTGAATAGAGGCCTTACAGGGGGTGATCAGTGACAGGGGGTGATCAGGGAGTCTATATGGGGTGATCAGGGGTTAACAAGGGGTTAATAGTGGTTATAAAGTGAGGGGGTGGGGGTGGGGTTAGTGTAGTGTTTGGTGCAACTTTACATTGTTACCTGGTCCTCTGGTGGTCGATCCCAGTAAATGGGACCACCAGAGGACCAGGTATTAGGTATATCAGACGCTGTTAGCAACACAGCGTCTGATATACCACTTTGATCTCATTTATTTTACATTTACAGCCTGCCAGCGATTGATCATCGCTGGCAGGCTGTAGTACAACTGCAGAGCCGCGCTCTGCTGTGAACGCGCGCGCGCGTTCACAGCAGATCTCGGCTCTCGCGAGATGACGCACCGATGCGTCCAGGAGGAACAAACTTGCCGCCGCCTGGACGCATCCGTGCGTTCGGCGGTCGGCAAGCGGTTAAATCTCCCCCTTTCCCATTTTTACATATAAAATATATAAACAATAAATAAACATATTACATATCGCCATGCCTAAAAAAGTGCGAACTATTAAAATATAATAAAATATCTCCTATGCGGTGAACACAGTAACAGAAAAAAAAAAAACTCGCAATTCGCCATTTTTTTGTCACGTTGTCCCCCCAGAAAATAGGATTGGACTGTTCGATTATGGGCCGGACGTTCCATAAAATGCAGAATGCATGCGGCTTTTATGGTGTTTTATTTTTTTTGCGTGGTATGTAATGCTATCGAGTATCGCAATACTTTTTTATGGCATCAAAATCAAATCAAAATTTTGGTATCGAAACAACCCTAATTGTAACTAATGAAAGGTATTTGTTAATATATTTATAATAAAGTAATATTTAAGAATTCTTGGTAAACCCCTTTAAGTCCCAGTCCGTCCCTGGCACCTATGCCATTGTATGAATGGTATAGAATGGCATGCGTTGGAGCCTTCCACATCAAAAAATCCTCCCAGTGTATACCTGTAATGAAAAGGCTGAGAGGTGATATGTATAGAGCCTTGGGCTATGATGATTGCGGTCATTCATTACAAACGTTCATAGTGGTTAAAGATCTATCGTCATCTAATGGACCCAGAGACACAAGACTGATTATAGGTATAGTATATGACTCAGAGCTGTCTTACAATCAGCCGAGTTCCTGTGTTCTGTAATAATAAATCTCCCCCATTACATTTCCATGGCCTTAGAAGAAAAAAACATTTGCACTGGCTTTAAGCATGCTGCACAACCGTCTGTATCTGCAAGCTTCCATCTCTGACTATATTACATGACTCATCTGAGTGACCTTGCAGGCAGTTCTGTTAGCAGAGGCATACATTGTTTTAGATCTTTGATCTCCAAGTATGTGGAAAAAAAAATCCTAAATATAGCAAATAGGTTACACTTCTCTTTTTGTATGTGGATGACTGGAGAGCAATGACCTTAGAAAGCTCAGCATGAATGTTCAGTGCCTTAAAATAGTTACTATAATGATAATTTGGTGCCTTTCAGGAAGGTTGCTCTTACACTTCCCCTTGTCATTATGGATATTAAGGAGATTTTCGCCTGTCCTCCTAACAGCGGGATGATCGCCTATTGTCTAGTGCGCTCTCATCTCCTGTACAGAAATAATCTGCACAGCTCGGCAAGCGTGCCCCAGAGATTCAATGGGAAATTACTGCCGGGAAGGAATGTGTTATATTTGAAAAGGATCCCATCAGAGAACCCCCAAAAAAGCAGGATGTCCCCGAGTTTCCTAGCTATTTCTCGTTTGAACATGTGTCTTTTTCGGAGACATTGGAGAGCATTGCTGCGCTTCTTGGCAGTGGAAGGTTAGGGTGTTTTATAGTTTGTAATTATTCCACATGATAATTACTGTCACCAGGAGATGCAGGGCGGGCACATTTAACCATTTTATTACCAGACTGAGAACTGCAGCTCTTTACTCTGCAGCACAAAATAGATTTAGGTAAAGTAATTGAAGGCAGTTCTTCCTTGAGTGCATCACGGGAAATGTATGCCAATAACAGAAAAACACATAAAAGCCAATGAGCAGCGTAGTAAGACAGCTTTGGAGCTCAGCAACAGGTGTGCCAGCTCTTTTGCTGTTGTCTCATAGTAGATCGATTGGAATATCGGAATATCTGTACATCACGCCAAATTCTACATTATATTTCAAGAGGTGTAAACGGAATTCCTGGTGCAAAATCTGTAAAAGGACCCCCACCTTCTTCGTGCCATTTATAATATTGATGTCGTAGGGAGCCTTCACACTCAGCAGAAAATTCCGCGAATGAAAATCAGTTCCTTTCATTGGAATGAGGCCGCAAGCACATGGATTTCTGCAAGCCCCATTAAGGCGAATGGAACCGATTTTCAGTTGCTGAAATTTTCTGCCACGTGTGAAGGCCCCCTTAGTGGAGCCCCTTAGGCACCAGGGAACACGTGCATCCTCTATTGCTATACCCCTGCATACTAGGGGTCGACCGATATTGATTTTTTAGAGCCGATACCGATATTCTGTGAACTTTCAGGCCGATAGCCGATATTTTATACCGATATTTTGCGCATTTTAATTTTTGGATTTTTTTTTTCTGTTACGGCGTCCGACGCTTTTTAAAAAAAATATATTTTAATAGTTTGGACTTTTTGGTCACGGCGATATGTTTTTTTATTTATTGTTTATATATTTTATATGTAAAATTGGAAAAGGGTTAATTTATACTTAATATTTTGGTGTTTTTTTACTATTTTAAATTTTTTTACTTTTTATTTTATTACTATTTCCCCCCCTAGGGGTAGAACCTGGGCTCTTTACATCCCTTGTCCTATTCACCCTAATAGAGCTCTATCAGGGTAAATAGGACCTGACACTGTCCCTGCTGCCCTGTGCTATGGGCACACAGCAGCAGGAACCATGGCAGCCAGGGCTTCAGGAGCGTCCTGGCTGCCATGGTAACCGATCGAGCCCCAGCATTACACTGCTGGGGCTCCGATCAGAAGAGAGGAGGTGGGGGACCCTGTGGCCACTGCCACCAATGATATCAATACTGAAGGGATGGGGGAGGAGGGGGATGGGGAGGAAGCACTGGCCACAAATGATAAGGTTTAAGATATTACAAGCACATTGCCCAGACCCTGCCTCTGATAGATGGCTGCGATCCGTGGCAATTAACCCCTCAGGTGCGGCACCTGAGGGGTTAATTACCGCGGATCGCAGCTCTCATCAGAGGCAGGGTCTGGGCAATGTGCTTGTAATATCTTAAACCTTATTATCATTGGTGGCCAGTGCGCCCTCAGCCCCGCCTCCTCTGCTCTCATTGGTGGCCAGTGCGCCCTCAGCCCCGCCTCCTCTGCTCTCATTGGTGGCCAGTGCGCCCTCAGCCCCGCCTCCTCTGCTCTCATTGGTGGCCAGTGCGCCCTCAGCCCCTCCTCCTCCTCTTCTCTCCACTGGCAGCGCGGCACAGGGGGAAGGAGGGACTGCCTCCTTCTCCCCTGTGCTGCTGAGGGAACATGGCCGCGCTGAGAGCAGCGCAGCAATGTTCTGTGATAGCACAGTTATCGGTATATCGGCCTGGTTAGGGGCCGATACCAATAACTGTGCAAATCATCAATATCGGCCGATAATATCGGCCAAACCGATAATCGGTCAACCCCTACTGCATACTATGTACACACTCAGCTTTTACTACTAAACGCATTGAAACCTGAATGTTATGTAATTCTGACTTTGAATTCACTCAGGATCTGATTTAATAGAATAGTTTCCCTTTTATTGAAATAAAAAGTAATGAGATCTAATCATGTGTGTTTTAAAGCGCGGAAGATTAGATAGACCAGTCATACCTATAATTATGGTAAATACCGTGTCCTAGTCGGGAGCCCGTACCCCCCAGGTTGCCTCCAGTGCCTGTTCTAAGTTAGACCTATGTCTATGCATAGAAAGGTATTGTTCTTTTCAAATGTCACTTCCTTTTTTTAGTCCTTGTGACGATTCCTTCTAATGTGGGTCGGTGTGTGACCATGCCGCCTGACTGCCACATCTTTTGTTATTTTTACCATTTATTTTTATGGTGCCTGTGAGTGGCTTGAAGAAACAAATAGGAGTTGCCATTAATGCCCCTAGAAGTTGTGTGATATTTTACCCAGACGTGTGTCTAGATCAGCACCCTCTTTGTTGCAGGTATGGTTCTGTCCCGGTTGTTGGCGGTGCTAACTCCTCAGGTATTGCTGCCTGCAAAATGCAGATGGAGCTTACAGCAGACACAGTCACTAACTGCATTACGCAAGACAGATCGTGTGCTGAGCGCTGACAATTACAATAACTATGTTTTTATGGCGGTTTCCATTATAATAATTAATAGTCCTTTTAGGCTAATCCTTTTGAAGGCATTGTGTATTTGGAAATGTTTATTTAGTGCAGAGCTTTGTTGCACAGAGGAGCCGTTAGCTGCTGGATATGTAGATTAGTCCGTAATGAACTTGTATCATCTTGTAAAAATATTTGTAATATTGAGGAGAATCTTTCTGACATACCTTTTTGGTTTGTCGCCATGGGTAGATTTAAAGGGATTGTTTTACTTCAGTAAGTGGCATTTATCATGTAGAGAAAGTTAATAAAAGCCACTTACTAATGTATTGTTATTATCCATATTGCTTCCTTTGCTGGCTGGATTCATTTTTTCCATCACATTATACTTTGATTGTTTCCCTGGTTACGACCACCCTGCAGTCCATCCGTGGTGGCCGTGCTTGTACACTATAGGAAAAAAAACTAGCCCATGTAAACTCGCACGGTCCTGTCCACCAGAGAGACCAAAGCTTTTTCCTATAGTGTGCAAGCACGACCACCACGGATGGATTGCAGGGTGGTCGTAACCGTATACAGCAGTGTATAATGTGATGGAAAAATCAATCAGGCCGTCAGAGGAAGCAATATGGACAATCACAATACATTTGTAAGTGGCTTGTATCAACTTTGTCTACATGATGAATGCCATTTGCTGAAGTCCTGGAGTGTGTAAATAGGAGAATAGGTAACGGTGCATTAGACATTCTTATATCTTATAGGATAGGTCTCCAGGACCACAGAGAGCCAGGGTTTATTTCTTTATGTCTAATAAGGCTGCTTTATGAGCTGGAAATGTACAATGCTGCCTATATATATGTTCAATGTTTTGTAAATGAAATATTAGTAAGCAAAAAAATAAAAAACCTGCACAGTGTCCCTCTCACCGCAGGCAAATACAGAACAGTAGCTGAAATAATCCATATACCTCCTCCTGCTTCCAAAAAATGGACATTTTGCACGATAAGAAATTACAATGTTAAAAGGGGATGAAAGAGGCAACTGGTTATTCCTGGGATCATTCCCCTTTACTCCAGTGGTAGGCAGCCTGGTGAGTTAGGGGTCTGCCTCTGTAATAGAGAATCACTAAAGATCCCCCATAATAAAGACCTCCTGTTTTTACAGAAGCGACCTTGTTTAGGTCACAGACTGCCCCTATAGAAGGAGCTCACCATTTGTAATGTTTTTTTTGGCTTTGAAAAAAAAAAAAAAACTAAAAAAAAAAACTTTTCACATGATGATTTTGGCCTATTTTTTGCACACATATATTCCAGAAAGGAGCAAAGACACCACATATTAAACTCCTATTACAGAAGAACAGAGGGGTGAACAATAGGGGGTCATTTACAAAGACTGGTCTTTGGTTCCCCCCTGCGCTGGTGGAGAAAGCACCTAATTTATGATGATAAATTAGGCACGCCGTCGGCAGTCCTTGCGCTTGAAGTAGTTTTCACTCCGCTTTTACTACTGTCACTTCCTCCCCACTTCAGAGGAGCATTGTGCAAAAACAGGGTCTTGTGATTTTTTTATATGCCAAAGATTGTCATCAGTGACCCCCAATGTGTTAGTTTATCAACCATAACTAACTGAGTGCCTCCTCCTATTTAAAGGGATATTCCAGGATTTGAATATTGATGGCCTATCCGACACCCCGCACTCCTGCCGATCAGCCGTTTCAGGGTCGCTAATTGGAGCATTGCAGCAGTTACCAGCTCCATCCACTGCACAATGCTATTATTATTATTATTATTATTATTACTTATTTGAAAGTGCCATTAATTCCATGGTATTGTACATAAAGAGGGGATTACACATACATAATATAAAAAATACAAGTAACAAGCAAATATTAACAGACTGTTACAGAGGGGGAGAGGATCCTGCCAGCAAGAGCTTACAATCTACAAGGGAAGGGGAAGGAACACAGCAGGAGAGGGTACAGTAAGATACGCCGAAACAGCTACTTGATGGGGATACGGATTGTTTGACCTCCGCTGATCAGGTGTCCTGAGGATAGGCCAATAATATTAAAGTCCTGGAATACACTTTTAAAGTGATTTTTCCAGCTATGGACTTAGAATGGCTTAAAAAGGTAAAAAAAGAACCAATACGTGCATTCTGATGCATCCAGAGAGCCACGGGGACCTGGACAGTGTTGGAATGGTAGGGATATGGGGGATCAGTGGGGGTGAATATTGGTGGGTTTTCCCACCATTATGTACATCAATCTGCTTAGCTCATCTTGCTCCAAAACATGCTGCCAGCAGATTGGATTGGATTTTCAACGTGACGGGTTCCCCTTAAGTCAGGACCAGTAGATCCTAATCTACGGGTTACCTACATAGGCTGTAATCCCTCTGAAGGATAACTGGGTATTCATATCGCTTCTTGTACGTGTCCTATTGCATCTCCCGTTGAAGTTTGCTGATTACCCCTTTTAAGTAAACCAGGAAAGTGCTGGCTAAGTGTGAAAGCAGACACACGTGTGCATGCTCACTCTTGCTATACATTTTTGCATCTACTTAACATACCAGGCAATAGTCCCCAAAGAGAAAATTCATATCTACCCGATTTGTGTTCTGACACGTGTCTGAGAGTCATTGTTGAATCAAATGTTTCATACAATACTTGACTGAAAAGCTTGTCTTTAGACTTTTAATCCATATGTAAGTGAGCAGGTATGTGCACCAAAGCCGGGCCCAGGCAACTCTGTGCACCCTTGCTCCTCCTACTTTCTTTGCCAGCCCCTTCCTCACCTTCCTGATTGACAGGGCCAGGCGAGAGGCCCATGCAGGAACCTACCCTGTCAATCAAGAAGGAGAAGGAGGGGCAGAGATTGCAGGAGTAGTTTAGGCCCGCCCTCAGTGCCCTTAAAGGGGTTATGCTATGATTGATGTAAAAATGAAAAACAGACATCATATAGTACATGCTAATACCTTTTTAACAAAGTTCAAACCAGCCCTGTACCACACATGGGTCCAGAGATTTCCACATTCACTCTTCCAATTGCTCTGCTAGATTATCTTCAGCCTGGCAGCTTAGGGGGTGTGTCCCTTCTGCTGCATCTCTCTCCCTGTAACGGCCACAGCTTCTAACAGAAGATAAGGCTGGTGGTAGTTGATGATTTAAACTGAGTATGTTTGACCAACTCAGTGAGAAGGAAAACAACAAGCAGCAGATGGCCCTATACAGGTACACTTTATTAAATAGCTCAGTGGCTATACAAAATTTTTAATTACATGCATTTACTAAAATGTTTAGATCCAGGTGCTGGTTTGAAAAATGCTGAATGTTTTGTGACACAACCCCTTAAACTGCCCATTTACATATGGATTTAAAGTACTGGGAAGCAATGGATCACAAGAGAAAGTTATCATTATCATCCCATTCAGCTAAGCTAACCCTACAAAACATCATGCTAGACATTGTGTCAGATTCTCTTCAAAAATGGCATATTATTTTCCCTCTAAAAACATAGATTTAAAGTCACTCCTTCTAACATTTTCATTAGCCCCATACCTAACCTATTATAAGGTAAATGTTACCGTATACTGATGGACAGGGTAGCTTCCCAGTGTTTGTAGAAGACCGTAATCTGACCAGGAGACCATGCTGAAACATGCTAGATATGCCCGGATTTTCACAGGTCTTTTTCACATTTTATCTTCTTTCTCTAGTGTGACCTAAGCTGAATATCACAAATGTTTAAGGTGATAACACACTTTTCCGACGTTCGCTATTCTACCTGCTGAATACTGACGCTCTTATATCCATTGGATTATAGGATGGATTTCCAGCAAATTGGACCATTGTTCATTAGTTTACCAGTACAAATAGCTTACAGACGGTGGCTCCTCTTGAGGCCACTTTTACATTATTATCACACATTCACGCATTGTCTGCAGACATACAAAGAAAGCCATCAGCAGAATACAGATGTGTACAGCAGTCTGTATCCTGTAAGCAGGGTTTTGTCATGATATGCATGATTAGGTTAGGCTACTTTCACACTAGCGGATCCGGCAGGATTCAGCAAAAACGTTTCCGTTACTGATAATACAACCATCTGCATACATTATGAACGGATCCGGTTGTATTATCTTTAACATAGCCAAGATGGATCCGTCATGAACTCCATTGAAAGTCAACGGTGAAGGATCCGTTTTTTTTTGTGTGTCAAATTGTGACAGAGAAAACGGATCCGTCCCCATTGACTTGCATTGTGGGTCATGACGGATCTGTTTTGCTCTGCACCCCAGGACAGTATATCTCCAGTATGAGAACGGAATGGAATGCATTTTGGAGCATTCAGTTCTATTCAGTTACATTTTGTTCCCTTTGACAATAAATTGGAACAAAACGTTAGCTTTTTTTTTATTGAGACCCTATGTCGGATTGCAATACCGGAAAATATTAACGCTAGTGTGAAAGTAGCCTTAGTATATTTTCTGGCAATATCTGTAAGCCAAAACCAGGATTGAAACCAATACAAAGAAAGAACATTCCGTGTTTAGGACCCACTCTCAAAGAGGTTTTCTGCTAAGCTCCAGTACACTGGTACTGCCACTACACAGTAGATGAAACCTTTAGCTTCTGGATGGATGACCTAGTTTTATGGGTAGGTCATCAGTAATTAAAAGGTGGGAAACCCCTTTATGGGCCTTTTACTTTGGCCGATAATTGCCCAAACGATAATTCGTGCCTGGTCATTGCTTTGTTTAAACATGTTGAGTGATTGAATAACAAGGGGACATTTGGATGTTTGTCATTAATCTATCTTGTATGATAACCTAAAAATCATCTGTTGCTGACAGTACAGACCCTCACCAATCTGGCATGTATCACCTACCCAATGGATAGATGGAAATTGAGGCAATTCAGAATATGCTAGGTCTAGGATATGCCCCCATTGTCTGATAGGTGCTGGTCCCACCTCTTGGACCTGCACCTACACTAAGAACAAAGCCCCGAAAGTTATGGAGGGCGCACTGCGCCTCACTACTCCCCTCACTACTACGGGGAGAGCGCTTGGTGGCGGCCAGATCCTCCGGCCCCTACCTTCCCTCCTCAGTTCTCTCTGGGACCCGCACCTATCAGACAATGGGGCATATCCTAGCTCTTTGCCCCCATTGTCTCAGATGGCAACACCCTTTTAAGCAGAAAAGATTATAATGTGCACAGTAAGTATCATCGGATATAATATTCTGTAAACGAGCGAGTTTTCCGTGCGGGTGCAATGCGTGACATGAACGCATAGCACCTGCACTGAATCCTGACCCACTCATTTCAATGGGTCTGTGTACATGAGCTTTTTTTTTCACGCATCAGTTCTGCGTTGCGTGAAAAACACAGCATGTTCTATATTCTGCATTTTTCACGCAGCCCTGGCCCCATAGAAGTGAATGGAGCTTCAGTGAAAAACGCATTGCATCCGGAAGCAAGTGCGGATGCAATGCACTTTTCACTGACGGTTGCTAAGAGAGGTTGTTTGTAAACCTTCAGTTTTTTATCACCTGCGAGAAAAACGCATCAAAACGCACGCGCAGAAAAAAACTGAACAACTGAACGCAATCGCAGACAAAACTGACTGAACTTGCTTGCAAAATAGTGCGAGTTTCACTGAACGCATCCGGACCTAATCTGTCACGCTCGTGTGACAGGGGCCTAAGAATAAACAGTGTAAAATTAGATTAAACCGTTTAAAAATGTGCCAGATTTATAACAGTGGCTGAAGCTAAATTATAAATCTTGGCTATTATTAGACTGACTAGTAAAAATTTAAACCACCTATTAGTTGGCTTTTTTTGCCAGAGAATTTTGTCAAAATTATGGTGCAGAATGGCGCATCTTAATCCACGGCCCTTTCCAGTGAAGCCACAGCTCCATCCCACAAGGCCATACCTCCTTGGTAGGCAAGGAGCAGTGGATTTTTCTTTTTAATTTAATTTTTTCATAAATGAGATGCACCACACCATTCCGGATTCACATATTAAGCTTATTGCATTAAAATTAAAGGGGTTGTCAATAAAAACTCTGGCAGCCCCTGTAAATGGGATAAAATAACAAAAGAAGCCCCTCTCACCCCTCTTCTCCCCACTGCCACTTCCAGCACTGTTTTCCAGTCCTCCCAGCAGCTGCGGTGACATTCCATGCATACAGGTCATGGGACATGACTGCTGAGGCCAGTGATTGGCTGCAGCAGTGACTTACATGCATGGGACATCACCGCTGCAACCAGGAAAGCAAACAACTGTGGAGAAACCTGGACCTCATCTAAGGCAGGTGAGCATGGCATCTTCTAGCATATTTACAGGGGCTGTCTGAGTTTTTATTGAACTTGTACAACCCCCTTTGATGATAATGAGTATTATGCCATGCTCTGCTTATAGGAAATAAGGAGGAAAAACTAATTTTCACTTCTGCTAATACTGCATGCTAGATTCCTGCCGTCTAAAAGCAATGCCAGTCATCCAAGCATCAGTTTACAGTGATTCGTAAGACAACAACCACAAATAGATCAGCGTGACATTAAAGTGGCAAATCTAAAACCGATTCTTTGAGACAGCTTGTGCTTTAAAGATAATTATGTTATCTCCAACTCTTTAATGCTAAACTGTGTGTGAATAGCGGTTCTGTCCGGCTGATATATCCAGTACTGTACTGCAGAAATAATAAAGCTGATTGGACTCTCCTAGTTGTTCTCCACGGTGCGTACTATTCCCTTCTTCCTAATGATGGGGGGGATCTTGGGGGGGGTTAGCACTTGCCAATGCTATAACATTACTTGAAAGACTGCAGTGAATGACGTGGTTTTAAAACAAATACAAATGCCTGCGCCACTTGGCGATATGTTTTTTTTATTTATTTTTTCCCATACAGTAGATCGAGATAGTTATATCAGTTGGTCAATCCTTTTTGTGGTAGAGAAGAGTACTTTAAAGATATATTACATTTTTGTTGAAACATAATAAAGCACATTTATCTATATCAGATATGTCAGTTTTGTAGTCTAAAAAGTCACAAGTCATGACAACTGCGATATTTTCTCCAATATCTGGTTAAATTTGCGACATTTCGTGATCCTTGCCACTTTTCACAGTGAGATTAGACCTGGATTATGGCTCATGTACATCTTTTGCAGAAGTCGCAAAAAGGGGCCAACCTGTGGCAGCCCCCTGGTGTACTTTTATACCTAAAGATAAACGACATTACACTCAGGCCAGATATATTAAGGTGCACCAGTTCATAAATTTAGTGTGGGCACACAAAGCAAAACCAGATTTAAAACTGGCACAAAAACAACCTCAAATGATAAATGACCCCCCACCCTAATATATAATACTGGGACTAAAATCACTTACCCTGGGAACACACCTAAGCGTTTTTCAGCGCGTTCAAACTCGCTGAAAAACGCACAAGTGAAAACCCATGTATTCCAATGGACATGGTTCACACTTGAGCGTTTTACAGCGCGTTTGAACGCGCTGAAAAACGCCAAACGCAAACGCTTGTGCATGAGCTTCTTTGGGGCGTTTGCCCAAGCGTTTGCACCCATTGAAAAGCATGGGAACATATGCGCGTTTTTGAAGCGGAAAACGCGCATATTTTCTTATATGCGGCTTCTCAGCTCAAAAACGCGCATATGATCGCGCGTTTTTGTAGTAAAACCCAGCAGAAAGGCAGAATCTTTACCCACCTTTGCGGGGTGGGGATTCTTTTTTTCTGCAAACTGTAAGCTGTCAATCAAAAAACGCCCCAAATACGCGCGTTGCAAAAATACAAAAACGCCTAAATAAACACGCGTTTTCCGCAGAAAAAACGCTCAAAAAAACGCCTGATCCAAAAACGCCTAGGTGTGTTCCCAGCCTAAAAGGGGACCTTTGACCACTCCAGACATGTCTGTTTTAGGGCAATCCACATAAAAATTACAATTCTAGACTGTATGTTGCGCATCTATTACTCCTGCTAGAATTTGATGAATGAAGGTCCAACTGGGTGTTACCAGTCAGTGGTATGCAGGGACCCTCAGTTGGACCTTTATTCTTAAACGTCTAGCAGGAATAATGGAGGAAAAACACAACATAGTCATATGAATAGATGCTCCAGAATTGTTATTACACAACAGAGAGAGGTGATAGGTCCTCTTTAATGCGACTTTCTTCGCCTCGTAGCAGATGGATCCTGCCAGGTTACATTGGAATTTATATCTACCGTAAGTATTTTATGATTTGAATTCCATAAAAACAAAAGGCACCTTTACCCCTCTCTTTTATTTTTATAACATTTTTACCCTTTATATTAAAATAATGTATTTGAATACTTTTTCGATGCTTCGTTACCCATTTGTGCTTTTATGTTATTGTGCTTGAGATCATCCCTGGTTTATCTTCATTAAGTGATGAGCAGTAAACACTCGCCGGGTGCTCCATGGGCAGCTAAAAAGTTAAAAACCATATTCATGCTATTATTTATAGAGCCACCTTGGCACCGTGCTGTAGAAGATTAGATGCCACTGTCTTTTAGGGTAAAAATAGTTGAGAAATCTGTTTTTAACCTCCTTCGATTGCCCTGCAAATAATAAGATTTCCAGCAGTCTGCAGATTCCACAGTTTCCACTTCCATTCCACTCTCTGCACCGCTTAGCTTCTGAATTGCACAAATGACGTCAAATCCTATCTATTAATGGAAAAAAGATTAAGCAGTATAATCTCTGCCCTTTTTTATTATTTATCTCCATGGCAGTATTTTGGGTGCCTGGAAACGGGGATTCTTCTCAGAAAACTTAAAATAAGCCTTTTCCTGTCCAGTGTTATTTGTGGCTACTTTGGCCACTGCCTGAGGGCAGTTTTCTGCTTCGGGAATTTTGTTTCGGGAAAGCTGTAATAGCTGATTTCCTATTATTTATTCTCTAGGCTAGGCGTTTGCAAATTGTCAGTGTTGTGTCAGAGTATGGCCTCATGCACACAACCGTTGGTGTTTGGCGGTCCGTAAAACACGGAAGCTGCTCCGCGTTCCGTTCCGCAATTTGCGGTACGGAACGCGGCCCATTGTAGAAATGCCTATTCTTGTCCATAAAACGAACAAGAATAGGACATGCTTCTATTTTTTTTTGCGGGGGCACGGAACGGAGTGCTGTCCGCATCTTTTGCGGCCCCATTGAAGTGAATGGGTCCGCGCCCGAGCCGCAATGTGCATGAAGCCTATATTCGTAGGGTGTTTGTTCAGTTAGATGGAATATGTCATTAGAAAATGGCTTATTGTTAAAAATAACATCTTATGTGAAACATTTTTTAGAATTTTTGGTCACTTTCTAGTGCAGTTTTCTTACCAGCCACTAGGCCTAAAATGTGTTGAGATTTCCTGTTCTGTACAGGTTACTTTTCACTAGCCATCTCATTATCCTCCCAGGCAGGATTACATCTGTGAGGATGACATAGGATCCACAATAGGTGACCTCACAGCGTATCTGCTCCCTCCTGACCCCTGCACAGATCACTGAGCAGGCCTAGAAAACTCTCCCATAGAAGTCAGTGATGTCCCCTCCAGCCTATTGTGTCTATGGCCCATGTGGCCAGGAAGAACAGAAAGATCATGATACTTTTAAGACCAGTGGCCAGTGTGAGAAATGCATGAATTTAGGAATTTTTTTAAAATTATAAATAGTGAAATGGGAAATAAAAAAATAAAAAAAAATTCTTACAAATGTGTTTAACATAAAAGATTGATTATACAATATGTTCATTTTCTGATGATTCATTCCCTTTAGCAGTACAGTCTACAGTTTATAGCAGTGCAAATGTGCCGAACATCACCTCCCTGTTCTGATCGCCTTTTTAATGTTAAGGGATCATTCACACGACCGTATGTATTTTGCGGTCCGCAAAAAACACGGATGACGTCCTTGTGCATTCCGTATTTTGCAGAATGGAACAGCTAGCCCCTAATAGAACAGTACGTTCCTTATCTGTAATGTGGACAATAATAGGACATGTTCTATTTTTTTGTGGAACGGAGATACGGAAATGGAAAGCACACGGAGTAAATTCCGCAAAAAAAAAACAAAAAAACAGAACGGACATGGAAAAAAATGTGGTTGTGTACATGAGCCCTAAAGATGACCCTGGTATAGGGATCAGCAACCTCCGGCACTCCAGCTGTTCTGCAACTACATCTCCCAGAATCCACCTTTCACCTCTGTGGGAGTTAAAAGGACAGCCAAGTAAGTTTGCATGCTGGGAGTTGTAGTTTCACATCCGCTGGAGTGCTGAAGGTTGCTGATCCTTGCACTAGGGTATTGAAGTACGAAATAGCAAATAATGCTAGAAAACGTATGCTTGTCTGCGATAATTTATTATGTGTTTATTTCACTGGTGCAAATAGCTGTGGGATGATTGCTGTAATTGACGGGTAATTAAACAATTAACACATTTCTCTCTATCACTGATAAAACTGTGCCGAGTGCAAAACTGACAGATCAGCAGCCCTCACGGCATATTCAGGGCCCCCCGTGTATTGCGTATAGGTCGTTGGTAAACATTTATTTTGTGTGCAGATAGGAATATACAAGATGAAATATTTAAAAAAATGACTAACAGTAAAACTTAATGCCCCTGGGAACCAATCAGAGCTTGGCTTTCATTTCTTTAACTGCTCTGGAAAAGTGCAAGCTGCATTGTGATTGGTTGGTGTGGACAACAAGGTCAGTATTTGTGTTAGGGTTGATAATGCTTACACATGTCCATGCCTGTGATGACATCCCTGACAAGACAAGATGGTCCATGAATGATCCGCGTTTGGTCTGTTTGTCAGGTTTTTTGTCCTCCGTGAGTCATTTTTATTCCAGTGCTAGGCTGAAACTTATAGGGTCATTTATCAAACTAGTGTAAAGTACAACTGGCTTAGGTACCCATAGCAACCAATCAGATTCCTCCTTTTATTTTTCAAAGGAGCTTCCAATGAAAGTGAAAGATGGAATCTGATTGGTTGCTATGGGCAACCAAGCCAGTTCTACTTTATAGTAATTTGATAAATGACCCCATTAATTTCTAGACCATCTCCTACCAACGGTCACTGACTGAACATGGATGTTATCCCTGGTGTCAGTGGTTTTTATGGACCCCCAGACTTGGGCATGTTTGGAACACATGACAGACCAAAATACTCTGTGTCTATGCCTTTTCCAGTGACCTACAGTCAGATGTGTGAATAAACTCACTAAAATCAATGGGTACATGTGCTGTGGAGAACACGGACAGCGCACATCCGGTATTCACTGACGTGTGAAAGAGGCCTTATTCACGCATCAGTGAATCATGGACAGCACATGTATCCATTGATTTAAGTGTGTTTGTTCACACATGCTTATTTTTCCATAGACCATGGGTCAGTGGAAGAACAATGGAAGCATGCACTACTTTGGTTTGTGTGGTAGACCAGACACACCCATTGAAGCCTATGGGAAAAAGTAGCTCCACCATGCTCTATAAAAAAAAAAAAAAAAAGATAGGAGGCTTTAATGAAGACTACTAGTGTTTGAACGAAGCGAGCTTTAGATGCTGCATCCGAAGTCGCTTCATTCAAGTACTTGTACGGAGATTCGTCTAGTAGCTCGGAACCGAAGCCAAGTTTGGTTTCAAGTTTTAAAGTGGGTTTCCACTTTAAAGGGGTTTTGCCATCACAGACAATGGCAACACATCGCTAGGACATGCCCCCATTGTCTGATAGGTGTGGGTCCTACCTCTGGGAGAACGGAGCGGGGAAAGTAGTGGAGGACGCACTGCGCAGGCGCATTCATTTCTAAGGTGCCGCCGAAAATAGCCAAGCTTTTTCCATCAGCCCCATAGAAATGAATAGGAATGGGGGCCGTGCATGTGCAGTGCGCTCCTATTCACTTGTATGGGAGCAGCGAGGAGCAGCGCTTGGTGGTGGACGCACCCCGGGAAACCCAGGGTCCTCCAGCCACAACTCTCCCTGATCCGTTCTCGTCCTAGCAATATGCCCCCATTGTCTGTGATGGGAATACCCCTTTAAAAATCAATTACCGACATTAGTCAGCAAAGTCACGCACGACTTTGTGAATAACTTACTTTGGCTCATGGGAGCCCATACATTCTAATACTGTATAGAGACGAATCTCTGTAGAGTATTTTTCCGAAGTTTTGGATGAAACATCCAAAGCTCAATTAGCTCAACACTAAAGACTACACTAAAATCCAAAAGGGCAAGGAACTGTCATTTACACTCTGCAAACACATGTACTGTTCTTAAAGGGCTTCTGTCACCCCCCAAAAGCATTTTTTTTTTTTACCCTCACTAAAAAGCTTATAGGGCGATTATTCTAATCATATTCTTGTTAACAGTTTTAGCAGGTTAATTTTGCTATAAAACGTTATTTTATATTATGCAAATTACCTTGCTACCAGCAAGTAGGGCGTTTACTTGCTGGTAGCCGCTGCATCCCGCTTGTAAAAAAACGCCCCTCCTGTGGTTGATTGACAGGGCCAGCGAGCGCTCTCCTCCTCCAGCTGGCCCTGTCTCTGTTTAAAATCTCGCGCCTGCGCCATACCGTTCTTCAGTCGGCGCAGGCGCACTGAGAGGAGTACTCTCGCTCGGCCGCTCCTTCCTCAGTGCGCCTGCGTCTTCTCTTCCGGGTGCAGCTGTGACGTCATCGGCGCACTGAGGAAGGAGCGGCCGAGCGAGAGTACTCCTCGCAGTGCGCCTGCGCCGACTGAAGAACGGTATGGCGCAGGCGCGAGATTTTAAACAAATCTGTCAATCAACCACAGGAGGGGCGTTTTTTTACAAGCGGGATGCAGCGGCTACCAGCAAGTTAACGCCCTACTTGCTGGTAGCAAGGTAATTTGCATAATATAAAATAACGTTTTATAGCAAAATTAACCTGCTAAAACTGTTAACAAGAATATGATTAGAATAATCGCCCTATAGCTTTTAGTGAGTAAAAAAAAAATATGCTTTTGGGGGGTGACAGAAGCCCTTTAAGCATAGTACCATAGATACTGTTGCATTAGTGCTGTCTGTCCCCATCTTGCAGATGCGCTGGATATTGTTTCATTGCAACATTGAAGTCTGTGGGTCTATGAAGATGGCATCCGTGTGGTTTTCACGAACCATTGGTTGGAGATGCTCTGGAAATCCCCAATCATCTGGGTGGCACACAAATGGCAAAAAATAGATTCACGTACCCTTCACGCATATGTTCACATATGAAAGAATTACCATTTTGTCATTGACTTCAAACAAGCATGGACGTGTGAATAAGGCCTTAGACAGCTTTGATAAAGGGGTTCTCCAGGAATGATTTATAGCGTAACTGTCATATTTTTATTTTATTTGCTAGTTTATTAGAGCTAGGCAAGTATACCTGAGTTAGTCAAAAGATCTGTAATTACCTTACAATAACAGCTTTCATTAATATCCTCTGTCCCTTTCCACTGCTCCCTTAAAAGAGCGTTGCTAGGGCTTGTCTGTCTTCCTTTTAGTATAAACAGAAGACAGAGGGGCGGTCCTCCACACTGCCTGCCTGCTTTAGGCTTCAGAGTGAGTAGGCGTGTCTCTCAGTAATCCAATCTGATTGGCTGGCAGGGAGCAAGTCTGTATGTGAAGTGAGGGAAAGCAGTTTTGGCCTCAGAGAACTGGCAGAGGAGCCATCTTGAGAAGGTTCTCATATTGTAAATGTTTAAACAGCTGTAACTAAGTGAAAAACTCAAGGAAAACAGTGGCATGTGAAGAAACTAAAGATTACTTTATGTATAATGCTGCTGCAGCAGTAACATATGCTAAAATAGATTTTTTTTTTAATGAAAACATGACGGTTACACTTTAAAATGGCCAATGGCAGTCTGTCTTAGAATATGAGATAGACTGGTGGCTTCCACTTGCAGAGCTGCCTAGGGGAATGAAAAGAGGAGGTCTCGCTACACACTACATACTTGCATATATTACATACTTGTGAGTGTTCCTGTAAGGCTGCTCAGCCATGATGGCATATCATAGGCAGGATCATATCATTACCATATATTGTAGTGCAGCGTAGTGAGGACCCGTCCCCTCTCTCCCCTAGACAGCTCTGCAAGTGGGGGCAACCAGTCCTGCTCACATCCTAAGACAGGTTGCCTGCTGCCATTTTAAACTCGGAGAAAGTTCTGTATACATAGCATAAAAAATGATGTTAAAAATGGTGTGTTACTCTCTGCGTCTTGCTGAGCGTATGGGAGCATTTGTAATAAGAGTGTATTACTGTATTACTACTAAAATGGTAACAATAATAGAGGGTTTTATCAGCCAGGCTTTAAAAACCTCAGCTACGAGGCCATTGCAGTGGTAATTCGTAGCCCTGGCTTTTGGCTATTGATCAGAGGAAGGATTGTTAGAGATGAGAATGGCGTGGGCAGGGATGCGGCTCCTGGGTTCTGTGAAGACTCCAGTAAAGATATTGATTACGGAGAGAAAAGCTTGCCATTCACCGTACAGAGCGCTCACCTAATTGCTACACATGAAATGCGTCAGTCTGAGGAATATTGACTTGCAGACTGTCTTCTTATGTCTCTGCGAGTCCTGCGTTCCACAGCCGTATATTTAGATGGGAGGTTGTCTTCAGGGGGCAGCTGTCTGCCTTCCCATCTATCACATAGAACAAGAGTGGGGAAACGTATGTAACAGGAGTCGCATACGAAAATACAGTATATACAGAATTTCCTTCATTTATTATACTCGAGCATTTATTGCAATCTTATGGTATGGCCATAAGTTCTTGTTCACATGCCCTGCGCAGACAAGTAATAGTTTACCTAGGAAGAGTGGGTTGTGCATTTTTGTATAGTTTGCTAACTATGGGGGTCATTTATCATTCTGAAAACACCTAAATTAGGTGTATTTCAGGCGCAGATTGCTAGTTGCTCCGCAATCTGTGACTTCGCCCCACTCACGCCAGGTCTAAATAAGTGGGCGAGGCATGGGCAGGAAAGGGGGCGGCCCTCTTCATATCTTCGGCAGAACCACCGCCAGCTTGGTCTAAAGTACCAGTCTTAATAAATGTTCCCCTGTGTTCTTTTCCTATGGTGAACATAAAAGACGTGAAAAAGCAGATTTATTGCACCTCGTTCACACACCGGCTGAACTCTGCATTTCAAACAATGAGTTGTGTATATTGCAGGATGAGGCCTCACGCACACGACTGTGTTCCTTTTGCGGTCCACTTCTATCTTTTTGCAGAACGGACATACGGATGCGGAAAGCGCACGGATGATCTATGTGCTTTCTACATCCGTATGTCCATGCCACAAAAAGACAGAATCTGTCCTATAATTAGCCTCAGAATGCAGATCACAGACCCATTGAAGTCAACGAGTCCGCAAAAAATGTGGTTGCAACACGGGCGGTATCTGTGTTTTGCAGATCTGCAATTTGCGGACCACAAAATACATGTAGTCATGTGCATAGGCCTTAAGGGGATGTCCAGTTGCGGACTTACAAAAAAAACTTTAGAAAGTTGGGTAATTGACTCCCGTAGGTCAGAGCTGTGAGTCTGAATTGATCTTAAAGGGGTATTCTGGTTAGAGAAAGTTATCCCCTATCCACAAGATGGGGGATAACTATTAGATACCACTTGAGCCCCCACTGATCACAATATCCCGTGGGGTTCCCTGAAACGGACGGAGCACCTGGTCAGAAATATGCGCCGCCGCTCCATTTATTTCTATGGGAGCGCCAGAGATAGCCGAACGCTGTCCCATAAAAAATGAATGGAGCCGCGGCATGCTTTTCCGACTAGCCACTTCATGGGGCTCCCGTTTTCATGATCGTGGGATCCCAGCGGTAGGACCCCAACTGATCTGACAGTTATTCCCTATTCTGTGGACACGGTATAACTGTCTCTACCCGGAATACTTCTTTAAATCCCCTTTGGTGTCCTGCTTTATCCCCTGTGCTTTACACTTCAGTGGTGTATGTTTTTATTGACGGCTGTGTGTAAGCACAAGCCCATTACAAGCTTACGAGACCTGCCTGTTTATCTGTCCATCCTTTAATCTGTCCTATCATGCTAGTGCTGCGGTTATTTCTGTGTTAACCATTTAACTGCTGTTGACGATAAAAGCAGTTGGATTTCTGCTGCGGAGATGCGAGGGATACATGCAGGGTATGCCACAGGAGGGAAATATTTTCCCATACTAAAAATAGGACCGCACTAGAACAAAAAGGTCACAAAATTTGAAGCAAGGACTACTTAACTGTTTAATGCCTGCAGTCACATGTCCCCACTATATGGTGATGTGACATTATATATTCACCCTGAAACCTATTTACCATATCTATTACAATGAGTCAGGGGCTGTGCATTACTACAGCAGTGCAGTACCGCTGACACCGCTGCAGTGATCCCACAACTTATAATGGCCTCAGAATACAGCGATCTTTCCTGGGCCAGTGTAACATGAAACGAGACTCAACATACAATGCCTCAGACATTGCTGATCAGAGGCACACATGATTGACTGGAAGATCAAGCCAAGTAACATGGACATCTCACTGTCTAGTACCTCCCCCTGCAGTACGGCGTGATACTGCATGTCCTGTACCGCTCAATACGCTCAGGATTTTTACATGTAGGACTTCCTTTTTCTGGACTTATCTTCTTATTCTTCGTTAAGCTTCAATTTTTCTTATTTTAGAATGGTATTTTAGTGCTGTAGATCCCATTTCTGGTTTTCCATAGACGTATGGGCTCAAGATGCAATATTTTCAAGTTACAATGGTGAGCCCAGAACCAAATAAAGGGAGTCGGAAGCTGAAAGGCAGACACAAACTGAATGTAATGATACCTTTCATTTATAATGTAAAAGTACTTATAATCCATATGCAGATGAGCAGTTTAAAGGGGTTGTCCCACGAAAAATATTCTACTGTTTTCAAACCAGCACCTAGATCTGAATACTTCTGTCACTGCATGTAATAAAAAATGTAGTATAGCCACAGAGCTACTCAGTAAACTCTATCTGTATAGCGCCACCTGATTTTCACTCTTTTTCAAATTTTTCTGTCCACCTCAGTGAGGTGGACACGTTTGCTACTTTCCATCCTTCAACTACCACCAGCTGCAGCAAACAGGACACGCCCCTGAGCTGTTAGCTTGAAATAAATTGAGCAGAGCAATGAATAGGGAGATCTCTAGACCCATGTGAAGTACAGGGCTGGTTGTTGCGTCGTTAGAAAGAGATTGTCATGTACTTCATAGTAACTGATTTTAATTTTTTACATTAATCATGGGATAACGCCTTTAAGTGCATTGAAGGTGGGCCTCAGCCACTCTGTGCACTATAGTTTCTCCTGCTCCCCCTGCCAGCCCCTCCCTCTCCTTCTTGATTGACAAGGGCAAGCCAGATGACTATGCAGGACCCTACCCTGTCAATCAAGGAGGAGCAGGAGGGGCTGGCAGGCGGAGCAAGAGTGGATGGGGCCCACCCTCTGTGCACTTATCCTCTCATTTGCATATGGATTACTTTTTCTTCGTAATGAAGCTAAGTGAAAGAGATCTTTACATTCTGCTGAGCCAGCCCTCTAAGGCATTGTGCTGTGTGAATTAACTGGTGGCAGATTCCCTTCAGTGTTAGAGATTTAGACATTGTCGCTGCGCAGTATTAGGCCTCATGCACACGACCGTATGTTTGGTCCGCGTTAGAGCCGCATACTTTGCGGCTCGGGCGCGGACCCATTCACCTCAATGGGGCCGCAAAAGAAACGGACAGAACTTCGTCTGCTGTCCGCATCCGTTGCTCTGTTCTGTGGCCCCGCAAAAAAAATAGAGCATGGCCTATTCTTGTCCGTTTTGCCGACAAGAATAGGCATCTCTATAATGGGCCGACCGTTCCGCAAATTGCGGAAGGCACACGGAGCGGCTTCCATGTTTTGCGGATCCGCAAAACACACACAGTCGTGTGCATGAGGCCTTAGTTGTATTTCCAAAAGATGTCTCAGCTCTTCTTAATACTGGCAAAAGTCCTAAAGTGTTTGGAGCACACTTTCTGGATCAGTTTGTATTTGTGTGAAGTCTATTACTAGAGATTTGAATAAAGCTGCAGTGTTTCCTTTTTCGTCTTCATGCAGTTGTCTATAGGCTGCCAGCTATAACTATTTCTATTGAACCCTGAACAAGAACAGAAGCTAGTACATTTACTTAGCCCTGTTTCACACTTGTGTTGTTGTTTTCTAGTAATGAGACCCAGAGAGGATCTCAGAACCGTGAAAAAACGGTCCCGTGTAGTCCTCATGAATTCTTAATAGAATGCCTTCCGTTCCGCAGCATTCCGTTTTGTGACCGGACACACAACCGCTGCAAGAGCCAAAAAAAATGATCCGTCACCCATTGACTTTCAGCGTATTTAGTGACTGATCCGTTTTGTTGCATTTTTTTTCACACAACTGCATCCTAATAGAACAGATGCATCCTGATCTGCCGGATCTTAATACCGAATTAAAGGGGTTGTCTCACTGCAGTAAGTGGCATTTATAATGTAGAGTAAGGTAATACAAGCCACTTACTAATGTATTGTGATTGTCCATATTGCCTCCTTTGCTGGCTGGATTTACTTTTCCATCACATTATACACTGCTTGTTTCCATGGTTACAGACCACCCTGCAATCCATCAGCAGTGGCCGTGCTTGCACACTATAGGAAAAAGCACAAGCCTATGTGAGCTCCCACAGTCCCGGCCACCAGAGAGGCTGATGCTTTTTCCGATAGTATGCAAGCACGACCACCACTGATGGACTGCAGGGTGGTCGTAAGTTTCGTAACCATAAAAACGAGCAGCGTATAATGTGATGTTAAAATGAATCCAGCCAGCAACGGAAGCAATATGGATAATAACAATACATTAGTAAGTGCCTTGTATTAATTTCCTCTACATAATAAATGCAACTTACTGACGTGAGGCAACCCCTTTAACAACACAAGTGTGAAACAGGCCTTACTGACTGCGCCATACTTGCTAGCATTCCTTGTACCAGGTCATGTTTTCACTAGAGGAAGGTTCTCTGTTTGTTGCTACTTTCCTAATGTTTTTTGTTGTTGCCATTTCTAGTATATAAACGTCCGTATCTTGGGTCTGCGTCCGCATTTTTTGTGTATTGCATATGGATATATTAATTTCTATGGGTCTGCAAAAAATACGGACAGGGAGGCCTGATGGTGGGTGAGGATCACCATGTGAGTGAGAGGATGACAGAATGTCGCACCCTAAAATGTAATATGGTTAATCATGGTAACTGTCAAACAACTATTTTTTGTCCGAGAAACGGAAAGTCTGGACCAGACATTAAGGCTACGTCCACTCTTGCGTTAAGGCATTCCGGGACTGTTTTCCGGAGGAGGAGCAAAATACCAGGATTGCTGTATCCGGCATGGCAGGACACCAGCAGGGCCTACTGGATCCCTAATCACTATAATGGGATGTGTTGGGATCCCAGCAAGAATGGCAGCTTTCTACAGGAAAAAAAGAAACACTGCTACAGAGTACTGTAATGCCTTAACGCAGATGTGGACATAGCCTAACATGAAAGGACTGCATTTTTAGCTGGAGGAATGGTTTGGGGCAGGGATCAGCAACCTTCGGAATTGCAGCTGTGGTGAAACTATGACTCCCAGCGTGCACATTTGCTCAGCTTTTCTCAAAGCTCCCATAGAGGAGAATGGATCATGCTGGGAGATGTAGTTTCACAAGAGCTGGAGTGCTGGAGGTTGCTGACCCCTGGCCACAATGTGGTAATATCATCCTTAGACTTTCCTAACCTGTCATGGTTCCTTGTTGTTGCTATTTCTAGTATATAAACATCCGTATCTTGGCTGCGCGTCTGATTCACATTTTTTGCGGATTGCATATGGACATATTAATTTCTATGGGTCTGCAAAAATACGGACAGTGCACGGATGTCATCTGTGTGGCCGTTCTGCAAATTATGGAATGTGGCCTATTCTTGTCTGTTTTGCAGACAAGAATAACCAGAAAATTGTGTCATGCACGCAGATTGTATCCTGCGGATCCGTTGTTTGCAGACTGCAAAGTGGATATCATCGCGTGCATCAGACCCGCACCTACAATAAGAACGGAGCGGGGGGAATGAACGGAGGGCGCACTGCGCATGCGCAGCCGCCCTCCATTCATTTCTATGGGGCCGTCGAAAATAGCCCAGCGCTGGCTCGGCTATTTCCGTCTGCCCCATAGAAATGAATGGGAGCAGGGGCCGCACGTGCGCGGTATGCTCCCATTCACTTCTATAGGAGAAGCGCGTGGTGGTAGACGGACCCCGGTGAATTCAGGGTCCTCCAGCCACAGCTCTCCCCACTCCGTTCTCCTTGTAGGTGCGTGTCCCAGAGGTGGGACCTGCACCTTTCACACAATGGGGACATATCCTAGTGATATGCCCCCATTGTCTGAGATGGAAATACCCCTTTAAATGAACTTCAGAGATTGGTTTTGTCAAACTGCTTTGTGTACGTTTCAACATTGAGTGATGTATTGCACTTGGTCATGTGTAACAGGTGCTGTAGACCTGCAGTATTGAAAAGGTTAAATCCATCAGTCACACATTACATGTTCCCATCTGGAAAACGTAAGTGAAATATGAAGACTGGAGGATGATGCGTTCTGTCCAGAAGATGGAAAAATAACTTTGTCATATGTCTGCCTTGTTTCAGGTTCCCCCCAAATGACTGGCAGTCATTTAAAAACCTCTAAGCGGAGTTCCTCGGGTCACTGATTCTGTCAGCTTTGGAGGGACAGAGATTTTTTCTTCAAGATGCTGATTAAGGAATATCGCATCCCGCTTCCCATGACTGTGGAGGAATACCGGATTGCACAGCTCTACATGATCCAGGTTATACATTTAGGGTTTTAACCCCTCAGTGTAATACTAATTCTCCTCAACACCATTGCTGCATACTGTTTAGCAGTGCTGGGTTCATATCATGTTTAACTTATACAAAAAAACATATACGTTAAACGGATCGCTCTAATGGAAGCCATACAGTGGCATCCGTCACCATAGAGTTCCATTCTAAAATATATATATGTATATAAGAATACTTTGCTTTTCCATCCTGCAGATTCCAGTAAAAAAAAAAAAAAGTATACTTTGCTTTTGCATCCTTTTTTCCCAGCGTAAAGTTTAAACATAAGACAAAAACGTGATATGAACCCAGCCTTAGAGTTACAATTAACATGTAGACATAAAAAAGCAGTCCACACAGTGCCGACTTGACATGCTGGAAATGCCATTAAATGGGTTGTGTCACTTCAGTAAGTGGCATTTATCTTGTAGAGAAAGTTAGTACAAGGCACTTACTAATGTATTGTGAGTGTCCATATTGCTTCCTTTACTGGCTGGATTCATTTTTCCATTAAATTATACACGGCTTTTTTCCAGGGGTTATGATCACTCTTCAATCCAGGAGCAGTGGCCGTTCTTGCACACTGTAGAAAAAGGTGTTGGACTCCTGGTGGCCAGGCGCTTTTTCCTATAGTGTACAAGCACGGCCACTGCTGCTGGGCTACAGGGTAGTCGTAACCATGGAAACGAGCAGTGTATAATGTGATAGAAAAACGAATTAAGCCAGCGAAGGAGGCAATATGGACAATCACAATACATTAGTAAGTGCCTAGTATGTAAGGGGTTGTCCATTTTTTATCCTCAGGATAGGTCATCAATATCAGATCAGCAGTGAGCTGACTCCTGGCACCCCCACCGATCAGCTGTTTGAAAAGCGCTGCCTTCTCTGCTTTGTTTACCTGCTCACCGCAGCAATTATAGTGGTGATCAGGTGTAATTACAAGTATGTCGTCCTCAGTCACTTCTATGGAACGGCTCTGTAGTATCCACTGAAACAGACATCCCATAGAAGTGACTGGGGACGCCATACGTGTAATTACACCTGATCACCACTATAATTGCTGCGGTGAGCAGGTAAACAAAGCAGAGAAGGCAGCGCTTTTCAAACAGCTGATCGGCGGGGGTGCCAGGAGTCAGCTCACTGCTGATCTGATATTGATGACCTATCCTGTGGATAGGTCATCAATCATAAAAAGCGGAGAACCCCTTTAACTTTCTCTACATTATAAGTGCCCCTTTAGAGGCCCACTCAGCCTTAGCCAGTTACTGATTGGCTAAGCAGGGGTTTTCCTTTCAATTTGGACATGTCAAGCTTGGACAGACAGTGGCAAAAGATCTGCTCATGGCAGCAGCGGGGATTAATGGACGTGAGGAATGCAGATTTTTCTGTCATTTTAATATTGTCTAGTTGGGTTATTGCTATTATTTATTGTATTTTTAAATGTCTAACTTGAAAACTGAGGATAAGTCGGCAATCTAAAAAACTCTGGAATATAATTCCACAATTAGAGATAAATAAGCAGCACTCACCATACGATGCGACTTTTCTTTAATGGTACAGAGAGGGGAAGAACAAACAGTGCAATCACAGGAACATGTCATGGCCAGATGAAGCGGTGATACGCGAAAATGGTCGTCGCCATGCTCCTGTGATTGCACTGTTTGTTCTTCCCCTCTCTGTACCATTAAAGAAAAGTTGCATCGTATGGTGAGTGCCGCTTATTTATCTCTAATTGTGGAATTATATTCGGATCTTACAAGCAGTGCACCACCTGATTGCGAGAGTACCGTGACCCCCGTTTTCTCCATGTGACCGGTGGTGAATGCGATAGTTTGCCGTAGTGCCACCAACCTCTGGACTCTAAATTACTCTGGAAACCAAACTCTGGAAACCCCCTTTAAAAGCATTGTTTTCTTGGAGGTATTTCCAGATGATAAGCTGATCAGAGTGCCCCGCTGGTGGGTTCTCTAGCTCTCAGATGTCATCTGTATTGGAATCGCAGGTTTAGTGACGCCTAGTAAATCATTGGGCCGTCCTGGTAATGCATTGACACGCTGGGTCTTTCAGAGTGACTTACGCTGTCTAGCCTCGCTCTACTCTGGGCTCTGCTATATTTACCCAGGTCTCTACACCTTTAGTGCAATCATTGTGACATTAGATAATTGCCCCGCTGCAGTTTAACCCATAAGCAGGGTGCACTGTACATCTTCTCACAGCACTAATTAGATTAAAATCAGTGAAGGATGCGGATTACAGTGAGCAGGAGTGGGCCTCAGCTGCAGGCTCCATGGTTACGCCTGACATCAGAGCGCACTCCGCCAATGCTGCGCAGGGTGTGCGGCAAGTATTGTCCTAAGCTAAACCCAGCGGATTGCTGATGTAGCCAGGTTGCTAAGGTAACAGATGCTGAACACGGATTCTGATGCGGCTTGTGTGACTATGGTGGTGGTGAGGAAAGGGAAGAGTTAGCAGCCATAGTCCAGATAGTGGGAGTCGTGCTCTCTCCCAGAATAGATCTGGAGGGAGGAAAGGAGGGGGTGTTTGTGTACACTTGTGGTGTCAGACAGCTGTGCGGGGAGGAATTCATGTGGTAGTCCAAAGCTTACATTTTGCTTATTTGACTCGAACTAGCATTTATATTTTTCTAAGCTATGGATTAAAAAAAAAAAATAAAAATCATGAGGCTGCTGATTTTGAGTTTGTTTTCATGTTCTTTGTAAGGAAGGATTTTGTTGCCGTTGCATACAGCCATCCTGCACAAAGATGAATGGCGTTCGGACCTGTCGCTCGATCACTACATGAATGATGTGTCGCTGTGTCACTTGGCACTTCAAATGAAACTAATGTTATCACAAGTGTAATTGTAAAAGCACTAAGTTTTATTGTACCCGCAATACACCATATTGGTGTTTGCTTGGGCTTGATGGGCTAGTCTAGTTAGGGTAATGGTTGACTGACAAAGATTACAAGAGCTAGACCTCCACAGCTATGTTAGCATTAACACTTCTTAACTGTAGATGAACAAAAGATTTAAAGGGGATGTCTGGTTTTGTGATATTGATGACCTATCCTCAGGTGCTCGTAAGAGCACCACGGCCTATTCAAGTAGCTAATCGATGGGGCTGCCAAGAGTCACCCCCCCCCCCTACCAATTCCTGGGAATAGCTCATCAATATCATAAAACCAGACAACTCATCCCGTGCTGTCCACATCCATAGTTCCATTCCGCAACCCCGCAAAAAAAAAGATGGAGCATGTCCTATTCTTGTCCTCAGACAAGAATAGACATTTCTATCACAGGGCCAGCCATGAACGGCACTGATGCCCAAGTGTTTTGCAGATCTGCAATTTACGGACCTCAAAAAAATTGCGGACGTCTGAATGGACCCTTAGGGTCCATTCACACATCCGTAGTGCATTGCGGATCCGCAATACACCCAGCCGGCACCCCCATAGAACTGCGGACAAGAATAGGACATGTTCTATTTTTTTTCTGGAGCCACGGACCGGAAGTTCGGGGCGTGCTCCGGAAATGCGGATGCGGACAGCACACTGTGTGCTGTCCGCATCCATTCCTGCCCCATAGAGAATAAATGGGTCCGGATCTGTTCCGCAACGTTGCGGAACAGATCCGGACCCATTCACGGACGTGTAAATGGACTCTTAGACTGGGAGCAGGGAGCTTTGTAAAATTATTATTAAAAAACCATGCACCTTTAGAATGTCCCACCCTGCTGCTATGGTTACCTGCCGCTCTGGTCTCTGATGCTCTGATCCCCGCTGGGAATGTAGTGATGACATCACATTTATTGTTTCTGTGACCGCTGCAGCCAATCATTGACCTCAGCTGTTGTATGCAAGAGTGGCATGGCATCCCTGAGGCCAATGATTTTCTACAGTGACCACAGGAATGGATGGTGACCACTGGAGACCCGCTCTGGTCTCTGCCACTCTGATCCCTGCTGGGCTTGTAGTAATGACATCACATTCCTTGTTACTGCTGCAGCCAATCACTGACCACAGCGGTTGTGTGCATGAATGACACGGCATCCCTGAGTCCAATGATTAGCTACAGTGGTCATGGGGACGGCTGGTGACCACTGCAGGCCCATCGGGAATAGCAACAGTGGCACAGGACTGGCAGAATATTTTAAAGGTAAGGTTTTTTGTCTATTTTGCAAATCTCCCTGCCAAATTGAATCTTGGAGTACCCACCTAAACAACTCTTACTTTCCCATCTGCTTGTAAGACCCCTTGCAGACGAGCCTGACGGATTAGGTCCGGATGCATTCAGTTAAAAATGGGCGATTTCGCAAGTAATTTCAGTCAGTTTTGTCTGAGATTACATTCAATTGTTCAGTTTTTTTCACTTGCTTGCGGATGCGATGCCAGTGAAAAATGCAGAATATAGAACAAGTGATGCGTGAAAAACGCAGAATATAGAACAAGTGATGCGTGAAACAACGCTCATGTACACAGACACATTGAAGTAAATGGGTCCAGATTTAGTGCGAGCGCAATGCGTTCGCATCATGCATTGCACCCGCGCGGAAAACTCACTCGTGTGAAAGTCTTTTCTTGCAGTTTATCTTGTTAAAAAAAAATTATGAAACTATCCAGATTTTATCTTACAATTGTGTCTGATGAAGAAAGTTGTTGTTTTTTTAAAATTGTTTAATTTTAGACTGTAAGATATCACATATTTTGCTCTAGTTATGTCATATATCGTTATAAATAAATAAAAAAGTAGTAAAAAGAAAGTTACAGGAGTGTGAACAGCATTATCCGATTCGTCGGGAACAATCTTTGAAATCTGGAATAGTGGCTCGAGATTAGGGAAAGTTGCCAGCCATTCTTAATGTGCTGTTCAGCATTGCTACCAACTGTGATCACAAAACCTAGGAATGACAGAGCACAAATAATGCCAAGACTATGCCGCGTGAATCATCATCGAGGGGCGCACCACTGGAAATATGTATTGGTAGCAACACAGCTGCATTTTTCTTCTCTCACTTGGATAATTCGGCAGTGAGCATTAACTAAATTATTGTATCCGCCTTACTGTGGTACCTCCTCCAGAGGGTGCAGAAAGCTGAGTGAAGGCAGTAGATTTGACGTCAGATTTAATCAACACAAAAGAGTCATTAACGAAGCCCGGGCTGATTCTGGCTGCCGAAAGAGTAGGCTGCTGCTAAGCGTGGCTTTTTATTTTCCCCAATTATTATTATTTTTATTCTTCATATTGGCAGCTGAGCCCGAGTCACACAAGTGGGAGAGATTCTATATTTATATACATGCGTGCGCTTCAAACAGATTTCGTGGTTTGGAACAGTTTGTGTCTGCATTTAGCGGTTCAAGCAGGAATAGTTCTAGAAAATGAGTTGGATGTAAGCCCACATATGGGCACAAGGGTGAAGAGTTCCCTCTTCTTCAAGTTAGCAGATTGGAGTAGAAATCGGTTTCCAGCGTCTAGTAGAAATTAGAAAAAGGAGAAGAGGGGTGCGGACATACGCCGCGTGCAACCTTTGGGGAAAACCAGAGAGTTCCATTGTACAGATCAATTATGGAATATTTCGATGACAGTATGCATTTTATTTCCTATCTTATGCCTTAGTATAGTCTGTTCTTTATGTTGCCCAGCAATAACTACATGAAGGAGTCAGGTGACTCACTAAGTACATCCCCTTCCCAGGCTGCACTTTCCAAGCTTTTTGTCCCAGTCGTGCCTTGTGGAATAAAAGGCTGGGTGTTAAGAAAGTGATAGTTCCCTTCTACTAATGTCTTAAGGCCCCTTTACAATGTTCAACTGAGCAGACTATTGGAAAGAAGCAGTCCTTCTTGACAATCAACTGCTCGTCACTGAAGAAGATCACTGTTTTTACAAGCAGCAATCTCCTCCACAGTATGGGGAGGCGTTATCGCTAATTCCATTGCTCGTCCCCATACAAAATTATTGGGGATTTTTATTATTTTTCAACGTGATACAAAATATAAAATAAAATAAAACATGTCAGGTACAAGTAATGCTTCCCATACAAAATTATTGTTTGATGATTTAGGTGACTGCACCAAGGATCCTACTTCGCTCGTTCCTCGGGTAACTACAACAATGATCCTGTTTCACTCGGTTATCGATTAATCGGCGGCACCTTTACACTGACAGATTATCGCAAACAAGCGCTTGTATGGATGCTTTTTAGTGTTAATCTACCCAATGTTCAGGCAGTGTTAAAGACCCCTTAACTTGCAGTACGTTGTGATAGTTTTGTCAAGCTTCTTCATCATTTTGAAAATGAGTAGAAATTATTCTGTACTGAATGTCATGATTCATTGACCTGAGTAGTGACGTACAGAGGACAGGTGGAGAGAGCCATACTTACCTGCTTCCATCGCTACGTTGCTGCTGAGTGTCTCCCGAGTTGTAAACTTTCTGCACGGACAGGCTCAGGTGCACCGATGCAGTCAATGACTGCCCTCAGTAGTGAGTTTTCCCCAAGTGGCACATCACTGCTGGGTCATGTGCTTGGGTACAAGTTACCATTAAGGCCTGTAACTGGACAGAGTGGCACACGTGACCCCGTCCGTGCAAGATGTTTACAGGCAGGTATCGGATGTCCAGTGAAGATAGTCCAGTAGCCATGAAGATCAGACAGAGTGGTGGGAAGCAGGTACGTATAGCTCTCTTCTCAGGTCGCGCTGGGAGGGGGCGTGGCACATATTTTTTAAAAATCCTGGACAACCCCTTTAATATGTATATAATTCATTATGTAATATACAGGGGAGAGATCCCCTGTAATAATTTTTCTGTTTTTCTTAGGGCCCTTTCACACTTGCGTTTGGAAGATCCGGCATAGAGTTCCGTCGTCGGGGCTCTATGCCGGAAGAATACTGATCAGTATTATCCCCATGCATTCTGAATGGAGAGAAATCCGTTCAGTATGCATCAGGATTAGAGATGAGCGAACTTCTATTTTTATTTCGGTGTCCAAAGTTCGGGTTCGGGTTATCGTAGCATCCCGTTATGGATTCCATAACGGCATTTGGAATCCATAAGGGGCTGCTTCATTGAACCCGAACCTTGGACAACCCTAAGGACCTGGGGTGACGTCACCATCATGTGATCAGTGCAGGGCGTGGCTCAGCACTGGATTGGATAAGAGGTGATCCAGTGCTGAGCCACGCCCCCTGCACTGATCACATGACGGTGACGTCACCCTAGGTCCTTAGGGTTGTCGAACTAAAACTAGAAGTTCTCTCATCTCTAATCAGGATGTCTTCAGTTAAGTCACTGAACGTTTTTTGGACAGAGAAAATACAGCAGCATGCTGCGGTATTCTTTCCGTCCTGGGATGCAGAGCAAAACGGATCAGTCATGACCCCCAATGCAAGTCAATGGGGACAGATCAGTTTTCTCTGGCACAATCTGCCACAATAGAAAACGGATCCGTCCTCCATTGACTTTCAATGGAGTTCAAAACTGATCTGTTTTGGCAATGTTAAAAAAAAGTTCAAGTTTATTTTTTTTATTCAGATTTTATGCATGATTTACAACCCAACACATAGATTAATTTAGTAACTACCATTAGTAATACTTAACATAGAAGAAAAAAAAAAAAAGAAAAGGGAAGTAAGAGGAAAAAGAAAAATTTTATATAACAGACACATCGCCTCATAGCTAACCACACCAATTTTTGCACCCACATTACAAAACTGGAGTGAGTGGTGTAAAAATGCAAATATTTGCAAAATTTTGCATAAGCAAGTACAAAAATTTAGCGCAATTGCAAAAGCTCTATTTCTGTGACTATCTGACGCCAGAATTCTGTAGTGAAGATATGACAAATCAGGGCCGTTGTTTTCTCTGGTAGTCTCTCTCATCTGATGAAGTGGAAGCTGAGGTTCGGTATGTTGTCGGGTGGATTCTGTCATTCATAGACTATACTTAGAGTTATGTTGATAAGCTGTATTCAACTAGGCAGATCTTCTTACAATCTTGTGCTCCTTCCAGGACATCGTTCTCTACTACTTAGAAGGCCTGAGTGGTATGCTGCCACTGCAGCTCCATTACTTCGATGTAATGAGCTCACAATATTTTTTAGCTTGATGTTTTTTCTAAGAAAGATGACATGGTAATAAGAGTAACATGATGAATTAATGTAAATTACTGTACTGTATTCACCCATAAGATTATTGTTATTTCAACCAAATGAAAAATAGAGAGGGGCCAAGGCGTCACAAGTGTAGCGGGCCTCGGATATTACTCAGATTCGACTGCAATATTAGACGGGAGTAATAATATTATATAAAACGTCACTTTTAATAAAGTTAGGTTAAAAATGGCTCCAAAGTGGAGAGCTCCCCTATAACTCAAAAAGAAGGACAAACACTAAACACAAATGCGTACAGACAAAAAATGAGCACAGGTGATCACCCGAACCGTGGTCAATCATGTGCTATACCGGGTCTTTGGTCCAACTCTAAATCCCCATGTGCAGAAATGGGTTAACCAGTGAAAGAGTTGGTCAAGTGGCAAGGGTATGTACAAGAATAGGGAAATGGTGGAAAGAAGTCCCTAATAATACCCTGCTTGGCCTAAACCGCCCTAGGTAAACTATCACCGGGTCCAAAAAGCCCCGCAAGGGGTGGCCCAATGCTGGATCCTAACCCTACACACGCTGCCCCTGGTGAAGTAGCGGGATGGGGGAGAAACAATGGACCGGTAAACTGTAAATGCAACCCTAAGTCAGTCCCAGAGGTAAATGAGCCGGATGGCGGCGTGTGGCCTCAACAAATACAAAAGAATGCAGAAAAAAGATTGGGGAGGTGGTGGCGTCCCAACGCGTTTTGTCACACAAAACCTGCATAGACGGTTAGACTCATCAGGGGACAATAAACCGTCAAACCCAAAGAGGGAGAAAGACACACATTATATGTTCATGGGAGAACAATAGTTAAAGTCACGCGTTCAGAAGAACGCATATGGTAACACCTCTGGTGAGGAGCAGCAACTTCCGACCCAGATGTATGACCTAGGTCAGGAAGATCCCACAGGCGGCCGTTGATGGCACAATCCCGGTGCTGTTTAGGACTTTTCCTAAACAGCACCGGGATTGTGCCATCAACGGCCGCCTGTGGGATCTTCCTATACATGTTCCGCCTGTGGGAACATGTCCTACACTACGGACGTGTGAATGGACCCTTCTAAGGCCACTTTCCCGTGATCAGTATTTGGTCAGTATTCTGCATTAGTATTTGAAAGCCAAAATCAAGAATAGAACCTACAGAGAAAAAGTACAATGTTAGGGTCCATACACATGTCCGTAAGGTATAAAAGAAGAATTTGTGTTTCCAGAGCCGCGGACCGGAAGTTTGGGGTTGCGCTCTGGAAATGTAGATGCGGATAGCACACTGTGTGCTGTCTGCATCTATTCCTTCCCCATAGAGAATGAATGGGTCCGGATCTGTTCCGCAACGAATGGACCCTTAGGTGTGATGACTGAAGGCTTTGTACAGCAGTGCATTAACTTGTTTCATACCCTATCTGATGCCAGGCAGTGGGAGCCATTTATCAAGAGACTTGTTAATAGTTTAGTCGTAAAAAAAAGGTGTTAAGTCCTTTTTTTGACTGGCCTTATAACAGTACTTGGTCGCATGGCTGGTTTTAAACTATGTTCAACATTTGGGTGGAGCGGGGACCCCGACCCTGCTAAATTTACTAACATTTGCCTCTAGAAACAGGTATAAATGTTGTCGATGTTGGTATGTGGGTATTGTGTTATGTATGCACATAATTATATAATACACATGAGTTTCACACTGATACGCACTAAAACCCATGTGAAAATTTTCTACATGTTATTGCAACTGTTTTCATTATAATTTATGGGTTAATTCTGTAGGCCCTTTATCTCTTTCATGGTTTTTCATTCCTTCATTCATCTCCCACATCCTCACTGATGAAAGCCAAAAAGATCTCTTTGTACAGCACTGTCAGTTAGGAAGTGTCTGTTTTCCCCTGTGTTATGATAGGTTGTCAAATCCCTACTCCGCTGAATTGAATCCGGAATCTACAGCAGTGTAAGTTTTGACAGTTACAAAAGTTGCCTATTAAAGGGGTTCTTCGGAGATGATTTAAAATGGCCGCCATCAGCCCGTCCTAGAATATGAGCAGGACTGATTGCCTCCACTTGCATAACTGCCTTGGACGTTGAGGGCACTTGCATAAACTACATATTGGTCAGTTTTCCTGTCAGGCTGCTCAGCCATGATGTCATATCATAGGTAGGATCATATAATTACCATCTATTGTATTGCAGTGCGGTATTAGTGAGGTCACAACCCTTTCCTTAACCAGGCAGCTTTGCAAAAGGTGGCATTAAGGGTGGGTTCACATCACGTTTTATGCCTCCGTTTGACATATACGTTTGAAAAAAAAAGGATACGAAAACGCAGTTCACCACGTTCTTGTATCCTGCACAATCCAGTAAAAAAAAATATACATTTTTTTTTCAATGGTAAAAAAACTTAGTTTTTTTTTTTTCTTACAATGGAACTCTATAGCATCAGTCTGAGGCATCCGTTTAACGTATATGTTAAACGGATGGGAAAACCATGAAGTGAACCCAGCCTTAGTCCTGCTGACATTCTAGGATGGGTTGTCTGCAGCCGGTTTAACTCATTCCCAGAGAACCCCTTTAATGGAGGCCCAAGGAAAGTTTTATCACTTCTACTTTTAACTAGACTGCAGCATAACATCATAGACATGTTTGTGAAAGTATGAGGGCACATGCACATGGCAGTGTTTATCCAGATATTCCGCACAATTTTCATTCCATTTCCCCACTAAAATCCACATTGTGAATTCTTAGAAGCAGAAGCAGATCTCGCCTTTTGCAATCTGCATTGAAAATCCGCACAAACATTTGAGATGGTGCAGATTTCCAAATTTGCTCTTCAGGTCAGTTTCTGCAAAGAAAATTTCCGTAGAGTGTACAAGAGATTTTGAAAATCTCATCTACTTAGCTGGTTCTGTATTACGCACGAAAATCCACATGTAATACCACTCTGTGTGGATATTATGAAAGGGATTATCTCATCAGAGACAAGCCATTTTAAAATTCAGGTACTCCCAGCAAGATAGACAAACAGCTGATTTGGCAGGGGACGCCAAGACAAGCTCATAGAGGAGTGTCTTGAACATATTCCTTAATAAGGAATATGGACACAGATATCCCCTTTAAAAGATAGCTCAAGGTGCAGCATGAATTGTATCTGGCTTGAAAAAATCTATTCTATAATGCACAGTAACATAATTTTATCTCTAGAACAGTTATGTGATGTCACCCTGCATGTTAAAGGGACTCTCCAGGGCATATATTATTTTATTTGCCCTCTTAATCTTTAAGAATAAAAAGGCTTTTTCAGGGTCCATGTACAGACTTGAAGGGCATTCTTTTTCTTGGGCCTTTTCAGGGTCCATGTACAGACTTTAAGGACATTCTTTTTCATAGTTAGGCCTTTTTTAAGGTTCATGTACAGACTTGAACAGCATTCTTGTACTTAGGCTTTTTCAGGGTCCATGTACAGACTTTAAGGACATTCTTTTTCATAGTTAGGCCTTTTTAAGGTCCATGTACAGACTTGAAGGGGATTCTTTTTCTTAGGCCTTTTCATGGTCCATGTACAGACTTGAAGGACATTCTTTTTCATAGTTAGGTCTTTTTTAAGGTCCATGTACAGACTTGAAGGGGATTCTTTTTCTTAGGCCTTTTCAGGGTCCATGTACAGACTTGAAGGACATTCTTTTTCATAGTTAGGTCTTTTTTAAGGTCCATGTACAGACTTGAAGGGGATTCTTTTTCCTACTTAATTTTGGCACTGAGAAATACCGTAGGTTGTCTTGAGGAAGCTAGGTGCTGCCTTTTGGTTCTTTTTGTGACATAAGGAATTTACCGTATGTTAAGTTACTCCTTTCTTCGTCTTGTCCAAACAATTTTCCAGAAATCTCTCAGCTTCATTTTTTCATTTCCGTTTAAGTATTAATGGTATTTAATAAATCTGTGTATTTTGTTTTTGTCGCCCTCCCTTCTCCTTAACCAGCAATGAAGGATCTATCCATCCTGTTTGGGTGTTGGTTTCCACATCATGACTGATATACCTGTCATTATGATATCATGGGTGCTGCCTAATGTTCCCATGCGGTCATTAGTAATTGTGGTATATAAAGGGTTTGACAAAGAAAAGGGGCTTCGCTGTCTGGCCATCAGCACTCCATGGTTGAATCTGATGTGTTGTAATGGCAGTGGGTATCCTAACGATAATTGTAGTAACTTGTAGAAAAAAAGATAACCTATTATTTATACAGCTTGGAGCACTGCAAAAAGCAATAGCAGATTTGCTATATTTTATACATTCATTACCTCCCAAAATTGTATAGAAATGAGTCTTTATAATTGTACCAATAAAAACTGCAACTCATTTTGCGAAAAAACAAATCTTCATGCAGTTATGTTGGTGGAAAAATAAAGTTATGAATGCAACAGCACAAAAAAATTACTTTAATAAAACATATTTTTTATTATACAACAGTACTAAAACTTAAAAAGTTACATATTTAACCCCTCAGTGACCAGCCTGTTTTGGGCCTTAATAAACAAGCAATTTTCTTTTCGTTATCATAACTTTTTATTTTTCATTTTTCTGTCAGTGTACCCCTATGAGGGTTTGATTGTTGTCGGATAAGTTGAAGTTTTTAATAACACCTTTTTAGGGTATACATAACTCATTAATTAACTCTGTCTGGGGAGGAATAGAAAAAAACAGCCATACTGCTAATATTAAATTTTGCGACATTCACTTTGCAGTATAAATAAAATGATAACTTTATTCTCTGGGTCAGTATCATTACAGCGATACCAAATATATATAGTTTTTTTTTTTTAAGAGCCTCTGTCGGCATGATCATCCCCATTAAGGGTCACACAGACGACTGTATCTGTTTTGTGGTCCGCAAATTGCGCATCCGTAAATAGTGGTTACCGGTCGCATGCATTCCACATTGTGCGAAACGGTGAGCCCTATGATAGAAATGCCTACTTTTGTCTGCAATTGCAGACAAGAATAGGACATGTTCTATCTTTTTTGCAACACACAGTGTGCTGTCCGCATCTTTTGCGGCCCCATTGAATTTAATAGGTCTGCATACTGTGGAATGGATGTGGACACAAATATACGGTCGTCTGAATGAGCCCTAAACCAGACATATTGCCTGGTAGGGTGGATCACTCTGAGGGGTTGTCTAACTTCAGCAAATGGCATTTATGTTGTAGACAAAGTTAATACAAGGCACTTACTAATGTATTCAGAAGGTGCGGTGCAGAACGGAGATATGGAACCCCACGGAAGCACTACGGAGTGCTTCCGTGGGGTTTCTCTCTGTGCATCCACACCGCACAAAAATAGAATATGTTTTATTTTTTTGTGGTGCTGACAGATTAAAATTGAATAGGTCCTGATCCGTCTACGGAATCAGCACGGATATTGCCCGTGCATTGGGGACCGTAAATTGCAGTCCTCAGTGCACGGAGTTGGCGAGCAAAGGCCGTGTGCATGAGGCCTAAGTCAGCATCTAAGCTGGTTAAATGGCCAGGATCGGCAGCTGACCTCCTGCGCTTCCATGCCTGGGATATTAAAGCAGTGTTTATTTAGACTAGGTCACCACAAAAAAAAAAAAAAGGCAACCACCATAAAAAGGTCCCTGAGCCCTCATGCTGACCAAAACGTATTTTCTTGTTTTTGTTGCATAATGAACAGCGGAAAAAATGATACAGAACATTGGCAGGGCTTTCGTTTCACATTCCCTCCCCTCTCCTCCACCAAAAAATAATAAATATGGTAATCTATAAATTGCGTGTACCAACTTGTCAGATAAATAGATGAATAGATAGAGATGATGAAGCTGTACTAAGTAATGGTCTGCCAGTGAATGTCAGCTGTGTAGAGATTAGTGGCAGATGAGGGAACACAGAGCTTTTTGCTATGTTTCAGCATTTCGTGAAGCAGTTCTGCTTTGTTAGTTTCTTACTCCATACAGAACTGTGTTCTGTATGTGAATACTCTGTGTCACGTGCCGGAGGCCCAAGGCAAACCTCCAGGAGAATACTTTATTACACATGTAATAAGTAAACATGACAGTAGAGACATGCAGGTTAGGCAGTAGTGGTAGCACTACCACAGAACCAAGTGCACTGGCAGACCAGAGACAAAACCCAGGACGAAGAGCCAGTGAGCCCCGTTTTTCACAGAGCCCCTGGTGGTGGCGATGAACTAGGCCGAGGGCTCACTGGTCGCACCTCCAGGAAGGTCCCGGTACACTTGGCCCCTACCTGCAAGGAACCACTCAGGTGCAAGCTTCAGCGAAACTGACAACAACAGACCTGGAACCCATACAAACACAGCACATGGTTCAAACAAAAAGACAAACAGGAACTAGCACAGAAGCAGATGCCTGGACCCCAAGCGAAATGGAAGCATGTCGGTCTCAGGCAGAGCTGCACACAGACTACAGATCCTCCCTCCGGAGAACCCAGGAGCCCTCTCACGAAGGCAGGACAGACACAGGAACAGAAGCAGTAAGGCACTGCCAGGCTGGACATAGGACAGGATCAGAAGCAGTTTAGCACTGCCAGGCTATCAGACGCAGTTAGAGCACTGCTAGGCTAAACATGGAACAGAGTGGACGCAGACAGAGAACAGGTACAGAAGAACAGGCAAGGCATGGACAAGGATAACACCATCAACATCATACAGGACAGGTACAGAAGATCAGACAAGGACATAACATCAACACCTCAAACAAGGGCAGATGGCAAAACCCCTGCTTCTGTTCCTGTGTCGGCAGCAAGGGGCTACACCCAGTAAGACACAAGACAGACTGACCCTCCTGGGTGAGCAGCAAGGTGCAAGGCAGAGAATAGACTGACCTCCTGGGTGAGCAGCAAGGTGCTGCACCCAGCGAGACATAAGATAGACTGACCCCAAGCCCCACAGCTCACAGATAGATATAGCTGGATAAACGAGGGCACCTGATAAGCCATACCCAGGAACAGACCAGGGGAAGTTAACCCCATCAGAACCAAACAGGGAGGGGAGCCTGCATGAACAAGGAAGTGAACACACAGGCTGCAGTACTGGATGTTGCCCCTGGCAACCAGCATACACGAAGTCCACCACAGCCAGTACGCCAGAGCACAAGCAACCCGTGACAAAAACAGAAATGCATCCATACTAACGCCATGTTCACACACAAGGCCGCAGCCAGCACGCATCACAGAACCAGCATACATGGGGATATCCACAGCCAGTACACAAAGCACATGCAGCCAGCCTACACAGCACCAGACATGAGCCAAAGAGATGCAGACACGGAAGCCACAAATATAGGCCACAGTTCACGCACACAGTCCCAAGCAACCAGCATACACAGGAGTCAGCCTGCTGCCAGTACGCAAGGGAGCCTGCAGCCAGCCTACATAGCACCAGTGGCAAGAACTGCACTGAGATCCAGAAAAAGGGGAGTACACACATTCACAGGCATAGTTCACACACACCACCCCAGCCAGCATGCAGCCCCAAGCAACCAGCATACACAGGAGTTGGCCTGCAGCCAGTACGCAAGAGAGCCTGCAGCCAGCCTACACGGTCAAAACTGTCACAGTGAACCGCACTGTGAGACTCTGTTCTGTTCTTCTGGAAGAATCACTGTTCATTGCTGCCCGGAGAACAGGGCAGCTCATTGTTACCTGTTGTGCCACTTATTTCCATGTAATTGTACATACCTCAATATGGTACCATAAAAAACAACAGCTCGCCAGCTGAGCCCTCTATAGACAGAAATATAAAAAAAAGTAATAGAGGTCGGAAAATAGCGATGCAAAAAAAGATATTTTTTCAAATGTTTTAATTTTAAGTAGATTTTATAGATTTTTATTGAATCATACATAATAAAGAAAGCAATCGGCAAAAAAACTAAGGGATGAAAACAAAACACACATAGTAAACAGAGCATAGTAGTTCCTGAGTACATATATGGTCACTGATCAAGTTTAGGCATACACAGCATCAGTCAGCTACCCTTCGGGAACACCAGCAGTGGGGTCACATGTCATGCATAAGGCTGCATATCCTCTATGTTTTAATTAACACTTGGCGGTTATGGCGTGGCATACAGTAGGTGCTAGACAGCCACAGTAGCCAACGATTATGTGTAACTATCCTGGATTGCATTGTAGGAGCAAAGACAAGTTCACAGTGCATATAGAAATTCACCAATTGTACTGCCTCCTTTGTTGAGGGGGGTTGTGCCAATTTCCAGCGGCGCGCTATCACCTTTTTTGAAGCATTGAGAATATGGGCCACAATCCAGCAAGCGCAGTTTGGGATCTCCACTAGACCCACGCACACGCAGAGAATGGTTACTTCTGGGGATACTGATATCTGCTGATCCTCCCCAATAATGGTAGATATAGCCGACCAGAAGTTTTTGACTGAATCGTGGAAAGGAAGTGGCGGATCTACAGATACTGGTAAAACAGGGAGTTAGGCAGCGCAAATTTAGAGTGCAGGGTTTCAAAATCTACTAGCACCATTCTGCTTTTTGGAGGAGATTGATCATGCGACTAGTGCCGTCCCTATACTGCCTGCCCGTTACGAACCCTACCTGATCGGTGGCAATTAGGGAGGGCAGGAAAGCATTAATCTGAGTGGCTAGCAGTTTGGCAAATATTTTTTAGCAAGGAGATCGGTCTAAAATTTGCCCGTAAAGTAGGAGGTTTGCCCGGTTTGGGTAGGGTGACAACTGTGGCTGAGAGCATATCAGGAGGTATATTGCCAGATGTCATAAAACCATTGAACAGTTTCTCCATACATGAAAGCAGGAGGGTGGGTGGAATGTTTTATAATATTTTGCCGTGAATCCGCCAGGGCCAGGGGCTTTGTTTGCTGGGTTGGTTTTTATGGTTTTCAATATTTCCGCTTTAGTGATGGCCGTATTCAAAGAGTCTAAAGCATCGGGGAATAAAGTGGGTAGTGACCATGTAGCCAAGGAAGAGGCTATAGTGGCCGATGAGGGCTGAGGGGTACTATCGTCTAGCTTTAGGTTGTATAAAGAAGAGTAATATGCTGCAAAGGCATTGGCGATTTCTTGTGGGTGGGCGACAGTCGAGTTAGCAAAATGTAGCTTATCAATCCTAGCTCCCGCCTGCTTACAATTCAACCTACGAGCTAGCAATGCACCTGCTTTATCTCCCATGTTGTAAAAATTGAATTTAAGATGCCTCATGCCAAGCTCATGCCGGTATAGAAGCAGTGATCTCAAGTGCAACCTGTAGTCCTTTAACTCGGCCAGGGAAGAGAGAGATTGGTGTGATTTATACACTTTTTTCTGCGGGCTGCAGTTGCACCAAAGCATCCCTCACCGCCAGGTCTCTGCTTCTCTTGAGGCCTTATTCAAACGTCCGCAAAATGGATCCGCATCCCATCCGCAATTTTGCGGAAGGGTTGCAGACCCATTCATTTCAAAGGGGCAGGAATGGATGTGGACAGCACACTATGTGATGTCCGCATCCGCATTTCCGCATCCGCGTTCCTGTTTCCGCAAAAAAATAGAACATGTCCTATTCTTGTCCGCAAATGCGGACAAGAAAAGGCATTCTCTATATAGTGCCAGCAATGTGCGGTCCGCAAAATGCGGAATGCACATTGCAGCCGTCCGTGTTTTGCGGATCCGTGTTTCCGCAAAACACACTACGGACATGTGAATTAGGCCTTAGATGTGCAGCAGATTGCAGCAAGATACCTCTCATGTATGCTTTGTGCATAAGCCACAAGGTGTCAGTAGTTATCTCTGATGTGTCATTAAATCTCATGAATTCCTTCAATTTGTCAGTGTATCCCTCAACCCTCTTAGCACATTTGAGTAGGTAAGGGTTCAATTTCCATTGTGGGGTAGAGGGGTAAGGAAGATCATTGTCAACGGTTATGCTCACAGGCGCATATTCAGACCACGTGGCATTCCCAATGTCCGACCCGATAACTCTGTGAAGCAGACCTCTTGAGACTAGTATATAATTAATCTGGGATTGGGACAGGTGAGCCGAGGAGATGAACTGTAGTCACACTCTTCTTCATGTTGATATCTCCAGATATCATGATAAGGCGATTTGTGAAGAATTGCTCGGATGTCAACACGGTGATTACTGTGTGTTGAGCTATAATCAAGGTCTGAGTTGACCGGAATGTTAAAGTCCCCTCCAATAACCACTTCTCCTACTGCTTCTTTCTGCACCTTTTTAGGGTACTTTCACATTAGCGGCAGGGGAGTCTGTCAGGCTGTTCCGGCCGGTGAACAGACTGTCGGATCCGTCCTGCCGGTAGTTCGCGTGCACCCCCGGACTGCCACTTCGTCCCCTTTGACTATAATGGGAGCGGGGGTGGAGTTCCGGCGGCAGCACACGGCGAGAGGCCGCCAGACTAAAAGTACGACATGCAGTACTTTTAGTCCGGCGGCCAGCGCTGGCTCAGCTATTTCTGTCAGGCCCATGGAAATGAATGGGAGCAAGGGCGGCGTGTGCGCTCCCATTCACTTGTATGGGAGCAGCGTTAGGTGGTCCTCCAGCCACAGCTCTCCCCGCTCCGTTCTCCTTGTAGGTGTGGGTCTCGGAGGTGGGACCCGCACCTATCAGACAATGGGGGCATATCCTAGCGATATGCCCCCATTGTATGTGATGGGAATACCCCTTTAAGCACTTTTAAAGCATGTCAAATAATCTCTGAAAGATTATCATATATTTTAATAATTTTTTTTTTATATATTTTTTTTTTTTTTGTTTTTTGGCTACCGAGGTTACTAATCACTAAGGCCCCTTTCACACGGGCGAGGAGGACGCATTGCACCCGCACTGAATCCGGACCCATTCATTTCTATGGGGCTGTGTACATGAGCGGTGATTTTCACGCATCACTTCTGCGTTGTGTGAAAATCGCAGCATGCTCTATATTGTGCGTTTTTCACGCAACGCAGGCCCCATAGAAGTGAATAGGGCTGCGGGTAAATCGCAAGCATCCGCAAGCAAGTGCGGATGTGTTGTGATTTTCCCGCATGGTTGCTTAGCAACGGGACCCGATCTTTATTATTTTCCCTTATATCATGGTTATAAGGGGAAATAGCATTCTTAATAAAGAATGCATAGTAAAATAAAGTGGAAGGGGTTAAAAATAATAAAAGTTAACTTACCTTAGCCACTTGATCGCGTAGTTGCGATCTCTCCTCTCTTTCCCTGCATCAGCTAAGAACTAAAGGACCTGTGATGACATCACATCACATGGTCCAATCACATGGTCCATCTTACCATTGTGATGGACCATGTGATTGGACCATGTGATGTGACGTCATCACAGGTCCTTTAGTTGTTAGCTGATGCTGGGAAAGAGAGGACAGATCGCAACTACGCGATCAAGTGGCTAAGGTAAGATAACGTTTATTATTTTTAACCCCTTCCTCTTCATTTTACTATGCATTCTTTATTAAGAATGCTATTATTTCCCCTTATAACCATGTTATAAGGGAAAATAATCAATTCTCCAGAAGACCCGAAACCGGACTTCAGTGATGAAGTCCGGCTTCGGGTCTGGGTACCAAACATGGCGATTTTTCTCACGCGCGTGCAAAACGCATTGCAAACGTTTGCACCCGCGCGGGAAAATCGCGCATATTCCCGCAACGCACCCGCCTCTTATCCGGGTGTCAAACATGACGCCCATGTGAAAGAGGCCTAAGTACCATGAAACTGATTGTGAACAAGCGTTGTTTTTCCACAAGGAAAAGTCTTTAGTCTTCAGTCACAGTCTTCAGTCTGAGAAAAATGAGTCATTTCCCCAAGCAGCAGTCATTTTACTGTACTATTTTTTTTTTTTTTTATGGATGAAGTTCTGCTGCTGATATATAGTTCTATTATATCCCAGTATACAGTGCAAAGGACCATAAAAGCTTCCAGCATGTGACACGACTGGTAAAACCAAACAAACACTACATGCAGCAGCCCAATTTTGTGTGCCAAAGGTTTTTTTCCGAGATCTGATTGTGGGGTCTGATATCCGGCTGCCCAGCTGTTTCAGAATAGCTCTGGCACCAGAACTACACAGCGCTGTCCATTATGTAGCGGACCGCTCCCATTAGGCCTAATTCACACGTCCGTAGTGTGTTTTGCGGAAACACGGATCCGCAAAACACGGACGGCTGCAATGTGCATTCCGCATTTTGCGGACCGCACATTGCTGGCACTATATAGAGAATGCCTTTTCTTGTCCGCATTTGCGGACAAGAATAGGACATGTTCTATTTTTTTGCGGAAACGGGAACGCGGATGCGGAAATGCGGATGCGGACATCACATAGTGTGCTGTGCACATCCATTCCTGCCCCTTTGAAATGAATGGGTCTGCAACCCTTCCGCAAAATTGCGGATGGGATGCGGATCCATTTTGCGGACGTGTGAATGAAGCCTAAGTGATGGGCGCACCATGTATAGTTACCAGCTCTTCCCACTGCATAATGGAAGCAGCTGTGTCGTTTCGTCGCCGGGGGTCACTCTAAAACCGTTGAGATTCAAAGTGTTGGACCCCCACCAGTCAGGTATTGATGACCTATCCTGAAAATAGGCCATCAATATTAGGCCTAATTCACACGTCCGCAAAATGGATCCGCATCCCATCCGCAATTTTGCGGAAGGTTTGCAGACCCATTCATTTCAAAGGGGAGGAATAGATGTGGACAGCACACTATGTGATGCCTGCATCTGCATTTCCGCATCCGTGTTTCCGCAAAAAAATAGAACATGTCCTATTCTTGTCCGCAATTGCGGACAAGAAAAGGCATTCTCTATATAGTGCCAGCAATGTGCGGTTCCGTGTTTCCGCAAAACACACTACGGATGTGTGAATTAGGCCTTATTCTGAATTGTATAACTGTTACAGTATAATCAGTGTTCATAAAGACCAGAGGTTCTTTGCACACATTTTTTTAAATCAAAATTGTATGGACCAATCTACAAACAAGCAACCACATCAGATAGGAACCTACACTATCAGATTTTCCTC